>LR738710.1:644271468-644304576 GCA_902687465.1 Secale cereale
GCCGCAAGCGCCGCCGCCGCCGCAAGCTTCACCGCCGCCGCAAGCCGCCACCGCCGCCGCAGCACGCCACCGCTGCCGCAGCAGCCTCGCCACCGCCCGCCCGCCGCCGCCGACGCCTTCCTGCCGGACGACGACGAGGTAGCCGCGCCGCCGCCAGTTTTCGATAGTAAACCACCCGGGTTTTTTAGAACCCTAGTTCGTTTTTTTGTTAGATCGGTTTTTTTTTTCTTTTCTCGGTTTAGTTAATTAGTGAGCGTTCACCCGTTCGTTCATTTTAACGAACGAGCTCATCGTTTAGTCTCTGCTAACGAACGTCTGTTCGTTAAGCTGTTTTAGTTTTCTTTTTCGTAGTAATTTTTCTGATCGCGACTTCTGATCCGATCTTCGTTCTAGTTTATCTTTTTGCTCGTTTACCGGAATCAGGCGATTCAAGTGCCTGGAATTTCGTCTCGAAACTCTCTTTCAGTTTAACCTAGTCACCCAAGCGTTTGCCTCTGTTAAATTTGGACTTAGGTCCTGATGGCTTCTCGCCCCTCGTTGGTTACCCCAAGTGGAAGGTTTGAGATGCAGTGTAGCGGTAGTTTTCCCTTGGCAAAGACACCAACGATCGAATCCCCTGAGACTCCGAGGGTCAACAAGAAGGTGTCAACTGCTTAGCGGCGCAACTTAGTGATTGACAGGACCTGCACACAAATACAAATAACTTTGCTACCAACGAGTACAGATAGGTTGTCAATCCCTCCGGCCTTGTCGTTTACAAAGGATCAAACACAAGAGATAATAGTGATAGGTATGACTGCAACTAGTAAGTAAGAACAGGAAGTAAATAGCGGATGTGATCAGTGATCGTAATATGGACTGGGGTCCCATGATGTTCACTAGTGATGTCTCTCTCCCAAAAGACGATAAAACAGCTAAGCGAGGTAAACGAATTACAGCTGGGCAATTGACAGGATTATGTGCGCAAACCAATGCTAACTATGCTGCAAAGAAAGGTAGAGGCTCAAAAGCATGGGCGGTACGCCAATGCAAGTAGACCGAAATCCATCTGCATCTACTACTAATCATCCACCTTGAGATATCTATCCAGAACATCTCGCTGGTATTAAGTTGCGAGTCCCACCCATAGTGTAAACTCAAAGAAACAGACAACTGCATTAAAAGAACTTTGCGTAAAGTAGACAATCCTTGCACCTGCAAGTACAAGCACCGTTGTTTTCCCCCTTGTGGCAACAACACATCCCCTAGACTCATGTTTCTGTCACTCAAGCTAGTCATCGAGGGGCATGAACCCAAAATCAAGCATAACGTTTCCTCTTGGAGTTACTACCTACTACTTGGCCAAAGTAATAAACAGCAACGGAGAACATGCAAGAATTACTCAAGAACATAAA
Organism: Secale cereale; assembly: GCA_902687465.1. Lineage (NCBI taxonomy): Eukaryota > Viridiplantae > Streptophyta > Magnoliopsida > Poales > Poaceae > Secale > Secale cereale. The sequence continues at coordinate 644,272,863 of LR738710.1, forward strand.
TATAAAAGAGGTAAATCAAATATATTACTCACACACAATCTGAACATAATCTCATAATCCATCGGATCCCAGCAAACTCATCATAGCAACAGCATAAGGATTACATATGTGCCTCAATCATGTAGGGCAGCTCACGAGGTCTAATCGGTGAAGAACAAAGAGGGGAGGAGAACATCACATAGCTACTGGTAATGGACCCATGGTCCAAGGGAAACTACTCACAACTCATCCGGGAGGCGTCCATGGTGGTGGAGAGGCTCCCGGTGGTGATCCTCCCCTCCAGCAGGGTGCCGGGAAGAGTTCTCCTGGTGCTCCCGATCTTGGAAGCGCGGCGGCGGCGGAACAAAGATGAGATCGCGAAAAAGGGTTCCGTCCTCGAGGGTTTCGGGACGCGGTGTAAATATATGCCAAAGGGGGGCGTCAGAGGAGGCCAGGGGGCCCAGGCGCCCTGGTGGCGCGGCCAGGAGGGGGGCCGCGCCCTCTGGCCGCTTGGAGCCCTGGTGGCCCCCCTCTGGCCCTACTTTGGCTGCATGGAAGCTTCCGGAACGCTGATTTTTTATATATTTTTCCCGGCATTTTTCTGGCAATTTACGTAATGGGAAAACCTGAAATACAAAAACAGCAGAAAACAGAAACTGGCACTGGGGTGCACTGAGTTAATAGGTTAGTCCAAATATGATCAAAAGTGTATGGAAGTTCATAAATATCATAGCAATATCACACAAAATAGGCATGGAGCAAGCAGAAATTATAGATACGTTTTGGACGTATCAGGCACAGATTGGTACAGTAGTTGTTTCTCTTTCGCCGTTTGACTTTCGTTGTTTCGTTTGGTTTGTTTCTGTTGCAAACCGGAGTTCTTAAGTTGAACTTTCTGGTTAGATCTCTCATTTGAGTTTTACCCGTGCATTAGTTAAGTACTTATTGTGTGTTTGTTTGTTTGCGATAGAGTACCCGGAGTGCGCCGCTTGCTACTTTGAATCTCTAGGTTTTGCGGATCATCAGCAAGGCAAGTAACACTTTGATCATACTTTCCAATTACCCAGTTTTCATTGCATTAGTCAAACCCTCACACATTGCATGAGTAGGAGCTATAACATGTGGGACTGGGAAGTAGATTGAGGTAGTACCTATTACCTGGATTATTTTCAAACCTTCGGGAGTCACTTCTACGTTTGCTATTAGGTTATGCTATGCTCGTAGACGAGGATTGGGTGAGTGTATCCATGACAGATGTGAGATTGTTAATTAATGGTTCAACTTAAGGTGGCAACTTAAATACACATCTGGGTGGATTGAGGCACCTGGGTATTCTAGCGATTGTCTGTTTTCTTTATGGACCGCCACCCAGGCTCAAAGGGATCATGAGATTATTCATACTAGAAACTTCCGTGTGCAGCCACAAGCTATTATGTGCTCTAGCATAGTTGACTAAGTCGTGCGAACTCTTACAGTGGTAGACTAGCAGATGTAGGGGATGTAGGTTGGTACGGTCCACCCGTTCGTAAGGTGCTAGTGCTTCTGAAAGACTGTGTCTCGGTCATCCGTTTCACAAACAACATGTAGTGCGAGAATCCCAATGGCGGAGATCGAGTCTTGTGGGGAAAGGTGCACAAACCTCTGCAGAGTGTACAAACTGATCTTGATTATCCGTGTCCCCGGTTACGGACGTCTTGAGTATCTAGTACTTGGATGATCATGTGAATCTCATCATGTTACTTTAATCAATATTGTTGGGTTAATGTTTACTTTAATTGGGATTGAGAGGATGTCTATCTTCTCAATGATGTTTCAACTACCATGATAGTTAGTTAAAATCTATTCCTTTGTAGTAGGGAAAAATTGGCTTTACGCAAAAACTGTAACCGTAGAGCTTTCCACCAGCCATATTGCATATAGCATAGCTTTACTTTTGTTACTCTCTATGTGTTACTTTGCCAGCATATTCCATGTGCTGACCCGTTTTCGGGCTGCAACGTTTATGTTGCAGACTTTTCAGACGTGGAGTAAGGTGCCTATTAGGTCGTGGTTTCATACTCTGTGATGCCGTTGGAGTTGATGGACTCACTTATCTTCCAAGCCTTCCGCTGTTATCGTTGTTAGATGGCCTTAAGCCATTATTATTGTAATAAGTTCATCATTGGAACTATCGATGTAATAAGTGTATGATTGCCAATCTGTTATAAATCCTTCAAGTACTGTGCGTGTCAGCATTATTGATCCAGGGATGACACTGATGCACAGAGATCAGACTGTTTGAGGTCTGGTCACTACATCATTCGGGCTCACCGGAAGCTTGCTTGCATGAAGTATAATCATCCACAAATGCTTATATGACCATGCTATGAAGAAGAACTACTCAAGCAAACATGCAACACACTCATCATATCAAAGGTTCAAACATGCTTTCCTGGTTCGGAGTAGTCGGAGTCTAACTCGGTGAAGTTCGCGGCTCCGTCACGTCCTTCGGTATCTACGTATTCAGACAAAACGAATACTAACATAAATACCGCGCGTTCATAAAAGTTGTCCCAAATATTTTTCAAATAAATATGACAAAAAACTAGACAGAAAACTAAAGAGGACAGAAAAATAATCAACTCAAAATCATCTTTAGATTAAAAGTTATTCAGGTTTCTGTCTAGGGACTTGTCTGTAATGAAACAGAAAGTTTCCAGGGGCTAGAATATAAAAACAGAAAACGAATCGGTACGCAGTACGCCAGCTGAATAAGGAAAACGTACTTTGCCTGAAGACGCCTTCCAGGAAAACGTTTCGAAAGAGACTGAGAGGCTGACGAGGGGGTCCCACTCGTCAGGTTTGAAAACAGAACAGAGTCGCGCCGGCGCCAGAAGGCTGCGGTGGTCGTCGGCGCCGATCCACGGCGAGGTAGAGGGAGGGAGTGGTACCTATGGGTTCCTGGTGTTCTTCCGCGTCGGTGGGTGGTGGAGTTGAGCGTCGGCGAGCCCCATGTCAACGGCGACCCTATCTCCGGCGGATGGCGGCTCGGGTGGTCGTGGGCCTCATCAAAGAGTGTTGCTCGGGTTAAATTGGAGTGGGGGTTAGTCTCCTAGAGGTGTCAGGAGGCTACGAACGAGTCCAGGGCGGTGGAGGAGCTCTCACCAGAAAAACGTTGCTGGAACCCGAGGCGGACGAAGGTGGTCGGAGTTGAGGAAGAAGGGCCCCTCGAGGCTCTTCTAGTGGCTGGGCGTGGTCTAGTGAGGTGGTGGAGATGTGCGGGGTCGAGAGCGAGCTCGGAGGCACTATATATAGCTGGCCCGAGGCGGTTGCCGTGAACGGGATAAGTCCGGCGATCAATTACGGGGCGTTGTGGCTGGACGGTTGGTTTAGGTGATTGAGCATCGACTAGGTGCACTGATTCCATTTCGGTGCCCAAATCAGCAAGGTAGGGGCGGTTATGGCCTGTCCCCAACGGTACGGCCGTGCGGCCCGTCGGCGGCAGAGAGCGCGCCCTGTGCGTGCCAGGCCACGACGACGGTGCTGCAGGCGGGCGCTGGCGATGGAGACGGCCACGCGGAGCTCCCAGGTGGCTTGGGCGGTGCCGAACAGCGTTGTGCCGCAGGGTGCCCCCTGTCGGCCGCCATGGGTGGCTCTGCCGCCGCGCAAGACGCCGGCGTGGGCGGGCTAGGGTGCCACCGACGCCAAGAACCAGCCAATTGCGCTTGCGGCGCTCTGGATAAGAGCGAGGTGCAGTGCAGCATCGATCCAAAGCGGCACTGGTGAGATTGATGAACGCTGACTGACGAAACTGACGAAGCTGCACTGTCGCCTGTTAACTTCAGTTAACTTTTCTGAAACTGACAGAAACAGTGCACGCTAGGTGTTTGACGAAATGATTTTGGCATGTGGAAAATTTTTCTGGAGCTGATATTTGGTGGAGTGGTTTCTTGATGCATCTTGAGGCTGCCTGAATTTTCACAGATTTTTAGGAAGAAGAAAAGTATGAATTTCACCAAAATTTGCAAATCTGGTCCAAACTTGCAGCAAGTGAAATTTGAAAATTTTGAACTGTGGACCAGTGAAACAAGATGTATCTAGGTTGTGGGTACTAAGGACTATCCAGGGGAGTTGGTTTGGAATCAAATATCAAAATGAACATGGTGGTTCCTTTGTAAATCACCATGGTTCATTTCAAAGGACATAAATTGTTTTTGGTGCAAAATAATTAGAAGAAAATTTCCAATATGGTTGAAACTTGCTGGAATTGATGAGAGACTTGTCTCAAGGTGAAGAGGGGGTCTTGGAGAGAAATATTTTCATTGGGTGCCATGGCAAGAAATGGTTTGAAAGGAGAAGACAAGTCCAAGATTCTTATATGATGGATATTCATGGAGGGAAAAGAATCAAACAAACCTTAATGAGAGAAACAACTTGTGTTGAGCTAACACAAGAAGAAAACCTTCAAGACCAGAACCAAGCTTGAGAAGAACACACAAACTTTGGTCAGAAAAGTTTTTAGAAAGGGGTTCCAAGAGAAGATCAAATATCCCCCTTCCAAAAGACCAAAAGTGTGGAACAAATCAAATCCAAAATTTTGGAGTGTTACATAGACTTCAAAGCTTCAAGCACACTTCGGTAGAGTAACTAAATGGTAAGGCCTTTAATTATGTCTACTAATAGTTATACAAGTACCCAACATTAGGCATCATTCTTTGGGAATCTCATTAACTGAGGACAAATAAAGCAATTGAAAAGAGCAAATTAACTATGCCTAAAATTAACAAGGAATTGAACTGTTGAGTTGGATACAGTGAGTTACCTTAACATGTTGAAGAGGCTCAGCGCAGCTCCTACTTCTCTTGCAAGGCTCTTTCCTAACATATTGTACATGGAAATCCTCAATTTTATCTTCATTGCACCCCCTCTACAAGGTGACACAAACTAGTTACTCGTCTCCTTGGAAGATAAATATGCATACTTTCTAGTCTGTGAACACAAAAGGATGAGATTATAACAAAACAACACCACATAATGAAACATGTCGCATCTCTTGCACTTGCACATAATGAAATGAGCATTTACTATGCCTGCACTATGTAAAAACTAGGCATAACTTCAAACTGGATCTCCAGGTACTCTTGGAGAGCCTACTTTAGTGTATAACCAAACATTTATGTCACCTATGCATTAGAAAAGGCCCCACTACAGCAACCCTTAGTGTTTAAATCATTGACAAGCTCTGTTAGAGTGTTAGGTCAAGAACATCAAGTAATCAAAGCAAACAGTGATGGTCATGCGTTTTTGTTTAAATTAGGCAATGAGATCTCTATGGAAAACATTGGCCAAAGTAGATTGTGCCAAGTACATGGTATCTTTGTATTTGCATTTTGAGCAAATAGTGATGGTCTGTTTTCCTATCATATTAATTACTGCACTGGGTTCAATTTGTGATGTTTGCAAGTCAAATTAATTTTCATATGGGCAACAAAATGAAAAAATATAATGCAATCTAGACTTTTCACTGATCACACCAAAGATAAGATGAAAATGCAATGAAAAGAACTGGTTGGCTTATTACATGGAGCTTATATTCACAGTTGCATATTTTCTTAGGATAACTCGTAATGACTGTCCCTAAGAAACTTGGCCAATAGAACTGACATACAAATAACATGTCGCGATGATTGTAATGGAGGAGTGATGTACCATAGCACACTGTAGAGGCTCACCGCTGGCTCTCCCTTTTTTGCGATGTTCCATGAAATTGCCACATACATCTTGTACTTTTTCATTCTGTAACCGTATCTGCAAGTTGACACGGCTAATTTCAGACATCTCTACATGATAATACATTGCATATCCCTTGCGCATATTGAAACCACCAATTAATGATTATGTGCGTAGCAGAAACTAGCCATGACTCTGTGTGCTGGACTAGCAGGCACTCTAAGGGAGCCTAATGTAGTGTACTCGAATTCCTACATGCCACCTACGATTTTGTGTAATGTACTGCCTCAGTTCCTAAATATATGTCTATGTAGAGATTCTAGAATGGACCACATACAGATGTATATAGATGCATTTTCGAGTGTAGATTCACTCATTTTGCTCCGTATGTAGCCTATAGTGGAATCTCTTGAAAGACTTATATTTAGGAACGAAGGTGTCGGCGCCCTGGGAACCAGGGTACCCAGACTTGCCCATCTGTAGGCCGCAACGCGCTCCTACTACGGCCTTGTATGGCCCAGCTGATCGACTAGCTGCTCAAGACCCTTGCGAGGGGGCTAGGCCTCACGAGGAGAACGACATCAAGACCCCCTCATGAGCGGCCTCGACTAGGTTGCTCCGGAGGGGCAGAGAATCCAAGGCCAAGCCTGCCTCAGGAGGAGGCAATGACGCAAGCAGTGACGCACTGCGCCAGCGGGTGCCAGCGTGTGCCAGCGGCGTAGTTGCCGTTTTGGTGCAAAGGAGAAAGCACATGCGCAGGTTCCCGAGGAGCGGGACAAAGGTTTCCCCTTCGGTGCAACAAGACCGAAGACAGCAAGGACGACAGGGAGGATGTCACCACCAAGCCCGCCACTGCGTCATCGACTGATCCCTTTGCAGGCGAAGACCGCTTTTGTCAGGATAGGAACGTCCTTGTGTTCCCTCTCAAAATTGCCGTTATGGGATCCCTTCCCGCCTAAACATTTTGGGGGAAGAGGACCCTGGCCGCCTATATAAGTAGCTAGGGTCTCCACTATGGAGGCAGATTCGAATCAGATCCAGAGACTCCGCCCTTGCACAAAGGAGCAAGAACACTTGCCTCCTGACCCTCCTGAGCTCTCCTCCTGAGCTCAGGAACCAATGTATTCGTTAATACTCAAGCCCTCCTGAGGCTAATCCACCAAAGCAGGAAGTAGGGTTTTGCACCGCAAGGTGGCCTGAACCTAGGTAAATTCGTGTGTACTTTACTTGTTGGTCGCTTCAATCTCTTCATCGGACGAGTGCGAGACGCTAGGTAGGCGTGAGTGGGAGAGATCTTCGTTCACGCCCCTGCGTTCGAACTTCTTGGGTTTGCGGAGCCCGTAATCTGACATTTGGCGCGCCAGGTAGGGGGCGTGTCAAAATCTTGCCTCTCCGACGACCTCGTCCCACTGTCATCGTCGACTCCGCTTCGCTACCATGGTGGACACACGCCGAGCGTGTGGCGCCGGCCGCGCCGCCAACATTGTTCAGACGGCGCCCGCGGGCAACAGTGCGCCGCTCCGCCCCAACTCGCCGGTCGCCAATGCCGCCACCGACACGGCCGTCCATGAGTAGCAGGACTCGTTGCTGCCGCTGTCCATGCGGCGCGATGGCCGCACGGCGACGCCGTCACCCTCGCTGGCCATGGCGTCGTCCTCACTGATCCGCCGTGGGCCGGTCTACCAGCAGCCTGCGCTACTGATGGCGCGGGAGCTCCTGCGCTACCGCCCGGCGGACGACCTCTACAACGAGTGGATCCACCGCATCACCGAGCTCGTCAACACCGCTCGGTGGGTACCTGCGCCAACTCACTCCTCCCATCCTCCGTCACTCATGGCGGGGAACAAGGGCCATGGTGTCCCGGCTCCACCTCCACTCTACGGCGCCGGCCAGGGGGTCAGGCGCGAGGCTCCGCGGCATGAGCCGCCCCGCAGGGCCCCCGCGTGCGATGAGGAGAGCTGCCAGGTGATTCTGCATCCCTAGGCAGAAGCTCGCGGCCCCCCCATCCCGCAGCACCAAGACCGCACACCACAGGAGGTGGTGGCACCTGCACCCCAAGAACCAGAACCACAGGCGCAGGGGGCTTCTGCAATCATGAGCGTGGCTAGATGTCGCGCCTTAGCTCCCGAGCTGCGGCGCCTCGTCTGGCCCGACAAGTTCAAGCCGGATCTGCCTTCGCGCTACGATGGCACCACCGAACACACCGAGTTCCTCCAGCTCTACGAGCTGAGCATTGAGGCGTCCAACGGCACCGAGCAGGTCATTGCAAACTAGTTCCCCATGGCCCTCAAGGATGGTGCTTGCTCCTTGCTCCTGAACCTCCCCGTGGGATACATCTCCTCCTGGGGGGGAGCTTCATGAGCGTTTCGTCGCCAACTTCCACGGTACCCGTGACCGAGCTCCAGCGGCCGCGGATTTGCGCCACGTGAAGCAGCAGCCTGGGGAGACCCTACAGAAGTACATCCAGCATTATAACACCATGCGCCTCAGGATCCCCAGGGTCTCGGACGAGTCCATCATCTCGGCGTTCTCCGACGGCGTCTGCGACGTCAGGATGTGGGAGGAGCTCGCCATCCACGCGGATCTATGCACAACCCTCGAAATGTTCAAGCTCGCGGCAAAGTGCGCCAGGGCGGAGGAAGGACGCCTGTCCCTCGTGGAGCTGCCTGAAGCGGAGGCCGATGACAAAAAGGCCAAGGCCAAGGAAGCAAAGCACAAGGGACCCACCGTGTTGGCTGCGGAGCCAGAAGTGAAGCGTGGTTGCGGCTACAACGACCCCCCAGAGACAACCGTCTGTACTGCGTCTTCCATGATGTTCACAGCCATAACACGAACGACTGTCAAGAGCTCAGGGTGATGCATGGCGGGCGCGTCGGGCAGCGCCCTGAGCGCGACTACCGTGGCTACGGCCGCGGAGGGGGCCGTGGTGGAGGACGCTAGGACGGCAGGAACTCGCGCCAAGGATGGCGTGACCAACCTCGTGAGGACAACTGGCAGGAGCAGCCTCGTGACGCCCCCTGACGCGACTAGCCTCGTGAGAATCGCCCTCAGGGCAACGCAATCCTGCCTCCGCTGCCACCACCGCTAAGAAGGAAAGACGACGACCTTTAGGGTGATGGAGCAGGGGGCTTTCACGAGCCACGTGCGGTTGCATGCATCTTTGGATGATCCCATGCTCCGGCTTCCCACCACATCTTCAAGAAGTTCGCTCGCAAGGTGAACGCAGCGCTTCCCAGGCCTGACGCCGCGCGCAACCTCAGGTGGACCAAGCAGGTCATCGCCTTCGACCCTAAGGACCAGCTCAAGTGCACCGGAGCCCCATGCGCTCTCCTGATGCTCTGCACTCCGACCATCAACAACGTCCTCGTGACCAAGACCCTCATTGATGGCGGAGCAGGGCTTCACGTCCTCTCTGTCCATACCTTCGAGACGCTCCTGGTCCCCTATGATCAGCTCCACCCGAGCAAGCAATTCTACGGAGTCACGGATGGCTCCACACTCCCGATGGGACAGGTCCGCCTCCCCGTCACCTTCGGTGGTCGCGACAACTATCACACCGAGCTCATCGACTTTGACGCCGCCAACATCCACCTCCCGTACAACGCCATCCTTGGGTATCCTGGCCTCGCCAAGTTCATGGCAGCGACCCATCACGGCTACAACGTCCTCAAGATGCCCGGGAGTGGCGGAGTCATCACAATCGCCTCTGACGAGAAGGAAGCACTGCGTTCCCTGGAGCGCGACTACCAAGCCGCGGTGGCTGAGAGCCCCGACGAAGGTGGAGCCGTTTTCGCCGTGTAGACCGCCCCCAAGAAGAAGAAGAACCTGCCCGCCGATGAACCTCAGGACATGGAGGCTCCTGACTGCCCCGTCTCAGGACCCGCGCCTGCCGACGAGGCACCCGCCACCCTTGCATAGGGAGGCGCCTCGGAGCCCCTCTCAGGACGGGCTCCGGAGCTCTCCTCTGGAGTGCCTCTGGTCTGACCAGCGTCTCGAGAGAGGTGTTCGGGCACCAGTTGCAGGCATGTCTCGACGCACGTTTTTGTGAGCCCAGCGTGGGACATACAGCGCTGGAGCCTCAGGACTTCATCGATCAGGTTACAGAGGAACTTCAGTACGCGAGGCTCATACGCGGTGGGCGCAACCACACGATACCAAGGTCACCTACCCACTACCCAAGCAACCACTTCCGCGTCTACATCGATGTCGCGGGCCTCAACCGAGCCGCTTCTTTGGAGCCCTTCTAGCCGTCAGCAGTCGGCTGGAGGAGGGCTCTCCCGTGCAGCTACGTTCGCACACTCTTCGTCTTCTGCAATGCAGCCACCACGTTCCAGCGCCTCGCGCGGCAGGCTATGGGGACTCGGGAGGCTCAGTGGCAGGCGGTCCAGATGGAGCGGAGCCAGACCCCCGTGACCACTGAGGGCCTCCGGAGCCCCTGGGCCTCAGGAGCCTAACGATCCTCAGGGGCGACCCGCATGGCTCGCGCCTCCAGCTACCCCAACTCTTTTTCGACAAGTGTCAGGTGATGTCTCAGGTATTCAATCGAGGGTGCCCCCAGGCTGCATCATCCTCGAGCTGCTGGGGGCTCACCCCCCGCAGCTGTCTCTTTTGCGCATAAATCAAGGCTAGTTGCTTCTTCCTATTTGCATTATCTATATGCTCGGCGTTCTCACCGCCACTAATGTCATGAGCTCTTGCGAGCCCACTCGCGACCGCCCCATGATTAAGTACTGGCACGGCGTCTGTGCTCGGGTCCGTCCCTACAGCGTCGCTAAATCCAAGGGCTGAGCTCTATCTCATGAGCCATTCCCATGACGTCACCTCCCGTGGTCCTTGGTGCCTTGTTCTCGCATGGGCTAATCGTGGATGGGTAAGTAGGGGCCCGTGGCAGGTGCCTCGCTCACGCGGGAACCGCGCGCCGGTTGTTTTTCTTTTGGACTGTTGCATGAGAAGACTGGACACGACATCTGTGCTCGGGTCTGTCCCCGCAGCGTCGATAAATCCAGCGGCTGAGCTCTGTCTTACGGGCTGGTCCCACTAACGTCACCTCCCGGGGTCGTTGGTGTTGCGGCCTTCTCATGCAATGCCCTCTAGAGATGCACCCGGTGCAGGTCGACACAACGCATCTCTTTTTACATTTTGCAGAAGAAGACTCAGCGCAACCCGCCTCAGGGTAGGGTGTCATGAGTGATGCGTAAACTCACGAGAACTTCGTCAGAGTCATTTAGCTCGTCCTGAGGAGGGCCCATATACACCTTGACTGTCCTGCCGTGCAAGCCATGTGTCAGGACGGGGCTGTACACGCCTCGGAGTCTCTCCCGGGGGGAGGCTCCCTCCCACGGTCCAGTGGAAGTGCCGTGCTCCGCGCTGGCAGAACCAACCGTGGAGCGGTTTTGCCCACGAACCAGTGGAAGCACCAAGCTCCGCGCTGGCCGCTACGACTGAGGCACGGTTATGCCCACACTCCGCGCAAGTGTGGTAGCTCTATGCTCCGCGCTAATTATAAACAACCGAGGGTGGCCCTCACAGCTTCTTGTTGGATAGGTGTCGCGAGGGGGGCTAGGCACAGGGGCTATGCTCAGGTCATGCCTGGCAGACGCCACCCTACCAGGTGCCCAGACACCTGGCTTTTTCGTGCCCCCATGATACGTCTCCAACGTATCTATAATTTTTTATTGTTCCATGCTATTATTTCTGAAGTCTTGGATCTTTAATGGGCTTTATCTTACACTTTTGTATCATTTTTCGGACTAACCTACTAACCCAAAGGCCCAGTCCAGATTGCTGTTTTTTGCCTATTTCAGGGTTTTGCAGAAAAAGAATATCAAACGGAGTCCAAACGGAATGAAACCTTCGCAAGAGATATTTTGGGAGAAAATCACGCATGGAGAACTTGAGAACCACGTCCTAAGATCCACGAGGGGCCCACGAGGGTGGAGGCGCGCCCCCTGCCTCGTGAGGCCCCCGTGACTCCCCCGGTGTCCTCCTTCCTCCTATATAAGTCTACGTACCCCGAAACCATCAGCAACAGAGAGAAAACCCTAATTCCACCGTCGTAACCTTCTGTTCCCGTTAGATCCCATCTTGGAGCCTGTTCTGGAGCTCCACCGGAGGGGGATCCATCACGGAGTTCTTCTTCATCATCATCATCATCGCCCTCACCATGAGTTGTGAGTAGTTTACCACATACCTGCAGGTCCATAGCTAGTATCTAGATGGCTTCTTCTCTCTCTCTCTCTAGATCTCAATACAAAGTTCTCCTCGGTCTTCGAGGAGATCTATTTGATGTAATCTCTTTTTGCGGTGTGTTTGTCGAGATCCGATGAATTGTGAGTTTCTGATCAAGATTATCTATGAGAAATATTTGGTTCTTCTCTGAACTTTTTATGTGTGTTCATAATGTCCTTGCAAGTCTCTTCGAATTATTGGTTTGGTTTGGCCTACTAGATCTATAGTTCTTGCAATGGGAGAAGTGCTTGGCTTTGGGTTCAATATTGCGGTGTCCTTTCCCAATGACAGTAGGGGCAGCAGGCATGTATTGTATTGTTGCCATCGAGGATAAAAAGATGGGGTTTATATCATATTCCTTGAGTTTATCCCTCTAAATCATGTCATCTTGCTTAAGGCGTTACTCTGTTCTTATGAACTCAATACACTAGATGCATGCTGGATAGCGGTCGATGTGTGGAGTAATAGTAGTAGATGCAGAATCATTTCGGTCAACTTGTCTCGGACGTGATGCCTATATACAATGATCATGCCTAGATAGTCTCATAATTATTCGATTTTCTATCAATTGCTCGACAGTAATTTGTTTTCCCGCCGTAGAATATCGCTATCATCAGAGAAGCCACTAGAGAACACTATGGCCCCCAGGTCTATTCTCAACATATCAATCTACATCTACTTTACTTTTATCGCTTTTACTTTCTATTTTATAAACAAAAATACCAAAAATATAAACTATCATCTCTATCAGATCTCACTTTCATAAGTGACCGTAAAAGGATTGACAACCCCTCATCGCGTTGGCTGCGAAGTTCTTATTTGTTTGTGCAGGTGCGAGGGACTCGGGCCTGGTCTCCTACTGGATTGATACCTTGGTTCTCAAAAATTGAGAGAAATACTTACGCTACTGTGCTGCATCTCCCTTTCCTCTTTGAGAGAATACAGCGCAAGCTCAAGAAGTAGCAAGAAGAATTTTTGGCACTGTGGCCGGGGAGGCTTACGCAAAAGTCATATACCAAGTACCTATCACAAACCCTTATCCTTAGCATTACATTTTTTGCCTCTCGTTTTCCTCTCCCCCACTTCACCCTTGCCGTTTTATTTGCCCTTCTTCCGCCGTGTGTTTATCGTTCACTTGCTTCTTGTTTGCTTGTGTGTGCTGCTTGCTTGCTTGTCATCATGTCTAGCACACCTATCATTATCAACACTCCCGAGAGTGAGGTCCTCAGCTTTAAACAAAGGGAGGAAGAAAACTTAAAAGATGCCTCGTATAGAATTTGCAATGCTCAAAATAGATCTAATATGAAGCTTTCCACTTCCGTGCTTCTTCGCAGTTTTTATGTTGGCATAACTCCCTAAAATAGATTTATCTTAGATACCATTACCGGAGGGAATTTCTTGGGTAGCCATACCTTTGATTCTTATAATGCTTTAACTGAATTATTTGGCTCACCGCCTCTTATGGTTAATGGGACCATTTTAAATTTGGAGCATGTTATGGAATGGTTAGAAATCATTGAAAAAAAAATTGCTACGGTAGAACTAGTAGAGAACTTGGATAGAAAAATCCATGATGAAATTACTCAGTATGGATCCAAGGTAGGAGTTGTTGTGAAAAATCTTAAGGAAAAGGAGCCCATAGTTAAAGAAAAACTACATCTGGATTCCACTAGAATCAATAAGTTTGAGGATATTATTACTAATGTGGGCTCTGCTCTTTCTGCTATAAAAACTACTCCAAACACCTCTACCGCTAAATTATCTAAGGTCATGTATGTCCCTAAAGACAAGGGTGAAACATCTAGAATTGCGGATCTCAAATCCATAAGTGTTCACCCTAATTTTCTTACTTTTGCAAGAGACCCTTTTGACACTTTAGAATTTATTGATTTCTTGCCAAAGAGTTTGATTATTAATAGGGACAAAGGAGTGCCTAAGAATTATAAGTGCTTAATCAATGAATTTCCTTCCAAAGATGGCAATACCTAGATTTATCTTATATCGTGCCTAGCTAGGGGCGTAAAACGATAGCGCTTGTTGGGAGGCGACCCAATTTTATATTTTTTGTTTTTGTTGCTGTTAGGGAATAAATATTGCATCTATCCTCTAATTAGATGTGGTTTCATGTTTTGTTTAGTGTTTGTGCCAAGTAGAACCTTTGGGAAGATGTGTGTGAAGTTTATGTGATCTTGCTGTGAAAAACAGAATGGTCGTCAGATTTTACTGGAGCGTGCTATTTAGTTGATTCTTTTTGCAGATGATTAATAGGCAAATTCCTCACATTTACCAATTTAGTTCGAATTTTTTGGAGTTACAGAAGTATGCGAAACCTGCAGATTACTACAGACTGTTCAGTTTTTGACAGATTATGTTTTTCGTGTGTTGTTTGCTTATTTCAATGCATCTATGGGTAATATTTGGAGGTATGAACCATAGAGAAATTGGAATACAGTAGGTTTAACACCAATATAAACAAGGAATGGATTCATTGAAGTACCTTTGAGTAGTGGTTTGCTTTCTTATACTAATGGAGCTCACGAGAAATTTTGTCTAAGTTTTGTGTTGTGAAGTTTTCAAGTTTTGAGTATTGCTTTGATGGACTATGGAACAAAGAGTAGAAAAGGCCTAAGATTGGGTATTCCCATGGAACCCCAAGTAAAATTCAAGGATAATCAAAAGCCTAAGCTTGGGGATGCCCCGGGAAGGCATCCCCTCTTTCGTATTCATCCATCGGTAACTATACTTGGAGCTATATTTTTATTCACCACATGATATGTGTTTTGCTTGGAGCGTCTTGTATAATTTGAGTCTTTGCTTGTTAGTTTGTCACAATCATCCTTGCTGGACACACCTATTTGAGAGAGTTAAATATGGCCTATGAATTGTTAGAACACTCTATGTGCTTCACTTATATCTTTTGAGTTGAATAGTTTTTGCTCTAGTGCTTCACTTATATCTTTTAGAGCACGGTGGTGGTTATATTTTGTAGAAATTGTTGAACTCTCATGCTTCACTTATATCTATTTGAGAGTCTATTAAAACAACATGGTAATGTGTTTAGGCTATAAAAACTAGTCTTCACATGATAGACATCCAATGTCAATGTAGTAAAAAAAATTCACACTAAGTGCATTGAATAGAATGAGATGTTGGATGCTTGATAATGGTTTTGAGATATGATGATAGTGATATTAGAGTCATGATAGTGGAGTTATTATGAAATTGAGAAATACTTGTGTTAAGGTCAGTGATTCCCATAGCATGCACATATGGTGAACCGCTATGTGACGAATTTAGAGCATGAGGTATTTGTAAAGTGTCAACCTTTGTGTGGAGGTCGGAGGCGCGGTTAACTCCTACCAACCTCCCCCCTAGGAGCATGCATTGATTGCTTTGTTTTGATGACTCGTAGATTTTTGCAATAAGTATATGAGTTCTTATGACTAATGTTGAGTCCATGGATTATACGCACTCTCACCCTTCCACCATTGCTAGCCTCTCTTGTACCGCGCAACTTTCGCCGGTACCGTAAACCCACTATATATCCTTCCTCAAAACAGCCACCATATTATTCCTCAAAACAGCCACCATACCTACCTATCATGGCATTTCCATAGCCATTCCAAGATATATTGCCATGCAACTTTCCACCGTTCCGTTCATATGACACGCTTCATATTGCCATATTGCCATGCATGATCATGTAGTTGTCATCGTATTTGTGGCAATGCCACCATGCATAATTTTTCATACATGTCACTTTTGTTTCATTGCACATACCGGTACATCGCCGGAGGCATTCATATAGAGTCATACTTTGTTGTAGTATCGAGTTGTAATATCGAGTTGTAATGAAAGTGTGATGATCATCATTATTAGAGCATTGTCCCATGGGAGGAAAGGCTAAATCAATAAAGCCCCTCCGCAAAAAAAAAGAAAAAAAAAGAAAAAAAAAAAGAAAAAAAGAAAGGCCCAAAAAAGAGAAAAAAGGGAAAAGAAAAAAAGGGGACAATTGCTACTATCTTTTTTTCCACACTTGTGCTTCAAAGTAGCACCATGTTCTTCATTGTAGAGAGTCTCATGCTTAGTCACTTTATATACTAGTGGGAATTTTTGTTATAGAACTTGGCTTGTATATTCCAACGATGGGCTTCCTCAAATGCCCTAGGTCTTCGTGAGCAAGCAAGTTGGATGCACACCCACTAGTTTCTTTAGTTGAGCTTTCATACATTTTTAGCTCTACTGCATCCGTTGCATGGCAATCCCTACTCACTCACATTGATATCTATTGATGGGCATCTCCATAGCCCGTTGATACGCCTAGTCGATGTGAGATTATCTCACTCCTTTTTGTCGTCTCCACAACCATCTCTATTGTACCCATAGTGCTATGTCCTTGGCCCACGATCATGTATTACGTGAAAGTTTAAAGGTTTGAAAGAATAGAGTATGAAAACAAGTGCTTGGCTGAAATCGGGGTTGTGCATGATATGAATATTTTGTGTGATGAAGAGGGAGCATAGCCAAACTATATGATTTTGTAGGGATAACTTTTTTAGCCATAGTATTTTGAGAAGACATGATTGCTTTGTTAGTATGCTTGAAGTATTATTATTTCTCATGTCAATATAGACTTTTATCTTGAATCTTTCAGATCTGAACATTCATGCCACAATTAAGAGAATTACATTGAAAAACTATGTTGGTTAGCATTCCACATCAAAAATTCTTTCTTTATCATTTACCTACTCGAGGACGAGCAGGAATTAAGCTTGGGGATGCTTGATACGTCTCCAACGTATCTATATTTTTTGATTGTTCCATGCTATTATTTATGAAGTCTTGGATGTTTAATGGGCTTTATCTTACACTTTTATATCATTTTTTGGGACTAACCTACTAACCCAAAGGCCCAGTCCAGATTGTTGTTTTTTGCCTCTTTCAGGGTTTTGCAGAAAAAGAATATCAAACAGAGTCCAAACGGAATGAAACCTTCGCAAGAGATATTTTTGGAGAAAATCACGCACGGAGAACTTGAGAACCACGTCAGAAGAGCCACGAGGGTGGGGGGGCGCGCCCCTTCCGAGGGCGCGCCCCCTGCCTCGTGGGGCCCCCGTGACTCCCCCGGTGTCCTCCTTCCTCCTATATAAGTCTACGTACCCTGAAACCATCAGCAACAGAGAGAAAACCCTAATTCCACCGCCGTAACCTTCTGTTCCCGTGAGATCCCATCTTGGAGCCTGTTCCGGAGCTCCACCGGAGTGGGATCCATCACGGAGTTCTTCATCATCATCATCATCGCCCTCACCATGAGTTGTGAGTAGTTTACCACAGACCTTCGGGTCCTTAGCTAGTATCTAGATGGCTTCTTCTCTCTCTCTGGATCTCAATACAAAGTTCTCCTCGGTCTTCGAGGAGATCTATTCGATGTAATCTCTTTTTTGCGGTGTGTTTGTCGAGATCCGATGAATTGTGAGTTTATGATCAAGATTATCTATGAGAAATATTTGGTTCATCTCTGAACTTTTTATGTGCTCATAATATCCTTGCAAGTCTCTTCGAATTATTGGTTTGGTTTGGCCTACTAGATCTATAGTTCTTGCAATGGGAGAAGTGCTTGGCTTTGGGTTCAATCTTGCGGTGTCCTTTCCCAGTGACAGTAAGGGCAGCAAGGCACGTATTGTATTGTTGCCATCGAGGATAAAAAGATGGGGTTTATATCATATTGCTTGAGTTTATCCCTCTACATCATGTCATCTTTCTTAAGGCGTTACTCTATTCTTATGAACTCAATACACTAGATGTATGCTGGATAGCGGTCGATGTGTGGAGTAATAGTAGTAGATGCAGAATCGTTTCGGTCTACTTGTCTCGGACGTGATGCCTATATACAATGATCATGCCTAGATAGTCTCATAATTATTTACTTTTCTATCAATTGCTCGACAGTAATTTGTTTACCCGCCGTAGAATATCGCTATCATGAGAGAAGCCACTAGAGAACACTATGGCCCCCGGGTCTATTCTCAACATATCAATCTACATCTACTTTACTTTTACCGCTTTTACTTTCTATTCTGATAAACAAAAATACCAAAAAATATATCATTTTTATCAGATCTCACTTTTGTAAGTGACCGTAAAGGGATTGACAACCCCTTATCGCATTGGCTACGAAGTTCTTATTTGTTTGTGCAGGTGCGAGGGACTCGCGCGTGGTCTCCTACTGGATTGATACCTTGGTTCTCAAAAACTGAGGGAAATACTTACGCTACTATGCTGCATCTCCCTTTCCTGTTCGAGGGAATACAACACAAGCTCAAGAAGTAGCACCCCATCCTAGGCGAAGGCTTGTGTGCAAGGTATGGTGATCGTTCTCCCTCATGAGAGCCGTTCGTACGTCAAGGGGGACCCCAGGGCATTGCGACCCAGGGGCCTCACTAGGCACGTTGCCCCTCACTCCTTGAGCCCGGTGCTCAACGGCGGTCGAGGTATGTGCGGGGCTGGGCCCTGCCGACGCAGAACGCAAACGGGATTGCTTGAACGTCAAGGGGGACCCCTGGGCATCGCGACCCAGGGGCCTCACTAGCCACATAGCCCCTCATTCCTTGAGTCTCGTTATTACGATAACCCCGGCCACCCGGAGGGCTCAAAGGCGACCAAGGTATGCGTGGGGTTGGGCCCTGCCGACGCAGAGCTGTTGGGGAACGTAGTATTTTAAAATTTTCCTACGATCACGCAAGATCTATCTACCAGATGCATAGCAACGAGAGGGAAGAGTGTGTCTACGTACCCTCGTAGACCGGAAGCGGAAGCGTCAAGTGACGCGGTTGATGTTGTCGAACTTCTTCGCGATCCAACCGATCAAGCACCGAACGTACGGCACCTCCGCGTTCAGCACACGATCAGCTTGATGACGTCCCACGAGCTCTTGATCCAGTTGAGCTTCACGGGAGAGTTTCGTCAGCACGACGGCGTGGTGATGGATATGATGTGTTCACCGGCGCAGGGCTTCGCCTAAGCTCCGCGACGGTATGACCGAGGTGTGATTCTGTGGAGGGGGGCACCGCACACGGCTAAAACAATTCAACTTGTGTGTCTTTGGGTGCCCCCTGCCCCCGTATATAAAGGAGCAAGGGAGGGAGGCCGGCCGGCCCTTCATGGTGCGGCTAGGGAGTGGACTCCTACTAGGAATAGGATTGCCGGCCAGCCCTATGGGCTGCCTCTCTCTTTCCCTTTAGGCCCACTATGGACCATCCCCTCTCGTAGGGGGTTCCGGTAACCCCCTCCGGCATTCCCGATAAATCCGAAAGTTTTCCGGTATACTTCCGGTGTCCTAATATAGCCGTCCAATATATCAATCTTTATGTCTCGGACATTCCGAGACTCCTCGTCATGTCCGTGATCTCATCCGGGACTCCGAACTACCTTCGGTACATCAATACTCATAAACTCATAATACCGATCGTCATCAAACGTTAAGCGTGCGGACCCTACGGGTTCGAGAACTATGTAGACATGACCGAGACTCATCTCCGGTCAATAACCAATGGCGGAACCTGGATGTTCATATTGGCTCCTACATATTCTACGAAGATCTTTTATCGGTCAGAACCGCATAACAACATACGTTGTTCCTTTTGTCAAACGGTATGTTACTTGCCCGAGATTCGATCGTCGGTATCTCTATACCTAGTTCAATCTCGTTACCAGCAAGTCTCTTTACTCGTTCCGTAACACATCATCTCGTGACTAACTCATTAGTCTTTTGCTTGCAAGGCTTATTGTGATGTGTGTTACCGAGAGGGCCCAGAGATACCTCTCCGACACTCGGAGTGACAAATCCTAATCTTGATCTATGCCAACACCACGGATACTTTCGGAGACACCTGTAGAGCATCTTTATGATCACCCAGTTACGTTGTGACGTTTGATAGCACACAAGGTGTTCTTACGGTATTCGGGAGTTGCATAATCTCATAGTCATAGGAACATGTATAAGTCATGAAGAAAGCAATAGCAGTAAAACTAAACGATCATAGTGCTATGCTAACGGATGGGTCTTGTCCATCACATCATTCTTCTAATGATGTGATCCCGTTGATCAAATGACAACTCATGTCTATGGCTAGGAAACATAACCATCTTTGATCAATGAGCTAGTCAAGTAGAGGCATACTAGGGACATACTGTTTTGTCTATGTATTCACACATGTACTAAGTTTCCGGTTAATACAATTCTAGCATGAATAATAAACATTTATCATGATATAAGGAAATAAATAATAACTTTATTATTGCCTCTAGGGCATATTTCCTTCAGTCTCCCACTTGCACTAGAGTCAATAATCTAGCTCACATCACCATGTGATTTAATACCGATAGTTCACATCGTTATGTGACCAACACCCAAAGGGTTTACTAGAGTCAATAATCTAGTTCACATCGCTATGTGATTAATACCCAAGAGTAATAAGGTGTGATCATGTTTTGCTTGTGAGAGAAGTTTAGTCAACGGGTCTGTCACATTCAGATCCATATGTATTTCGCAAATTTCTATGTCTACAATGCTTTGCATTGAGCTACTCTAGCTAATTGCTCCCACTTTCAATACGCATCCAGATTGATACTTAGAGTCATCTGGATTTAGTGTCAAAGCTTACATCGACGTAACCCTTTACGACGAACTCTTTATCACCTCCATAATCGAGAAACATTTCCTTAGTCATCCAGTTACTAAGGATAATTTTGACCGCTGTACAGTGATCTACTCCTGGATCACTATTGTACCCCCTTGACAAACTCATGTCAAGGTACACAACATGTTTGTTACACAGCATGGCATACTTTATAGAACCTATGGCTGAGGCATAGGGAATGACTTTCATTCTCTCTATATTTTTCTGCAGTGGTCGGGCATTGAGTTTTACTCAACTTCATACCTTGTAATACAGGCAAGAACCCTTTCTTTGACTGATCCTTTTTGAACTTCTTCAAAATCAAGGTATGTGCTTTGTGAAAGTCCAATTAACCGTCTTGATCTATCTCTATATATCTTGATGCCTAATATATAAGCAGCTTCATCGAGGTCTTTCATTGAAAATTCTTATTCAAGTATCCTTTTATGCTATCCAGAAATTCTATATCATTTCCAATCAACAATATGTCATCCACATATAATATTAGAAATGCTACAGAGCTCCCACTCACTTTCTTGTAAATACAGGCTTCTCCAAAAGTCTGTATAAAACCATATGCTTTGATCACCTTATCAAAGCGTATATTCCAACTCCGAGATGCTTGCACCAGTCCATAGATGGATCGCTGGAGTTTGCATACTTTGTTAGCACCTTTTGGATCGACAAAACCTTCTGGTTGCATCATATACAACTCTTCTTTGAGATATCCATTTAGGAATGCAGTTTTGACATCCATTTGCCAGATTTCATAATCATAAAATGCGGCAATTGCTAACATGATTCGGACAGACTTAAGCATCGCTACAGGTGAGAAAGTCTCATCGTAGTCAACTCTTTGAACTTGTCGAAAACCTTTCGCAACAAGTCGAGCTTTGTGAGCAGTAATATTACCGTCTGTGTCGGTCTTCCTCTTGAAGATCCATTTATTTTTGATGGCTTGTCGATCATCGGGCAAGTCAACCAAAGTCCACACTTTGTTCTCATACATGGATCCCATCTCAGATTTAATGGCTTCAAGCCATTTTGCGGAATCTGGGCTCATCATCGCTTCCTCATAGTTCGTAGGTTCATCATGGTCTAGTATCATGATTTCCAGAACTGGGTTGCCGTACCACTCTGGTGCGGAACGTACTCTGGTTGATCTACGACGTTCAGCAGAAACTTGATCCGAAGTTTCATGATCATTATCATTAACTTCCTCACTAATTGGTGTAGGAATCACTGGAACAATTTCCCGTGATGTACTACTTTCCAATCCGGGAGAAGGTACAATTAGCTCATCAAGTTCTACTTTCCTCCCACTCACTTCTTTCGAGAGAAACTCCTTCTCTAGAAAGGATCCATTCTTAGCAACGAATATCTTGCCTTCGGATCTGTGATAGAAGGTGTACCCAACAGTTTCTTTTTGGGTATTCTATGAAGATTTACTTCTCCGATTTGGGTTCGATCTTATCATGTTGAAACTTTTTCACATAAGCATCGCAGTCCCAA
The DNA here is from genome assembly GCA_902687465.1 of Secale cereale. Classification (NCBI taxonomy): domain Eukaryota; kingdom Viridiplantae; phylum Streptophyta; class Magnoliopsida; order Poales; family Poaceae; genus Secale; species Secale cereale. The sequence continues at coordinate 644,294,969 of LR738710.1, forward strand.
ACTTAAAGAAATGACAGCTTAGGTTTATCGTCAAACCACAGTTCATACGGTGTCATCTCCACGGATTTAGATGGTGCCCTATTTAACGTGAATGTAGCTGTCTCTAATGCATAACCCCAAAAGCGATAGTGGTAGATCGGTAAGAGACATCATCGATCGCACCATATCTAATAAAGTACGGTTATGACGTTCGGTCACACCATTACACTGTGGTGTTCCAGGTGGCGTGAGTAGTGAAACTATTTCACATTGTTTTTACTGAAGGCCAAACTCGCTAACTCAAATATTTTATCTCTACGATCATATCGTAGAAACTCTTATTTTCTTGTTACGATGATTCTCCACTTCACTCTGAAATTCTTTGAACTTTTCAAATGTTTCAGACTTGTGCTTCATTAAGTAGATATACACATATCTGCTCAAATCATCAGTGAAGGTCAGAAAATAACGATACCCGCCGCGAGCATCAACACTCATTGGTCCACATACATCAGTATGTATGATTTCCAACAAATCTATTGCTCGCTCCATAGTTCCGGAGAACGGAGTTTTAGTCATGTTGCCCATGAGGCATGGTTCGCAAGCACCAAGTGATTCATAATCAAGTGATTCCAAAAGTCCATCATTATGGAGTTTCTTCATGCGTTTTACACCAATATGACCTAAACGACAGTGCCACAAATAAGTTGCACTATCATTATTAACCTTGCATCTTTTGGCTTCAATATTATGAATATGTGTATCACACGATCGAGATCCAACAAACTATTTTCATTGGGTGTATGACCATAGAAGGTTTTATTCATGTAAACAGAACAACAATTATTCTCTAACTTACATGAATAACCGTATTGCAATAAACATGATCAAATCATATTCATGCTCAACACAAACAACAAACAACACTTATTTAGGTTCAACACTAATCCCGAAAGTATAGGGAGTGTACGATGGTGATCATATCAATCTTGGAACTACTTCCAATACACATCGTCACTTCATCCTTTAACTAGTTTCTGTTCATTATGCAACTCCTATTTCGAGTTACTACTCTTTAGCAACTGAACCAATATCAAATACCGAGGGGTTGCTATGAACATTAGTAAAATACACATCAATAATCTGTATATCAAATATACCTTTGTTCACTTTGCCATCCTTCTTATCCGCCAAATATCTAGGGCAGTTCCACTTCTAGTGACCATTTCCTTTGCAGTAGAAGCACTTGTTTCAGGCTTGAGTTTAGCTTTGGGTTTCTTCATGGGAGTGACAACTTGCTTGTCATTCTTCTTGAAGTTCCCCTTCTATCCCTTTGCCCTTTACTTGAAACAAGTGGTCTGGTTAACCATCAACACTTGATGCTCTTTCTTGATTTCTACCTTCGCCGATTTCAGCATCGTGAAGAGCTCGGGAATTACTTTCGTCATCCCTTGCATATTATAGTTCATCACGAAGTTATACTAACTTGGTGATAGTGTCTAGAGAACTTTGTCAATTACTATCTTTTCTGGAAGATTAACTCCCACTTGATTCAAGCAATTGTACTACCCAGACAATCTGAGCACATGCTCACTGGTTGAGCTATTCTCCTCCATCTTGTAGGCAAAGTACTGTCAGAGGTCTTATACCTCTTGACACGGGCATGAGTATGAAATACTAATTTCAACTTTTGGAACATCTCGTATGCTCCGTGGCGTTTCAAAACGTTTTTGAAGTCCCGGTTATAAGCCGTAAAGCATGGTGCACTAAACTATCAAGTAGTCATCATATCGAGCTTTTGTCAAAACGTTCATAACGTCTACATCTGCTCCTGCAATAGGTCTGTCACCTAGCGGTGCATCAAGGACATAATTCTTCTCTGCAGCAATGAGGATAATCCTCAGATCACGGAACAATTCCGCATCGTTGCTACTAACATCTTTCAACTTGGTTTTCTCTAGGAACATATGAAAAATAAACGGGGAGCAACATCGTGAGCTATTGATCTACAACATAGATATGCTAATACTACCAGGACTAGGTTCATGATAAATTAATGTTCAATTAATCATATTACTTAAGAACTCCCACTTAGATAGACATCCCTCCGGTCATCTAAATGATCACGTGATCCAAATCAACTAAACCATGTCCGATCATCACGTGAGATGGAGTAGTTTCAATGGTGAACATCTTATGTTGATCATATCTACTATATGATTCACGCTCGACCTTTCGGTCTCCAGTGTTCCGAGGCCATATCTGCATATGCTAGGCTCGTCAAGTTTAACCCGAGTATTCTGCGTGTGCAAAACTGGCTTACACCCGTTGTATTTGAACGTAGAGCTTATCACACCCGATCATCACGTGGTGTCTCGGCACGACGAACTTTCGCAACGGTGCATACTCAGGGAGAACACTTATACCTTGAAATTTAGTAAGGGATCATCTTATAATGCTACCGTCGTTCTAAGCAAAATAAGAAGCATAATAAGATAAACATCACATGCAATCAAAATATGTGACATGATATGGCCATCATCATCTTGTGCTTTTGATCTCCATCTTCAAAGCACCGTCATGATCACCTTCGTCACCGGCTTGACACCTTGATCTTTATCGTAGCATCATTGTCGTCTCGCCAACTATTGCTTCTACGACTATCGTTACCGCTTAGTGATAAAGTAAAGCAATTACATGGCGATTGCATTTCATACAATAAAGCGACAACCATATGGCTCCTGCCAGTTGCCGATAACTTTACAAAACATGATCATCTCATACAAAACCGTATAACTCATCATGTCTTGACCATATCACATCACAACATGCCCTGCAAAAACAAGTTAGACGTCCTCTACTTTGTTTGTTGCAAGTTTTACGTGGCTGCTACGGGCTTTAGCAAGAACCGTTCTTACCTACGCATACAAAACCACAACGATGTTTCGTCAAGTATGTGCTGTTTTAACCTTCACAAGGACCGGGCGTAGCCACACTTGATTCAGCTAAAGTGAGAGAGACAGACACCCGCCAGTCACCATTAAGCAACGAGTGCTCGTAACGGTGAAACCAGTCTCGCGTAATCGTACGCGTAATGTCGGTCCGGGCCGCTTCATCTCACAATACCGCCGAAGCAAAGTATGACATGCTGGTAAGCAGTATGACTAGTATCGCCCACAACTCATTGTGTTCTACTCGTGCATATCATCTACGCATAGACCTGGCTCATGATGCCACTGTTGGGGAACGTAGTATTTTAAAATTTTCCTACGATCACGCAAGATCTATCTACCAGATGCATAGCAACGAGAGGGAAGAGTGTGTCTACGTACCCTCGTAGACCGGAAGCGGAAGCGTCAAGTGACGCGGTTGATGTTGTCGAACTTCTTCGCGATCCAACCGATCAAGCACCGAACGTACGGCACCTCCGCGTTCAGCACACGTTCAGCTTGATGACGTCCCACGAGCTCTTGATCTAGTTGAGCTTCACGGGAGAGTTTCGTCAGCACGACGGCGTGGTGACGGATATGATGTGTTCACCGGCGCAGGGCTTCGCCTAAGCTCCGCGACGGTATGACCGAGGTGTGATTCTGTGGAGGGGGGCACCGCACACGGCTAAAACAATTCAACTTGTGTGTCTTTGGGTGCCCCCCTGCCCCCATATATAAAGGAGCAAGGGAGGGAGGCCGGCCGGCCCTTCCTGGTGCGGCTAGGGAGTGGACTCCTACTAGGAATAGGATTGCAATCCTATTCCTAGTAGGATTCACCAAAAGAAGGAAGAGGGAAAGGAATAGGAGAGGTGGCGCCCCCCCCAATCCTAGTCCAACTAGGAACCCTAGGTGGGGGCGCCGGCCAGCCCTATGGGCTGCCTCTCTCTTTCCCTTTAGGCCCACTATGGACCATCCCCTCTCGTAGGGGGTTCCGGTAACCCCCTCCGGCATTCCCGATAAATCCGAAACTTTTCCGGTATACTTCCGGTGTCCGAATATAGCCGTCCAATATATCAATATTTATGTCTCGGACATTCCGAGACTCCTCGTCATGTCCGTGATCTCATCCGGGACTCCGAACTACCTTCGGTACATCAATACTCATAAACTCATAATACCAATCGTCATCAAACGTTAAGCGTGCGGACCCTACGGGTTCGAGAACTATGTAGACATGACCGAGACTCATCTCCGGTCAATAACCAATGGCGGAACCTGGATGTTCATATTGGCTCCTACCTATTCTACAAAGATCTTTTATCGGTCAGAACCGCATAACAACATACGTTGTTCCTTTTGTCAAACGGTATGTTACTTGCCCGAGATTCGATCGTCGGTATCTCTATACCTAGTTCAATCTCGTTACCGGCAAGTCTCTTTACTTGTTCCGTAACACATCATCTCGTGACTAACTCATTAGTCTTTTGCTTGCAAGGCTTATTGTGATGTGTGTTACCGAGAGGGCCCAGAGATACCTCTCCGACACTCGGAGTGACAAATCCTAATCTTGATCTATGCCAACACCACGAATACTTTCGGAGACACCTGTAGAGCATCTTTATGATCACCCAGTTACGTTGTGGCGTTTGATAGAACACAAGGTGTTCTTACGGTATTCGGGAGTTGCATAATCTCATAGTCATAGGAACATGTATAAGTCATGAAGAAAGCAATAGCAGTGAAACTAAACGATCATAGTGCTATGCTAACGGATGGGTCTTGTCCATCACATCATTCTTCTAATGATGTGATCCCGTTGATCAAATGACAACTCATGTCTATGGCTAGGAAACATAACCATCTTTGATCAATGAGCTAGTCAAGTAGAGGCATACTAGGGACATACTGTTTTGTCTATGTATTCACACATGTACTAAGTTTCCGGTTAATACAATTCTAGCATGAATAATAAACATTTATCATGATATAAGGAAATAAATAATAACTTTATTATTGCCTCCAGGGCATATTTCCTTCAAGAGCACCTAAGCAAACATGATAGGAAGCAAGCACGAAAATCACCAAGTTCAAATCTAGCTATTACAATAATACCAAGTCCTCCAAATTTAAGCGAGTCCTTACGCCTCCCCAAGCCACTTGCATTTCTCTCATCTGGACAGGAACATGTCAGGCATCACCAAGTGCGTCATCACTAGCCTCCCCCTCCTCGGCCGCGGCAGCAGCGACCCGGGGGAACGCCTCCGCCAGTTCCTTGACCTTCGCCTCCAGGACCTCAGCAGTCGTGCCCTCTATGCTCACGGTCACGGGCTCGGACAGCGAGGCCAGGTCAAGAGTGGGATCACGAAGACATAGGTGGCCACACACCTATGTTAGGGCCAAGGTAAGGAGCATGCGGCTTTCAACGTCTGCTAACTGGCCGATCGCGGTCGTAACCTCGCGCAGGGACTTCACAAGTGCGGCGAGGAGCCCGGCGGGGCCATCCTCCGGGGTGGCCAGTGGCTTCTCGAACCCTTCCCCGTAAGCAATCTGCAGCACCGTACGGGCCTCGAGCTCAAAGGCAGCGAGGGCCTCGCAACTCACCGCTGCCGAGGCCGCAAGGGCGTCTTCCTTTTCGCTCACAGCTTGGGTCACCATGGCCTGCTCGGCCTCGGCCTTCAGCTTCTCCAGGCTCACGCGATCAGCGAGTTGCTCCTGCTGCTGTCGGGTCGTGTCAGCCTTCTGTGCCTTGAGCTCCTTCTCCAACCTTTCGAGCTCCAGGGCGCGCCTAGTGCCTTCCTCGTGAATGGTCTCTAGCTCGCTCTCCGCCTTGTGGTAGCGCTTCTCGGAGGACGCCACGTCGGCTCGTGCGCCGTCACGTGCCCGCGTGGCTGCCGCAGCTTCCTCTTGACTCTTGGTGGCGACCGTTGTGTCCTGGCTCCAGGAGGCCCGCGCAGACTCATCTGCCAGGAGCCACCCGGAGATCAGGCCCAGGCATCCTTCCATCGCACGGCCATCACCACTCTGAGGTTCGGCACGGAGCCAACCCAGTGCAGCGGAAGCCGCTCCCAAGGTCTCAGGGCCAGGCTGCATCAGCTGCGGATGGGCGCCATCGAGATCGGCTCCTCGACCAGGGGCTCGGGGGCTCCGGCTCCCCTCGCTGGAGCAGCTGGAGTAGGAGCCGTCGTGGACTCGTAAACAGCAACGACGCCCTCAGGCAACGCCGCCATCGCGCGCTCGGTGGCCCGGCTGGCCGAGGCACGCATAGCTGTGGCACCCTTCTCCACGGCGACAGCAGCGGCAGATGGAGCGGGCTACTGCAACGTGACCTCCCCCTTTGCCTTCTTCATCACGCCACCCAGGCTGCTGCGCCAAGAGAAGGACGTCATGAACACATCGACCAAGGAATAACAAGAGATTGCACACTTACTAATTGGAGGCGAGGCGCGCCCTCCTCTTCATCAGCAGGTTGGCCGCGGCCGCTGGTGCTACTGCGTGCCGGCAGTCCGGATGCTGGCAAGGCGCGAGACCACGGACTTGGGCACGGCTGCGGTCACCGTTTTCACTAGCACGACCCTCCTCGGCGGGGTCGCCGCATTGCTCCCCCCGGACGTAGCGCGCCCGGATTGACGCGGAGTGGTAGCCTGGGGCCACCTGGCAGCACCTGCGCCTGACACCACTTCCTCAGCAGACGCCTCGGAGGCGTCCCCCTCGTCAACCCGGTCCTCGTCGCCCAACATCTCCTCCAAGTCCTCCTCGTCGCTCCCCTCCTCGGCATCAGAGGACACGTCGATCGTGGGTGGAGCAGCCACGGGCACCCCAAAACCTGACACGGCCTTCAGCAGCTCGGCCTTGTCAGGACGGCTATACAGCGGCAGGTGGGCCCCCGAGAGGTCCTCAGGAACCATTCACAGGAGAGTGATCGAGACGAGGTCTAGGTCGGCCTCGACCAGCATCCCTGAGCGCAGCCGAAGCTGTCGTCATCCCCCATCAGCTCCCACATGGGGCGCGAGTGTGCCTGGAGCGGCGCCAGCCGCTGCCTCAGGAACTCCTTCACGATCTGGGCCCCTTCAAGCCTCGACCCCAGGTTGGCTGCGATCCTTGCCAAGACAGGCTCGGCAAGGGGGTCGTGAGCTTCGCATAGATCCAGCCGGCACGTTTCTCTGGATGGGTGGTAGGCAGCGCTAGCAGCGGGTGAATGCGCTGGGCATCCAGATAGACCCACCTCTTCCGGTGGGTGTCTATCTTCTTCCTGGCTGTCATCAGCCTGCAGCCCTGGCGCTGGAAGTCGAAGGAGACACACCCCGAGCACAGACCCTCTTCGTACTGTCGCATGGAGAAGAAGTGGCAGAAGACGGCGATATTCGGTTTCACCCCCACACACGCCTCGCAGTAAAAGGTGAAGAGCGACATGACGAAGATGGAGCGAGGCTGGATGTGGAGGGCATGCACCTGGTAGTGGTCCAGGATGGCGTAGAAGAACTTTGAGAAGGGTATCACGAGCCCGACGGAGATGCTGTGGAGGAAGAAGGGGTATCAATACTTCGGCAAGATCCGCGCCGTGATGGATCCAACCCAAATCCTTGTTGGGCCATGCTCGTTGTGGACGCTCGACAAGAAAGACTGGACCTCCGAGTAGTCCCCCTCATCGGTGATGGTGGACTCCTCAAGCGCCGCCTCGAGGGAGGAAGCAGATCCGAATACCTGCGCGGCACCCTTGCTTTTCTTCACGATTGCCGGAGGTGCTGGAGGATGCAGGCGATTGAGGAGGCCATAGGCAAAGGAGAAGGGGATCCGAGCAGGAAGGAAAGGAGGCGATAACCCCTCTGCAGCAAAGACAACCCCCTTTTTGTCAATTTAAACGGTTGTCGAGAAGCGGAATCACCCACGTCCCATCCAACCGTCACGCGCCATCCTGGCCCGCAGCCTTTTGGGGCCCGCGGTGCTTGTCCTCGACTAAGGCTTCACCGCTAAGCCAACTCCGCGCGCGCCTTGGGCCCTGGGGCTACTGTCGGTGTCCTGGAAACCAGGGTACCCAGACTTGCGTGTCTACGGGACGCGAGGCGCTCCTACTACGGCCTGGTACGGCCCAGCTGATCGACCAGCTGCTCAAGACCCTTGCGAGGGGGCTAGGCCTCGCGAGGAGAACGACCTCAAGACCCCCTCAGGAGCGGCCTCGGCTAGGTTGCTCCGGAGGGGCGGAGAATCCAAGGCCAAGCCTGCCTTAGGAGGAGGCAGTGACGCAAGCAGTGACGCACCGCGCCAGCGGGTGCCAGCGCGTGCCAGCGGCATAGTTGCCGTTTTGGTGCAAAGGAGACAGCATAGGCGCAGGTTCCCGAGGAGCGGGACAAAGGTTTCCCCTTCGGTTCAACAAGACCGAAGACCGCGAGGATGACAGGGAGGACGTCACCACTGAGCCCACCACTGTGTCATCGCCTGAACCCTTTGCAGGCGAAGACCGCTTTTGTCAGGATAGGAACATCCTTGTGTTCCCGCTCAAAATGGCCGTTGTGGGATCCCTTCCCACCTAAACGTTTTGGGGGAAGAGGACCCTGGCCGCCTATATAAGTAGCTAGGGTCTCCACTATGGAGGCAGATTCGTATCAGATCCAGAGACTCCGCCCTCGCACAAAGGAGCAAGAACCCTTGCCTCCTGACCCTCCTGAGCTCTCCTCCTGAGCTCAGGAACCACTGTATTTGTTCATACTCAAGCCCTCCCGAGGCTAATCCACCAAAGCAGGAAGTAGGGTTTTACACAGCAAGGTGGCCTGAACCTGGGTAAATTTGTGTGTGCTTTACTTGCTGTTTGCTTTAATCTCTTTATCGGACGAGGGCGAGACTCTAGGTAGGCGTGAGTGGGAGAGATCTTCGTTCACGCCCCTTTGTTCGAACTTCTTGGGTTTTCTGAGCCCGTAATCCGGCAGGAGGTACGAGGTAGTATCATGTATGACATCTACAATTTAGTAGCAAGTAGTAGAAATCATTGTCTGCACAAAGGGATTACTGGTCGAAAATCCTAGCAAAGCACGCAGGCAGGCACAGAACAATACAAGAGAGAGAGACACGCTTACAAGATCATAGCAATACCTCGGTCTAGGATCTTGGTTGTCCAAGTTGTTAGATCGAGAAGAAACATCATCCTTGTCGTTTTTGCCAGTTGCATAACAGGTAATAGTGACCTGTTAGTATATTTAAAGTACATCGGGCACGTGATGTTGGACGGGTTTAAAGGTGACAAGTACCTAGGCCGTGGTGGGTGCTTGGCATCTTGCTAGACGGTGGGAATCAGGTTAGGAACGTCAAGGGTGATGACGCTGCGCTGGCTGTCGGGGTCCGGTAAGGAGATCTAGAACCGTCAAGTAGGGTGTTTGTGGAGCGGCTCCTGTAGGGTGGACTATGGTGTCGGTGAAGCGGATCTGTGGCCGTGGACGAGGGTGTAGGTGAAGCTGCTCCGGTGGTTGGCTTAAGGATGGTGTCGACGATGCATATCTGCGGCCGTGGACGGGGCGTCAGAAGCTGCTCCGGTAGGTTGGTTGACGGTGCGAGGAAGTGGATCTGAGGCCGTGGACTTGTGAGTTGGCAAAGCGGCCCCGGTAGGGTTGAAAATGGTATAGGCGAAGCTACTCCGGTGGGGTTGACGATGGTGTCGGCAAAGAGGATCAGAGGCCGTCGACCAGGGCGTCGGTGGGGCAGCTCGGGGGG
>LR738710.1:644310964-644362528 GCA_902687465.1 Secale cereale
CATCCATCGTTTCTGACCATTAGATCTGCATTTAACAGATGTGAGGTAAGTTGTGGCATTTTTGCAACAATTGCCCACTTCTCTGCTCCAATTTGCAGAAAACCCCTTATTATCTTGAAAGCAGCCATATCCCTCCCTCACCTCATCAAAACAGCCTGAGAAATATATATATATATACTCCTATAAAAGACTCAGTTGGTGATGGTGGTGTGTCTGCCATCCGTCGTCTCTGACCATTAGATCTACATCTAACGGCTATGAGGTAATCTGTGGCATTTTTGCAACAATAGCCCACTTCTCTGCTCCTTTTTGCAGAAAACCCCTTGTTATCTTGAAAGCAACCACATCCCTCCCTCATCTCATCAAAACAGCTTGAGAAATATATTTTGAGTGAAAAGTACTCCCTCCATTCCTAAATATTTGTCTTTCTAGAGATTTCAATAAGTGAGTACATACGGAGCAAAATGAGTGAATCTACATTTCAAAATACGTCTATATAATCTGTATGTGATAGTCCATTTGAAATCTCTAAAAAGTCAAATATTTAGGAACAGAGGGAGTAATATATTAGGAGTATATCAAAACAAGAGTGATTTCTTTCAAGTTTGTGAACAAGTATTACTATTCTACTGCTTTGGATCTGTCGCAACGCACGGGCACATTGCTAGTAAAAGGAAAAGGCTTGCTGTGTTCGCGTCGCACTCCCCCCCCCCCCCACACGCCCGGGAATCGGGAGTACTCCATGGCCCATCTGGCACGACACATAGCTTAGGGAAGGTGTGTTTTCTAGCATTTTCACTTTCATGTTGAACCGCCGTTGAGCAAACCGACTATTGGCAAACCGCACCTCGCCCGCCGCCGGGTTGGAAAACTGAAATGAGGGGAAGATCTAGCTGTAGCACGGAAGCCAAGAAATTTGAAGTCAGATGTGGCTCGTTGATAGAGTAGGAGCATTTCGTACTACTCTACTGCTACTAGTACCAAGTTTGTAGTATACAACTAGTACTACCACTATACAACTAGTAGGTACGTGCACGGCACATCATCGTAGGAACAAAAAACGGGAAGATCTTGTTTTGGGTGATTTATCTATTTTTCTGTCAATGTAGTATGAATAATATGATGTGGGGGGCACCCATCAAGTTTATGTGGCTTGGTTGCATGGCTACGAAAGGTTAGAGAAAAATAAATAGATAATGTGTTTAGAGTGCACTCCACTAAACAGATATACTTTGGATCCATTGCAACGGGCCGACACATCTATATCTATACCCCCTATATAGTGTGTGAATGACATTGAAAGTTGGTCGTTGGATGAAGCCAACCCGACGGTACAAATATTTCAAATCCGAGCACTACTGGCCGTTGGATATCATCTACATTCCACCAGATTCTGCCACATGTAGAATCTAGAAGACTCCACATGTAGAAGCCTAATGCACAAACCACCAGAATCTCATGGGTGCAATGCACGCGTACCTTACTAGTAGTTGGTAGTAGTAAGAAACAAATTCCAGGTTTGGCACGAGCTCGTACTGTGAGAGCACTACAAGGCCTGCCGCAGGAGTTACATTTCCCTGTCGGGGCCCACGGGATCGAACTCCAGTGGCTTAGTGCCCGGCCTATGAGTCAATGACATGCGGACCTTAAATACAGCTAGGCCACATGTCATTCTCATGGTGGTAGTGTGGTTCGTGACTCACTCGTTCGAGATGAAGAGGCCGGTGGTGGCGTGGCCGTGGCGAGAGTGCCATAGCTGGGCGTCGGGGCGTTACGAGGCGTAGATGGCCACACCGGCGGGTACTACCTGTAGTACAGAAGTACTCCATCTGAGGATAGATGCCCGTGACGAAATGTGTCACAGCCACTGGATGAAAATTCGATGGTGCGGGACGTGTGGTGTCATGGGTTCGTGCAGCGTCGTGGGAATCGCGTGTGGCTGTGGTAGAAACTTGATGCTCGCCGCATTTAAGGTGGCCCACAAGTCATGCACACAAAGTTAGAGGGGCGGTGCGACCGAGAGGGGTGAGGCGCACGTCGGGGGACATGGTGCCGTGGGTTGGAGCGATGTCGTGGGAATCGCGAGTGGCAGTGGATGAAACGTGATGGTCATCGTAGTTGAACTTCCATGGGCAAGCTATCATGTCTACGGACACATGCATTGCATACCGATCACTGGAAGGAGTAGTAGAGAAAGCTAGGCGGATAAATAGTTCCTTATAGTCAAGCGGACCCACGCTACTACTTGTTCCAAAGACATGCACACCATCGAAATAGTCCATCTATATCAATATACATAGAGAGGGGATATTTTTTTTACAAGAGAGGAAATAGTTCATCCATCCTAATGCCCTGCTGCTGGTGCAACATCTTCTTCTTCTTCTTCTTATTCTTGTTCTCATTTTCTGTGGGAGACGGCTTCGCAACAAGCTCTCTAGACCTTGTAGCTATGTCGAAACTCATACGGGCATCGAGGGCAGCATATTTTATCTGCTCGTACGTCAAGGGATAATTCTGCCATCCAGACGACCTTAATGCCAGCGTCTCATCACCCTTTTGAAGATTTGTTCCTAGCACAAATTTTCTATGTCAAATAGGGATGGTGTCGGTTTATCACAATCTTCTACAGGAATTTTTATTCTGGTTTGTAGGTCAGCGATGCTATTCAAATCAAGGTTGGATGGCTCCAACTTCTGTTTGTCCCCTGCAATGGCTACCCCACAAAAGTATATGTCCTCCCGAGAAAAGAAATCGTGAAGCTCACCTGGTATGGAGGGCGCGTGTATGATATGGTACACCAAAACATCATCTTCGAGGCACAGCTGAAGGACGACGGCGCGTTGGATCTTCCCAGTGGCACACTCCGTGTACTCTGCGTCGAGACCGATGACATTCATCTCCACCTTTTGGAGGGAGTTCGATACATTGTTGATCCACTTCCGCACAATTCTTGGGTGGTCGGTGACTGTGGCAACTATGCTCAACGAGCCTTCAAGGAGGACATGTTGGATGCTAAAAACCTGCATCTCGATCTCTTTCGCCATTTGGAATCGCTGGACCGGAGGGCTATGGTTTGGAGAATTAGGATTAGATGGCTAGTCTAACTGAAGAAGATGATTATTTATAGGGGCTTCGGAATTACTCCAAGAGGATGTGAAGAGGTTAAAATAATGTGAATGCAATGTGGTTTGGATGCAAATGAAGATCAAGGAGTAGTGAAGAAGTCGAGGAAAATTGGTTACCGATGGAGAAGTAAATGGTAGAAGTGGCCTGTAGGCAGTTGATTAGATGGCTAGGTAGACTAAACGTAAAGTCTACGCGGGTAGGCTGAGGAGTGGGGCCAGTCCCTGTACGTGCCCATCCTTCCAACGCTACATGTGCCACTGGCTGGTTGAGGTCACTCTTTCGAATCACCGTGGCGAGACATTTTATGATTCCTTTTTATTTCTGCACCCCTCCAGACAGGTGGGACGTATGCAAACGAGAATTTGGTTCTGCTCGCAATATGGATGATACCTGGAGGATGAAGTGAACCCAGAGGCATGCTAGCACGGGATTACTACTCATGTTCCTACTACTCCTACTAGTTGTAGTAGTACAACTGTGGTACACTTGATGGTCAAAATACTATTATTCATCCGGTCCTCACAGTGAAGTGACAAGACCCTGCGCCCGAGGTGACACCAGTCCAGGCGGCGTGTCCGGGTTACCAAAGTCAGCCTCACCTTGTGCACTGTGCAGTCACTGTCACCGCTGCTGTATAGCATGCCTCGCCTCGTCTCCCTCTCCCCTAGCACCACTCCATCTCCATCTCCGTCTCGCCGGAGATCCTGAGGTCACACTTCATTATCTCACTGTGCCCCCACATACCCTCGCCTCGCTCGCCTCCCCTAGTACCACTATTCCCACGCTAGCCGCTCTAGCATCGACAACCTTCTCCCCCGTAAATCAAGCCCCCCAAACCCCCACCTTCCAAAATCCACCATGGCCGAACGTGAACCGCGCAGGATCCATATGAGCCGCGATTGTACCATCTCCCCAGTGACGTCCTTGACCTTTGTTGTTCGTGTGTGGATATGTTGAGCACCCTGCGGCTGGCTGCATGCTCGAGGGGCATGCACACGACCATCATCGAAGCGAGGCCAAAGCTTTTCAAGACACCCTGCTTGCTGCTATCTGGTCTTGTGAGATTGGTTAACCACGATACGGAGGTGTATGTGATGCCCCTCGACTTCAATCCGATCTCCATTGGCCGAAACTTCTTTGCAGGTATGTAGTGGGTCGCCGTACATCATTTCCCTCAACTTCGATCCGATCACCATCGCCCGAAACTTCTTCGCAGGTATGTACTGGATCGGCATGAACTCCCACTGGATGGCTGCCTTCAGAGAAGACGGTGAAAAGTTGGTGCTCGTGAACTTCCAGACCTCCCATGAGATTATCCTTCCTCCGTTAGATTATATAGAGTTTTATCATCGCGGTCCTAGTCATCTAGATTACCACGTCAGTTGGACGGACCTTGTTTTGCAGAAGATTGTAATCTCCTAAGTGCCCACACGACATGCGAATTACGCAGACTTCAAGCTAATTGCCTTGTTCGACCGCGCACTCGCCTATCTTTACGCCGGTGCCTTCTGTAGCTGGAGACAACTCAGCTCGCAGTGGATCATCGTCAAAGCTGATACACGCTTCTGTGATGCTATTGAAAACAATGGCGTCATCTACGCGATCGACAAAGCAGATGTCACAACGTATTGCTGGGATGGAGCGTGTAAGTTGTTTCCGTCTCATGTTAATGATGATGCCATGACACTGTTTGAACTTTTTGTGACGATTGGCATATCCCTGTTTGAGCAGAATTTGAGTAGAACTATGGCAATGTATTAGAGACGCTGTAAATCAGCTATATTTGGAATGACTTAATTCATGCGGTTGTGATCATGTCATTACAGCCAATTTGTACACATGAATAATCAAACGGTTAGGAATATAAGGATATTCTCCTTATTTTACAATAATCTATATACTACTACTAAATATGAGTGTGTATCAATGGCCATGTTAGTTTCCTCACTTTCATGATGTAGAAACATGCACCACACTGTTGGTTTCATCTAACCATACATTAGGGAAGTAAACGTGCATATGGAGAACTCTATATTTGGAAATAGTGAAATCCTATAATGCTTACCATGTGTACATACCTATATTCGCCCTTCAGCAGTCAATGGCTAGAATAATATCCTAACAAATTTTTTGCCCACAGAACACGAGTATATAACAATGCATGGTCTGTTAGTTACCTTGAAGAATTTGTTTGTGAGGACAGAACATGATTCCATAACATGCATGACATGGTATTTTCCTGTGAAGAATCGATTGCGAGATAACATGAGTATAACCATTAATGGCACTTCTATATTTTCGAACCTAGTATACATTTCCCTGTATTTTCCTCCCAGTTCCAACATGGATATATCAATGTTGTTTATTGCATTATCCTACCCATACTCTGAACAATGTTGATCTTACATTAACAATGCATGTCCTTTTTGATATGATGAAGTGTCCCTACAGTTACTACCCTTTGTAATCACACCACCTTTTCCAAGAACAGGGAAGCACAACTGGTTCCTCGCTCGATCAGACGACGACAAAAGACTGATGATCATTCAGACACATGAGCCGGAAAAGTTATATTGCAAACCCCCACTGTATACAAGCACCATGAAATACGTGAGTATCTGGACATTGGCTGTTACGTCTATGAGCAGGATACCAGCTTGTTAGGGCCTTTAGGATTTTTTAGTTGGAGGCGGGTAAACAGCCTTGGTTCACACTCTCTGTTTCTCGGACTCAATTATCCGATTAACTAGGAGATCACCGTTGGCAAGGACCTTGATGGCAGAGAGGCTCTATTTTCTATGGAAAACTGTGTCTACACGACGAGCCCTGGGAGTTTGGGAGCAAACTCCCCTGATTGTCAACGATACAGCCTGCAGCCAAAAGAAGGTGAGAATGACAAAGGCATCCGGATTAACTTTGATCCTTGGACGTCTCAATTACGACAGGCAGCGATGTGGTTCAAGCCTTCATGTTGATAGGTAATTGGGCTGTTGCATCGAAAGTGTGGAGTACCGGTGTCTCCGGATCATTGTGTAATGCCCAGGATGGGACTATACCTCCTATGTGTAAAGGCACGACTTAAAGGTATAAGCCCATCATGGAATGTTCTCAAGTTTGGTATCTTTGCACGACTCATGTAAAAATAGGGATGAAATTGCAAAAGGAGATAGTTGGATTACACTCGCCACTTCACACAATACATTACATAAGCAAAACATCATTCAAAACATCACAACCCGACTACGGGCGAAGATCCAAAAGAAACATACCAAATACATAAAGCCAAAGGTCCGAATCGCCCCTAGTAGAAACCACTACTGATCGTCGAAAACACGTCACATACATACGGCCACTCTCTTCATCGAGCTCCCAGAGAAGTACTTGAACCAGCTCCTGCACCATTCTCAGCTGAACCTGCATCTGGTGTTGTAGTATCTGTGAGCCACGAGGACTCGGCAATCCCATAACCATGGGTATCAAGACTAGCAAAGCTTTATGGGTAGGAAGAGGTAAAGTGGTGAGGTTGCAGCAGCGGCTAAGCATAATATGGTGGCTAGCTTACGAGTACAAGAATAAGATGAGCATCTACGCAAAGGGTCGCAAACTAGTAGTGATCGCTAAAGATCCTGAACTACCTATGAGTCAAACATAACCCCACCGTGTTCTCTTCTCAAAGTGAAAAGAGACAGTCATGGTTACTCACACAGTTGTGTGTTTTATTTCGGATCCTCTGTCAAGTTTTCTACAACCGGACATTAACAAATTCCAATCTGCCACATAACCGCGGGCATGGCTTTCGAAAGATTATAACCCTGCAGGGGTGTCCCAACTTAGCCCATCACAAGCTCTCACGATTAGCTGAAGTGATAAATATAATATCATCACCCATTATCTTAGGGAAAACCGATCAGGCTCGGCATCCCGGTGCACAAGACATTTCGACAATGGTAAAACAAGTCCAGCAAGACCTCCCAGCGTGCCGACACCCTGATAGAAGCCGCGTGTATCTCGTCGCAGGCCACAACCGGATGGGCGATGCTACAGGTAAAACCAAACCTCGAGTTTCCCCGTGGTGGCCCCGCAGGACCCCCGTTTGTGACCAACACCATCAGCACTGCCCCCCTGCTATGTAGAAAAGAATCTCCAAGGAGCGCCCCCCTTATGCAATTAATTAATTAATTAAGTTATTATTATGAGGCAAATTAAAACCAATGTTGGGCCTTGCTGGAGGAGTTTTATTCAAAGTCGAAGTGTCAAGGGGTCCTCATATACCCATTGTGTAAGGAACGCAAAATCAAGGAACATAATGTCGGTTTATCGGTGCCTAAGGTGGCATGAGTGGAACAAAACACCGAGCAAAAGGCCAAGCCTTCCACCCATGCCCAGTATATAGGTGTTTTAATAATAATAATAATAGATATTGTGATATTCCAACAACAAGTTCCCTCCTGGAACGATCTTCATCTTCACTTGCAACTAACAATGCTATAAGAGGGGCTGAGCAAGCGGGTAACATAGCCAAACAATGGTTTTGCTAGGAAGGTGTCAAAGGTTAGAGGTTTCATGGCAACAAGGAGAGGCTGACATAAAAGATGGGTAGCGCGACATGTAACGATAGCATCGAGACGACTAAGCATGGCAATGGTAGTAAAGGTATCCAAGGGTATGATCATCTTGCCTGGGATTCCGCAAGGGAGAAGAACGGGTCCATGAAGAAGACGAAGAAGAAGTCTTGAAGACGAACCACGAGGAGACGAACAAATCCTCACGGTCGCAACGGAACAAGCACTAATGAGAAGAACCAAGCAATACGGTAAACACACCACACGAGACATGACAATATGCTCAATCAAGCATGATGCAACACAAGTGTATATATGATGCACAACAAGTCTATATAGAAAGCATAACATGGCAAGGTAGGAAGCACAAAAAACAACACAAGTCTATATGATGCAATACATGGCAAGGTATGATGCATGACAAGTCTATACAGGAAGCATAACATGGCAAGGTAGGATGCATGACAAGTCTATACAGGAAGCATAACATGGCAAGGTGAAGCAAGTGTAATCTAGCTATCTAGGCATTTTAAATGAGGCCGGAAATAACAACAACAAATCCGGAAGAATCCCCATGTGCATGTTTAGCAATTTTAAGCAAACAACAATTCACACATTTTAATGTTGATAACATGATGCGGATGACATGATCAAGTTTTATGCAATTTTTAGTTAAACGTTAACATGTAGAGATATGAAGATGATTAGGAGTATTAGTCACCGTGGTGGAAAGAAAGGGTGCCACGGCGACGAATCCGAAAATGATGCCACGCAACATATCGGTTCCGGTAACTCATTGAGAGACCGTTGCAAAAGAAAGGTGGCGTGAGGGAGTCGAACAAGATGAAAGGTGGGGTGATCCCGTTACCGGGTTCCCACGGGTTGGCGACGAGGCAACCGAGGAGCATTACAAAAGACGAAACGGGCACGGTGCACACAAGGGAAACATCTCATACAACACAAGCATTCGTCCACGGGTCATCGTCTCGGGGTTATACCTTCGAAGCGTTCGTTCTCAGAGGGGTTCGAGTCGTCGAGGGACGTAGTGGAAGTAGTCGTACTCGTTTCTTCACCGAAGGTAGTCGTTCGGGCGTCGAGTGTCGAGGTACTTGGCGGGTCGTCGTCTGACCTAGGGGTACACGAGCCGTAGATGTACACGTTGAGGAACTTGATGCCTCCGAGGTCCTTGGCGAAGCAACAACAACAACAAGGAATGGTGGTCTCGGTCACGCAGCAGCGAGGAGGCAGGGCTTGGCGTCCTTGGTTCGAAGCACAGGCGGAGAAGAGCTCCGGCGGCTGCTGCGCTGGCCCGTGGAGGAGCTCGGAGGGCGAGGAGGCGCGCGGGGCAGCGGCCTTAGTGGCGCCGGTGGTCGTGGAGGCGCGGAGGTCGCGGAGACGGCGCGTCGGCTGCAGCTCCGGTGGCTGCCGCGGAGCTTCGCCCTGGCGGTCGGCGCATCCGAAGGAGGAGGCGAACGGCGAGTCGGTGCGAGGGAACGGCGATCCTGGCGTGCGGAAGGAGGAGGGCCGACGAGGCGGCCTCTGACTGGCGGCGCGAGGGGGATGGCGGCGCTGGACGACGCCATGGCGCGGGGAATGAGGCCACGGGGCGCGGCGGAGGAGAGGTGAGGGGCGCAGAGGCACTGCGGGGGAAGATGCGGTAGTGACCGGGCTCAAGGTCCAGCGAGCGAGAGGGGGGCGTGCCCATCTGCTCGAGCAGGAGGGGAGAGCGACGGGGTGGATCGAGCAGAGGGAGGACGAGCGGGGGAAAGGGTTTCGGGCGATGGTTGGCGGCGTGAGGGAGGAATAGGAGGAGCGATGCGGGAGAGGGAGATCGGTGGGAGGTCGGGCCTAGGGATCGGTAAGGCCGGCTGGGCCTTCAAGGCAAATGGGCCGCGGCTGGAGGAGCAGGTGGGGGCGGCTGGCTGGGAGGCCCAAGCTGGGCTCTCTTCCTTCCTCTTCTATTAAATTTCTGTAACAGAAAAAAAAGATGGAAAAGAAAGGGAGGCTTAGGGAAAGAATTTGGGCCTGAGGGAATTTATCTGGACTCGCAAAAATGCGCTGGTTCCAAGAAAATAGAAAAGGGCAAGATGCAAGAGTTAAATTCAAACTCATTTGAATTTAATTCAAATGGTATGAATTAGGACATGGTTTTCGAAGTGTCCAAAAATGTTCGTATTTTTGGAGGAACCTCGATAAAACGGATAAGAATTATAGACAAGGTTTTGACGGTGAAACTTGAAGTAGAAAAGGCATGGGGAAAATATGCAAGTGTGTTTGGGTTAATTCCAAACAAATGGAATATTTATTTATAATAGCTCCATAATATTAGGAGGATATGTTATAAAGAGAAGTCACTCTTCCCTCGGTTTAAATAGATCAAAAGATCTATGCCATTTATTTAGTTGAGATGCAAGGATTAAAGACATGATGGCATGATGACATGATGCAAAGAAAAATAAATAACACAAGCACAAATGAAACACACGGGAGAACCCGGAACATCTGGAATCTTCTGGGACGTCGGTCTTCGGGCGTCACAACTCTCCCGCACTAACAGAGGATCTCGACCCGAGATCCTAGAGATGGCACGGGATAAAAACGGAAGAGGAAGAGGTAAAACAAAGTTGCTTCTTTGACAAACGAGTGAAACCACGAACCTTGAGAGGTTGAACAATCTTGAAAGAAAGAATACAACGGAGATGAACGAAGTTGAGAGCACTCCGGTAAGAAAGGAGGAACAAGGAACATTATGAGAACCTTGTAGGTTGAAAGACATAAAACAAGAGCTTACGAACCAAAAGAATATGAAACTGCAATGGTGTAGCCAAGGAATAAGAATGATATAATTCGGACAGCACTCCGACTGAAAATGTAAGGAATTAACATGAGCTTGAGGAGATGGAATGCTACTTGATGAAATCAACAACACACTGCCTCCGAAACAATTAAAAGAAAGGCACAAGGTTAAGAAAGATTTCAGGTAGCACTCCGGTTAAAAAGATAGGCAAAACTTGATAAGATGAGATAATTAGAATGGATAATACAACACTCCGGATAAATAGATAAACAAGGAAAGAACATGATCACGATAAAAACGAGATGATGGTTTGGAGAGATCAACATCACAATGCCTCCAGAATGAAAGAATATATGCTAGGTCGTTGGAAAGAAAAGAACGGAGAAGAAAATGACAACTTCTCCCACGAATGAATATGAAAACATCCTTACGAAGAAGGGTTGAATGGAGTTGTTGGAAAATCAACAACGAAAAAAATAAGCTCGTTGTGGGCTTATGGAAAACATCTCAAAATTATACGGTGACAACCGGCCACTTACGAAAAACAATTTGATTGGATTGAGATCAACATGGAGATGAAAAACTTATTTCACCGGAATGATAATGAAGAACTTGGGTCATTTATAAGCACCATAATTAGCAACAATCCTTAGGGAAAGCTTTTAGGTGAATTATAACCCAAGATAACTCCAACAAATAAATTGAAGGGTTGAAAAGATCTCCTGAACAATGAAAATGATGGTTTTAAATATCTCATTCTTGAAAACTCGTGAATCATAATTCATGAAGGAATTGTCAAGAATGACATAACACCATCTGAAAGATAAGGTAGAAAGGATTGCAATTGGAAAGCATGATGAAGAATGCTTGAGCTCCAACAAGAATCTTGATGAAGACTTCGAGGATGAATTAAAACATGATGAACCATCATGAGAACTCCGGTAATGAAAGCATGAGAACTGAAAGATGAAAAGAATAAGATTCAAGGCCTGCGATGAATTAGATGGAGCTTTGAAATGATATAATTGAAATAACTTGAAGCTCCGGAAAACAAGATGAACAACTTAGGACCGAGAATATGATATGATGAACAAGCTCCGGAAAAAGAGATTAATCACTTCGATGAAAAATAATAAGATTTACTGTATGCTTATCCTTGATCAAAATAAATTGATGACTAGCAACGGATTTGGCCTACTACTTATTCTTCTTGAAAAGGATTGGAGAGAGATATAGCCAAACTTGAGAATAATCTTGAACGACTCACCGGTAGGATTATGAAAAAAACAAATGAATTAATACGATAACAACGGAAGGGTAATCTTGAAAGAACCACCGTAAAAAAATATGGAGACGAACGAAGAGACATCAATTAAGAATATTTGGAGGGCAAAGTTGAAAACTGAGAATGAAGAAATCTTCTGAAATTATGGCCTTCGGAGGACCACAATAGGAAGAATTCATGAAGAATCTTGAGAGAACGGGCCAAGATTTAAGAGAAACACTTCTCCGATCTCCAAATGTTGAGAATGAAGACGAGAAATGCCATAAGAATTGTTGAGCACTCCGGAATGAAGAATTAAAAAGGTTGAAACAATGGTGAAAAGAATTTGATAGCGGTCGTGGAGAAGGTATATGACTGATGTAATCCATTCTTACGTCACATTTGAAAAGAATTCTCCAGAAAAAAAAGAGTCAGGTAAGATCCTGGAAAAAGACCTGTGAGTTAGGGCCCACTAAAGAAACCGTCGTTGAAAAAGATTGCTGCAGAGATATTGCACCGGTTGAATTACATGGCTCGAATAAGATGATAATCCTCAAAATAGCTTGAACGGATTAAGAATGGAATTATGAATCTTCTGAGTTGTCTTGTACACTCCGGATAAGAATAAGAGAGTTGAATGAATAAGAGAGCCTTCGGATAAGAAATTTCAACATGGCAAAAACATGTGAAACAAAAAGGAAGAGATATGATCATGAACAAAGCTTGAATTTAGTCCACCGGAGAAGAATATTGGAATTAAGAATGATGAACTTGAAACTCTTGAGCATCTTCACGATAAAGCACCGGATAAGAACATTGAAGGAAGAGAATGAAAAAACATCAGATGTAGAATTGGGTATTTCATTTGAGAATTTCTGGCTCGATAAAGAAAAGGGGGGAAGGGCGGGGAAAACAAAGACAACTGGAGACGAACAAAATGGACATCGGTTGAAAAAGAATTTAACATGACCATCTTGATGATTAAGAAGGACTAGCACTCCCATAGAAATATGAGAATACCGATTAGGAAAGGTATGGAATCAACACTTGACATCGAAGCAACTCGAATACCAGAATCAAAACAAAAACAAAGGATAGATATGTTGCAACATTATCTTGACAATATCATTCGAACGGATAATTGAACGAATGAATTCCGTAGGTACATCAACTTGTCGAGAAGCCACTTGGGAGAACAAAAGGTAAATAAAAGCAACAAGGAGCAGATAGAACAAATACAAGATAGAAGTTTCGTTCCTCATGTTCGTGCTGAAAGCTCATGGAATGTGTTACAAAAGGGTTTTGCAATCCTCGGATCAGCATAGCCAAGGACCCTTTAAGATGCCACTCCCGATCGGAACAACGCCCATAAAACCACTTCACTTAATGTAGAACCCCGAACTCCATATCATGCACTCGTTGGAAGAATGCCTAAAACTACTAGATGAACCCACCTATTAATTTCCAAAAGTTTCCAGTTATGCAATCAGGTGTTGGGGATACAAGGGAAGTGTCACATCCCTAGTTAGCACTTGCATTAGGGTTAGTTGGTGTGTGCATCATGTTTACTTCTCAAAGAAATTTGAAATGGGAAAGACAGAAACCCCAGCACCCCTCTTCTATCTACTAGGGTTTGATAAAATATTTTCCAATGTACCCAAAATGCCCTTCAAAAATGTTCATCATTTCTGCTTTGGTCTCAAACCTTTGCTAAAAATGGTGCATAATTTTCTAGGACATCCAAGGTCACTGGATTAAATCATATGGTATTTGAATTTGGGCATTTAAATGCTATAAAATATTTTAAATGCTCAAATAATCATAAACTATAATGTTTCCTACTGTTCATATTATATACAGTAGGCATGACAAGTGTTATGAGTTATAAAAATGCTCTGGCATTTTATTTAATTAAACAAAGTTGCAAAATAAATGAAACAGAAAAGAAATAGAAAAAAAGGAGAGAGAGAAGAAGTTTACCTGGCGTCCCACCCGGCCCTCCTGCCGGCCCAGCCCAGCTGCCGCTCCAGCGAGTTGCTTGGCTCGGCCAGGCAGGCAGGCAGGTGCTCGATGGCGACCGCACCGCGTGCCACGCAGCTGCCCGCCGCCCTGCTTCCTCCCCTCGCCGCCCTGGAAGCCTGGATCGGTCATACACGTCGTCCCCGACCTCGGAGACACCTCCCCCTCTCCCCAGCTCCTCTCCCTTGCTCTCCCCGCGCCATGGCCGACGCCGTCGTGCTCGCACCGTCGTAGAAGCCGCGCCCACCATCGTCCCTGAGCCCCGCCTTGGTGTCCGCCGTCTCCGCCGTCCTCGACTACTTCGAACAGGCCGAGCCCCGAGCGCTCGCCCGCCCTGGAGACGCCCCCGACCTCTTCTTCCCCAACTCCGGCCGCGGAGATCCCCCTCGCCGTCCCGCTCAGCTCCGACCACCCCCGAGCTCGCTCCGGCGCCTGCTGCAACCCCTGTGAGCCCAGCTTCGTCCTCCCCCTCTCCGTTGGCTTTCTTCTGCCCTGGAACGCACCGCACGAAGCTCACCTGCACGCACCGCCGCGGAGCTCGTCGCCGACGAGGCTCCGGCCATCCATTGGTCCGGTCACCGTGCCTATCAGCTTCACCATCACACGTAGATGCTGTAGGACTACTTCACGCTCCTCAACGAGCACCGCACCATCGTTTTCGACTTCACCGAACTCCGGTCGCCGCTGGACTCGTCGCCGGCGTCATCTCCGGCGACCCCGAGGCCAGCCACCACCTCCACTCGATGCGGTTTGCCTCCAGCTACCCGTAGGTGTGCTCCGCCGTCGATTTGGCAGCCGGAGCACGAAACCCGCACCCCACCGCCGTGTTTGGCCTCGCCGGTGGCTAAACGCCGGCGAGATGGACCTGTTTGACCACGGGTTTGACCCCCTGGTTCACTGACATGTGGGCCCTGCCCGCAAGTCAAACCTAGTTTAGGTGTTAATTTAATTCTAATTAGTTAATTAGTTAACTGTGACACTGACCAGTGGGTCCCACTGGTCAGGTTTGGCTTGGACTGGCCCTGTTGACTACCTGACGTCAGCATGATGTCATGCTGACGCAGTAAAGGATTTTCTGGGATTTTAGATTTAAAAATAATTCAAGAAATTCCAGAAATTACCCAAAACTTCTAAAAATCATATAAACTCAACCATAGCTCAGATGGAAAAGATTTATATATGAAAAATGATCAGAAAAATCCAATCTTCCCAATGGCACTAGTTTCATGCATGTTTGAACAAGTTAACTTGCTGTATACATAAAAAACATGATAATGCACTTATTTAAATAATAGTTTGAACTCCAATTTGAATCTTTGATTCAAATAGGTTCAAACCCTTCTGGTTTTAGTTGCATTAGCCAACACACATGCATCTTGCCATGTCATGAGCATGCATCATATTGTTGCATTTGTTTGTTAATGATTGTATCGCCGGTATTCTCTGTGTTAGGTCCTGCTCCCGAGGATACTGCTGCGTATCCAGTTGAAGAGCAGTACCCGACAACTACTTTGTCAGGCAAGCAATCATTGATCATTCCGATACAAACCCAATCTTCTCGCTCCTGCTCTCTTTTACTGCATTAAGGCAACAGCGTGTGAACTGCTACTTGTTGCGGTAGATGAACCCTATTCCCTTGCATGACATGTCATTGCCATAGTAAATAGTTGAAACCCACTAGCATGTGTAGGAGTTGATTGAGCCATGTGATGTGTGATCCACCATGCTATTTGCTTATGTTGCCTGCTATGCTTAGAGTTGTGTCTGGTCTGGTTCATCTGGGTGATGGATCAGAGTGAAATGATCATATCGATAAAGAGAAGGAAGTGTGGAATACGCTTGGTAAAGGTATCGGTGAAAGGCCATTTAGGAGTACGTGGTGGGTTGTTTCATTGGAATCGTCCATAGGACCCGAGATCTGTGTGTGTGACCCAAGGTACAGTTACTACCACACATTGGGCCCTGAAATATGACCCCGCTCGACTTATTGACTGCCCTTGTACTCTGTCCAGGAGTTGCAACTAGTTTCTGGTGTTTATAGTTTACTGGAGGTCGTGCACAGCGCTGACCCTCGGGGTGGGCTGTGATGCGACAGGTACGTGGCACGGTGTACCGGTTGCCCGTTTGGTGACTCGGGAACCCTGTACACATCGTTTGGGGCCGTGAGCGACACCCCGGCCGGATCTCCCCACGGATGGAACCCAAATAGGCGATAAACCTGGACGAGAGACTTGAGTGGTTGGTTAGGTCGTGGTCTACACCCACGTCGGCTTTCGCTTGAAGTCTGTCGAGGACATGTCGTGTGCAGACGCTAAGTGGTGAAAACATGTGTGAAGAAGTACACCCCTGCAGGGTTATCAAACTATTCGAATAGCCGTTGTTCGCGGTATGGACTACTTTTTTACTCTTACAGTTCATAGACAAGTTGATGGATACTACTAAAAGCCTCAAGATAAGTGTGAGTGCCATGGATGGCCCTTCCGTAGGATGACGGAAGAGGATCCTCGGTAGTGTATTGATGTGGTGAGTAGAGGACTCGTGTTCGTAATAACATCTTGCAATCTGTTGAGAGTTGTAGTATAGGTTAGCCAAGGTTAAAGCTGGCATTCTGCTATGAACTCCACTACCCCCCTTTGATAATGTTGCATGTATGATAGGTTCTGTGGTAAGACTTGCTGAGTACCTTTGTACTCATGTTTGCTTAATAACTATTGCAGAGGAGAACCCTGCCCCTGCTGATGGGTTCTACATAGACGTTGACGTCGACGAGTAGCTTGACACCCAGACGGAGATCTGGAGCTTGTGAAGGGCCTTTTAGATAGTCAGGCTACACCAAGCATGTTTTATTTTCTAAGTTGTCTGTACTCAGACATGTAGCTTCCGCTTGTGCTTGTATGACTGTATGACTTGAGTGTTGGGTCATGTGACCCCTACCTGTATGGATATGTTATGTATGGTTCTTAGAGCCTTTTAAATAAAGTACTTTGAGTCATAGAGTTCTGTTGTGATGCAATGTTGTATTTACACATATTGAGAATATTGCGTGTATGTTTGAAATGCTTGGTATGTGTGGGATCCGACACCTAGTTGTTTTCCTTTGGTAGCCTACCTTACAGGGAAATGCCTCCTAGTGATTCCAATGAGCCTTGGTAGCTTGCTACTGCTCGGAACACGTAGGCTGGCCGGCATGTGTCCTTCTTCGTTCCTGTGTCTGTCCCCTAGGGGAAATGTCACGCGTTGTTCCTTTAAGTCCATGTAGCTTGCTACTACTTGGGTTCATACGTTGATGACCGACACGTTCGTTGCTGGGTCATGGATGCCTGTCTCTGTAATCTAGTGCCACTTTTGGTTTATAACTAGCCATGTCGGCCCGGGTTCTCTGTCATATGGATGCTAGCAACACTATCATATACGTGTGCCAAAATGCGCAAACGGTACCGGGCCAGGTAAGGTGGCACCCGTGGGGTTACCGTGCGTGAGGCCGCAAATTGATATGACGTGTTACAGCTAGATCGGTGTGACTTAGGATCGGGGTCCTGACAGCGTTGGCATCAGAGCTGGACTGCCTGTAGGTTTCTCAAGCCAAACTGGTCGATGTTGAGTCTAGAAAAATTCTTAGTTATATGTAGGGGATTGATTGTGGAAGGGAACGTAAGGCTCTTTTTACTCCTTTACCTCATGCCCTTCTGATCTGAGTCAGTCTATTCTTTCTACGGGGATTTAGGACTAGGCCTCTTATCCTTATTAGGTTCACGTGTTACTAATCCGTAGACTCTTAGGATTGTTGGTTTCAAGCCTCAGTTCAGTTTCTATCCTTTTAGTATGATGATTGTTGGACCTGGAACCTTGATATGGATTGTTGAGTGGCTATGCTATCATTTGTATGATGTCTCAAATCTTTGTTTGAGCATTTACAGTTGTTATGCTGCCCGATTTCTTCCAGAAACACTAATGCCTTTGCATTATTCCGTGTTTCAGATGTCTGGCCGCATCCCTCACCAAGTGGTTCGCTTGACTCGGTGCATTAATGTGCCCAGTCACACGGCCATGCTAGTCCGTGTGCTGACTAAGACCGGTTATCGCTGGTATCCTGAGTACACCGTGGAGGAACAGTACCGGGATTTCAATCAGAGTCAGTATTTCTGCACAGTCCGGATATACCCCTCATATCCTGGAGCTAACGACCCCATCCATTGGTCTTATGGACTCGGGGTTACCATCGAGATGGCAGTGCAGGATGCCGCTTATTCGATGATGACCATTCTCTGTGCTAGGCATGCCCTGTTGCTGAACACTGAGTTCTGTTACATGCCAGCCTCACTTCCCGGAGAGGAAGGCTACTACACTGGTCTGTATACTGATGCTGCTCATGAAGAGCCACTACTTCAGACTACTGTTCAGATGTTGGAGGATAGGGACCGTGAGGTCCGTGCCCTCCGAATGGAGCTTTATAACACTCGAGCTGCTCACTGGACTACTTTGACACGGCTTGCACCTGCTGTGCACGCCGGATATCTGGACATGCGGGATTTGTACCCCGTGCGGACTCGTCTGCCTGATCGCATGGATTGGCGTGACGTTGGGGGTATCACGCCTCCACGTGGGTGTCGGTTACCACCGGCATCGGGACCGAGGCCACATCCATGTCCCTATGGTCCACAGCCTTCGAGTGCTCGCGAGTTTCAAGATCCATCTGTTCCACTTCCAGGCTACGGTGGTAATCTTTATGAGGATTACTACGCGAATGTCTGAGCTAGACCGTGGTAGTAGTAGTATTGTAGTAGTTGTATTTCCACAGTCCTGCGCGTCTTGTGGAATATGACTTAGTGTGTACTGAGTTCCGGAGGTGTAGTTAAATAATGTATAGGAGCTTGGAATGCCTCTGATGGGATGTATCGTCTTTCACCGCAGTTGTACTTTAGCCTTGGCTTGTACTAAACTTTGTATGGTGTGTATGACCACTGGTGTATATATAGCAGTTCCTATATTACCATGTCGTACGGATGAACATCTTTACATTCCGTGTCATCCATTACATTCTGCACTTCTATGTCAAATTTTTGCCATCCTTGTCTAAACCGTTGTTTTGTTTTCCTAGGATGGTCAACACTCGCAACACTCCTGCTGCTCAGGAGCAGGGTGAGGCTAGTGGGGCTAGAGATGGGAATCTGCCCCAGCCACCCTCCTTGGCGGAAGTTATGCTCGAAGCAGAACGAAACAAGAGAGAGACCAACCGTCTGCTGGAACGCATAGAGCAGAACACTGGGTTCCGTCAGAGGAATGACGTGGTGTCAATCCACGACTTTATCAAGATGTGTCCACCGAAGTTCCATCACTCCACTGAACCTCTGGATGCTGATGACTGGCTACGTAGTATTACCCACAAGCTACACTCTGCCCGTGTGGCCCAAGCTGACAAGGTTATCTACGCCGCCTATCATCTTGAGGGCCCTGCCAGTCTTTGGTGGGAAAACTTTGAAGCTATGCGTCCTGCTGGCCAAGTCACTACCTGGGTTGATTTCAGTGAGGCATTCCGTGAACATCACATTCCGGAAGGTCTCATGGATCGCAAGCGGGAGGAATTCTGCAATTTTACCCAGGGCCGTTTAACTGTGGATGGCTATAGTCGTGAGTTTGGCAACTTGGCACGCTATGCACCTGAGGAAGTATCCACCGATGCCAAGAAGCAGGCGAGGTTCCGCAAGGGACTCAGCCCTGAACTCCGCCGAGACCTACGTCTGCACGAGTGCACTTCCTTCCAGAAGTTGGTAAACAAGGCTATCAGTGCTGAAACAGGCCAGACCGACTTCGAGGCCACCCGCAAGCATACTCGAGACTTTGGTTCCACATCCGGCTCTGGCTCTCACAAGCGCCGTGTGTGGGTTCCTAACACTGCTCTGCCACCCAAGTATACACCGAGGCCATCCTATGAGGCGCCTCACCCAACTCAATAGTTTGCACCTGCTAAGACCTATGGAGACCCACCTTCCAACTTTGCTCCACGCACCACCACTGTGACATGTTTCAAGTGTGGAGAACCGGGACACTACATGCGTGATTGTCCTCAGAACCAACCAGGAAAACCCGTTGGCCGTGGTAAACCAACCGGCAAGGTGAATTATGTCAAGCCAATCCCCACTACACGTGGTCATGTCAACTATGTCTCTGCCGAGGAAGCTTATGAGGATCCTAACGTAGTCCTTGGTACGCTTCTCCTAAACTGCCATCCGGCATCTATTCTTTTCAATACTGGAGCATCCCATTCGTTCATATCTGAGAGCTATGCTCGATTGCACAACATGACTTTTTGTGACATGCCTACTTCCATGGTTATTCAAACTCCTGGTTCAAAGTGGCAAACCTCTAGGGTAAGCCATGGAAATGAAATCCTTGTCGATAGACTTGTTTTCCTAGCATCTTTAATCGCCCTCAAGTCCTCGGACATAAACATCATTTTGGGTATGGATTGGATGACAACTCATTACGCCAAAATTGATTGCTTTACTAGGACCGTTCAACTTACACATCCATCCGGCAAGATAGTCAATGTCTTGACTCGAATGGCTGAGCGTCAGCTCTACTCTCTTAATGCCAGCCCTCTACCAGAACTCGAAGATATCCCGGTAGTCCGTGACTTCCCGGATGTTTTTTCCAGAAGAACTGCCAGGAATTCCACCTGACAGAGATGTCGAGTTCGTGATAGATCTTATCCCTGGAACTGTCCCAATCTCTAGGAGACCTTATAAGATGGCACCACTAGAATTAGCTGAGCTAAAGAAACAACTCGATGAGTCCTTGCAAAAAGGTTTCATCCGTCCTAGTTCTTCCCCTTGGGCTTGCCCCGTCCTTTTCGTCAAGAAGAAGGATGAAACGGAGCGGATGGTTGTAGATTACCGACCTGTCAATCTGGTCACCATAAAGAATAAGTATCTGCTCCCCAGGATCAACGACCTGTATGATCAGCTCGCTGGATCCCCAGTCTTCTCTAAGATGGATTTGAGGTTGGGCTACCATCAAATCAAAATCAAGAACGGGGACATTCCTAAAACGGCTTTCGTTACTCGTTATGGCCAATATGAGTACACCGTTATGTCCTTCGGATTAACCAATACCCCAGCTACCTTTTCTCGGTTAATGAATTCTATATTCATGGAGTATTTGGATAAATTCGTCGTGGTATACCTCGATGATATACTCATCTATTCCAAGAACAAGGAAGATCATGCCGAGCATTTAAGGCTGGTATTGATGAAACTTCGAGAGCACCGCCTTTATGCCAAATTCTCTAAATGTGAATTTTGGTTGCCAGAAGTAACCTATTTAGGTCATGTGATCTCGGGCAAGGGTATTGCCGTCAATCTCGAGCGAGTTCAAGCCGTCCTTGATTGGACTCCTCCTGAATCGGTCAAGTACGTTAGGAGCTTTCTTGGCTTAGCGAGCTATTGCCGACGTTTCGTCGAGAATTTATCCAAAGTTGCTAAACCTCTAACTGAACTCCTCAAGAAAGATAAAAAGTTTGAGTGGACCCCACAGTGCGAGTCCAGTTTTCAGGAACTGAAAAGACGCCTGACATCTGCACCTGTACTGGTACCACCAGATTTCTCCAAGGATTTTATAATCTATTGCGATGCCTCGCGACAAGGACTAGGTTGCATACTCATGAAAGATCGTTAAGTGATTGCATACGCATCCCGACAGTTGCGTCCACATGAGGATAACTATCCTACTCATGATCTAGAGCTCGCAGCTGTAGTCCATGCACTCAAAACATCGCGACATTACCTCCTTGGTAATCGCTGTGAAATCTTCACTGATCACCAAAGTTTGAAGTATATCTTCACCCAACCGGATCTAAATCTCAGGCAAAGACGTTGGGTTGAGTTGCTCACAGACTACGACTTAGGAATCACTTATACCCCTGGAAGGCCAATGTCATGGCTGATGCACTAAGTCGTAAGTCATATTGTAACAACTTAATGTTACAACAAGGTCAACCACTTCTCCACGAGGAATTTCGTAAGCTTAACCTTCACATTGTTCCTCGAGGATTCCTTTCCACCTTGGTGGCGAAACCTACCCTTATGGATCAAGTTATAGCTGCCCAGAAGTGTGATAAAGGTATATCCCGACTCCAAGAGAATATTGCTAGCGGACTCGCTAAAAGTTTCTCTATGGATGATCGATGTGTTGTTTTCTTTGGGAACCGTGTAGTGGTTCCCAAGAACCACCATCTACGGCAGTTAATCCTTAAGGAGGCTCATGAAACTCCTCTCACGATTCATCCCGGTAGTACCAAAATGTATCAGGATCTACGCCAGAGATTCTGGTGGACTAGGATGAAGAGAGAAATCGCTCAATTCATTGCTAACTGCGACATTTGTCGTCGAGTCAAAGCAGAGCATCAACAGCCTGCTGGCACCGTTCAACCTTTAGCTATTCCTGAATGAAAATGGGACAAAGTCGGTATGGACTTCATTACCGGATTTCCCAGGACCAGGAAAGGGAATAAAGCTATCTTCGTCATTATCGACCGCCTCTCTAAAGTAGCTCATTTCCTGCCTGTTCGAGAGAGTATTACAGCTAGCCAGCTAGCAGATTTGTATGTCTCTCGGATAGTATCACTTCATGGTGTGCCGTTGGAGATTAACTCAGACCGTGGAAGTCTTTTCACCTCACGATTTTGGGAAAGTTTCCAGAATGCTATGGGAACTCATCTCTCCTTCAGTACCGCCTTCCATCCCCAGTCAAGTGGTCAAGTGGAACGAGTCAATCAAATTCTGGAAGACATGCTTCGAGCCTCTGTCATTTCTTTCGGTATGGAATTGGAAAAATGTCTTCCATTTGCCGAATTCGCTTATAACAATAGTTATCAAGCCAGCCTGGGCAAAGATCCCTTCGAAGTTCTATATGGACGAAGGTGTCGAACACCTCTTAACTGGTCAGAGACCGGGGAAAGACAATTCTTTGGGCCGGATATGATCCAGGAAGCAGAAGAGCAAGTTCGCATCGTTCGTGAGAGATTGAAAACAGCCCAGTCTCGCCAGAAGAGCCAATATGATAGTCATCATAAGGCTGTGACTTTTGAAGTCGGCGATAAGGCTTACCTTTGGGTTACTCCTCTTAAGGGAACCCATCGCTTCGGTATCAAAGGAAAATTGACCCCTCGTTTCATCGGTCCTTTTCGCATTCTTGCCAAACGAGGAGAAGTTGCCTACCAACTGGAACTACCTCCGCACCTCTCCAGAGTTCATGACGTGTTCCACGTTTCTCAACTCAGGCGTTGCTTCTCGGATCCTATCCGCGGAGTGGACCACGAAACGCTTGATCTCCAGGACAATCTCACATATCGAGAATACCCTGTTCGTATTCTTGATCAAACCGAGCGCACCACTCGATGCCACAATATCAAATTTCTCAAGGTTCAATGGTCACATCATTCCGAGAGTGAAGCTACTTGGGAAAGGGAGGATCGTCTTCGACTTGAGTACCCCACCCTCTTTCCGGAGGAACCCGAATCTCGGGACACGATTCTTTTAAGTGGGGGTGAGTTGTCACATCCCTAGTTAGCACTTGCATTAGGGTTAGTTGGTGTGTGCATCATGTTTACTTTTCAAAGAAATTTGAAATGGGAAAGACAGAAACCACAGCACCCCTCTTCTATCAACTAGGGTTTGATAAAATATTTTCCAATGTACCCAAAATGCCCTTCAAAAATGTTCATCATTTCTGCCTTGGTCTCAAAACTTTGCTAAAAATAGTGCATAATTTTCTAGGACATCCAAGGTCACTGGATTAAATCATATGGTATTTGAATTTGGGCATTTAAATGCTATAAAATATTTTAAATGCTCAAATAATCATAAACTATACAGTAGGCATGACAAGTGTTATGAGTTATAAAAATGCTCTGGCATTTTATTTAATTAAACAAAGTTGCAAAATAAATGAAACAGAAAAGAAATAGAAAAAAAGGAGAGAGAGAAGAAGTTTACCTAGCGCCCCACCCGGCCCACCTGCCGGCCCAGCCCGGCTGCCGCTCCAGCGAGCTGCTTGGCTCGGCCAGGCAGGCAGGCAGGTGCTCGACGGCGACCGCACCGCGCGCCATGCAGCTGCCCGCCGCCCTGCTTCCTCCCCTCGCCGCCCTGGAAGCCTGGATCGGTCATACACGTCGTCCCCGACCTCGCAGACACCTCCCCCTCTCCCCAGCTCCTCTCCCTCGCTCTCCCCGCGCCATGGCCGACGCCGTCGTGC
Organism: Secale cereale; assembly: GCA_902687465.1. Classification (NCBI taxonomy): domain Eukaryota; kingdom Viridiplantae; phylum Streptophyta; class Magnoliopsida; order Poales; family Poaceae; genus Secale; species Secale cereale. The sequence continues at coordinate 644,334,984 of LR738710.1, forward strand.
TCGCACCGTCGTAGAAGCCGCGCCCACCGTCGTCCCTGAGCCCCGCCTTGGTGTCCGTCGTCTCCGCCGTCCTATACTCCTTCGAACAGGCCGAGCCCCGAGCGCTTGCCCACCCTGGAGACGCCCCCGACCTCTTCTTCCCCAACTCCGGCCGCGGAGATCCCCCTCGCCGTCCCGCTCAGCTCCGACCACCCTCGAGCTCGCTCCGGCGCCTGCTGCCACCCCTGTGAGCCCAGCTTCGTCCTCCCCCTCTCCGTTGGCTCTCTTCTGCCCTGGAACGCACCGCATGAAGCTCACGTGCACGCACTGCCACGGAGCTCGTTGCCGACGAGGCTCCGGCCATCCATTGGTCCGGCCACCGTGCCTATCAGCTTCACCATCACACGTAGATGCTGTAGGACTACTTCACGCTCCTCAACGAGCACCGCACCGTCGTTTTCGACTTCGCCAAACTCCGGCAGCCGCTGGACTCGTCGCCGGCGTCATCTCCGGCGACCCCGAGGCCAGCCACCACCTCCACTCGATGCGGTTTGCCTCTAGCTACCCGTAGGTGTGCTTCGCCGTCGATTTGGCAGCCGGAGCACGAAACCCGCACCCCACCGCCGTGTTTGGCCTCGCCGGCGGCTAAACGCCGACGAGATGGACCTGTTTGACCACGAGTTTGACCCCCTGGGTCACTGACATGTGGGCCCTGCCCGCAAGTCAAACCTAGTTTAGGTGTTAATTTAATTCTAATTAGTTAATTAGTTAACTGTGACACTGACCTGTGGGTCCCACTGGTCAGGATTGACTTGGACTGGCCCTGTTGACTACCTGTCGTCAGCATGATGTCATGCTGATGCAGTAAAGGATTTTCTAGGATTTTAGATTTAAAAATAATTCAGGAAATTCCAGAAAATACCCAAAACTTCTAAAAATCATATAAAATCAACCATAGCTCAGATGGAAAAGATTTATATATGAAAAATGATCAGAAAAATCCAATCTTTCAAATGGCACTGGTTTCATGCATGTTTGAAAAAGTTAACTTGCTGTATACATCAAAAACATGATAATGCACTTATTTAAATAATAGTTTGAACTCCAATTTGAATCTTTGATTCAAATAGGTTCAAACCCTTCTGGTTTTAGTTGCATTAGCCAACACACATGCATCTTGCCATGTCATGAGCATGCATCATATTGTTGCATTTGTTTGTTAATGATTGTATCGCCGGTATTCTCTGTGTTAGGTCCTGCTCCCGAGGATACTGCTGCATATCCAGTTGAAGAGCAGTACCCGACAACTACTTTGTCAGGCAAGCAATCATTGATCATTCCGATACAAACCCAATCTTCTCGCTCCTGTTCTCTTTTACTGCATTAAGGCAACAGCGTGTGAACTGCTACTTGTTGCGGTAGATGAACCCTATTCCCTTGCATGACCTGTCATTGCCACAGTAAATAGTTGAAACCCACTAGCATGTGTAGGAGTTGATTGAGCCATGTGATGTGTGATCCACCATGCTATTTGCTTATGTTGCCTGCTATGCTTAGAGTTGTGTCTGGTCTGGTTCATCTGGGTGATGGATCAGAGTGAAATGATCATATCGATAAAGAGAAGGAAGTGTGGAATACGCTTGGTAAAGGTATCGATGAAAGGCCATGTAGGAGTACGTGGTGGGTTGTTTCATTGGAATCATCCATAGGACTCGAGATCTGTGTGTGTGACCCAAGTTACAGTTACTACCACACATTGGGCCCTGAAATATGACCCCGCTCGACTTATTGACTGCCCTTGTACTGGAGGTCGTGCACAGTGCTGACCCTCGGGGTGGGCTGTGATGCGACAGGTACGTGGCACGGTGTACCGGTTACCCGTTTGGTGACTCGGGAACCCTGTACACATCGTTTGGGGCCGTGAGCGACACCCCGGCCGGATCTCCCCACGGATGGAACCCAAATAGGCGATAAACCTGGACGAGACACTTGAGTGGTTGGTTAGGTCGTGGTCTACACCCACGTCGGCTTTCGCTTGAAGTCTATCGAGAACATGTCGTGTGCAGACGCTAAGTGGTGAAAACATGTGTGAAGAAGTACACCCCTACAGGGTTATCAAACTATTTGAATAGCCGTTGTTCGCGGTACGGACTACTTGGTTACTCTTACAGTTCATAGACAAGTTGATGGATACTACTAAAAGCCTCAAGATAGGTGTGAGTGTCGTGGATGGCCCTTCCGTAGGATGACGGAAGAGGATCCTCGGTAGTGTTCGTAATAACATCTTGCAATCTGTTGAGAGTTGTAGTATAGGTTAGCCAAGGTCAAAGCTGGCATTCTGCTATGAACTCCACTACCCCCTTTGATAATGTTGCATGTATGATAGGTTCTGTGGTAAGACTTGCTGAGTACCTTTGTACTCATGTTTGCTTAATAACTGTTGCAGAGGAGAACCCTGCCCCTGCTGATGGGTTCTACATAGACGTTGACGTCGACGAGTAGCTTGACACCCAGACGGAGATCTGGAGCTTGTGAAGGGCCTTGTAGATAGTCAGGCTACACCAAGCCTGTTTTATTTTCTAAGTTGTCTGTACTCAGACACGTAGCTTCCGCTTGTGCTTGTATGACTGTATGACTTGAGTGTTGGGTCATGTGACCCCTACCTGTATGGATATGTTATGTATCGCTATTGGAGCCTTTTAAATAAAGTACTTTGAGTCATAGAGTTCTGTTGTGATGCAATGTTGTATTTGCACATATTGAGCATCGTGTATGTTTAAAATGCTTGGTATGTGTGGGATCCGACACCTAGTTGTTTTCCTTTGGTAGCCTACCTTACAGGGAAATGCCTCCTAGTGATTCCAATGAGCCTTGGTAGCTTGCTAATGCTCGGAACACGTAGGCTGGCCGCCATGTGTCCTTCTTCGTTCCTGTGTCTGTCCCCTAGGGTAAATGTCACGCGTTGTTCCTTTAAGTCCATGTAGCTTGCTACGACTTGGGTTCATACGTTGATGACCGACACGTTCGTTGCTGGGTCATGGATGCCTGTCTCTGTAATCTAGTGCCACTTTTGGTTTATAACTAGCCATGTCGGCCCGGGTTCTCTGTCATATGGATGCTAGCGACACTGTCATATACGTGAGCCAAAATGCGCAAACGGTCCCGGGCCAGGTAAGGTGGCACCCGTGGGGTTACCGTGCGTGAGGCCGCAAAGTGATATGACGTGTTACAGCTAGATCGGTGTGACTTAGGATCGGGGTCCTGACAGGAAGCACCGCGCACTCAACTCTAATCCTACATCCAGCTGTATCCATCCTTCAACACATAACCAGTTATTTCTGGAAACCGTTTACCTCGGACCTCCGAAACGCATCTCCTATACAAGCTATGGCAATACTCCCGAACTACCTCCCCAGTACTGGGTGATGTCGGGGTTATCTTGCCACTAACCGCATAGGAGAGTTTTCGATGTCGGCCGTCTTAAGTATTCCAGAACTGATGCGATATATTTGTGACAACAACACCTCGGAGCTCAACTCCTCGGGACACTGCCACAACCCCTAAATGACATGAGGCATCGAGAACAATGTTCTCGTCACAAAGACATCGGAACAATCCAAACAATACTCGCGTGATCCTAAAAAAAATTTAGTGAATTTTTGAGAGTAGAAGAGACAAGTAACCGTCAGGAGTCCTCACCAGAGTGATAAAGGGATGAGGAGTAAAAGAAATCCTACTATCCGATATATATAGGACTCAAAACATTTTAAGGGTGTGCCTAGACTCAACCATCAATGATTCGATCAATTAGTGGGGCCTTCTAGGTCGGAGAAGGCTCTGAATACCAACTTGTAATGCCCAGGATGGGACTATACCTCCTACGTGTCGAGGCACGACTTAAAGGTATAAGCCCATCCTGGAATGATCTCAAGTTTGGTATCTTTGCACGACTCATGTAAAAATAGGGATGAAATTGCAAAAGGAGATAGTTGACTTACACTCGCCACTTCACACAATACATTACATAAGAAAAACATCATTCAAAACAACACAACCCGACTACGGGAGAAGATCCAAAAGAAAGATACCAAATACATAAAGCCACAGGTCTGAATCACCCCTAGTAGAAACCACTACTGATCGTCGAAAACACGTCACATACATACGGCCACTCTCTTCATAGAGCTCCTAGAGAAGTACTTGAACCAGCTCCTGCACCATTCTCGGCTGAACCTGCATCTGGTGTTGTAGTATCTATGAGCCACGAGGACTCAGCAATCCCATAACCATGGGTATCAAGACTAGCAAAGCTTTATGGGTAGGAAGAGGTAAAGTGGTGAGGTAGCAGCAGCGGCTAAGCATAATATGGTGGCTAGCTTACGAGTACAAGAATTAGATGAGCATCTACGCAAACGGTCGCAAACTAGTAGTGATCGCAAAAGATCCTGAACTACCTACGAGTCAAACATAACCACACCGTGTTCTCTTCTCAAAGTGAAAAGAGACAGTCACGGTTACTCACACAGTTGTGTGTTTTATTTCGGATCCTCTGTCAAGTTTTCTACAACCGGACATTAACAAATTCCAATCTACCACATAACCGCGGGCACGACTTTCGAAAGATTATAACCCTGCAGGGGTGTCCCAACTTAGCCCATCACAAGCTCTCACGATTAGCTGAAGTGATAAATATATATCGTCACCACTTATCCAAGGGAAAACCGATCAGGCTCGGCATCCCGGTGCACAAGACATTTCGACAATGGTAAAACAAGTCCAGCAAGACCTCCCGGCGTGCCGACACCCTGATAGAAGCCGCGCGTATCTCGTCTCAGGCCACGACCGGATGGGCGATGCTATAGGTAAAACCAAACCTCGAGTTTCCCCGTGGTGGCCCCGCAGGACCCCCATTTCGGACCAACACCATCAGCACTGGCCCCCCCTGCTATGTAGAAAAGAATCTCCAAGGAGCGTCCCCCTTATGCAATTAATTAAGTTATTATTATGAGGCAAATTAAAACCAATGTTTGGCCTTGCTGGAGGAGTTTTATTCAAAGTCGAAGTGTCAAGGGGTCCCCATATACCCATCGTGTAAGGAACGCAAAATCAAGGAACATAATTCCGGTTTATCGGCGCCTAAAGTGGCATGAGTGGAACAAAACACCTAGCAAAAGGCCAAGCCTTCCACCCATGCCCAGTATATAGGTGTGTTAATAATAATAATAGATATTTTGATATTCCAACAATAAGTTCCCTCCTGGAACGATCTTCATCTTCACCTGCAACTAACAACGCTATAAGAGCGGCTGAGCAAGCGGGTAACATAGCAAAACAATGGTTTTGCTAGGAAGGTGTCAAAGGTTAGAGGTTTCATGGCAACAAGGAGAGGCTGACATAAAAGATGGGTAGCGCGACATGTAACGATAGCATCGAGACGACTAAGCATGGCAATGGTAGTAAAGGTATCCAAGGGTATGATCATCTTGCCTGGGATTCCGCAAGGGAGAAGAACAGGTCCATGAAGAAGACGAAGAAGAAGTCATGAAGACGAACCACGAGGAGACGAACGAATCCTCACGATCGCAACGGAACAAGCACTAACGAGAAGAACCAAGCAATACGGTAAACACACCACACGAGACATGACAATATGCTCAATCAAGCATGATGCAACACAAGTCTACATATGATGCACAACAAGTCTATACAGGAAGCATAACATGGCAAGGTAGGAAGCACAGAAAACAACACAAGTCTATATGATGCAATACATGGCAAGGTATGATGCATGACATGTCTATACAGGAAGCATAACATGGCAAGGTAGGATGCATGACAAGTCTATACAGGCAGCATAACATGGCAAGGTGAAGCAAGTGTAATGTAGCTATCTAGGCATTTTAAATGAGGCCGGAAATAACAACAACAAATCCGGAAGAATCCCCATGTGAATGTTTAGCAATTTTAAGCAAACACCAATTCACACATTTTAATGTTGTTAACATGATGCGGATGACATGATCAAGTTTTATGCAATTTTTAGTTAAACGTTAACATGAAGAGTTATGAAGATGATTAGGAGTATTAGTCACCATGGTGGAAAGAAAGGGTGCCACGGCGACGAATCCGAAAATGATGCCACGCAACATATCGGTTCCAGTAACTCGTTGAGAGACCGGTGCAAAAGAAAGGTGGCGTGAGCGAGTCGAACAAGATGAAAGGTGGGGTGATCCCGTCACCGGGTTCGCACGGGTTGGCGACGAGGCAACCGAGGAGCATGACAAAAGACGAAACGGGCATGGTGCACACAAGGGAAACATCTCATACAACACAAGCATTCGTCCACGGGTCATCGTCTCGGGGTTATACCTTCGAAGCGTTCGTTCTCGGAGGGGTTCGAATCGTCAAGGGACATAGTGGAAGTTGTCGTACTCGTTTCTTCACCGAAGGTAGTCGTTCGGGCGTCGAGTGTCGAGGTACTTGGCGGGTCGTCGTCTGACGTAGGGGTACACGAGCCGTAGATGTACACGTTGAGGAACTTGATGCCTCCGAGGTCCTTGGCGAAGCAACAACAGCAACAAGGAATGGTGGTCTCGGTCATGCAGCAGCGAGGAGGCAGGGCTTGGCGTCCTTGGTTTGAAGCAGAGGCGGAGAAGAGCTCCGGCGGCTGCTGCACTGGCCCGGGGAGGAGCTCGGAGGGCGAGGAGGCGCGCGGGGCAGCGGCTTTGGCGGCGCCGGTGGTCGTGGAGGCGCGGAGGTCGCGGAGACGGCGCATCGGCAGCAGCTCCGGTGGCTGTCGCGGAGCTTCGCCCTCATGGTCGGCGCATCCGAAGGAGGAGGCGAACGGCGAGTCGGCGTGAGGGAACGGCGATCCTAGCGCGCGGAAGGAGGAAGGCCAACGAGGCGGCCTCTGACTGGCGGCGCGACGGGGATGGCGGCGCTGGACGACGCCATGGCGCGGGGAAGGAGGCCACGGGGCGCGACGGAGGAGAGGTGAGGGGCACAGAGGCACTGCGGGGGAAGATGCGGCGGTGATCGGCCTCGAGGTCCAACGAGCGAGAGGGGGGCGTGCCCATCTGCTCGAGCAGGAGGGGAGAGCGACGGGGTGGATCGAGCAGAGGAAGGACGAGCGAGGGAAAGGGTTTCGGGCGATGGTTGGCGGCGCGAGGGAGGAATAGGAGGAGCGATGCGGGAGAGGGAGATCGGTGGGAGGTCGGGCCTAGGGTTCGGTAAGGCCGGCTGGGCCTTGAAGGCAAATGGGCCACGACTGGAGGAGCAGGTGGGGGCAGCTGGCTGGGAGGCCCAAGCTGGGCTCTCTTCCTTCCTCTTCTATTAAATTTCTTTAACAGAAAAAAAAGATGGAAAAGAAAGGGAGGCTTAGGGAAAGAATTTGGGCCTGAGGGAATTTATCTGGACTTGCAAAAATGCGCTGGTTCCAAGAAAATAGAAATGGGCAAGATTCAAGAGTTAAATTCAAACTCATTTGAATTTAATTCAAATGGTATGAATGAGGACATGGTTTTCGAAGTGTCCAAAAATTTTCGAATTTTTGGAGGAACCTCGATAAAACGGATAAGAATTATAGACAAGGTTTTGACGGTGAAACTTGAAGTAGAAAAGGCATGGGGAAAATATGCAAGTGTGTTTGGGTTAATTCCAAACAAATTTAATATTTATTTATAATAGCTCCATAATATTAGGAGGATATGTTATAAAGAGAAGTCACTCTTCCCTCGATTTAAATAGATCAAAAGATCTATGCCATTTATTTAGTTGAGATGCAAGGATTAAAGACATGATGGCATGATGACATGATGCAAAGCAAAATAAATAACACAAGCACAAATGAAACACATGGGAGAACCCGGAACATCTGGAATCTTCTGGGACGTCAATCTTCGGGCGTCACACATTGGTCGCTGAATCGGGGCTGCAAATTATGATGGTGTTGGATCATCTCTTCGAATGACTTTGTTGTCTTTGCTGCTTGTTCTGGATGGGCAATTCTTTCTTTTGTTATGCATATTCCTTGTCATTTGGTCATCCTCGTCTATGTCACTCTTACTATGTAATAGTTGGCTCTGTTTAGAATGTCATTCTCGTTTGGATCACTAGAGTCTGAGCGCTGCAGATGGGTGCGTTTTGGTGGTGTATCAAGACTTCTTATGAACTATCATGTCTTGCTGTTTATGTCAGTAGTAGTCCCTAGTCAGTGTTTGAATGTTGTATATATCATTGTTTCGAACTGTTTATTGTCTCGAACTACTGGTGGGCTAAATGAGGGCATCACCATTCTCAAGTGTTCAGAGTGTATCTCTTTTTTTCAAGTTATATAATTTGAGCTCAGTGCCTTTTCGATGATGTACACTTGTTTGGGCCAGTGAGGTGTCGTTGAATATGGGCTGAGTAGTAACACAATGCCGAACAGGTCAATTATGACTCTCAGGCCGGGCACTCAAAAGATCCTCCAAAAAAGGCCGGGCTCTCCAAAAAAGAAAGAATAAGGACTCTTAGGCCGAATGTCGGCGCCACCGGTGTTTTCATGCGCTTGCGTGCAGAGAGCATATTAGCGCGTGTTCGAAATTCAAGCTACCTTTTCATCCCTAATCTCCCGCCCCTCCCCCAGCTCTGGAATCTCGATTCCTACTCTAGTTCCTCAAAATCCCCCTCCTGTACTACCTGTACTCAAGCTCACTACCATGTCGCCGATCAATGCGGATCTCCAAGCAGGAGATCCTAAGGTCCGTCTTGTGTTCGGTCGCTGCGTGCTGTCACTCAACAGTGGCATGGTGGCGCTTGACGACCTATTTGGCGGCAAAGTGCTGATGGTAACCATCAACGGCGACTGGCCTCCCGTCTCGCAGGATGACCTTGTCAAAGCTCTTGGCATTGCGCACGGCATCCAAATAAGTGACTTGCTCATCGAAGTCTGTCCGCCACCGGCTGATTTCTTCGTCAGGTTTTGGACAACTTTCGACTGCAGTCGTGTGTTCGAATCTTCCCGGCGTTTGCTCTGCGGTGGCGCGGTGGTGAGGTTTGATCGGTGGCACCCAAGATGGGGCTCGGTGCCCTCTGAGCTTGAGTTTTTAACAAAGCTTACCTTCCACGGCATGCCTCTACGTTCTTGGAACAGTGAGTCCATGAATGAGCAGATCAACGACCTTGGAGGTGAGCTCGTAAGTATGTTTGTTCCTCCAGACAGCTAGGCTCTGACGATTATGGCATGGATGAAGAAGTCGTCAACCATACCGAAGGCGATTGGTGTTGAGATATCGGTGCAGGAACCAAGGTTGTACTATTTGTCGCCACCAAGGCCGCCGCGGACCACGTTAGGGATGTACGTGTATCGAGTGTTCGTGCATGTCGAAGAAGTGGTCAATCCATCAATCGAAGTCCTGCTGCCACCGCTAGTGCCAGGGTCCGTCGACGACGTCCATTACAGGAGTCAACGTTAGACTTTCCCCGTGTTGCTCAGAACGATGGATGGTACAGGGCCTACTCCATCGCGTGGCGGAGGCCACTTCTTCTTTGGGAGAAGAGGCAGGGCTAGCTGCCTGGATGTGCTCTAATTTGAGGTAACAACTGAATCATATCAGATACTAGTTAAATCCGAGCTATGGGTGTGAAGCACTGATGTGCCAGTACATTTGATTGTGACCTGTTCTAATTGTGTACCTTAACTTTTTTTTAGAAATAGCTGTACGTCAACTTAATGTGCTAGTAGAAGTTATTGTGTTGTCTATCTGTTTTCTTTGCACAACATTCAAGATATTTCCCTGTCATTGATAAAGACGATGAACCGTTATGTACGAGTTCATTGGTTGCAACATAACCCTACCCGTAGAGATCCACTTCTTCCATCCTGATTGTGCTGCCTGCGTGAAATTTTTGTATGCAAGTTCAGTGTGCAATGATGTTCTATATGATTGTGTCAACTATATATGTTTTTAACGAGCATCAGGAATGCATATGGCTGAAAGATGTATTTACGAGCATCGACCGATGTCTCTCTCTCTCTCTCTCTCTCTCTCTCTCTCTCACACACACACACACACACACACGCACACACACACACACGCACAAGTGGGACCCGTTGAATTATTTCTTTGCTCGTGACAGCTTTTAATTAGGTTCCACTGTAATCTGACTTTTTTCTTATGTTATTAATTGAGCTCAGTGACTTCAAAAAGTTGTACAGAAGCCTTGTTTGGGCCTTTTCGGCGTCGCTGAATGTGGCCTGAGTAGCCATGTTAGGTTGTATTGTACTACACAGGCCTTTTTTTCAACATTAGCAATGCAACTGGGCCGATAGTTGTACATAATATCCGGGTCAACTTGTTATTCTCCGCCCCGCTGGGCTGCAAACTTTCCTAGGAGGTATGCATTAGGCTTAACAAGAAAATGGACTTTATGAAATAATAAATGGGATGTAATTATAATAACTGGGCAGTAACTATAAAAAAAGCACCAAACGGGTAATTAGTTTAAAAAATATATTATTTTCGAAATTTGAAAATTTTAATTTCATTACTTGTTGCGCACGCAATTATTCATGCACCTGACAGCAGGGACCCACCGGACGGGCCACCGTATTTCACGAAAAAAACGTTTCCCACTGACTGCTGGGACCCAGCGGACGGGCCACCGTATTGCGCGAAAAAAACTTTCCCCCTGTTGTCAGCTCGGACCCACCGGAAGCGCCTCCTTATTACGCACAAAAAAGGGATACTCCCCCTGCTGGTTGGGACCCACCTTGGTGGGAGGCTGACTTGTGGGCCTACTAAGTTGACGGGGGACGGAGTGCTTTGTCAAATTAGGCAATATGAACGATGCTAGCTCCTATGACCGTACGATGTCCATCCAACGGCCGTAGTGCTTCTTCAACCTCTGGTCTTGTTGCTCCAGCCGCCCAAAGCAGCGCCGGTCGTGCCGCATGCTGCTGCCTCCCGTGGCTGGCTGTGTTGCCGCGGAGGCCCTCACCACCCCTACTATTCCCACCGCTGGTCAGGCCATCCCTCTACACACCCACACCCCGTGTTATTCTGCGGCGACGACAGCCTCACACCGCAGCGAACCAGTGAGCCCTCGTACTCCTCTACGCGTGGACATCCACTACCGCGTCTTCCCCAGCTCCTCGTCGTCCCCTTCCTAGGCCTCACCTCGTCCACCGCCCTGGTGCTCTCGGTGCAGCGTGGTAAAAGTGGTCAAGGAACGGCTTCTATCGGACGTGGACTGTACGTGGAGAGGCTGACAGCTGGGTCCATGATGGCAGCAAGGAAGTGCCTCTTTATTACGCGAAAAATAATTATTCCTCCACCTGACAGCAGGGATCCATCGGACGGGCCATCATATTTCGCGAAAAAACGTTTCCCCCCTGATTGCTGGGACCCAGCGGATGGGCCACCGTATTGCGCGAAAAAAATGTTCCACTCCTTGTCAGCTCGGACCAACCGGAAGCGCCTCCTTATTACGCAAAAAAATGAATACTTCCCCTGCTGGTTGGGACCCACCTTGGTGGGAGGCTGACTTGTGGGCCTACTAAGTTGACGGGGACGGAGTGCCTTGTGAACTTAGTCAATATGAACGATTCTAGCTCCACTGACCGTATGATGTCCATCCAACGGCCGTAGTGCTTCTACAATCTCTCGTCTTGTTGCTCCAGTCACCCAAAGCAGCGCCGGTCGTGCCACATGTTCCTACCTCCCGTGGCCGGCTGTGCTGCCGCAGAGGCCTCGCCACTCCCTACTATTCCCACCACTGGACAGGCCATCCTTCTACTCACCCACACCCCCTGTTATTCTACGGCGACGGCTGTCTCAGACCACAGCGAACCAATGAACCCTCGTACTCCTCTACGCATGGGCATCCACTGCCGCGTCTTCCTCGGCTCCGTGCCGACCCCTTCCTAGGCCTCGCCGTCGTCCAACGCCCTGGTGCTCTCGGCGCGGCGTCGTCAACATGGTCAAGGAACAGCTTCCATCGGACGTGGACTTTACGTGGAGAGGCTGACTGCTGGGTCCACGACGGCAGCAAGGAAGTGCCTCCTTATTACACGGAAAATAATTATTCCTGCACCTGATAGCAGGGACCCACCGGACGGGCCACCGTATTTTGCGAAAAAACGTTTCCCATTGACTGCTGGGACCCAGCGGACGGGCCACCGTATTGCGCGAAAAAAACGTCCCCCCTATACTCAGCTCGGACCCACCGGAAGCGCCTCCTTATTACGCACAAAAAAATGAATACTCCCCCTGCTGGTTGGGACCCACCTTGGTGGGAGGCTGACTTGTGAGCCTACTAGGTTGACGGGGATGGCGTGCTTTGTCATCTTAGGCAATATGAACAATTCTAGCTCCAGTGACCATACGATATCCATCCAACGACCGTAGTGCTTCTTCAACCTATGGTCTTGTTGCTCCAGCCGCCCAAAGCAGCGCCGGTCGTGCCGCATGCTCCTGCCTCCCGTGGCCGGCTATGCTGCCGCGGAGGCCTCACCGCCCCCTACTATTCCCACCGCTGGCCAGGCCATCCCTCTACTCACGCTAACCCCGTGCTATTCTACGGCGACGATAGCCTCACACCGCAGCGAACCAGTGAACCCTCGTACTCCTCTACGCGTGGACATCCATTGCCGCGTCTTCCCCAGCTCCCCGTCGTCCCGTTCCTAGGCCTCGTCGTCGTCCACCGCCCTGGTGCTCTCGGTGCGGCGTGGTCAAAGTGGTCAAGGAACGGCTTCCATCGGACGTGGACTGTACGTGGAGAGGCTGACAGCTGGGTCCACGATGGCAGCAAGGTAGTGCCTCCTTATTACGCGGAAAATAATTATTCCTCCACCTGACAGCAGGGATCCACCGGACGGGCCACCATATTTCGTGAAAAACGTTTCCCCCCTGACTGCTGGGACCCAGCGGACGGGCCATCGTATTGCGTGGAAAAAACGTTCCCACCGCTGTCAGCTCGGACCCACCGGAAGCGCCTCCTTATTACGCACAAAAAAAATGAATACTTCCCCTGCTGGTTGGGACCCACCTTGGTGGGAGGCTGACTTGTGGGCCTACTAAGTTGATGGGGACGGAGTGCTTTGTCAACTTAGTCAATATGAACGATTCTAGCTCCAGTGGCCGTACGATGTCCATCCAACGCCCGTAGTGCTTGTTAAACCTCTGGTCTTGTTGTTCCAGCCGCCCAAAGTAGCGCCGGTCGTGCAGCATGCTCCTGCCTCCCGTGGCCGGTTGTGCTAACGCGAAGGCGTCATCGCGCCCTACTATTCCCACCGCAGGCCAGGCCATCCCTCTACTCACCCACACCCCCTATTATTCTTTGGCGATGGCAACCTCACACCGCAGCGAACCAGTGAACCCTCGTACTCCTCTACGCGTGGGCATCCACTGCTGCGTCTTCCCTGGCTCCACGTCGTCCCCTTCCTAGGCCTCGCCGTCGTCCACCGCTCTGGTGCTCTCGGCGCAGCGTGGTCAACGTGGTCAAGGAACGGCTTCCGTCGGACGTGGAATGTACGTGGAGAAGCTGACAGCTGGGTCCACGGCCGCAGCAAGGAAGTGCCTCCTTATTACACGCAAAATAATTATTCTTCCACCTGACAACGGGGACCCACCGGACGGGCCACTGTATTTCGTGAAAAAAATGTTTCCCCCTGACTACTGGAACCCACCAGATACATCTTCGCACGCAAGGTAGTGCGTTCGGGCAAAAAAAAAACGATTCGCCCCCCTGACAGCTGGGACCCACCTGGTCGAAGCGTACGCAGCGTTGTCATTCTAGTCGCGAATGTGTACGTACATACTGGTCGATGTAGAGGCGCGCACGTGTCGAAATGGGATCCTGTTCATCACGAGGGTTCTGGCATACCGCAAAACGGAGGAAACGGACCTCCTACGGTCGAAACGGGGGTCCTGTTGATCGGGAGGGGTGTGGCGTACCACAAAATGGAGGAAACGGACTTGTGTTGGAGTGCTACGGTCAAAACGGAGGTCCTTTCATCGGGAGGGGTGTGGCGTAGCGCAAAAAAGGACTCCACGGGATACTGTTCATCTCTACCATCGACCCCATCCAGCCTCCACGGGCTACTGTTCATCCACCGTCAACCTCCTCCTACCTCCACCTGCGACTGTTCAGCCTCCATCACGCGCTACTCCACCAGCTACAGTTCAACCAGCCCTCTCCACGGCCTCCTGTTCAACCACCCCTCCACGGGCTACTTTTCATCCAGCCCTCCATCGTCTATGGTTCATCCAGCCCTCCACGGGGTGGTCCTGTTCATCTAGCCCTCAACGGGATCCTGTTCATGCATCCCCAACCGGCTCGATTGATCGGGGTCCTATTCAACACCACGGGGGTCCTGTTCATCCACCCCCACCGAGAACTGTTCATCCAAACGCCCCAGCAACGCTCACTGTTCATGCAGAGGCAGCATCGATCGGCTTGCGTTAGCCGCAGTAACGAAGGAATCGCTCCATCGGGTTCAGTTAACAACCATCGATCAACCGCTCGGGTTCAGTAACGCGTAGCCTGCAGTGCAATCGCTCGGGTTCAGTTAGAGCCCAACGCCTCGCACCCACGTGCGTGCGTGTATGAGAGAAACACGCATCGCTCGGCCCCAACCACCCATTGTAACCGGGAACACCCCGATATTTTTCTCGCCCTCGCTTCTACCACGGTTTTTTCGTCATGGACGGCCCAAAGAATGTCATGCAGCTGCGTCTCCGGCCCACCCAGGACGAAAAGCCCATTTTCTGTCATGATTTTTTGTCATAGAAGTAGAACCCCACCACATCTATGATGATACCGTGTTTTGTCACAATTATTGTCATAGAAGTGTCATAAGTATGACAGAAACAAATTTCGTTCGGCCCAAAATGTCACAGATGTGTCTTTTTTTGTAGTGTTCCTTCCCCCTCTCCCTCTTGGTGGATTCCTACTAGGAATAGGATTCCTATTCCTAGTAGGAACCCCTCTCTTGGGGCGCACCATAGGGGCCGGTCGGCCTCCCCTTGCTCCTTTATATACGGGGGCAGGGGGCACCCTAGAACACACAAGTTGATTTGCCAGCCGTGTGCGATGCCCCCCTCCACAGTTACACATCTCGGTCATATCGTTGCAGTGCTTAGGCGAAGCCCTGCCCCAGTAACTTCATGATCGCGGTCACCACGCCATCATGCTGATGAAACTCTCCCACGACACTCAACTGGGTCAAGAGTTCATGGGACGTCATCGAGCTAAACGTGTGGTAAACGTGGTGGTGCCGTACGTTTGGTGCTTGGATCGGTTGGATCGTGAAGACGTTCGACTACATCAACCGCGTTACTAAAACGCTTCCGCTTTCGGTCTCCCGCTCGTTGCTATGCTTCTCCTAGATAGATATTGCATGATTGTAGGTAAAATTTTGAAATACCACGTTCCCCAACAGCTCTTTGATTGATTGTATTTCCTTCTTGCAATCCATGTTAAATTCACCTCATGCTTATAATCAAAATATGGCTTTTACGAAACATATCATTGATGCTATTATGAAATCTATGGAGGAAAAACTTGAGTTGGAAGTTTCTATCCCTAGAAAACTTTATGATGATTGGGAACCTACTATTAATATCAAGATTAAAGATTATGAGTGTAATGGTTGTGTGATTTGGGTGCTAGTATTTCCACGATTCCAAAATATCTATGTGATGTGTTAGGTTTCCATAAACTCGATGATTATTCTTTAAATTTGCATCTAGCGGATTCCACTATTTAAAAACCTATGGGAAGGATTAATGATGTTCTTATTGTTGCAAATAGGAATTCTATGCTCGCAGTTTTTGTTGTTCTTGATATAGATTGCAATCAAACATGCCCTATTATTCTTGGTAGACCTTTCCTTAGAACGATTGGTGCAATTATTGATATGAAAGAAAGAAACATTAGATTTCAATTTCCATTAAGGAAGGGCATGTAACTCTTTCCTACAAAGAAAATGAGGTTACCATACGAATCTATTATGAGGGCAACTTATGGTTTAAGTACCAAATATGAAAATACCTAGATCGTTGCTTTATGCCTAGCTAAGGGCATTAAAAAATAACGTTTGTTGTGAGGCAACCCAATTTTATTTTGGTTTTTACTTTTTTCTTGCTATTTTTGAATAAATCTATCATCTAGCCTCTATTTAGATGTGTTTTCATGTTTCAATGTTGCATTTATGCTAAGCAAGATCTTTGGGATGATTTGGAAGATATTAGATTGGTTTTTTCTTGAAAACAGAAACTTTTGTGTCTAGTGTCAGAATTGTTTCTGGTTGCTGGAACGTGAAAAAACTCTGAAATTTTTACGCGTTTCTTATCTACAAATTTCCCACGTTGTCCTAATTTTTCAGCAGTTTTAGAGATACAGAGGTTGCACCTCAATTCACATCTTTACAGACTATTCTGTTTGTGACAGATTCTGTATTCATTATGTTGTTTGCATATTTTGATGCATCTATGGCTAGTATCGGGGGGGGGGGGTATAAACCATGGAAAAGTTGGAATACATAACATATTACACTGATATAAAATAAGAATGAGTTCACAATAGTACCTGCAAGTAAGGATTTAATTTGTTTGACTAACGGATCTCACGAGTTTTCCGTTGAGTTTTGTGTTGTGAAGTTTACAAGTTTGGGGTAAAGATTGGACAGACTATGGAATAAGTAGTGGCAAGAGCCTAAGCTTTGAGATGCCCAAGGCACACCAAGGTAATATTCAAGGACAGCCAAGCATCTAAGCTTGGGGATGCCCGGGATGGCATCCCCTCTTTCATCTTCAATCCATCAGTAAAGTTACTTGAGGCTATATTTTTATTCACCACATGATATGTGTTTTGCTTGTAGCGTCCTGTATGAATTGAGTCTTTTCCTTTTAGTTTTCCACAACCATCCTTGCTGTACATACCTTTTGAGAGGGACACACATTAATCATGAATTTACTAGAATACTCTATGTGCTTCACTTATACCTTTTGAGCTAGGGTAGTTGCTCTAGTACTTCAATTATATCTTTTTGAGAACGGCGGTGATGTTTATTTTGAAGAAATTGATGAACTCTCATGCTTCACTTATATTATTTTGAGAGTGTCTAAACAACATGGTAATTTGCTTGGGTTATGAATTTAGTCCTAATACGATAGGCATCCAAAGAGGGTATAATAAAAACTTTCGTAAAGAGCATTGAATATATGAGAAGTTTGATTCCTTGCAATTGTTTTGAGATATTAAGATGGTGATATTATATTCATGCTAGTAGTAAGTTGTGTGGTTAAAGAAATAATTGTTTTAAGGTTTGTGATTCCTGTAGCATGCACGTATGGTCTTCTAGTTATCTGATGAAGGTGGAGCGCGATTTATTCTTGATTGTCTTCCTTTGCGTGAAAGTCGGGGGCGCGGGATGGTTAACTCATACCAACCTCTCCCTTAGGAGCATGCGTAGAAGTACTTTTCTTCGAGGGCTAATAAATTTTTGTAATAAGTATGTGAGTTCTTTATGACTAATGTTGAATCCATGGATTATACGCACTCTCACCTTCCACAATTGCTAGCCACTCTAGTACCTCGCAATTCTCGATGGTGCATCAAACCCACCTTATACCTTTCCTCAAAACAGCCACGATACCTACCTATTATGGCATTTTCATAGCCATTCCGAGGTATATTGCCATGTAACTTAACCATTCTGTCATCATGTTTGAGTTTACCATCGAGTTGTAATTTTGAGTTTAAGTAAATAAAAGTGTGATGATCATCATTATTAGAACATTGTCCCATGTGAGGTTATAAATAAAAGAGGCCAAAGAGCCCAAAATAAAAAAAGAATAAAGTCTAAAAAAAAGAGTCTGAAAAATGAGAGAAAAAGAGAGAAGGGACAATATTACTATCTTTTTCCACACTTGTGCTTCAAAGTAGGACCATGTACTTCATAATAGAGAGTCTCCTATTTTATCACTTTCATATATTACTAGTGGTAATGTTTCATTATAGAACTTGGCTTGTGTATTCCAACGATGGGCTTCCTCAAATTCCCTAGGTCTTCATGAGCAAGCAAGTTGGATGCACACCCACTTAGTTTTCAATTGAGCTTTCATACACTTATAGCTCTAGTGCATCCATTACATGGCAATCCCTATTCACTCACATTGATATCGATTGATGGACATCTCCATAGTCCATTAATTTGCCTAGTTGATGTGAGACTTTCTCCCTACTTTTGTCTACTACCACCTTCAATTCCACCCATAGTGCTATGTCCACGGCTCACGCTCATGTATTGCATGAAGATTTGAAAAAGCTGAAGCACGTTAAAAAGTATGAAACAGTTGCTTGGCTGACACCGGGGTGGGCATGATTTATACTTTGTGTTGAGAAGAGGGAGCATAACAAGACCATATGATTTTGTAGGGATAACTTTGTTTAGCCATGTTATTTTTGAAGCTTCATAATTTTCTTTCTAGTATGCTTGAAGTATTATTGTTTTGATGTCAATGAACTTTGTTTTGAATCATATGTATCTTGACATTCATACCAAATAAAGAAGAATTACAATTCTAAATATGCTAGGTAGCATTCCACATCAAATTTTTTGTTTTTATCATTTACCTACTCGAGGACGAGCATGAATTAAGCTTGGGGATGCTTGATACGTCTCCAACCTATCTATAATTTTAGATTGTTCCATGCTATTATATTAACAACTTTGGATGTTTCATATGCATTAATAGGATATTTTATATTATTTTTGGGACTAACTTATTAACCTAGAGACCATTGCTAGTTTATGTTTTTTCCTTGTTTTTGAGCTTCGCGGAAAAGGAATATCAAAAGGATTCCAAACGAAATAAAACATTCATGATGATTTTTCTTGGACCAGAAGACAGACGTAGGACTTGGAGAAGAAGTTAGAAGAGTCCTGAGGGATCCACAAGCCCTCAGGGCACGCCCTAGGGGGCGCCCCCATGTTTGTGGGCCCCACGAGACTCTTCAAACCCTAATTCTTGGCTTATAAATTCAGAAATATTCCCAAACGACCAGAAGCGTCCACGAAAATATTTTTCCATCGCCGTAGGTCTCTGATCTCGTTAGATCCCATATGGAGGACTTTTCCGGCACTCTGCTGGAGGGGGATTCGATCACGGAGGGCTTCAACCTTGGTGCCCTTCTAATACGTCTCCAATGTATCTATAATTTTTTATTATTCTATGCTATTATATTATCCATCTTGGATATTTATATGCATTTATATGCTAATTTATATTATTTTTGGGACTTACCTATTAACCTAGAGCCCACTGCCAGTTTCTGTTTTTTTCCTTATTTGTGAGTTTTACAGAAAAGGAATATCAAACAGAGTCCAAATGAGTTGAAAATTTACGGTGATTTTTTAGGGACCAGAAGAATCCCCCAAAGCTAAAGAGTTGGACCAGAAGAGTCCCGAGTCAACGACAAGGGTGGGGGGCACGCCCACCCCCTAGGGCGCGTCCCCCTACCTTGTCGTCGACTCATGGTCCCCCCTGACTTGCTCTCGACCCCAAAAATTCCAATAAATACAGAAACCCCCGAAAAGAAACCTAGATCGGGAGTTCCGCCGCCGCAAGCCTCTATAGCCACTAAAAACTAATCAGGAGCCCATTCCGGCCACAGCCGAAGGGGGAAACCATCACTGATGGCCATCTTCTTCATCCCAGCGATCTCCATGACGAGGAGGGACTAGTTCACCCTCTGGGATGAGGGTATGTACCAGTAGCTATGTGTTAGATCTCTCTCTCTCTCTCTCTCTCTCTCTCTCTCTCTCTCGTCTTCTTTATTTGGCATGATCTTGATGTACCGCGAGCTTTGTTACTATAGTTGAATCATATGGTGTTTCTCCCACTCTCTACCTTGTGATGAATTGAGTCTTTTCCTTTGAGGTTCTGTTATGCCGGATTGAATATTTGGATGTGAGAGCACTTGATATATGTCTGGCGATGGGATATCTATGGTGACAATGGGATGTTCTATTGATCCAATCGATGTATGTTTTTGTTATGAACTTGCGGATTCCCATGGTGACATTGGGGTAATCTATGCATAGGGGTTGGTACGCGTTTTCATATTCTTTTCTCCGGTAGAAATCTCGGGATACTCTTGAAGTTCTTTGTGTTGGATTGAATATTATAAATCTGAGATTGTGCGATGCATATCGTATAATTGACCCACAGATACTTGTGTTGATTGATGTGTGTTATGTAGTGTTATTTTAGTACGAACTCTAGGGTTGTTTGTGGCACTTATAGGAATAGCCTAATAGATTGATCAGAAAGAATAACTTTGAGGTGGTTTCGTACCCTACAAGAAATTTCATCTTATGTTCTCCACGATAGGAACTTTGGAGTGATTCTTTGTTGCATGTTGAGGGATTGTTATATGATCCAATTATTTTATCATTGTTCAGACAACTTGCACTAGTGAAAGTATGAACCCTAGGCCTTGTTTTCAAGCATTGCAATACCATTTTTGCTCACGTTTCCTACTTGATACTTTACTGTTTTTATATTTTCTGATTACAAAAACCTATATCTACCATCCATATTACATTTGTATCACCATATCTTCGCTGAACTAGTGCACCTATACAGTTTACCATTTTATTGGGTGTGTTGGGTACATAAGAGACTCTTTGTTATTTGGTTGCAGGGTTGTTTGAGAGAGACCATCTTCATCCTATGCCTCCTTAAGTCACCCACTTGAGGGAAAATTTCTACCGTCCAACAAAACTCTGCGCTTGGAGGCCCAACACGAGTCTACAAGAAGAAGGTTGTGTAGTAAACATCAAGCTCTTTTCTGGCGCCGTTGTCCGGGAGGTGAGTGCTTGAAGGTATATCTTTAGATCTTGCAATTTAATCTTTTTGTTTCTTGTTTATTCTCTAGCTTGGCTTATAAAAGAAAACTACAAAAAATAGAATTGAGGTTGCATTATATTATTCATCTCCATAATGTCTTTCGTGAAAATGATGGTAAGGAAAATTATGCTCAATTTATACAAGAAGAATGCTATAAAATGTTTGGCACTAAATATTTGAATGCTGAGCTTGATTTCAATGTTGTTAGTATGAATTCTTTTTATATCCATGATGCTAATGATACGCAAAGCTACAAGCTTGGGAATGCTATGTCTGATGCAGATCATATTTTTAGTCCCCCAAGTTTTGATGAGCAAATTTATTATGATGAAAGGATGCGTTCTATTTATGATGATTATTTTGATGACACCTACGTTATAAAGAATACTAATAATCATGAAACTTTTCATCATGATTTTAATCAAGTGTCTCATTATAGTTATTTTTGTTGAGTTTGCTCCTACTATTATGAATGAGAAGAATTTTGCTTATGTGGAGAGTTGTAAAATTTCTATGCGTATGAATCATGAAAAGAATGCTTTATGTGATGGTTATATTGTTGAATTCATTCATGATGCTACTGAAAATTATCATGAGAGAGGAACATATGCTGCTACCTATTGCAAAAATATCATGTTTCTTCTCTATGTGTTGAATGTTTTGAAGCTATGCTTGTTTTTCCTTCCTATGCTAGTTGATTCTTGCTCCCATAAGTTGTTTACTCACAAAATCCCTATGCATAGGAAGTGGGTTAGACATAAATGTGCTTGTCATGCAATTCATGATGCTCCCTTTTATATTTCAATTTTTATCTCTATGTGAGCATCATTGAAATCATCATGCCTAGCTAAAAAGGCATTAAAAGCGCTTGTTGGGAGACAACCCAATACTTTTACGTACTGTTATTGTGTGCTCACATGATTAAGCTACTGTAGTAATCATGTTTTATAGCTTTTGTTTCAATAAAGTGCCACGTAAAGCCTTTGGGATAGTGTGGTTGATAGTTGACTTGATTCTGTGCAAAAACATAAAGTTTTGAGTCTAGTGCAGAAAATTCAATTAATCACTAGAACGTGTTAATTATCTGAAAATTTTACACATGATTGATATATAAATTTCCTACGCTGTCTTAATTTTTTCATAATTTTTAGAGTTCCATAAGTATGGTGGTTGTCCAGATCATTACAGGATGTTCTATTTTTGATAGATTCTGTTTTCAACGCATAGTTTGCTTGTTTCAGTGTTTCCATAGCTTATATTAAGTAATATAAATTGTGGAAACGATATGGTACATTAGTCATTGTGTGAGAAAAATTATGAATCTTGTCTTTGACCATACCCAAGTGAATGATTTGCTTTATTATACTAAGGCATCTCACGAAGTTCCGTTAAGTTTTGTGTGATTGAAGTTTTCATGTTTTGGGTCAGACATCGATATGAAGAGAATAGGGAGTGCCAAGACCCTAAGCTTGGGGATGCCCAAGGCACCCCAAGGTAATATTGAAGGAAGATCCAAGCAACTAAGCTTGGGGATGCCCCGGAAGGCATTTCCTCTTTAGTCTTCAACATTATCAGTAACCTCACTTGGAGCTATATTTTTATTCGTCACATGATATGAGTTTTGCTTGAAGCGTCATTTTATTTTGTTTAGATTTTCTTGCTGTTATTTAGAATAAGGTTTTGTATCTCTTATTTCAATAAAAAGACAAGTATAGCCTTTACCATGTTTATTTTGCAAGTCTTTATGTTGCTGTTTGAAAACAGAATGTTTTCTATCATTGTCTGAATTCTTCTTGATAGTAAGAACGTGATAAATTCTTGAAATATTTACACAGTGAACATTAATAAGTTCTTTGTAACATAGTAATTTTTCAGAATTTTTTATTAAGGGAAGTATGAGCACAATTGCACTCTTTACAAACTGTCCTGTTTAGACAGATTGCTGTTATGTTTGCATTGTTTGCATATGTTTGCATGTTTAATGATTCTATTTGAGGATAGTAGTATTAAATATGTAGATGCATTAAGTATGCACTGTTAAATTATAATTTAAGTGATTTTCTACAGTACGGAATGATAAGGTTTTGAGTTGATTTATACTAACTTATCTCATGAGTTCTTGTTGAGTTTTGTGTGGATGAAGTTTTTGAGATTTAGGGAAACCATGACATAAGAGGAATTAAGTAGACACAAGAGCACAAGCTTGGCGATGCCCAAGGAATCCCAAGATAATATTTCAAGATGTCTCAAGCATCTAAG
This sequence comes from Secale cereale, assembly GCA_902687465.1. Lineage (NCBI taxonomy): Eukaryota > Viridiplantae > Streptophyta > Magnoliopsida > Poales > Poaceae > Secale > Secale cereale. The sequence goes on from LR738710.1 coordinate 644,358,122, forward strand.
CTTGGGGATTCCCCGGTAGGCATCACACCTTTCTCAGTCAACAATTATCGGTTAGTATCGGTTTAGCCTAAGTTTTTTGCTTCTTCACATGATATGTGCTATCCTTGCAATGTCATTTTATTTTGTTTTGCTTGCTGGTTGAATAAAGTACTTAAGATCTGAAATTCTTAAATGAGAGAGGGTCTTCTCATAGCTAGTTAATTATTTGACTACTTATTGATCTTCACTTATATCTGTTTGGAGTAGTTTGTCAGTTGCTCTAGTGCTTCACTTATATATTTTGAGAGCACGGTGGTGGTTTTATTTTATGGAAATTGATGAACTCTCATGCTTCACTTATAATATTTTGAGAGTCTCTAAGCAGCATGGTAATTTGCTTGGGTTCTGAATTTAGTCATAATATGATAGGCATCCAAAGAGGGTATAATAAAAACTTTCATATATGGCATTGAATATAGGAGAAGATTGATTACGTTCAAATGTTTTGAGATATTAAGATGGTAATATTAGAGTCATGCTAGTGGTAATTTTTGAGGTTAAAGAAATAATTGTGTTAAGGTTTGTGATTCCCGTAGCATGCACGTATGGTCTCCTTGTTGGGGAACGTAGCATAAATCAAAAAATTTCTACATCTTCACCAAGATCCAAGTATGGAGACATCTAGCAACGAGCAACTAAGAGTGCATCTACATACCGTTATGAAGATTGCGTGCGGAAGCTTTCAACGAAGCAAGGATGAAGTAGTCGTACTCTTCACGTTCTTCGTCACCGATGATCTACCGCCGAACGGACGGCACCTCTGCGTTCAACACACGTACGATGCAGCAACGTCACCTCCTTCTTGATCCAGCAAGGGGGGAGGAGAAGTCGTCAGAGATCCGGCAGCACGACGGCGTGATGACGGATGCAGTGGATATCGCAGCAGGGCTTCGCCGGGCTGCCTTGCAAAGGAGTTGGGAGGTGTGACGGGAGGGGGAGAGGCGCCAGGGCTGAGGTGCGGCTACCCTCTCCCCCCCCACATATATATAGGGGGCCAGGGGGGGCGCCAGCCCCTTGCAGATCCAATCTGCAAGGGGGGCGGCGGCCAGGGAGGAGTCCCCCTCCCCCAAGGCAAGTGGTGGCCCCCCTCCCCTTAGGGTTTTATCCCTATGCGCATGGGGAGGTGGGGCCCCCTTGTGGTGCGCCAGCCCAGAGGGCTGCACGCATCCCCTTGCGGCCTAGGGGCCCCACCGAGAGGGGTGGCCGCACCCGGTGGACCCCTGGGGCCCCTCCGGTGGTCCCGGGACACCCCCGGTGACCCCCGGAGATCACGTTGGGCGAAACTGGACTTCCCATATATCAATCTTTACCTCCGGACCATTTCGGAACTCCTCGTGACGTCCGGGATCTCATCCGGGACTCCGAACAACTTTCGGGTTTCCACGTGCATTACTCTCTACGACCCTAGCGTTACCGAACCTTAAGTGTGTAGACCCTACGGGTTCGGGAGACACGTAGACATGACCGAGACCACTCTCCGGTCAATAACCAACAGCGGGATCTGGATACCCATGTTGGTTCCCCCGTGTTCCTCGATGATCTTCATCGGATGAACCACTGTGTCAAGGATTCACTCAATCCCGTATGTTATTCCCTTTGTCCATCGGTACGGTACTTGCCCGAGATTCGATCGTCGGTAATCCCAATACCTTGTTCAATCTCGTCATGGCAAGTCTCTTTACTCGATCCGTAATCCATCATCCCGTGACTAACTACTTAGTCACATTGAGCTCATTATGATGATGACTTACCGAGTGGGCCCAGAGGTACCTCTCCGTCATACGGAGTGACAACATCCCAGTCTCGGTTCGTACCAACTCAACAGACACTTTTGGAGATACCCGATGCGTACCTTTATAGCCACCCAGTTACGTTGTGACGGTTGGCACACCCAAAGCACTCCTACGGTATCCGGGAGTTGTACAACCTCATGGTCTAAGGAATAAATACTTGACACCGAAAAGCTTATGCATTACGAACTATACGATCTCGTGTTATGCTCAAGTTTGGGTCTTGTCCATCACATCATTCTCCTAATGATGTGATCCCGTTATCACTAACATCTCATGTCCATGGTCAGGAAACCGTGACCATCTGTTGATCAACGAGCTGGTTACTAGAGGCCTACCAGGGACTCATTTTGGTCTATGTATTCACACATGTATCGCTGTTTCCGTACAATACAATTCAAGCATGAATAACAGACGATTATCATGAACAAGGAGATATAATAATAATGCTTTTATTATTGCCTCTAGGGCATATCTCCAACACTCCTAACTATGTAAACAAATTGAAGCGCATTGTGTCTTGATTATACACACTCTCACCCTTCCACCTTGCTAGCCACTCTAGTACCGTGCAACTTTCACCGGTGCATCAAACCACCTTATACCCTTCCTCAAAACAGCCACCATACTTACCTATTATGGAATTTCCATAGCCATTCTGAGATATATTGCCATGTAACTCCACCGTCCCATGAATTACGACACATACCAGTATTTGTGGCTTGGCCATCGTTCATATTTTTTATACATGACACTCTTTTTTTGAACTCAAAGCAAAGCTTTATAACTTAACGGTGCACGGGCAAATCACCTGCAACACAAACAACCACTTGGGCTGGTACATCGGACTCTCACTCGACAGCTGAGTTTGCGGGGTACATACGACCAAGGCTTGCTAGCTCATGAGCGGCAGTATTAGCACTACGGTGGCAACATTTAATTACAAATTTAGAAAACCACAACTTAAGCTGGTACTTTGTATCTTCAACGGCCGTAGTGTACACCGAAGAGTCGACCTTCCGAACATCCATTGCTTCTGCCAAAAGCTGGGAATCTGTTTCGAACTCCGCTCGGATGATCCCCAAGTCAGCTACAAATGAGACTGCATTTGACAAAGCCACTGCTTCCGCTGCAAAAGCATCTTGGACAAGTTGCTGTCTACCAGCTCGTGCACCCACAACTACGCCACCACTGGTCATTGCCACTACACCCCACCTAGCATGTTACTCTTGATCATTGCACATTCCGGTACACTGCCGGAGGCATCCATATAGAGTCATATCTTTGTTCTAGTATCGAGTTGTAATATCGAGTTGTAAGTAAATAAAAGTGTGATGATCATCCTTATTAGAGCATTTTCCCATGTGATATTATAAATAAAAGAGGCCAAAGAAACCCAAATAAAAAAAAGAGGCCAAAGAAGCCCACAAAAAAGAGAGGCCAAAGAGCCCAAAGAAAAAAAAGAGAAAAATATAGAAGGTACAATGTTACTATCTTTTTCCACACATGTGCTTCGGAATAGCACCATAATCTTCATGATAGAGAGTCCCCTATGTTATCATTTTCATATACTAGTGGGAATTTTTCATTGTGGATCTTGGCTTTATATATTCCAACGATGGGCTTCCTCAAATTGCCTAGGTCTTCATGAGCAAGCAAGTTGGATGCATAGCCACTTAGTTTTCTTTTGAGCTTTCATACACTTATAGGTCTAGTGCATCCGTTACATGGCAATCCCTACTCACTCACATTGATATCGATTGATGGGCATCTCCATAGTCCATTGATTTGACTAGTTAATGTGAGACTTTCTCCCACGTTGCGTCTACCACCACCTTCTATTCCGCCTATAGTGCTATGTCCATGGCTCACGCTCATGTACTGCATGAAGAGTTGAAAAGGCTTGAAAAGGTAAAGTATGAAAACAATTGCTTGGCTGACATCGGGATGGGCTTGATTTATACTTTGTGTTAAGAAGAGGGAGCATAAAAGACTATATGATTTTTAGGTATAACTTTCTTTAGCCATGTTATTTTTGAAGCTTTGTAGACTGCTTTGTGGTATGCTTGAAGTATTACTGTTTTGATATTAATAAACTTTTGTTTTGAGTCTTATGGATCTGAGCATTCATGCCAAAATAAAGAAGAATTACATTGATAAATATGTTAGGTAGCATTCCACATCAAAAATTCTGTTTTTATCATTTACATACTCGAGGACGAGCATGAATTAAGCTTGGGGATGCTTGATACGTCTCCAACGTATCTATAATTTTTGATTGTCCCATGCTATTATGTTATCCATCTTGGATGTTTTATATGCAATTATATGATTTTTATATTATTTTTGGGACTAACCTATTAACCTAGAGCCCAGTGCCAGTTTCTCTTTTTCCTTGTTTTTGAGTTTTGCAGAAAAGGAATATCAAACGGAGTCCAAATGAGCTGAAAATTTACGGTGTTTTTTTATGGACCAGAAGAAGCCCCCGAAGCAAAAGAGTTGGGCTAGAAGAATCCCGAGTCAACGACAAGGGTGGGGGGCGCGCCCACCCCCTAGGGCACGTCACCCTACCTTGTCA
>LR738710.1:644362599-644468576 GCA_902687465.1 Secale cereale
GCCCCCCCCCCCCCCCCGACTTGTTCTCGACGCCAAATATTCCTATAAATACAGAAACCCCTGAAAAGAAACCTAGATCGGGAGTTCCACCGTCGCAAGCCTCTGTAGCCACGAAAAACCAATTAGGACCCCGTTCTGGCACCCTGCCGAAGGGGGAAACAATCACCGGTGGCCATCTTCATCATCCCGGCAGTCTCCATGACGGGAGTAGTTCACCTTATGGGCAGAGGGTATGTACCAGTAGCTATGTGTTTGATCTCCCTCTCTCTCTCTCTCTCTCTCTCTCTCTCTCTCTCTTTCTTGTGTTGTTGATTTGGCACGATCTTGATGTACCGCGAGCTTTGTTACTATAGTTGAATCATATGGTGTCTCTCTCCCCTCTCTACCTTGTGATGAATTGAGTCTTTTCCTTTGAGGTTTTGTTATGTCGGATTGAATCATTGGATGTGAGAGCACTTGATGTATGTCTTGCGATGGGATATCCATGGTCACAATGGTATGTTCTATTGATCCACTTGATGTTTGTTTTGGTTATCAACTTGCGGATTCCCATGGTGACATTGGGGTAATCTATGCATAGGGGTTGGTACGCGTTTTCATATTCTTTTCTCCGATAGAAATCTCGAGATACTCTTGAAGTTCTTTGTGTTGGATTGAATATTATGAATCTGAGATTGTGCGATGCATATCGTATAATTGACCGACGGATACTTGTGGTGACATTGGATTATCTAGGTGACATTAGGGTTGATTGATGTGTGTCATGTGGTGTTATTTTAGTACGAACTCTAGGGCTGTTTGTGTCACTTATAGGAATAGCCTAATAGATTGATCGGAAAGAATAACTTTGAGGTGGTTTCATACCCTACAAGCAATTTCATCTTATGTTCTCGGCGATAGGAACTCTGGAGTGATTCTTTGTTGCATGTTTAGGGATTGTTATATGATCCAATTATGTTATCATTGTGGAGAGAACTTGCACTAGTGAAAGTATGAACCCTAGCCTCGTTTTCAAGCATTGCAATACCGTTTTTGCTCGCGTTTCCTACTTGCTACCTTTCTGTTTTTATATTTTCAGATTACAAAAACCTATATCTACCATCCATATTACACTTGTAGCACCATCTCTTTGTCGAACTAGTGCACCTGTACAATTTACCATTGTATTGGGTGTGTTTGGGACACAAGAGACTCTTTGTTATTTGGATGCAGGGTTGATTGAGAGAGGCCATATTCATCCTACGACTCCCATGGATTGATAAACCTTAGGTCACCCGCTTGAGGGAAAATTGCTACTGTCCTAGAAAACTATGCGCTTGGAGGCCCAACACGAGACTACAAGAAGAAGGTTGTGTAGTAGACATCACCTTCCGATGATGCATGAGTAGTTTACCACAGACCTACGGGTCCATTGCTAGTAGCTAGATGGCTTCTTCTCTCTTTTTGATCTTCAATACAATATTCTCCTCGATATTCTTGGAGATCTATTCGATGCAATCTTCTTTTGCGGTGTGTTTGTCGAGATCCAATGAATTGTGGATTTATGATCAGATTATCTATGAATATTAATTGAATCTTCTCTGAATTCTTATATGCATCATTTGATATCTTTGTAGTTCTCTTCAAATTATTGGTTTGGTTTGGCCAACTAGATTGGTAGTTCTTGCAATGGGAGAGGTGCTTAGTTTTGGGTTTAATCTTGCGGTGTCCTCACCGATTGATAGAAGGGGTAGAGAGGCATGTATTGTATTGTTGCCATCAAGGATAAAAAGATGGAGTTTATATCATATTGGTTGAGTTTACCCCTCTACATCATGTCATCTTGCTTAAGGTGTTACTATGTTCTTATGAACTTAATACTCTCGATGCATGCTGTATAGCGGTCAACGTGTGGAGTAATAGTAGTAGATGCAGGCAGGAGTCTATCTACTTGTCACGAACGTGATGCCTATATTCATGATCATTGCCTTAGATATCATCATAACTTTGCACTTTTCTATCAATTGCTCGACAATAATTTCTTTACCCACCATATTGTGGGGACCCCGACTTAGAAGTCGAGATCACCGAATGCACGTGTACAGTGATCCCAGAGATCAATGCTCACTGAGCACACAGAAGCTGAATAACAAGAGTCTTACATCCATACAAATAGTCTTACACGAATTATGGCCATTATGGCCAAGTCTTACGTAGATAGAGCCTCACGGGCTGAATAGCAAATAACTCAAATAGCGGAAGTCCTCGATAACGGGTAGAACCCATGCCATCTGCCTTAACCCTACTTGCATTCTGACTGGGATAGCGTCCTAGTTCACATGTTCGTCTCCAAAGAACTCATCCTCATATTCCTATTCTTCCATGCCTGGCCAATTAAATAACCAGTGGCAAGCCAATGAGTACTTTGAATGTACTCGCAAGCAACCCATGATGTGGTTCAAAGTAACAATGCAATGGAACAATAATGAACAATCTAGCAAAGGCTAGAATAAATATTCTACTATCAAGCTTATGCATCAATAACCTCGCGTAACCTCCAAGACAGGTTACCGATATCAACATGAATAAGATTCAACTCATCGAGTCAAGTCACCACCTTGACTCATCACACACACATACTATCACCGATGAAGTAAAATTTCTGGACATAGTTTAAGTAGCACCACCCAACTGTCCATGACCGTGGACACGGCTATTCGAATAGTTTTACACTCTGCAGAGGTTGTGCACTTTACCCACAAGATCCGGGGAACTTCCATGTCATCCACGACCCGCGGTACCTCAAGTACCCGGGGTAAGCACCCGGTCATTACCTTTCCTTAGACGACACTAACATAGAGTCCACTCGTTGGTACACGGCCCTCGGGTACAAACAATAGATCACGGGACTTGCCCAAATTTCAATGTCACGCGTACCCGAAGGGACCAACGGTGTGTCCGGTGCCTTGTGAAAACAGTCATGGTCGTCTATCCAAGCACGACCCCATCCCGGGAAAGACCTGAAGTCTCCCCGTCACTAGTAATGCGGGCACCATGCTAGTATCGACCTAAGTAATCAATAAAGCCCCGTCCCATAAGGGGTAGTGTGGTTGCACATGTTTGGTTGGGACGGTAGTCACACATAAATCTAATCCATCATTTCACCATGCACATGATTCTACCGGCACATCACTTCTTTCTCAAGCGATGACCTAGTTCAACATCACCCTCGGGCATTAGGGGCACCCGATGGGTTCATGCTAAGATCTTAACTACGAAGGTTAAAATCACACATGCATCATTTAGGCATCATGACAAACTATTTGCATGTCATCTAGCACTTAGTAAGATCAAGATTAAGGCATGCATCATATGGTGGTTTCAACTAGGTCACCACCGTGAATCTATCATCATGCATCGGAAACCACGGGTTCCGCAAAACAAGTGTATCATGGTCAAAGGGCTGCTTGCCTGGATTGGCTTGGTCTTCAAAGTCTTCAAATCCTTCTCCTTCTTCTTCCACAGCAACTTCGTCAAATACGGGATCTATACGTCGCATAATAACCACGGAAAAATAAGACCACAAATAAAACAGAAAAATCAAAGTGCTCAGAAAAATGTCAACTTATTTTTTTAAATACTAGAGGAATTACAAAGATGGGGAAAATTCATAGTTGGAGTTTTGGAGTAACAGAATGGACTCTATTGATTTTTGAACAGGAGTATTACTGCCCAAATTTGAATTTAAATTTGAACATAACAGAAAAGTTTCATGGATTTGAGTGAAAGTGGTACCATTAAATAGGTTGGAATATTACAATATTTTAGGAGTTGGAATTATTTTATTTGGACCATTATTCTTTTCTGTAGAAATGTTTGAATTAATACAGAAAAGAAAAAGGAGAAAAAGACCTGTGCAACCGGGCCAGAGAGGCCACAGTGCACGGCCCAGGGCGGTCCAGCCCAGCCGCACGGGTGCCTGCGCGCGCACGTCAGGTTTTTGAACCTTACGGGCGGGGCCCGTGGGTCAGTGGCAGAGAGGAGGGGGAGAGAGGTGTGGGGATGACAAGCGGGGCCCGCCTGTCATCTCCAACCTTGCGGCCACGGCGACGGCGAGCTCACCGGCGAGGTTTCCGGCCACGGCGACGGCAACGGAGGGCAGGAACGTGACCAGCGTCGTGTTGCGGATGTAGGGGTGGTGGTGCGGCACGCCGGGGAGGTCCGGTTCGCCGGCGGCAAGGTGGGACGGCGGAGGAGCTACGGGAGGTCGCCGCTCCGGCCATTTCCAGCTGCCACAGAGAGGGGAAATAGGGGGGAAATGGTCAGTGGAGTACGGTGGTTTCAGATCAGGCGAAAGGAAGGGCAGGGCAGGCTCGTACTGCGAGAGCACCGGCGGCCCGACGCGGCGGAGCTCCGGTCGATCCCGAGCACTGGGACCTCCTGGGGTCGAACTGATGGTGCTGGGGGGCTCAGTGAGGTGAGGTGAGGCTGCTGGTGCTGCTGGAGAGGCTCGGGAGGGGCTTATATAGCCGCGCCCACGGTCCACCGTGGACTCGTGCGCCGGCGAGGTTGCAGGCGAGGCTAGGAGAGGTTCTGGTGCCTCTAATCAAGCCGGGGAGGATCATGGACTTGTTCCACGTCCAGCTGAGGTGAGAAGAGGAGCGTGGGAGCTTCTGGAGCGTGCGCGCGTGTGAGGCAGAAGAGTGGCCGTTGCGGGCGGCCGGTGCGCGTGCGACGATATTCACTGGAGGGCGCTGGAGGAGGGGAGACAGCGTCGGGGCGGTCGCGGACGTCGAGGGGCGTCGACTGGCACGAGGGGGAGGCCCGAGGCTGTCGGGGGCCAGCGATTGGCTGAAGCCACTGTGTGGAGGTGCACTGTAGCGTGTCCCAGAGCGCGCGTATGGCTGGCATCATCGTGCCTCGCCGCTCCGGTCAAAACCAACGTGCCCAAGAGTGTCTAGAAGGTCAGGAGAGGAGTAAAGAATTGGCCTGAGGCCTTGGATGCCCTGGAGATGCTGAGAGAGAGGGAGGATGCTGGTGACTTGGTGAAAACTTGCTGTCCAGCAAGGTAAACTTGGGTTCTTACCCCTCAATCATGGAGCTGGGGTGCTGGGGAAGTTACTGGGGGTAGCCAGTGACTGAATGATCATGTGGTAAAAAGTTGAGGCCATGGAGAAGAGTAAAAGTGATCAAGATGGAGGTTTTAGTAAAAAGCCAGAAGGTGTTTGATCAATGTTTGGTCAAGCAAATGATCTCCACTTGACATGACACTAAACATGATTGAAAGACATGAGAAAATAGGGTGCTTCACAAAATTTGGGCTCATTTGAAGAAACTAGCCAATGTAACTTTGGTGAACCCTAGAAATCAACAGAAACAGTTTCATCTTGATTGAGTCAAGCTAATCATCTCCCCTTGATGCACCACTTGGTGTAGCATCATCATTTGGGGTATTGATCATGCCCACAAAGTTTGAAGCTCCAGATAAAAAGTTGGTAATGTAAAGTTGTTCAAATTTGCATTTGAACAGAAAGGGTTTTGAGGTGATCAGATCAAGTTGCTCTATTCCAAATCTTGTGCCATTTTGTCTAGATGCCTTATTAGGCGATTCTAGCATGTGCACCAAATTTGAGAGCAGTTGGACAAGTTTGACAATGTAAAGTTGCTCAAACTTCAAATATGGACAGAATGGTTATGAAGGGGTTTGAGGATGTTTTCTTGCTTCCCAAGGCATGGGGCTTGGCAAGATCATCAAATATGTCATATATGACATGATAGAATTTCCCTGGAATTTTTGGAGAATATATCCTTTGTAAATATTTCAAAAGCTTGAAATATCCAGAAAGGGTTTTAGAGGGTTTAGCCCATTATTTTGAACATGACCAAGTGTTGAAACTCTTATATATGGACAATATATGTCCTCTGAGTCTCTCTGAATTTTGGCAAATATTTTTGAAACAGTTAAATAATTTTCCCCTATTAAAGACCATTTCTGGCCTTAAGAAAAAGCTTTTAAATAAAATAGGAAAATAACTTTTAAAATTATACGTTTGTGGTTTTTGGAAGTCCTATGACTACTAGGTCTCAAATAAACCTTTTGAAATAGTTTTCTCACCCTAAATCAAGTACTTACAGTGCAAATCTCAATTCAGGGGTTTTTGGAAAACTAAATTTATAAAATACCTTTTGGCCAAATTAATTTTGTAAGAAAATACTATACTGTTATATAACACCTGGCATGATCATTGGGCATAAGTTTTGGGTATGGAGATGAATTCTACAAGAGGTCATAGTTGACTTTAATGAGCACATGAAAAAGCATTTGAAGAAAACTCAATCCAAATAAAAGCCAAATGATGCTAAAAAAATTTGCTGGTCCAAATTTTCATGCCTCAAAGATACAAATAACATGTTACAAAATGCAAAAATACCTTGCTTCAATTATTTTGTGTTTACTTTATTTAGCTTTTTTACTTTAGTTTTAAATCTATGTCTATCAGATCTCAGTCTTGTTCGTGACGTTGAAGGGATTTATAACCACTTTTCCACGTTGTGTGCAAGTGATTGTTAGTTTGTGCAGGTGCATATATTCGAGACTTGCTTGTACCTCCTATTGGATTGATACCTTGGTTCTCAACTGAGGGAAATACTTATCTCTACTTTGCTGCATCAACCTTTCCTCTTCAAGGGTAAAATCAACACAAGCTCAAGAAGTAGCAGCTGTCAGTGCGCTCCTTCCGCCAAACAATACTGCACTCACTGCACATACGAGGACATAAAATAGTGGGAGGCGGCGGAGGTGGCAGCAGAGACGGGGACGATGAATATGGTGATGATGATCCACACTGCTCCTCAGACGCAGAGCCAGTCGCGCCAGGTGATTGGCCTGGCGAGGAAGGCGTGGACGCCGGCTCGGCCAACATGGGCGGGGACACCGATTCGCCTCCTGTAGCAGAGGCTGGCTCGGGAAAAACTGGCGCGGCCAACTCGACCGGCTTGTCCAATGCATGGCCAACCCCATGCTGGACCTATGTGGCAGGGCCCGGCTCGGCTAGCCCCGTCGGCAAGCCAGGTCATTGAGGGGTGTCACGAGCGGGCTCGGCGAACATTTGAGGGGACGCAGGCGGCTGCTCATCCAGAAGCTCGAGGCTTGATCCGCACCCAGCACCTGCGTCATGGCTAGATAGCAACAAGGGGGTATATGCAGCATACAAAAATTGACCAGGCAAACATAAAACAGATTTCTCAGGTGCAGTGGGAGTAGTGTAGGTGACCGGAAGTGCGGAAAAAGGAAAAACATTCTCATCAAACACCACATCACGTCAGATGTAGACGCAGTAAGAGGGGACATGAAGACACTTGTACCCTTTATGAAGAGAACTATAACCAAGAAACACGCACTGTTTATACTGAAACTCCAACTTGCGTTGGTTGTATGGACGAAGATGTAATGCCCAGGATGGGACTATACCTCCTACGTGTCGAGGCACAACTTAAAGGTATAAGCCCATTCTGGAATGATCTCAAGTTTGGTATCTTTGCACACCTCATGTAAAAATAGGGATGAAAAGGAAAAGAGATAGTTGGCTTACACTTGCCACATCACACAATAGATTACATAGTCAAACATCATTCAAATAACATCACAACCCGACTACGGGTGAAGATCCAAATGAAAGATACAAAAATAAATTAAGCCACAGGTTCGGATCGCCCCTAGTAGAAACCACTACTGATCATCGGGATGGTGCACATAGTAACGGCTACGTTCCTCATCGTACTCCCAGTATAGCTCTGTGCCGTCACCTGAGTAGTTCACCATGGTACCTACATCTGGTGTGGTGTAGAATCTGTTAGCCACGGAGGACTGAGCAATCCCGTTCCCGGGTAGCAAAACTATCTAAGCCTTGTGTGTGGAACAAGGCTGAAGAAAGAATAAAAGGTTGCAGCTACACTAGCACTAGCTTACGTGTTAAGAGTGAGAAGAGAAGTGCCACGAGCGATAAAGTGATCACGAAGTGATCCTAACTAAAACACGTCAAACATAACCCCACCGTGTTCACTTCCCGAACCCATTTCGGAAAATGACCGTCACGGTACTCACGCTGGTAGTGTGTTCTGAACATGGTGTCAAGTTTCCTACAACCGGATATTAACAAATTCCCATCTGCCACATAACCGCGGGCACGGCTTTCGAAAGTTCAAAACCCTGCAGGGGTGTTCCAACTTGGCCCATTACAAGCTCACGATCCGCGGAGTCGCAACTCTAAGGTGGGAAGGCCCGAGTATTCTCGGAATCCCGTGCTCAAGATACTCCGACTAAGGTAAGGAAAATCCAGCAAATCCTCCCGGCGTGCCGACACCCTGATAGTAGCCGCGCGTATCTCGTCTCAGGCCACGACCGGATGGGACAAGCTACGGGTTTTTACCAGCCCTTGAGTTTCCTCGAGGTGGCCCCGCAGCACGCCCAGTTCGGACCAACACTCATGTGGAGCACTGGCCCGGGGTTGTTGATTAAGAAGAGGGTTAAATACTCCCTATGCAAGTTTTTAGTTGTTTAGGAAAATAGTACCAATGTTGGGACTTGCTGGAAAAGACTTAGCGCTAAGCGGTTTATCGAGGGGGTCCCATAACCCCAACCGTGTGAGGAACGCAAAATCAAGGAACATAACACCGGTTTATACGGTTCCTAGGGCGGCATGAGTGGAACAAATCACCCAGCAAGAGGCTCAGCCTTCCACCCCTTACCAATATATAGATGATTTCATTTAAGAATTTATATAGTGTGATATCCCAACAAGCTTCAACATGAAGCAAGAATCTTCAAATCTTCTCCTGCAACTAGCAATGCTATAAGAGGGGCTGAGCGAAGCCTACGTAGCCAAACAAAGGTTTGCATAGGTTGGGTTGTTAAACAGATTCATGGTTACAATAGGAGGCTGGCAAACAAACATGGGCATCGAGGCAATAAGCTAAAGAGCGAGACTTCTAGCAATAGGCAAAGATAGTAATGATATCTGGGTCAGGTCATCTTGCATGTCGAGTCGTCGATGGGATCGTAAGAGGGCTCCTCGTTCTCAACCTCGGTAGTAACCTCGTTCTCGTACTCGGTCTCGGCTTCCGGCTCTACTCAACACAAGAACACACGAGGCACGAAATCAAACAAGGTGCAATGCACAAACTACAGGATGCATGGCTGATGCACTAAGGAAGCACTGCGGATGCACATAGGATGCACAACATGACAACATAGGAAACACAGAGAAACAGCACAAGAACAAGACAATTTACTCAAGCAAGTAGGATGCAAGACAAGTCTATTTAGGAAGCAAAACATGGCAGGGTAGGAAGCACAGAGAAACAACACAAGAAACAACAGGTTTAAATGAGCTCGGAAACTACTTAAGAAAAAACCGGTAAGTCCTCATAAGCATAGTTTGAAATTAGTCCAGATCTGAATAAACCTTAAGTTAAAGTTGTTAAATAGCAGTTAACATGCACCATGACAATCTACACGAAATTCTAGTCAAGTTTCATATAAAGTTTGGTTAAAAACGGAGCTACGGCCTAGAAGATATGATCAAAACAAGATAAGCATGGCAACGGTGCAAGATTCACCCAAACATCAAGAAAACATACTCCAAACATGTTAACAAGAAGATATTATGAATCTACATGCAAAACCACACAAGTTTCATATAGGACTTGCTCAAAACGGAGCAACGGGCTAAAAGATACACCCGAAACAAGAAACAATGCAAAGCTGAAAATAACAGCCACATAGCAACATTGGAGCAATAAATATATACTCTATAGCACTCAAACATGGTGACAAGAAGCATGTTCATGAAGTAGACATATCCTACAGCAAACAATTCCATTGGAGCATCTCCATAGGAGGCATGGATCAATAGCAACAAGCTACAACATTTTGATCATGACACTAAAAACCTGACAGCAATATTTTATAGCAACTTGGGAGCAAGCATTAAATATGCTAAAGCAACCCAAATGAGCATGTGAGGGCATGGATGGATAGACAACAACATATACAGCAAGGAATGATCAACAGCCACCCCAAAACTAACATGGATTTGCCTAGGACAACAAGCAAACATAGCATCAGGATATTACAGATTCCAGACTTAGTGAAATTTCACTAAGTGTTAAAACAACAATATTATCATGGCATGTTTGTGAGCATGTTTAAGTCACCTCAAAGAATATCATGGCAAGTGGTTTGCACCACAGCAAAGAACACATGATGGGGAATCTAAAACATATGAGCATGTGACATGGGGACAAACACAACAATAGCAACGAGCTCCTCAACTAGGCATCTCGTTACGAGTTACGAAACCTAACATCCACATGCACTTTTGCAACAAAGATAAGCATGGCAATATGAACTCTAACAAGCATGCTATAGCAACCAACATGTAGAGCATCTCATGATAAGCATTTTGACATATCATTTGCTTCATTTGGATAAACATGCACCAAGTTATCACATCTCAAACATGGCATGAAAACAACTAATAGCAGCAGTTCATAACATGTAGCACTCTTTTCATGAAGATTAATACATCTATATGGACTCAAACAAGCATGGCACAATGGAACAAAACATAGTACACATCACCACGATCATTTTGACATATCATACGCACAAAACGGACAAGCACAGTAAAAGTTATAGCCATCACAATAATGCATCAGACAAGGAAAATAGCAAAAAAAAAGTCTTAGGAAAAACAACCTCCTTGGATCTGGAGAAGGCCGGGGCTCGGCCGGCGGCGGGGGCTTGTGTGATGGCCTGGCTTATTAGGGATGATAGACTACTCATATCAATAAGGAATTCCTTCTTTTCCGGGAGCCCATTCAGATAGAATTCCAAAGTTAAGCGTGCTCAGCTTGGAGTAGTTTCAGGATGGGTGACCGACCGGGAAGTTGCTCCCGGGTGCGCATGAGTGAGGACAAAGTGCGCAGAAAAGACTAGTATTGATATGTGGGGCCAGTCTAGATCCCGCCAGGAGTAACGACCACCGGCGGGTGTGTCCGGGGCGTTACAAGTTGGTATCAGAGCCGACCCTCGCGGTTACACGGATGTTTGCGGACAGTTTGCAGTCATGTTGTGCATGACGTTTGTGACCCGTCGTGGCACACGGCATGGCACATGTGCTGTCCTGGAAGCACAGACGGTTGTGCCAAGAGGGAACGTTCCTGTGGCCCGATGAGGACGTCGGTTCCTCTGAGTGAGGGTGTATGTGATGGCCTGGCTTATTAGGGATGATAGACTACTCATATCAATAAGGAATTCCTTCTTTTCCGGGATCCCATTCAGATAGAATTCCAAAGTTAAGCGTGCTCAGCTTGGAGTAGTTTCAGGATGGGTGACCGACCGGGAAGTTGCTCCCGGGTGCGCATGAGTGAGGACAAAGTGCGCAGAAAAGACTAGTATTGATATGTGGGGCCAGTCTAGATCCCGCCAGGAGTAACGACCACCGGCGGGTGTGTCCGGGGCGTTACAGCTTGGTCGGAGGAGGCCGGCGGCGGCTGGGGACCGGCCGGAGCGGTGGGAAGCCGGCGGCGGGGCGTAGGCGAGTTCGGCGGCGGCCTGTCGCCGGGGCGGCGGCGGCGGGCTTCCGGCGCGGCGGAGGCGGTGGTCCGGCCACCGGAGGCGGCGGGGACGAAGGGCACGGGGGCGACAGGATCTGGCCCGGAAGGCGGCGGCGGCGGGCCGGCGCTGGGCCTGCGGGCCCGCGCGGCGGCGGAGGCGGTTGGCTGGCGCGGCGGACCTGTCCGGCCCGGGTCGGACACGTCCGCCCGGCGCGAATTTCGAGGCGGGGGCTGGAGGAGGAAGAAGACTAGGGTTTTTGGACGAAAATGGAGGAGTGGACGTTTTTATAGGCACAAGGAGCTAGCAGACTCCAAATGGGGAGCGGTTTTCGGCCACGCGATCACAATTCAACGACCGCGATGATGGGAAGGGTTGCGCTGGGTTGGTGGGCTGTTGTGGAGGGGGTCTTGGGCCTCAAAAAGGAGGTACTTTTAGCCCACTAGGTTAACTGTTGGAGTACCAAACGAACTCCAAACGCGACAAAATTTGACAGGCGGCCTACACGTACCAAAACAACATCGCACGACAAGTCTCGCGTCATTCCGGAGACGTTACACGGCCACACGAAAGAAGGACTCGGGGATGCCACGGGCACGTGTGAGAGCGTCGGAACTCGAAACGGACAACAGGAAGAGACGAGTGGGACCGGATGCAAGTGACAACACAAATGCAATGCAATGCACATGACAACTTGACATGGATGAAATGCACACACGCACACGACAAAACGAAGAACCCGAAAATAAATAAGAACCCGGAATGGAATTGATGAAGCCAAAGTTTATATATTGACATATAGAGAAAGTGTTACATCCAGGGCATTACAGAAGATGTGGCCAACACACACACCCAAAGACCTTGAGAAACGTATAATTAGGAACTTCATTTAGGAAGAGCTCAAGTGGTGTTTTCATCTGACGGAGTCGTGTAGGGAGTCTGTTAATGACAAAGCATGCAGTGGAAAATGCATCACTCCAAAATCGGAAAGGAATAGAGGCATAGGCAAGCAAAGCAAGATTAGTCTCAACTATATGATGATGCTTATGCTCAGCTACACCGCTTTGTTGATGTGTATGAGGACAAGACACACGGTGTGTAATTCCAAGCTTATTAAAGAATGCATTGAGGTTGTGATACTCGCCCCCCAATCGGATTGTACATGAATGCTTTTATGACTAAGCAGGCACTCAACATGCGCTTGGAATTGCAAGAAAACATTAAGCACATCAAACTTAAGTTTAAGAAAATAAAGCCAAGTGAACAGACTGTAAGCATCAATCAAACTGACATAGTATTTATGACCACTAACAGAGGTTTGGGCATGGTCCCATACATCCGAAAACACAAGTTCAAGTGGTTTATTGACTACACGACTCGACTCAGAAAATGGAAGCTGATGACTCTTGCCGTGCTGATAAGCATCACAAACTACATCAATATGTTTATTGGAAATGACTAGAAGCTCATGATGATGAAGTACATGGCAAACGATGGGAGTGGCAGGATGACCAAGGAGCGCATGCCAATGTGATGGAGACACACGAACACCGCTGAAAGCACTAGGAGATGGTGGCACATCAAGTGCATAGAGACCATTACTGCGCAGGCAACCTCTAAAGAGTATGTCCCTCGTGTCCTCATCCTTAACAAAAAAATGAAAAGGATGAAATTCAACAAGAACATTATTATCACAAGTAAGTTTAGGATCCGAAGAAAAATATGTCAAAACATAGGGAACACGAATGACATTAAGAAGATGTAAATGTTTGGATCAATGGGTAAGAAGTGATGCCTAACCAATTGATACGTCTCAGACGTATCTACTTTTCCTAACGCTTTTCATCTTGTTTTGGACTCTAATTTCATGATTTGAATGAAACTAACCCAGACTGACGCTATTTTAAGCAGAACAACCATGGTGTTGTTTTTGTGCATAAATAAAAGTTCTCGGATTGGAACAAAACTTTGCAAGGATTTTTTTATATAAATAAAGAAAAATACTAGAGCCAAGAACCACCGAAGGAGGGCACCTAGGTGTGCACAACCCACCAGGGCGTGGGTTGTCCCCACCTCGTGGCCTCGCAGACCCTAAATCCAACTCCAAAATACCTATTTTCGGAGAGAAAAACCAGGGAGTAAGAATTATCTCGTTTCGCGATACGGAGCCGCTGTCACCTCTTGTTCTTTGTCGGGAGGCCAGATCTGGAACCTGTTTGGGGCTCTAGAGAGGGGAATCTTCGGTCTTCATCATCACCAACCCTCCTCCATCACCAATTCCATGATGCTCTCCACCGGGAGTGTGTAATTCCTTCGTAGGCTTGCTGGTCGGTGAGTATTTGGATGAGATTCGTCACGTAATCGAGTTACGTTTGTTAGGGCTTGATCCCTAGTATCCATTATGTTTGGAGATTGATTTTGCTATGACTTTTCTATGCTTAATGCTTGCCACTTTGGGCCCGGGTGCCATGATTCCAGATCTGAACCGTTTATGTTATCTCCATTATATCTATGTTCTAGATCCCATCTTGCAAGTCATAGTCACCTATTACGCGTTATGATCCGTACACCCTGTAGTGACAATGTGCGGGATACTTTCCGGTGATGACCTAATTTGACGAGTTCATGTATTCACCATGTGCTAATGCTTTGTTCTGGTACTCTATTAAAAGGAGGCCTTAATATCCATTAGTTTCCTTATGGACCCTACTGCCATGGGAGGGTAGGACAAAAGATGTCATACAAGTTCTTTCCATCAGCACGTATGACTATTTACGGAATGCATGCCTACATTATATTTATGAACTAGAGCTAGTGCTGTATCACCATATGTTGTAAGTGTCACATGATGAATATCATCCAACAAATTGCCGATCCAATGCCTACGATTTTCCTATATATGGATCTTGCTAAGTTACTACTGCTACTGTTACTATTGCTACTGCTACAAAATTATCGCTGTCAATGTTACCGTTACTGTTGCTGCTACCACTACTATCAAAGCTATCCTATTACTGTGCTACTGATCACTTTGCTGAAGATAATTAACCTCCGGGTGTGATTGAATTGACAACTCAGTTGCTAATACTTGCAAATATTCTTTGGCCCCCCTTGTGTCGAATCTATAAACTTGGGTTGAATACTCTACCCTCGAAAACTATTATGATCCCCTATACATGTGGGTTATCAAGACCTTTTTATGGCACCGTTGCCGGGGAGCATAGCTACAATTGTTGAGTCACTAGGGATTATTATCTATTTATCACTATGAAGAATCTAAAGGACGATCGAACTAAGATCTTTCCCTCAACTACGAGGGGAGTTAAGGAATTGCCATCAAACTGTGCACTTGATTCTCCTTCAGTTATAAGTAAGCTTGCTACACCACACTCTTCTATTAATCCTGATATGTCGCAAGTAATTGATGATGCTACTTTTGCTATGAATGATGCTAATACCTTGCTTGATAAGACCGTGCCATTGGGTGAACTGCTTGATGAACAACTTGCTAGACTTAATGATATTGAGAATGCTACTATGAATGAGACTATTGAAACTGATGAAGTGCTTGACACTGAAAACTTTGATTCACCTATTAGATCTAGACATCCTAGATATGAATTGCCAGAAGTACCTGAAGGTTATGTTATGGATGAGGAGACAACTAGAGACTTTCTTGCTTGCAATGATAGAGATGACATTAAGACATTATTATGCAAATTGAAAGAAAAATCTTTGATTGCTAGAATGAAATGTGATCCTAAGTTCGCTACCTCACCTATCTTTGTTAATGATAAGTATTACGAGTTCTCTGCCAACCAGAGTTAATTACTTTGGTAGAATCCGATCCCTTCCATGGCTATGAAACTGAAACCGTAGTGGCACACAATGGTACGCGTCGGTCCTAAACAAACGGTTTTTAACCCCTTTCCGCGATGGCATTTGGAACCGTCGCCAAGTGATTGTGAGCGATAGGGGGTCCTTCTGAAGGAAATATGCCCTAGAGGCAATAATAAAGTTGTTATTTATATTTCCTTATATCATGATAAATGTTTATTATTCATGCTAGAATTGTATTAACCGGAAACTTAATACATGTGTGAATACATAGACAAAATAGAGTGTCCCTAGTATGCCTCTACTAGACTAGCTCATTGATAAAAGATGGTTATGTTTCCTAGACATAGACATGAGTTGTCATTTGATCAACGGGATCACATCATTAGGAGAATGATGTGATGGACTAGACCCATCCGTTAGCATAGCACTATGATCGTTTAGTTTTACTGCTATTGCTTTCTTCATGACTTATACATGTTCCTATGACTATGAGATTATGCAACTCCCGAATACCGTAGGAACACCTTGTGTGCTATCAAACGTCACAACATAACTGGGTGATCATAAAGATGCTCTACAGGTGTCTCCAAAAGTATTCGTGGTGTTGGCATAGATCAAGATTAGGATTTGTCACTCCAAGTGTCGGAGAGGTATCTCTGGGCCCTCTCGGTAATGCACATCATAATAAGACTTGCAAGCAAATGACTAATGAGTTAGTCACGAGATGATGTATTACGGAACGAGTAAAGAGACTTGCCGGTAACGAGATTGAACTAGGTATAGAGATACCGACGATTGAATCTCGGGAAAGTAACATACCGATGACAAAAGGAACAACGTATGTTGTTATGCGGTTTGACCGATAAAGATCTTTGTAGAATATGTAGGAGCCAATATGAGCATCCAGGTTCCGCTATTGGTTATTTACCGGAGATGAGTCTCGGTCATGTCTACATAGTTCTCGAACCCGTAGGGTCCGCACGCTTAACGTTTGATGACGATCGGTATTATGAGTTTATGAGTTTTGATGTACCGAAGGTAGTTCGGAGTCCCGGATGAGATCACGGACATGACGAGGAGTCTCGGAATGTCCGAGACATAAAGATTAATATATTGGACGACTATATTCGGACACCGGAAGTGTTCCGGAAAAGTTTCGGATTTAACTGGATTGCCGGAGGGGGTTACCGGAACCCCCTACGAGGGGGGATGGTCCATAGTGGGCCTTGAGGAAAGGAGAGAGGCAGCCCATAGAGGCTGGCCGGCGCCCCACCTAGGGATCCTAGTTGGACTAGGATTGGGGGGGCGCCACCTCTCCCTCTTTTCCCTTCCCTCTCTTCCTTCTTGGTGGACTCCTACTAGGAATAGGATTGCAATCCTATTCCTAGTAGGATTGCCCTAGCCGCACCATAGGAGGCCGGCCGGCCCTCCCCTCTTGCTCCTTTATATACGGGGGCAGGGGGGCACCCAAAGACACACAAGTTGAATTGTTCCAGCCGTGTGCGGTGCCCCCCTCCACAGAAACACACCTCGGTCATACCGTCGCAGTACTTAGGCGAAGCCCTGCGTCGGTAGATACATCATATCCGTCACCACGCCGTCGTGCTGACGAAACTCTCCCGTGAAGCTCAACTGGATCAAGAGCTCGTGGGACGTCATCAAGCTGAACGTGTGCTGAACGCGGAGGTGTCGTACGTTCGGTGCTTGATCGGTTGAATCGCGAAGAAGTTCGACTACATCAACCGCGTCACTTGACGCTTCCGCTTCCGGTCTACGAGGGTACGTAGACACACTCTTACCTCTCGTTGCTATGCATCTGGTATATAGATCTTGCGTGATCGTAGGAAAATTTGAAAATACTACGTTCCCCAACAGTGGCATCATGAGCCAGGTCTATGCGTAGATGATATGCACGAGTAGAGCACAATGAGCTGTGGGCGATACTAGTCATACTGCTTACCAGCATGTCATACTTTGCTTCGGCGGTATTGTGAGATGAAGCGGCCCGGACCGACATTACGCGTACGCTTACGCGAGACTGGTTTCACCGTTATGAGCACTCGTTGCTTAAAGGTGACTGGCGGGTGTCTGTCTCTCTCACTTTAGCTGAATCAAGTGTGGCTACGCCCGGTCCTTGTGAAGGTTAAAACAGCACATACTTGACGAAACATCGTTGTGGTTTTGTATGCGTAGGTAAGAACGGTTCTTGCTAAGCCCGCAGCAGCCACGTAAAACTTGCACCAACAAAGTAGAGGACGTCTAACTTGTTTTTGTAGGGCATGTTGTGATGTGATATGGTCAAGACATGATGAGTTATACGGTTTTGTATGAGATGATCATGTTTTGTAATGTTATCGGCAACTGCCAGGAGCCATATGGTTGTCGCTTTATTGTATGAAATGCAATCGCCATGTAATTGCTTTACTTTATCACTAAGCGGTAGCGATAGTCTTAGAAGCAATAGTTGGCGAGACGACAACGATGCTACGATGGAGATCAAGGTGTCGCGCCGGTGACGAAGGTGATCATGACGGTGCTTTGGAGATGGAGATCAAAAGCACAAGATGATGATGGCCATATCATGTCACATATTTTGATTGCATGTGATGTTTATCTTATTATGCTTAGAACGACGGTAGCATTATAAGATGATCCCTTACGAAATTTCAAGGTATAAGTGTTCTCCCTGAGTATGCACCGTTGCGAAAGTTCGTCGTGCCGAGACACCACGTGATGATCGGGTGTGATAAGCTCTACGTTCAAATACAATGGGTGTAAGCCAGTTTTGCACACGCATAATACTCGGGTTAAACTTGACGAGCCTATCATATGCAGATATGGCCTCGGAACACTGTAGACCGAAAGGTCAAGCGTGAATCATATAGTAGATATGATCAACATAAGATGTTCACCATTGATACTACTCCATCTCACGTGATGATCGGACATGGTTTAGTTGATTTGGATCACGTGATCATTTAGATGACCGGAGGGATGTCTATCTAAGTGGGAGTTCTTTAATTAATATGATTAAATTGAACTTTAAATTATCATGAACTTAGTCCTGGTAGTATTAGCATATCTATGTTGTAGATCAATAGCTCGCGATGTTGCTCCACGTTTATTTTTTATATGTTCCTAGAGAAAACTAAGTTGAAAGATGTTAGTAGCAATGATGCGGAATTGTTCCGTGATCTGAGGGTTATCCTCATTGCTGCACAGAAGAATTATGTACTTATGCACCGCTAGGTGACAGACCTATTGCAGGAGCAGATGTAGACGTTATGAACGTTTTGACAAAAGCTGAGTATGATGACTACTTGATAGTTTAAGTGCACCATGCTTTAAGGCTTAGAACCGGGACTTCAAAAACGTTTTGAACGCCATAGAGCATATAAGATGTTCCAAGAGTTGAAATTAGTATTTCATACTCATGCCCATGTCAAGAGGTATGAGACCTCTGACAGTACTTTGCCTACAAGATGGAGGAGAATAGCTCAACCAGTGAGCATGTGCTCAGATTGTTTGGGTACTACAATTACTTGAATCAAGTGGGAGTTAATCTTCCAGATAAGACAGTAATTGACAAAGTTCTCTAGTCACTATCACCAAGTTAGTAGAACTTCATGATGAACTATAATATGCAAGGGATGACGAAGGTAATTCCCGAGCTCTTCGCGATGCTGAAATCGGCGAAGGTAGAAATCAAGAAAGAGCATCAAGTGTTGATGGTTAATAAGACCACTTGTTTCAAGTAAAGGGCAAAGGGATAGAAGGGGAACTTCAAGAAGAATGACAAGCAAGTTGTCACTCCCATGAAGAAACCCAAAGCTAAACTCAAGCCTGAAACTAAGTGCTTCTACTGCAAAGGAAATGGTCACTGAAAGTGGAACTGCCCTAGATATTTGGCGGATAAGAAGGATGGCAAAGTGAACAAAGGTATATTTGATATACAGATTATTGATGTGTATTTTACTAGTGTTCATAGCAACCCCTCAGTATTTGATACTGGTTCAGTTGCTAAAGAGTAGTAACTCGAAATCAGAGTTGCATAATGAACAGAAACTAGTTAAAGGTGAAGTGACGATGTGTGTTGGAAGTGGTTCCAAGATTGATATGATCATCATCGTATACTCCCTATACTTTCAGGATTAATGTTGAACCTAAATAAGTGTTATTTGGTGTTTGTGTTGAGCATGAATATGATTTGATCATGTTTATTGCAATACGTTTATTCATGTAAGTTATAGAATAATTGTTGTTTTGTTTACATGAATAAAACCTTCTATGGTCATACACCCAATGAAAATGGTTTGTTGGATCTCGATCGTGTGATACACATATTCATAATATTGAAGCCAAAAGATGCATGGTTAATAATGATAGTGTAACTTATTTGTGGCACTGCCGTTTAGGTCATATTGGTGTGAAGCGCATAAAGAAACTCCATAGTGATGGACTTTTGGAACCAGTTGATTATGAATCACTTGGTGCTTGCGAACCATGCCTCATGGGCAAGATGACTAAAACTCCGTTCTCCGAAACAATGGAGCGAGCAACAGATTTGTTGGAAATCATACATACTGATGTATGCGGACCTATGAGTGTTGAAGCTCGAGGCAGGTATCGTTATTTTCTGACCTTCACTGATGATTTGAGCAGATATGGGTATATCTACTTAATGAAGCACAAGTCTGAAACATTTGAAAAGTTCAAAGAATTTCAAAGTGAAGTGGAGAATCATCGTAACAAGAAAATAAGATTTTGTACGATATGATCGTAGAGGTAAAATATTTGAGTTAGCGAGTTTGTCCTTCAGTAAAAACAATGTGAAATAGTTTCACTACTCACGCCACCTGGAACACCACAGTGTAATGGTGTGTCCGAACGTCATAACAGTACTATATTAGATATGGTGCGATCGATGATGTCTCTTATCGATCTATCACTATCGCTTTTGGGGTTATGCATTAGAGACAGCTACATTCATGTTAATTAGGGCACCTTCTAAATCCGTGGAGATGACACCATATGAACTGTGGTTTGACGAGAAACCTAAGCTGTCATTTCTTTAAGTTTGGGACTGCGATGCTTATGTGAAAAAGTTTCAACATGATAAGCTCGAACCCAAATCGGAGAAGTAAATCTTCATAGGATACCCAAAAGAAACTGGTGGGTACACCTTCTATCACAGATCCGAAGGCAAGGTCCTTGTTGCTAAGAGTGGATCCTTTCTAGAGAAGGAGTTTCCCTCGAAAGAAGTGAGTGGGAGGAAAGTAGAACTTGATGAGGTAATTGTACCTTCTCCCGAATTGGAAAGTGGAACATCAGAGAAACTAGTTCCAGTGATTCCTACACCAATTAGTGAGGAAGCTAATGATGATGATCATGAAACTTCAGATCAAGTTTCTGCTGAACTTCGTAGATCAACCAGAGTTCGTTCTGCACCAGAGTGGTATGGCAACCCGGTTCTGGAAGTCATGTTACTGGACCATGATGAACCTACGAACTATGAGGAAGCGATGATGAGCCCAGATTCCGCAAAATGGCTTGAGGCCATGAAATCTGAGATGGGATCCATGTATGAGAACAAAGTATGGACTTTGGTTGACTTGCCCGATGGTCGGCAAGCCATTGATAATAAATGGATCTTCAAGAGGAAGACTGATGCTGACGGTAATGTTACTGTTTACAAAGCTCGACTTGCTGCGAAAGGTTTTCGACAAGTTCAAGGAGTTGACTACGATGAGACTTTCTCACCCGTAGCGATGCTTAAGTCTGTCCGAATCATGTTAGCAATTGCCGCATTTTATGAAATCTGGCAAATGGATAACAAAATTGCATTCTTTAATGGATTTATTAAAGAAGAATTGTATATGATGCAACCAGAAGGTTTGGTCAATCCTAAAGGTGCTAACAAAATGTGCAAGCTCCAGCGATCCATATATGGACTGGTGCAAGCATCTCGGAGTTGGAATATACGCTTTGATAAGTTGATCAAAGCATATAGATTTATACAGACTTGCGGTGAAGCCTGTATTTACAAGAAGTGAGTGGGAGCACTACAACCTTTCTGATAAGTATATGTGAATGACATATTGTCGATCGGAAATGATGTAGAATTTTCTGGAAAGCATAAAGGAGTGTTTGGAAGGAGTTCTTCAAAGAAAGACCTTGGTGAAGCTGCTTACATATTGGGCATCAAGATCTATAGAGATAGATCAAGATGCTTGATAAGACTGAGTACATACCTTGATAAGATTTTGAAGTAGTTCAAAATGGATCAGTCAAAGAAGGAGTTCTTGCCTGACTTGTAAGGTGTCAAGTTGAGTAAGACTCAAAGCCAGACCACGGCAGAAAAATATAGAGAGAATGAAAGTCATTCCCTATGCCTCAGCCATAGGTTCTATAAAGTATGCCATGCTGTGTACCAAACATGTTGTGTATCTTGCCATGAGTTTGACAGGGAGGTACAATAGTGATCCAGGAGTAGATCACTGTACAGCGGTCAAAATTATCCTTAGTAACTGGATGACTAAGGAAATGTTTCTCAATTATGGAGGTGATAAAGAGTTCGTCGTAAAGGGTTACGCCGATGCAAGCTTTGACACTAAATCCAGATGACTCTAAGTATCAATCTGGATGCGTATTGAAAGTGGGAGCAATTAGCTAGAGTAGCTCCATGCAGAGCATTGTAGACATAGAAATTTGCGAAATACATACGGATCTGGATGTGACAGACCCGTTGACTAAACTTCTCTCACAAGAAAAACATAATCACACCTTATTACTCTTGGGTATTAATCACATAGCGATGTGAACTAGATTATTGACTCTAGTAAACCCTTTGGGTGTTAGTCACATGGAGATGTGAACTATGGGTGTTATTCACATAACGATGTGAACTATCGGTATTAAATCACATGGCGATGTGAGCTAGATTATTGACTCTAGTGCAAGTGGGAGACTGAAGGAAATATGTCCTAGAGGCAATAATAAAGTTGTTATTTATATTTCCTTATATCGTGATAAATGTTTATTATTCATGCTAGAATTGTATTAACCGGAAACTTATTACATGTGTGAATACATAGACAAAATAGAGTGTCCCTAGTATGCCTCTACTAGACTAGCTCATTGATCAAAGATGGTTATGTTTCCTAGCCATAGACATGAGTTGTCATTTGATCAACGGGATCACATCATTAGGAGAATGATGTGATGGACTAGACCCATCCGTTAGCATAGCACTATGATCGTTTAGTTTTACTGCTATTGCTTTCTTCATGACTTATACATGTTCCTATGACTATGAGATTATGCAACTCCCGAATACAGTAGGAACACCTTGTGTGCTATCAAACGTCACAACGTAACTGGGTGATCATAAAGATGCTCTACAGGTGTCTCCGGAAGTATTCGTGGTGTTGGCATAGATCAAGATTAGGATTTGTCACTCCAAGTGTCGGAGAGGTATCTCTGGGCCCTCTCGGTAATGCACATCATAATAAGCCTTGCAAGAAAATGACTAATGAGTTAGTCACGAGATGATGTATTACGGAACGAGTAAAGAGACTTGCCGGTAACGAGATTGAACTAGGTATAGAGATACCGACGACTGAATCTCGGGCAAGTAACATACCGATGACAAAAGGAACAACGTATGTTGTTATGCGGTTTGACCGATAAAGATCTTCGTAGAATATATAGGAGCCAATAGGAGCATCCAGGTTCCGCTATTGGTTATTGACCGGAGATGAGTCTCGGTCATGTCTACATAGTTCTCGAACCCGTAGGGTCCGCACGCTTAACGTTTGATGACGATCGATATTATGAGTTTATGAGTTTTGATGTACCGAAGGTAGTTTGGAGTCCCGGATGAGATCACGGACATGACGAGGAGTCTCGGAATGTCCGAGACATAAAGATTGATATATTGGACGACTATATTCGGACACCGGAAGTGTTCCGGAAAAGTTTCGGATTTAACTGGATTGCCGGAGGGGGTTACCGGAACCCCCTACGAGGGGGGATGGTCCATAGTGGGCCTTGAGGAAAGGAGAGAGGCAGCCCATAGAGGCTGGCCGGCGCCCCACCTAGGGATCCTAGTTGGACTAGGATTGGGGGGGCGCCACCTCTCCCTCTTTTCCCTTCCCTCTCTTCCTTCTTGGTGGACTCCTACTAGGAATAGGATTGCAATCCTATTCCTAGTAGGATTGCCCTAGCCGCACCATAGGAGGCCGGCCGGCCCTCCCCTCTTTCTCCTTTATATACGGGGGCAGGGGGTCACCCAAAGACACACAAGTTGAATTGTTCCAGCCGTGTGCGGTGCCCCCCTCCACAGAAACACACCTCGGTCATACCGTCGCAGTACTCACTACTAGAAAAAAGGCTATTAGTGGCGCACCCAATATTGCCATTAGTGGCGCACCATGGGTGGGCCACTAATACCACGCCACTAATAAGGAATACTAATGGCGCACCTCTGATGCGCCACTGTTAATCCAAATAACAGTGGCGCACCACTGGTGCGCCATTGGTATGCCACCTAGTGCGCCACTGGTATTGCAGCAGGGGTCCCTAATGATGCGCCACTGATATTCATATGGGTGCGCCACTGTTATTTAACTAGGTGCGCCACTAATGTGCAAGATGGTGCGCCACTGGTATTGCAGCAGGGGTCCCTACTGATGCGCCACTGATATCCATATGGGTGCGCCACTGTTATTTAACTGGGTGCGCCACTAATGTGCAATATGGTGCGCCACTACTATTAATTCTAGGAATTTTTTTTTGCATTTCTGGTATTTGCACAGGTTACAAAATACAATACATCACAGAATATAAACAGCACATAATACAATTCATCACATTAGTCTCCGAATTCGAAATAGCGAACAAAGTTCAAATATTAGACAAGTTTAGGTCTCGAGACCGAGTAGCGAGTTTGTCGTCACATTACAAAGTTGATATCATCTAAACTACCATCACATAGAAGAGAGCTGCGGTCACGATGAGCATCATCGCGATGAAACTAGTCTTCATCCGGTTCCTCCTCCGCTCCCTCCTCTCTCCCTCTAGATAGCGCTCGTATCTAGCTTCCGCCTCCGCCCTAGTGGTGTACCCTTTGTAACTGTTACCGCTGAAACGGTGAACCTGTCTCCGACACTCCTCCCAGTCGTCATAGACTCCGGGAACCCTACCCTTGTACACGACATACGACGGCATCTCTATGCACTAGACAAGCAAAACGTTAGTAGCAATTCACAGATAATATATAAGTATGCAACAAAAGGATCGGAAGAGAAAAGCAACACATTAATAGCACGGTTCATGGTCCTACTAATAAATAGCATCGATTACATATAAGTTGAACGACTGTCCAAACTAAAGAGACATACAAGTTCATTAAAGTTCAATTACAACACGAGCTAATCGACATTTCAGAACTACATACCATCAATACTTTCTTCGACTCGACTCAGGGACCGGAGCGTGGATGAAGCCGCCGTCATCCGTCGGCGTCATGAATGTGCGGTCGTTGTCAGCCTGCATTTGTAGCGTTGTTTCTATTTCACTGTTGGACGGTTGATATTTGAGGTGGAACTGCCCCGAGGTACGAAGGACATCTTGACAGATGATTTCCGCAAACTCCGACTGGATGCGAAAGAATTCTTGTCTGATGTCCATGTCCTGGATTGCCGACAAGCGTGCGGCCCAATCTTGGAGACCCTTTGGTAGCATAAGGTGATTATGGTCCCGTACGATCGCCCGCATGTGATGAAGGGCGTAGTAGCCATCCTTCTGACTGCTAGGCGGCTGCTTGACGCAGGGGAACGTCGTTACGTGGGTGAACACGTGCTTGCCGTACCTACACATTTCCTTCCTGAAGGTGCCTCCAGATTTGGCGTAGCCGGGGAGAGCATCATCAAGAACTTTCTTGATATTTGTGTAGTTTTTCTTCGACTGACGGTCCGAGTCGAAATACGTGGCCGTGGAATATTTCGGGCTTAAGAGGATGAGTGTGCAACGTGTGTCACTGCACAAAACACGGAATGTTAGAAAAAAAAAAGAACGATCGAAATCTAAGAAATCATATGTTACGGGGCGGTGAGGGGATGACTTACTCGGGAAAGTAAGGCACGAGGAAGGTATCCTTATCTTTGTTCGCCATAATGACGCCTTCGAGGTATGAACTCGCGACTTGCCGGTCCCCAGCGCTGTCCAAGTGCTTGGCACGCATGTAGAAGGGGTCGACTATCACGATGTCCGGGGTCTTGTCTCTAATGATCTGCATCTCCATATTGAGCGAAAATAGCCGAATGAAGGTGTAGTGCAGCGGATGAAGGTTAAACATAGCGAAGATGTCATCAAACCGCAGGACGATCATACTCCCGATGGTGCCATCGACAAAGCCCTTGCCCTCTGGCACCTTGGCCACGAAAACCGGGTATGAGTCATCTTTCTCGGAGAGACGCCGCTTCTCCATAGAAAGAACACTGTCATGCAGACTCCGCATAGCACCGGTTGTAGCCTTGAACAGATTAGCCGGTAGCATCGGCCTACCCGCCACATGCACCGCCCTCATGATATCCTTAGGTATTGGTGGCCCGTCCTGAGCACGGATCGTACTCGGTGCCGGCTGGCTCGCACCCTTGTTAGTTTTTCTTTTCCGTCCCTTCTTTCGCTTTTGCTGATGTAATGGGATCGAGGTCTGCTCAGAGACCACCTTCTTGAGTGTGGTGGGGCTGATAATATTTCCCACCTCGGCTGTTTGAGTCTCGGTGAAGGCGGCAGCTGGAGGCGTCTCCTGAGAACCGAACAGACGACGCCTGTTGCAATTGGGTTTCTCCGCGGTACCAGCTAGATCGCGATCGACTTTTGCAGGGTTGGGTTCTTGAGAAGGAGGCGCCAAGAATTCGTCACCGTACCCACCATGTTCGTTGAAGTAGTCATCGATGTTGACAAATGTACCATCGTCGACGTCCGGATCCTGTGCCATATGCATGCCCGGATCAGCTGACGGCGGTAGCGTTGCGGCGGTCTTGCCATGGCTTGGCGCCGGCAGGACTCGCGGTGTTGTCTGTGGGGTGGTGACCCCCGCCCCCAAACGAATCTGGCTCTTCGGCCAAAGCAATGGCCAGTTGAAGCAGGCGCCGAGGGTCATCACATCGTCTTCGTCGGCCCCATGGGGTCGATACGGAGGTAACAAGTCGTCGCAGCCCCGCAGCACCCGAACCAGTTGAACCCTATACACGGTGGGTGGCATCGGATTATGGTGGAACACGCGGTTGCCCGGTTCAACGATTTTGGCCTTGGCGACATCGATTAACTTGCCGTCCACGAAGTGCAGGAGAGTGCATGGAACTTCGTTGGCGGCGCCCTGCGAAAACATGTAGGGCGTCAGGGATGCCCAGTCAAAGGCAACGAGATGAAGTCATCGGCCGAGGCTTAGTTACCGTGATGGCGTCGAGCTCGGCTAATGTCGAGGCACCGCCAACGGCGGGCGTGCAAGTGACGGAGGGGCCGCTTGCTGCCGAGGTGCCGGCCGGCGTATTCTTCCCACACCCGGGTGCATCAAGCTCCAATGCCGGCGCCGGCACCGGAGACACCAATGACGCCTCCGCCGGAGACACCACTGCCGACGCGTTGTGCGAGTTGCTGCCCGTCAAGCTGGGAATCGGGGGCGGCCCCTGTTGGCCGCCCGCAAACCACCCCCGCAGCCCCTCAACCAAGGTAGGCATAATGGCGGTGATCGTCGCTCCCAGTTGGTCTCGCACTTGGTCTCGCACTTGCTCTTCGACTATCTGAGGAATCTGCGCCACTTTTGCCTTGAGTTCTTTAACCTCCTGGCTTTCCAAGCTGGTCTTTCTCTCCTTTCGCCCAGTCTTATAGTATTCCGACCATTTCGTGGACAAGACTTCGCCGGCCACACGACCAGCTGACGTCGGCTTAGTTAACTTATCCTTCTGTTTCATTACATTCAACACCCTATTTAAAGTGGTGTCCCAAGGGGCAGACGGGGAGCTCTGAGACCCCGCGCTACTGCTTTCAGTTTCCTGCGGAAGGAACGTGAACCATTTAGAAATTTGGCTTCATTAATTAGAATGCAACCATATGGAGCTAATTACGCGGGGGTGTATTCCTTACCAGAACAAGCTCAAGCGC
This sequence comes from Secale cereale, assembly GCA_902687465.1. NCBI lineage: Eukaryota > Viridiplantae > Streptophyta > Magnoliopsida > Poales > Poaceae > Secale > Secale cereale. The sequence goes on from LR738710.1 coordinate 644,390,204, forward strand.
CTTCACCTTCGGATCCGTGGTAAGCTCCTTTGTTACCGGGTCCTCCTTGTACCGGGCTCTGATATAGTGCCTGGTCTGCTTTTCATGGCGGTATTTATCGAAGAGGGGCGGTAGGCCTTGCTCGACACGCTCCGCGTCCTCCTTGTCCCATTTAGGTTCCGCCACTCTGTAACCGCCGGGACCGAGTGTGTGGACCCCTAAGTTCAATTCCCGCATTTCTTTCCCCCACTGACTTGATTCCACGGATGCGTTGCTCTCGCACTTGGTCTTGAACTCCAGGTAGTCAGCTTTGCTGATCGAAGGATTTTTCTCCTTGATCTTCTCATAACTATCACCTCTTTCAATCATTTTCTTCACTCGGGCTCTCCAAGAAGCCAGGGCCGTGCTCATCTTCGTGAGGGCGGCACTGTTCACTTTATTCCCTGAGAGGCGTGTGTTTGCGAAGTCACCGGGGAACTTGTATCGTTCGTGCAGCTTCGTGAAGAGGAGGATCCGCAAATTCCCTCGTTCACGATGCCTTAGGTTCTCGGTGTTGATCGTGACGGTGCTCCGGACAATGCACCCGAGTTGTCCCGCATACCCACTGACTAATTCTTTGGGCGCCGTTGGATGCCCACTGGAGGACACTTCAGTAAATTCCTCCTTGACGGTGCCGAGCACGTTCGGGCGCCGGTCCTTCCGTTGCCTCTTCGGTTGGCTGCCATCTGTGCGTTCGCTGCCATCATCAGTGGTGGCATCCCCGGCGGCACCATCAGTGGTGTCATCCCCGACGCCACTAGGGGTTGTGTAGTCGGGATCGGTGTCTTCCGCGGCGTCCTCATAGCGGTGAGGGTATTCCTCCATCTCCTGGGACAGCTCCCAGAATGGCTTGCCGCCCGAACCGCCGGCCTCATCGTTGTCGGCCATGTTCGCTCTAAATAGGAAAAAAGTTTGGTCAAAAAGTTGGTTATTGTCAAGGAACAAGATCTCATCATTTAGGGTTTGTGAGGAATTATCATGGTCTCATCACTTAGGGTTTGTCGACACCGAGGCATCCTAAAAGCTACGGTTTTATCATTTAGAGTGCCGTTGATAGAAGCTATTCAGAACTAGTCCTACTTAATTCTTGATCCTACTTAATTAAGTACTAAGATACCCCGGCCCATGCATTAGTCGCAAGTACCCCATATGTCCTATTTTTAGCAAAGTCATGCTAAAATTCACAGAAAATTTCAGCATGACCTTTGCTGAAAATAGGACATATGGAGTACCCGAACTTGCCGGAACGGAAGTTAATCGACATTCCGGCAAACTCAAGGGCCTCTCGGGGTACCTGCAAAATCATCACGACAGGATGGTCGGAGACAAAACCCAGCAAACTAGCACCACAATGTGCCTCTACTTTCATATGGATGAAAAGGCCACAGACCATATGGTCCTCTGCTTTCATATGGACAAAAAAGGCCTACATATAGGCACAACAGAGCAGCAAGCCCATCACTCTTTTGGTGAACAGAAACTATGTTTGAATCTGTATAATAACAGAGCAGCAAGTCTATTGTCCAATACTGAAGCGGAATTCAGTTTGCCCTAGGACTTGGTGCTATTCTGAACAAGTGTACTTTCAGAACCATGATAATAATTTAAGTAAAGTAGTATAAGAACCTGTATAGGAACATGGCAGTAGCCATATAACTAGTGCTTATATACCTACAAGAGTGTAACAGGACCAACAGCATAACTGCATTTAAAGAAAATACAACAGTAGTATAAACCTACCAGTAGAAGTGTAGAACTAGACATAACAGGAAACCCAATTATACAGTGTAGAACTAGTATGCACATGTGCTTTTTGTACAGAATTGGAAAATCACATTCAGTCTTGTTTTCTTCAGTTATCTTTTTTGAGTTATTTTACATGTCCTAGGTAAAATCTGCCACTAGTAACTAGTTGTTTCTCTAAGCATGTCTCAATCGTTTTCTGAATCTCCGTTTTTATGACACCTAAAGAATTATTCAGTAAAATGGATCTCATTTAATGTTCATTCGTTTTTGTTATCAAGTAAAATGGAGTTTTTTTTTAGATTTTTAGTAGGACAGCTACCCTTTTTTAGCTTTTTAAATCCTCGGGTTTGATTTCTTCAGAACCATGGTGTGGCTAGTACAATGTAGTTAAAACTAGTTTTCTCCCTTAACACGTGCCTCTTTTTCAAAGGAATGGGAAGTCACATACTGTCAAGTGTTCCTTCTTTCAGTGAAGTTTTTTGACTTATCTACTCCATCCTAGGGAAAATCTGCCACTAGTACTAGTAGTCTACACACATGCTAATTGGAAATTCAGATTATAGTCTTGTTTTTATTGAGTCACAGTGGAATTGGAAAATCTGCCACTAGTACTAGACATAACAGTAGTATAAGAGAGAAGTTTAGAGTTCTATCATGCCTATCAGGTGTAGAAAATAAACCAGTTGCAAGTTCAATACAGAGTATCTCAGGTTCGCAAAGTGCAGGAAACAACAGTAAGAGTGGGAGCGAAACCAAACCTCCTTCTCCTGGAGCTGGAGCTTGTTTGTTGGGCCCGAAGATTTACTTCAACAGGCAGAGCTTGCTCTCGTTGGTGGTGGTGTCGGGCAGCGTCTTGGTCTTCTCCTTAACCAGAGATTCTCCTTAACCAGAGAAAGTCAGAATGTTTTTTGAATCCAAACACCTTAATGAGAAAGCATTGAAACTGAGTCTACATTTTCCCGTTAACTTTGTATAGCAGTAGTTAAATACTATCAGTGCCTATCATGTACCATTCAGTTCAAACCATTCTTTCAATTACCTAAACAAAAGGTCTAATTACTTGTAGCATTCAGGTTCCTAGAAGTTTAGTAAATATAATGCAATGCGGAGGAAATTAATGCTGGACTCAAATGTCCTTACATTTTGCTGCTACAGTTTGCTGCTAATAAGAGTTCCAAGTCATAGCACTTCCCTTGTAATGCTATGTTATACAAATGCATGGTTATCGTTGATTCACTGAAGTTGGCATGCACCAGTACGATCCATAATCAACCAAGAAACTTAAAACACCGGAGACTCCTCAAAAGATTGCTATTCTTTAACCAGACAGTTACTGATTCAAGCACAAGAAGTTGAGATGATACACACAACTTCCTCAGCTAAACAAATGATCGCAGCAAAAGAAAACTCAAATATGATTTTGGTGATAGTGTATCATTTGATTAGCTGAGGAAGCTTTTCAATGTCTACACATATACAACACAACTAAGACCATTTCATCTTTAATAAATTATTTCAGTACAGTGACATGTAAAGGCAGCACATAATAAGTTAAAGAAGGCCGATGCATCATTTGACGGTCCATAAGAATCCCGTAAACAAACATGATGCACAAGATGCTACTGTGTTAGAATACTAGGCAGCTAGCTACGACAAATTATCCCCCAACGGCCACATTGAACAGCAGAGAATGGGGACCTAAACAAACATGATGCACAAGTAACCACTTAACACTTTATGTCTGACGAAACTGAACTTTAGGTTCAGACAAATTTTGAGACAGAGATGATTAGCTCGAACAAGTAATTAAATTGAACCCTAGAATGAAGCACGCGGGAGGGTAGTTGCTTATCTTCCCCGCGTAACCGTAAGGAAGTTTTACTCCTACGAGGCAGGTGAAAAACTGCTCGATCTCCTTCTGACTTAGAGTGAAGCACGCGGGAGGGTAGTCATATTCGATCTTCTTGGCCTTTTTGCCTTTGCGATGACTTTCCGTGTCCTTCGCCTCATCATCATCATCATCATCATCATCATCATTAGGGCGCCAGAGCTCCTCCCTGATGCCCATTTTTTGCAAGTCTGCCCTTGCTTTCGGCCCATCTTTGGTCCTCTCTGGCATGTTGAGCAGGGTACCAAGCAGACTCTCGCACACGTTCTTTGTGATATGCATGACATCAAGGCTGTGAGGCACACGGAGGATCTTCCAGTACGGCAAGTCCCAGAAAACAGACCTCGTTTTCCATACCTTCAGCAGCGGCTCTAGCGCCTTTCGCTTCTTTCCCGGCGGTGGGCACTCTTTCCAATTTTTCAACAGCTCGTCTATTTCCTCGCCGCTCCTCGTACGTGGGGGTCTTCGGGGTTCGGTTTCACCATCGAACAGATCCTTGCGTTTTATCCATGCGTCATCGTCGCGAAGCCACCTTCGATGTCCCATGAACACGGTTTTCGAAGACCCGGGATCTCTATCTAGCTGGCGATACGTTGTGTCATCCATGCACCTGACGCATGCACAAAATCCGTGGACCACCTGCCCCGCGACATATCCGTAACCGAGATAGTCGTGCACCGTCGTGAGCAGTGCGGCTCTCATAGGGAAATATTCTTTCGCTGCGGCGTCCCACGTATTGGCTGGCGTTTTCCACAGCGTGTCTAGCTCCTCTTTCAGCAGCCCCAGATACAGATTGATGTCGTTCCCTGGTTGTTTCGGCCCTTCAATTAGCATACTCATGTGAATGTACTTCCTTTTCATGCACATCCAGGGGGGAAGGTTGTACATCCACACAAACACAGGCCAGGTGCTATGTGTGCTTCTCTGGCTGCCAAACGGATTGACTCCATCGGTGCTCGCGCCCAGCACGATGTTCCTTGGATCGTCCCCAAATTCTGTGTCTTCGAAGTTCAACGCTTGCCACTGGCTCGCGTCCTTAGGGTGACTCAGCATCTTGTCTTTTTTATTTATCTCCGGATCATTTCCGTCATCTTCTAGCTTCTTCTCCTCCCTATCCGCATGCCAACGCAAGAGCTTTGCTAGCTTAGGGTCCACGAAATACCGCTGCAGACGAGGAGTGATCGGAAAGTACCACACCACTTTTCGAGGAGCTTTCTTCCTCTTCTTGTATCGACTGACGCCGCACACCGGACATATGGTAGACTCCGCGTGCTCGTCCCGATAAATGATGCAATCGTTCATGCACACATGGTATTTCACGTGCGGTAAATCCAGAGGACACACGATTTTCTTCGCCTCCTCGAAACTGGTCGGGCACTTGTTCCCCTTCGGAAGACGTTCGTGCCAGAATGACATGTTCTCGTCGAAGCATGCGTCGGTCATTTTGTGTTCTACCTTCATCTCCAGAGCCATGAGCGTTACTTTCAGGCGGGTATCCTCGGGCCTGCATCCTTCATACAATGGAGTAACCGCGTCTGTCTCCAGTTGATCCAGCTTGGCTTTCTCTCGGGCGGCAGCTCTTGCGTTACCCGTCTGCTTGCGAAGCAGCTCTTGAATATGAGGGTCATGCACCCAGCCCATCGATGGTCCATCGTCGTCTGCTCTGGCATCTTCATCTTCATGATCATGCCCTTCGTCTTGATCTTCCTCATCATCATGTCCGGCATCTTCTACATGATGACCGTGTCCTGCATCTACTTCGTGATCATGTCCTGGAGATTCTTCGTCTTCTCGCCCGCCCTCGCCGCTATTGTCTTGCTGCCCTTCCTTTTTTCTGCTTGCCCGGCCCCCATGGATGACTTCATAGTCATCTTCATCACCTTGCCACCGATAGCCATCCATGAAACCACGCAAGAGCAAGTGGTCCCGCACCTGCCCGGAATTCGGGTCCGCAATAAGGCTCTTCAGCTTGCATCTTCGACACGGACATCTTATCTCCGTCTCGTTCTTTTGAAGCATCTCGGCCTTCGCGGAGCTCAAAAACCTATTTACGATGCCTTCGGTCATCGTGCGGACCATGGTCGCCTGCGGGGTAGAGCAAAATGATATTTTAGAACAAAAAAAATTTTGGCATGACTTTGCCTAAAAATAGGACCAAAAAGAATGCACATAGTGCCAAATTCTCGCCAAAACGGAAATGAATCAACATTCCGGCAAAATATTGGCAACTATCGCATTTCAAATACCGGTACCTGCAAACACAAACATATGCAACACCACAAACATACGTACATCTCTAGGCCATAAAAAGTGTGTACGTTGTTGGAGACGGAGAGAAAAGTAGATCTAGAACATAAAGAAAGCTTTCCCCTTACTTACCTATCAAAAAAAGGAAATTTAACCACTTAATTTGGGTGAATCTATGGTGCAAATGAGGTGAGGAGGAGGAGCAAGACGACCAGATCTGTTTTGGTGGAGGGGGGAAAGTGAGTGTGTGGTAGGTGTGGCTGCCTAATTATAGCTATTGCTCCCAGGTTACCAGTGGCGCACCCCTTCACTGGTGCGCCACTAGTAGCCAGGAATACTAGTGGCGCACCAGTGAAGGGGTGCGCCACTGCTATGTTTTTTTTTGGACCACCATGCCCAGCCTTACCAGTGGCGCACCAGGGCAAGGTGCGCCACTACTATCAAAAATAGTAGTGGCGCACCTTGTCCTGGTGCGCCACTGGTAAGCCTGGGCATGGCTGGTTACTGTTCCAAAAAATAGTAGTGGCGCACCCCACACCTGGTGCGCCACTAGTAATGTCACTATTAGTGGAGCACCTGTTTGTGGTGCGCCACTGCTATATAGTAGTGGCGCACCACATCTCTGGTGCGCCACTAACAGTGATATTACCTATAGCCGTTTTTCTAGTAGTGACTTAGGCGAAGCCCTGCGCCGGTAGATACATCATATCCGTCACCACGCCGTCGTGCTGACGAAACTCTCCCGTGAAGCTCAACTGGATCAAGAGCTCGTGGGACGTCATCAAGCTGAACGTGTGCTGAACGCGGAGGTGCCGTACGTTCGGTGCTTGATCGGTTGAATCGCGAAGTAGTTCGACTACATCAACCGCGTCACTTGACGCTTCCGCTTCCGATCTACGAGGGTACGTACACACACTCTTACCTCTCGTTGCTATGCATCTGGTAGATAGATCTTGCGTGATCGTAGGAAAATTTGAAAATACTACGTTCCCCAACACCTTCCCACACGACCCAGAAACCATCGGGGATATGGCCTCCTGGCACACACGCTCGGCAAAATGAGGTCGTGTGCGACTGGCGAGCGCTCAAATATGGAAATACGTACAGTAGAGCTAAAAAATAAAATTATACGGCGAAATTGTTTCCGGTCGCAAGTACATCCCACATAGTCAGTCCCCGCTAAACGTTTCTGTTCGTATGTACATCCTACATAGTCCCTCCAAGGAAATCGTTTCCGTTCACAGGTACATCACACACAATTTTTCCAGTTAAATCGTTTGCGTTATTGAATGTATCACAAACGGTCCATAGAAGAAACTGTGTGGCAAAGGATGTCCATCACACACACTTTTTATGTGGTAAATGTTTGCGCAAGGTAGCCTAACGCAAACAGTTTTCAAGACAAAGTCGTGTGTGAATGTTCATTGATCCAACACGGTTTGTTCCTAGAAATTGTGTGCGTTTCGTGAGGTCATCGCCCACGGTATTTTTTCAATAACCATTAGCAATATTAAAACCCAATTAGCAGGCTAATTCGCCATTAGCAGGCTAATTGCCCTATTATTAATATTCCATTTATTAATCGAATTTACATTCATATTAAGCACACAATAGATTACATTTCCATATTAAGGAAGTAGCATTTCATAATTGAAATACATCAGAGTACAACATGATATAGCTTCAGCACTCAGCTACCCCAATACACAACTACACCAGCACCAAGTTCCACATGCAACATTTAGAACCTTTCGAAATTAGCATCATAGACGATATATAAACAGATGCATCTCATCTGGAAAACTACTGAAGCAGAACGCGAATATTGATCCTTCATTCATGTTGAAGGTCTTTGCAACTTTAGGCCAGTGCCTGTGGATGATTGACTGTCCGTCCTTCGTCCTCTTCAGGAACACTTCAATATTGAACTATGGGTGTTGTATGAAAACCTTCCTCGCCTCCTGACCGTAGAGGTGGTTTGAGAGGTAATCATCGGTGAACTGCTTTGGAAAGGCCTGAAAACAAGGATGTGCATAAATATCTTCTCTATATTGGAAATGGGGCAAAGGAATAAAAAAAGGCAAGGTATAATAGTTAGTACCATCTTGTAGTGAACTGATGTCTTCTTCATTGTGCAGATAAAGATCTTGTTGTTTTTTGTCGCTAATTTCTTTATCCTAACAATCTTTCTGAGTTTCTTGATTTGATTGATATTCATGGACAACTCATTTCCCCATATGCAAAAAGGGTCGATCAGTGGGTCAAAATCTTTGACAGCAGGACCTACATGTGCAAGACCAAATTGTTAAAAACCAAAATATTATAATGGTTCTTGCAATTGCACAATAATGTGCTATTAGAGAATGGACCATGCACGTGCTAACCTTGATTCTAAACCTCAGTGGTTCCCATTGTTTCCCTGCAACCCATATAAGGTAGTTAGTCATCAGGTTAAGTAAGGGTTCGCATGCTATCAGTAAAATATGTTGATGAAAAATAAGCACATTGCAGATTCATCAGAATAATTCAAGTCACGCGGAAAACCCATTTATCCGAACCAAGCATCATTAAGAACTAGGAAATATAGCACTCGTATATGTTTCTCATGTATTAAGTGCAACCAAATTCAATTTATTCCTCACGTGCACAACAATACAATATTCTACCCACGACAATTGGACATCGCATTGCAAAATTGAACCAAGCAGTTAACTAAACACCACAACAAATGAACCAAACATTAACTGAGCACCACATTACACAATATAACATACTCCTAATAGAAGATCAGACAGTAAACCAAACAGGTAACTACATCCAATTGTAGCAATTGTATTTGTTTGTCATGAATTTACTACAACCAAATTCAATTAATTCCTCACATGGCATACCATAACAGAATGCAACCACAACTATTGAATATCGCTTTGCAGAATTGAACCAAACAGTTAACTAAATACCACAACACAAATGGACCAAACGTTAACTGAGCACCACATTGCACAATGTATAACCAAACCAAGCATATTTGACAAATTGGAAATATAGCAATTGTATTTGTTTCTCGTGTATTTTGTAAAGATAAATTCTATTTATTTCTCACATGGAAGACAATACAAAATTACAGCCTGAAGAATTGAACATCATATTTGCAGAATTGTACCAAACAGTTAACTCAAGACGACAACTAATTAACAAAACAGTTAATAAGTGAGCACCACACTGCACGACATATAGAACATATACACTAGAGCAATAGATTGCATGGTAAAATTAGATAGCACAATTCACTAGAATTTGTGAAGGAACGGTAGGAGCAGCACACGCAACGGGTAAACCGAGCATGCTTAACCGGCGTAGCTAGCAAATGGCAAGGTGCTCCTCCAAGATCTGGGGGTTGGCACGAATGGCAGCCATTGCGACCTCATCGACGAGTGTGGCCGCGATTTGCTTCTTCGCTGCCAAATGCTCCTTGAGATCCTGGCTATACTACATGCACCATGGCTTAGGGCGGTGCTTATTTGGTGGAGGGGTCGGTGATTTGAGTGGAAGGTGTCACGCTCGCGTCGGCGGTCGAGGCATGTGGGATGTGGAAAGAGGAGTAGGATGGGGGTCGGGTGTGGATTACCTGCCTGGATAGACGAGGCAGACCAGAGTGAAGGAGGGTCGCCGACGAGGAGGCGACGCTGCAAGCAAGGAGTGGATGTTTCAACTTGGAAAGGAAGGTGGAAAGAGGGGAAATGTGGCTTTTGGTAAGGGGCGGGGGCGGGGAGGTAGATATTTCCACGGAAGCCGAAAATTTGGAATCGCTTCAGCCAAAAAACTAGCGCGCAAAGTGTTATCACACACGGTTACTTATTCTGAACTGTGTACGATATGTGAACATCACAAATGATTCAGATAGCTTTACCCGTGTGTGATGAGTTTGAACGTTAAAAGTTTTGGTTCGAATTTCCATGGTTACAGTGGTCATCCATGTCATTGCATAATTTGGGTACACAAAGGAGACTATTGCACACCCACACTTCTTAAACGAGCAAGTTCAACAATTAAAGAGAGCTAGCTGACCTAAACATTACTCTAACAAATTAAAGACTAGCGCTCTAAATTAAAAAAAAACAAAGAGTAATACTACGGCTGGTGCTCGTCGATCTCCGCCGCCACCTCCATGTCCAGCTCGTGCCCGGCGGTCTCCTGGTGAAGGGGCTCCATGGCATCCATCTCACCATACTCGGCAAGCATCTCTCCATCCGCGTCCACCATCTCTTTGAAAATGGCCGCCACTAGCTGGGCGTGGGCGGACGCGATCTGGGCTTGGACGGGCTCCGTCGTCACAAGGTATGCGGGGGAGGAACGGACGGCTGCTCGAACGCTCTCGGCGACTGCCAGATCTTCGGCCGTGGGTTGCAGAACATTGTCGGAGAAGCTTCATTCGATTTTTGCGGTGACCGCCAGGAGCTGGGCGTGGGCGGCCTCGACATGGTCGTGGGCGGCCTCCATCAGGGCTAAGGCCACCGTTGCTGAACGGACCGCTGTTGTGCTGCTCTCGCCAGTTGCTATCCGCGAGGCAGATGTTGCTGCCGCCATCTGAGAAGCAACAGCGGCCGTTTAGGCTGCCTTTGCTGCCGGGTCGCGGATTGCGGTTGCGCTCATGCACCTTGTTAGCACGCGCATGGCGGCTGCGGCTGCGCTCTCGCCGGAGTGTGCCACCGAAGTAGCCCTCACGACGTGGGTCCACGTGCCCATCTTTCACCGGCGACGATTGAAAAGTGAAATGATATTTGAGGAGCGAGTTGGTGTAATTGAGACGCCGGCTGTGGACTGTAGCCGATGCACCTTCTCGTGTAAGCCATAGGCGTACTATACACCGACGATGCTCCACGATATTTTTTGCTGCATCTCACATAGTTGGTGATAATAAACTTTGTGTGATATACTTGATTTTTCATCTTGATTTGAATTACATAATAGGGTCACAGCAGCAATGGACGGTGTTTGAATTGCTAGACCTTTTATCGGGAGTGAACATGCAACTATATGTGTGTCGTCAAAGAATAGGAATTATTCAGGGTTCGTTTGGACATTTTATACATTAAATTGGTTTTGTAGCCATTTCAGGTGCACAATTCAAAATTAAACTACATGCACATGCTTCGATGCACCAACATGGGTTGTAAAATCATATATGTGTCCATGGGTTTATGCTTATCTCCCATGCAAGAAATGGGGATGAAATTCGAACACCTCGGCACCGTGGCTCTGCGGCAAACGTCGACGTACTTGCTTTTGTAATTCTAGTAAATCCAAACTTCGTCCGAAATTCATGAAACTTGGCATGCTATCATGGAGCGGCATCAACATGTCGTGGAAAAAATTATGCCCCATTTGGTGTAGGTTTGGGTATAAGCTTCTCATAAACCAGAGCTTCTAACAACAAGTGTGATGGTTTCAGTTGGGAACGTTTCACCTTTCTGGACGAAACGATATCCGTTGCCTCTTCTCGATTTCAACTTTTTTCCTAGTGTCAACATAGAACAACAGGAGTGTTGTGTCAATTTTTGGGATTTTTCGGGGTTCGCTTGGACATTTTCATACATTAACTGAGTTTTCTATGCATTCGTCTGCATAATTCAATTTTGAACTAAGGAACATGCTCTAATGCATATAAATTAGTTGAAAATTCAAATCTGTGTCCTTGGTTGCCTGCTTCGGTCCCATGCAAGAAATAGGAATGAATGTCAAACACACTGCCACCGTCATTCGGCCGCAATCATTGAGATACCTAGTTTTTAAATTCAAGTAAATCCAAAACTCGTCTGAAATTCATGAAACTTGTCATGCTATAATGGAGCGGCATCAACATGTTGTGGTAATTTTTTTTGTCCCATTTGGGGCATGTTTGGGTATATGCTTGTCACAAACCAGAGTTTCTCACAACAAGCATTGTGGTTTCAGTATGGAACGTCCCACCTTTGGGGACGAAACGATATCCATTTCCTCTTTTTGCTTCCAATTGTTTTCTCGTTTCCACATAGAACAACAGGAGTGTTGTGTCAATCTTTGTGATTTTTTGGGGTTTGTCGTAGTTTTGTCATGACAGATGTCCTAGTGTGAGGACTTAGTCGGGGAGCCATCGCGACGGGTTAGCTTAAAGGGGTTAAAGCAGGACAAAGGACACAAGGAATTTATATTGGTTCGGCCCCTTGCGGTGAAGGTAAAGGCGTAATCCAGGTTATGTGGAATTGCTATGGTTTCGATGAGCAGGGAGCGAATCTGCTTGACCTGGCTCTTGAGTTGTTGTCTATCCTCTTTGAACCACCACCGGGTCGTCCCTTTATATACACGGGTTAACGCCCCGCGGTTTACAGAATCTCAAGGTCGGCTCGTAAACGTGTCCGGCTCGGTTTCTATCCTTTCCTATCTTACAACACAAGTTATGAACCTTATGGTGGTTTATGTCTACGGGCCCTAATCGGCCTTTGGGCCCTAGGCTTTCAGATCTCTAAAGTAGGGCACCATACTCCTTGTCTTCATGTGCCTCAATATGGATAACTCATTATAGGTATAACCCGGCCCCTCCCGGGTGGTTTATACTCAGTAGTTATATCCCAAACATTAGGCCCCAGATTGATTTGAACCTGTTCATGTCAATCTTCAACACTTAGGAAAATTTCTTCTTCAGCGCCTTCGAGTAAACCTTATAATCCGCCATGACATCATCTTCCAGGACTATAGTAAACCGTCATGACGTCACCTATTCTTTAAAAAACCGTATATACCTTGCTTTTATTAATGAGCCTCCGAAAATCGAGGCGACAACTCTGTCACATATCCATTTTTTGGGCTCCTCAATTCCGGTGCATGTCGCTTATCCCTTCGTCTTATAAATAGGGCCAAGGGTCCTTTTCCTTTTCTCCCCTTTCCTCTTCGCCTTTCTTCCACCTAGCGTCGCCTCAATACTTGAGTGCTGCCGCCACCGTTGACCTTCGCCTCTGCCCCAACAACGGCCGTTGCATCAACCTGATTCGACCAGAGCTCCGCCTGTACGCCTCCGCGTTCAACAGCCCTGGTAAGTCTTTCTTTGCTCCTCCCATAGATCCCGTTTAGGGTTTTCTGCGAGTTCATAGAAGCTTCGTGCTGTTCTTCCCTGTTCTTCTTCGTGGCATAAATGGCGAGTTTAAATTTTATATTTTCCTGTGCGGTTGTAGCTATAATCCCCTTTCTCATCATTATCGCATCCTCTCTATAGAATAATCTCATCCGGATATGATGAACTGCTTAAGCACCTCTATCTTAGGTCTGAATATACTTTGATTTATTGATAGGCTGCAGATCTGAAATTATCATATCAATCTGTGAAACCTATTTTTCCATCACTCAGTTATTTCAGATCTGTACCTTCCATACCCGCATAGGCGGTTTAACCTTAGAAAATGATAATCCGGCAGGTACCATTAGTCCCCTCTTAAATCGCTGTTTCGGTTATCTTTGTAACCCTTCCAATGTCTGACTCCGGTTTAACAATGTGTATACGCCTCAACATCTTCTCCTGCTGATCTTGCGACGCTTTATACTTGCTAGTCATGATTCATAAACCGGCATTTTATCTGTAATTTTAGCTTTTCATTGAAATGGCCAAGCAATTTTATTCCTGCAATTGGGTTCCGTCTCGGGTTACCGAGGAATAGCCGAACGGGTTAGTCAACACTGGCGTTTTAGCAAAAAAAGGATGTCATCCACTGGAGAGTCCCTGGTCCAGAAAATCCTCCTAAACCTAAAAATGGAGAAGTGATTGTGTTCGTTCATCATATGGGGCGAGGGTTTAGCCCTCCCGGATCAAAAAAATTCCAGGATGTGCTTGCTAGCTTCCAACTCCATCCTCAAGATATTGGAACAAACTCTGTGTCCAATGTTTGCAACTTCCAAGTATTTTGCGAGGCTTACCTGCAAGAGGAGCCCAGGGTTGAACTGTTTAGGGATTTCTTCTACTTGAACTGCCGTACAGAATTTACAGACGGACCCAGTACTGAACTTGGCAGGATGGCAATCCAGAAGAGGAAAGCTGTCAACTTCCCTCACGCCAAGCATCATAGTCACCCCAAGGACTGGAATGAGACTTGGTTTTACTGCCAAGATACGTCTCCAGCTGACGAGAATCCTTTGCCGGGTTATCGTCCTCACTGGTTACCAATACCCATCCATTTCCCCCAACGGCTTAACGCCAAGGAACGATCCAAGTATGCACTACAACTTTCAAAGCTTCGGGCCTTCGTTAAAAACGGTTTAACAGGCGTCGATTTTGTTCGTTGCTGGATCTCCTAGAGCATTCTGCCTCTAAGCAGATGCCCCGGTTTAATGTGCGAGTACACATGGGACTTGAAAGATCCTCAATGACATATTGACATTCAACTAACAGAAGATGAAGTTACTGGAGTTGCTAAGAAGATACTGGATGAATCGGTGGCTGTCTGCAACAAAACAGGGCTGAATCCCTTCTGTGCTTCCAATAAACCGCCAGCTGTAAGGATCCTATAACTATTGCTTTAATTCGATCCTTTTAAATATTCTCTCAAAATTTAGTCAATCTTTGACAGGGTGATGATTAGGGGTGGGCACTTTCAAACCGAAAACCAAAATTTGAAACCGAACCGAACCATTTTAACTGAAATATAGGCTAAATCGGTTTTTGGTTATTCGGTTTGGTTTGAAAAATAGAAATTATTTGGTGTATAATTTTAAATCGGTTTTCGATTGAGAAAAACCGTATAGACCGAACTAACCAAATTATAAGTCCACTACCCTTGTTTCTCTCCAGCGCAAGGACAATAAGATAGCCAATTAGTCTAAATCGCTAGCTAGTTGTGTATCGCTTTGAAAATTATACAAAGATTCATGCAATCACAAGAGCATGGATCTAGTGTATAGATTATAGGATCTCATGCATACAAATATTAATTGATGGTGCATATGTATACAAAGTATAACAAATAAACCGAATGTGTACAAAGTATAACAAATCGTTACATGATATACGCTGCTTCAACTCATGGTGGTGGACATGTATTTTGGTTTTTTGGTTAACCGAACAAACCGAACCGATATATTTTGGTTAATAAGGTTTGGTGGCAATTTTTATTATGATTATTTCGGTTTTCATTTTTCAGAAACCGAAATTCTAGAAACCCGAATAAACCGAACCGAATTAACCATATAAACCGAATGCCCACCCCTAGTGATGATCCATTCTGGAAGAAGAAGTCACAGGATAAACCGGCAAAGACACCTCTCCCCAAGACTAAAGTTATGAAGAAACCTGCCAAAAAGGAAACCGCCGAGTCCTATGAATTAAACGTTGATGATGATCTGGATAACCCGGAATCACATGTAGAATTTGACTCTCTTGGCTCCCTTTTCATACACCTCATTAACAATGACTATTATCAGGATGATGCTGAAGGCAGCCAAGCTGATGATGTAGAGGTAATTATTCTTTCCTCCGGTTCAGATCCTCTCCCAACACAGAAAATCCGTCAAGCAAACCGAAAAGTAAGATTTTCTCACCCCCTAGCTCACTTGGACCCAAACTTTCTTTTGAAGAAGCAGTAACACGAAGCTCGCCACACAACCCGGTATAGCGGACAAGTAGTTACTTCAGCCGATTTACCAATCCGGAAACGTTGATCAGAGGTCTCATATATTTCTGATGGTTCTTATCCCAAGGCAGGTCATTTCCGATAGCCTCTTAATCCGTCTGATTCAAACTATCAGGGAACACCTCATTCATCATCTAGCGAGTCGACGGCCACACAACTTCCAACCCTCAAGATGGTTCCTGGATGAGTTTATGCTTTAAATTTACTTTTAACACCTTATGTTTACCCAATGTACTGACCATTCTGTTTATTCTTCTCAGTGCCAAGCCTAGACCCAGCAAAAGGGCCAAGTTAAGTAAACCGACTGATGATAATGTGGTCACTGAACCAGAGAGAACTCCAGAACCGGTAGAAGCAAATGTTGACGCCATGCTTGATGATCCACCACCACAAGATCATGATTTTTTCGTTGAACAAGTAGAAGTTGATCCAATGGGCCATGTTGATAGACCAACAAGACTAGTCTGAGCTGGTGATAGACCAACCAGCCCAGTCAATGCTGCTGATGACAAAGCGGATGATATTATGATTACTGGCTTCGGCCACACCACTCCTGGCAATCCTGTCGCTTTATCAAAGCATAGTGCCAAGGAAGAATTTTCTGCTATGGACAAAGGTAAGTGGAATGCGGATGTGTCAAGCTATGCCCACCTCAACGCCCAAGACATTCATTCTAGCTTTTTGAATCATCTGTACACCAGCTGTCGTGGAATTAACACGTCAAATGTCCGGATTACGGACTTAGTGGTGAGGCCGCGCATCTATGTAGTAGCTTGAGAGGGGTTGAGCGGAATCGAGAGACTCGATGCAAGACACGGATTTAGACAGCTTCGGGCCCCGGGAAACATCATCCGGAAATAGCCCTACGTGCTGTTTGAGGCTAGATCTCATTATGATCCTCATGGTGTTGCCGGTAAACCGGCTCTTTGTGTATAACCCTAGAAACTTGTCTAAACCTCTCCTCTAAAACTTGTCTCTTGTCTAACTTGTTAAAACCTGTCCCTCTTTGGGGAGCCCTGCCCCTCCTTATATATGTTGAAGGGGCGGGTTTACATGACTAGTCCTAGTAGGACTAGGATTGATCTATTACTAGGAGTCCTAGTCTTGCTTCCTTTATGGAGAATATTCCTTGCGCTTTATTCATAAACCGGCCCACTATTAATATGAACCAGCCTTCTGGGCCTTGGGCCTTGTCATCCAAGATCCGCCTGCCGGGTTACCAGTAACTTGCCAAATGTAAACCGTCTTAAGTGGAATGCCAAGTCCGGCCGGGTTATAATTCCGGCCGGTTCATACCGCGGGGTATATCCCCGACATTAGCCCCCAAGTTTAGCTTGGATGTGTCCATGGAAAACTTATGCTGCCAAATAAACACAATAGCGAATCTGATAGGTTGTGCTCCGGGTTAAGAATTTCTTATAATCCGTCATCTGACCATCCTTAAGTCCTTGTCTTTCCTTCTTCTAGAAATCCGGGTCAACAGACCAACTTCATAATCAACTTGCTTGCATAAGAAACATTGTAAATAAAGAATCCATTTGAATCGGCCTTTAATGCTCTGACTTGACAAAAATATTGGTCTTTTAAATATTCAACTGATATCCAGCCGGCTTGAAGATGTAGAACTTGCCGGTTTATGATTGCCAAAATTGCCGGGTCACACAATTAATCTGATTTGCCAGAACTAAAAATTTGAAGATGTCCCTCCTTTATATGCATGTTACCTATAGCCCCCAAGTGCCGGGTCATTATGTAATAATGAGCAGGGACTTTGTATATACTTCATTGAAAATAGCCTTATATAATCTTGAAGAAATCCGGATCATTCATCCCAATCACTATGAAACTGAATATTCCATATTATGTAGCCCCCAAGTGCCGGGTCATTATGCCATAATGAGCAGGGACTTTGTAGATATAATTATTGAAATGAACATTATATAACGTAACTTCCATCTTGGGGTTTGAATCCACGTCCACAAGGTTAAGAGCTTTGTGCTTTACCAACTGAGCAGTGGACCTTTCAATATAATGGATGAATACTTGTGTACCTTGAATTGTTGACAGGAGCGATTGGTAGCCCCCAAGTTCAGGTTTAGCTACATTTAGAAGGTGAACCGGTACTTCCAGATGAAGCAAATGACCTTTCCAATAGCCCCCAAGTGTCAAGTAGACAACTTGCTTGTGTGCTTGAGACTTGTGTATTTGATGTAATCTCAATTTGAATAATGTAGCCCCCAAGTGCCGGGTTGTAAGCCTGCAGCAACTCGGGACTATTCCTTTGTAGAATAAATCACTTTCATCGTTGAAATAATATCCATTGCGCTTTAAAGCGACTTTGAAGACCTCAATCATAATATTGATAACCATAATAGGAATCCAGCCATGTTTGGCTATTGAAGAATAAAATCCGGTTTGAAGACCGGTTCCAATGATGTTTGATCACAATCGGGCCGGGTTAATAAACACCAGTCATTATTTTGTCTCATACTGGCGACTTATAGTCAAAACCAGGCCGGTTTAAGGAACACCGGTCATTATAACTGATCATATACTACCAAATATATATTTGAAAATAAAATACTTCATACCTGCGATCAAAATATGCTTGATATTCTTAATCCGGCGAAACTTGCAATTTTCTGAGGGAGTCTTTGATAGATCCAATAATAATTCCGGGCTTGATAACAGACACCGGTTCATCTTGTTCTGAAAAACTTTGTTCAGAAATTTGTGGCTTGTTGCCTGATAGATGATCCGGGTTATAATGAACACCGGTTTACTCATGCTGGTATTCATGACCCAGACTTTTCACTTTATAGATATGTGGTCAGCTTCTGTAGCTGTTCCACTCCGGTTTAAAGAGTCATAGAACATAAACACCAAAAAAGATGCAAATTTTGCAAATAAGACATGTAGTCGAGGCTTTTTAAGAGCTGCCAGGCTCAAAGCAAGGTTCAGCCAATCAATGGGACGTGGCATTATCCATCTTTCCCAGGGGGCCTAGCCAATCACTGAACGTGGCATTATCCAACATTTCAGAGGGCCGAAAGAACCGCAAATAAAAACTGAGCCAATCAATGGGACGTGGTTTATCCAACACTCCCAGAGGGCCTAGCCAATCACTGAACGTGGCATTATCCAACTTTTCAGAGGGCCGATAGAACCGTATATAAAATTGATCCGATCACTGGGACATGGACGTTGCCATTCCCAGAGGGCCTCCAGGGTTCCTCCTGAACCGGTGGGTCAATTTAAACCAGTCATTGAACGTGGATTTATCCAACTTTTCAGAGGGTCTCCAGGGTTCCTCCTGAACCGGTGGGTAAATATAAACCAATCACTGGATGTATTACCATCCAGAGGGTTTCTGTGAAGCGTCCTCTTTGAGCCAGATGTGACCTCATGTTCTTCAGCGAGTTTTATTGTTGTTGAGTGCATATGTTCTGCAAAACCAAATAAACTGATCAAAGCATCTTATTTTCTTAAAAAATAATATATAATAAGAGAAATAATATTGTAGATGGATATCACCTGAGTGAATTTGAACCGGTATGTTGAATAGGGCGGATCACCGGGTGGACAGTAAAACGACCGCAATATCAGAGGCGGCTCAGACAGTTAAACCGGTAGTGGGGTTGTAAACCGGTGGAGATAAGCAAGTTGTCCTCCGTGTTGTCAACCGGTGAGGATGCGTGAACCGGCCGTAGTTGTAAACCGCTGCTTGAATCCGTGGAATAACGACGACCACTTGTGTCGAACAATGTTTGGCGTGCCTCCACCTCCATGGTATAATACCATTTTATAATGAATAATTTTCCTGCGTAAAAAATACAGCACGGTGGTGTATTTTTGCTTGAATGAATTAATATATATTAAAAATGAATAGGATAGATATCACCTGATTCGCCTGGAGAACAGATGAGCCGGCCGCGTATTGATGTAAGCGCAGCAACAGGGGTAACGACTCGCACGTGTATCCGCTGGGCCGGTTTGTGGGGACGGATGCAGCGCCAGTGTGTTAATGTAGACCGGACGGCCGAAACGGTGGCGTGTGCACGTCCATTGGCGAGGGAGTCGGCCGCGGCGTTGGAGACCAGCGCGGGTGGGCGCAGACAGACGAATCGGCCGGCGCGTTGATGTAAACCGGACCGCGGCACGTATGTTCGTGAATCCGCGTAATACAACTGAGCGTGCACCCGGGGCATAAACCCACCCCTTTTTCTTTTAATAGTCGTCCTGCGTAAAAAATATCACGTGCGAGAGTAATTGTTGTCGGATGAATTAACATGCACTGACAAAATATATAGGAAAAATATCACCTGCATTTGTCCGGACGACGGATGATTCATTTAACGCGGCAGAAACAGCTCCAACCGCAGCCTTCGGACGTCGACGGTTCTGTGTGAGTAGTAGAAGCAGCGGGTACGTCACATGTGATCCCTCGGACAGGAGACGAGATACTGCAGCGACTCGGACGGGATGCACAGTCCAAACCGGCCACGGGTCGTGGCATCGTGCGGGATAGGCCGGATTCTTTCCGAGACCTGGTCTAGCCTGGCCACTTTTTTCCTTACGCTGGTTCATTATATAATGCTATGCTAGAACCTCCTGTCTGATGGATTTCCCTGTCGTTTGTCTTCTTTCCCATATACATAGTAGTAGGTAATAAGTAAGGTCTCTTGATGTGACGAGTATCAGCGGAATCAACTAGTACTTGAATCAATGCAAACAACTTTGTACTAGTAGAAATCAATCTTCAATTGAAAAAATACGGACAGCCGCGGCGCACTGTCCAAAACGAAAACGGCTGCCCGCTTTTACGATTTGATGGTCTGCGAATCACATAGCCAGCCGTACTCCTGTCGGTCCCTGTGATTCGATCGACCTGTCTTTGGATCGCTTAATGTGAGCGGTAGTTTGACTTTTCGTTGACTGCCCTTCACACATGGAAACAATTTACCCTCGTCCTCGTCAAGATTTCTTTTTTCCATCAGCTTTACAACTTGATAGATCGCCAAAGGCTGCTCCCAACCAAATATTTGCCTCGGATTCGGCGGATCTCCCAGGCGCTCGTGGCGGCCGCATAAAACACAGCCCCAAAATTTCCTTGATCTCCAATCTCACTAATTGTAAAACCTAGACCGATGAAACTCGAGGCCTATGCAGATCCCTCCAAGCTGAATTTTTTTTTTTCATCTGGAAAATTATGAACTCCTCGACTCCTGAAGAAAAAAATCCCTCCAAGAACTCAACACCACCGTGCGCAGGCCCCACGGTGGGCGCCAACTGTCATGGAATTAACACGTCAAATGTCCGGATTACGGACTTAGTGGTGAGGCCGCGCATCTATGTAGTAGCTTGAGAGGGGTTGAGCGGAATCGAGAGACGCGATGCAAGACACGGATTTAGACAGCTTCGGGCCCCGGGAAACATCATCCGGAAATAGCCCTACGTGCTGTTTGAGGCTAGATCTCATTATGATCCTCATGGTGTTGCTGGTAAACCGGCTCTTTGTGTATAACCCTAGAAACTTGTCTAAACCTCTCCTCTAAAACTTGTCTCTTGTCTAACTTGTTAAAACCTGTCCCTCTTTGGGGAGCCCTGCCCCTCCTTATATATGTTGATGGGGCGGGTTTACATGACTAGTCCTAGTAGGACTAGGATTGATCTATTACTAGGAGTCCTAGTCTTGCTTCCTTTATGGAGAATATTCCTTGCGCTTTATTCATAAACCGGCCCACTATTAATATCAACCAGCCTTCTGGGCCTTGGGCCTTGTCATCCATGATCCGCCTGCCGGGTTACCAGTAACTTGCCAAATGTAAACCGTCTTAAGTGGAATGCCAAGTCCGGCCGGGTTATAATTCCGGCCGGTTCATACCGCGGGGTATATCCCCGACACCAGCCGCGACTATGAAGCCGGTTTAGTGAACCTAATGAAAGAGTGATATGAGGCAATTGCTACTTAACTCTGTATAACTGTTTCTCTCTTGTCAAATTTCTAATATCAACTCTAGTAGCCCCCAAGGGCCGGTTTATCTTTTCAAGATGAACCGACACTTTTAGAATATTAATCTTGCAACTTTCACCTGCGTAGCCCCCAAGGGCCGTTTATTCTTTCAAGATGAACCGGGACTTTTATCCTGCCAAATTTCTTGTTGAATACCGTTGTACACCAATCATCCAGTAAGCTGGCTAATGGAAGAATACCTGTAATGTTATTTTGAGAAAATATGCATTAGCCCCCAAGTGCTAGGAATAATACTTGTATTGAGCATGGGCCTTGTAAAGACTTCTGATAATAAACAAATAGGCATTAGCCCCCAAGTGCCAAGTGTATAACTTGTTATGTGCTTGGTACTTCAAATATGTTCTGCCAACTCATGATATGTATGTCCCTTATAGGCTGAGCTGAGCAAAAAGGAATCCCAAACTGCTGATCTTCAAGAAAACATCAAGTCCCAACAAGCAGAAACCTCCAAAGCCAAAGATGAGTTGACCAGTGCCTTAGCAGCCATGGAGAAGTTGAAGGAGAATTTCAAGAAGGAACGGGTGGATTGGGACATAGAGAAATCCACATTGCAGAAAAGGGCTAAGGATGCAGATGCAGCACTTAAACCGGTGGTAGAAGAGCTGACTGGTTTGAAGCGGCAGATAAACACCACGACCACTGTTGTGTTTGGTAAATATCCTTATTATGCGCTTTCAACATGTATTATCCCATAAACTGTCGGTTTATCGATGTTCCTAATGATGCAGGAACCCACATTACCCATTTGGGCTCTAACATGCATAAGAAATTGAAGGCTGCCTATACTCTTGTAGAGCAATTATATACCGGTGCGCAACAGATCATATGTACTTCCTCTCATAACAAGCCGCCCCAACTTTAATCAAGGAAACCTTAGAAAGGTTGTCGATGCTGCCTGCCCAGTTTGAAGAGTTAAAAAGATCAGCTGCAAGGCAGGTGCTGTGATCGCACTAACCCGGGCGAAAGCATGGGTACCTGATCTTGATCTGGTAGATGTGTGGAATGGTTATCCAAGCTTAAGGGAGGATAGATCAGATTTTGATAATAATGACCTCCGAGCTTTGACGAGGGAAATGCGCCCCTTGGCTAGCAAGTTGGCTAAAGAAACCGATCTTTCCGATTATCAGTCAATTTACGATGCCGACAACAAGCGGGTTAACGCGCCAACTTATGATGTGCACAATCTCATCCCGCCAATCTGTAAGCATACTTATGCCCCTGATGTTGAACCCTCCACGCTTATAAGCGATGAAGCTGTATTCCAAGCCCTAACTGGTATCGATTGGGCAACCATTGACTTCCAGCCACTGGGTGGAGAGGAAGATGATGAACTGGCACAGGATGACCCACAGCCATCAAGTCAGCCCGGCGAGGATTCATGATCCGGAGACCAGTTTATCCTTCTGCATACCGCGGCACTTGCTCAATACAATTATTCTTTTGGGCATCAAAGCGCCTTGTAATAGGCTAGTTGAAATACTTGGTCTGCTATGCAATCGTGCATACTCATTTTGCATGACACTGTTAATCCGCCATCATTATACTATGTCTGCTTATCATTCTGAGCAGCTTTATTCAACCTGTTTCTGCATACAACAAGTTTAAAGTGTCCTGACGGTTTACCGCCGGATGGGTCATAATGCCCAACATATAAGCTGGGTTTATAACCAAGGCTGCATTTAAAAATAATTAAATATGAAATAGATCATACTTGTGATATTGAATCACATCGTTGGTTTTACCAATCTTTTTGTAGTCAGGGTGATAACCCTAATCTTGAGTATTGATAACTCCACCCATATTTTTGCCGGTTCATAATAAAACCGTACCTGGTTGTAATAAACACCGGATTATCCGTATATGATACTGGCGACTTGTAATCGAAACCAGACCTGTTAATAAACACTGGATTATTTTATAGTGGTGACTTATAGTCAAAAACCAGGCCGAGTCAATAAACACCGGGTTATCATAAAATGTTGTAAACCTCAACGAAAGAGAAAATTTGTCGAATAAAATCATGAGAAGACGCGAGGCTTTTCATGGGCTGCCATGCCTAAAATAAAGGCTTTTCATGGGCTGCCAGGCCACTGAGTTAAACCATTTTACAAAGCCTTTTAAGATGGACCTCACATTAACCAATCGTCGTTTTAACTTTGACAAGTTCAGGGTCTGTATAAGATTGACTTGCCAAACGTTCGGCGGGTCATACCAGGATTACCTGGGCGGAGTGACTTACTTAAAGAAGGTAGGATAACCCGGGGTTTTAGGTGAATACACCTGGCTTCCAAGCCTAGCTTGATAGCCTATTACAAGGGTTAAAACTATTTGTTGCTGTGCAACAAAAGAGCCCCCAGGTAATATTTCAAGCTGTGCTTAGTGGGTGCCTATGTTTGAGCTGTGCTTTTGCAACACACTCTTTGGCCCCTTTTTAACTTTGGGTGACAAGCCCCCAAGTTTTTTTGTTGCTTTATAAGCTGGATCACTGGGTAATCAGAACTTCGCTTTATAAACAGAGGCCCCCATGTAACCAAAAACTCTTAAGGGAAAACAGCAGAGGCCCCGCTTTAGCAGGGATGCCGGTTTATTATATTGATCATAATATATACATTGTCAAAAATATGTACATAAGAGGAGCCTATGGCTCAGGTGTAGTAAGGCCGAAGATGAGCAATATTCCATGGATGGTGGGTCTCCTCCTCCGATTTACGTGAGTCTTTGTGATCTCGAACATCGATAAGGTAGTATGGCCCGTCATGCAAATTCTTGCTGACCACAAAGGGTCCTTCCCAAGGCGGGGATAAGATTTGCATATCAGTCTGATCCTGGATGAGTCGGAGCACCAGATCGCCTTCTTGAAAAGTTCTGGTTCCAACCCGACGGCTGTGATAACAATGCAAATCTTGCTGGTAAATCGCCGACCGAGCTGTTGCAATGTCACGTTCCTCATCTAATAGGTCAAGTGCTTCCTATCGTGCCTTCTCATTGTCAGCTTCGACATAAGCCGCCACACCAGGCGAGTCATGACGGATGTCACTAGGGAGAACCGCCTCTGCTCCGTAAACCATGAAAAAAGGTGTGTAACCCGTAGATCTGTTGGGCGTGGTATTGATGGTCCATAACACAGAAGGTAACTCCTCCACCCAACAACCCGACGTCCTCTGTAGGGGAACCATAAGCCGGGGCTTGATGCCTCTCAGGATCTCTTGATTGGCTGTCTCAGCTTGACCATTAGATTGAGGATGATCCACTGATGACACGTCAAGCTGGATGTGCTCATGTTGACAAAAGTCTTTCATAGCACCCTTGGACAGATTAGAGCCATTATCAGTTATAATGCTGTGTGGAAAACCAAACCGGAAAATCACCTTCTTGATGAATTGAACCGCCGTGGCCGCATCACACTTACTGACTGGCTCTGCTTCCAACCACTTGGTGAACTTATTAGCCGCCGCCAAAAGGTGGGTCTTCTTATCCTTGGATCTCTTAAAGGGGCCAACCATATCCATCCCCGAAGTTTCAAACGACCAAGTGATTGGAATCTGGCTCCATTCTTGAGCCAGTACATGAGCACGCCATGCGAATTTTTGATAGCCATCACACTTTTTGACCAAGTCTTCAGCATCAGCATGAGCCGTCAGCCAATAGAAGCCGTGAAAAAAGCTTTAGCTACCAAGGACTTTGAACCGACGTGGTGACCACAATCTCCTTCATGGATCTCACGCAAAATATCACGGCCTTCTTCTGGAGGTACGCAACGCTGAAACGCCCCTGTTACACTGCAATGATGCAATTCTCCATTGACGATAGTCATTGACTTGGACCGCCGGATTATCTTCCTGGCCAAAGTTTCATCCTCCGGTAACTCTCCCCGATTCATATACGCCAAATATGGAACCGTCCAATCTGGGATAACATGAAGAGCCGCCACCAACTAAGCCTCTGGATAAGGAATAGCCAAATCCTCCTCTGTAGGTAGCTTGGCCGACGGGCTACGCAAAATATCTAGAAAAACATTGGGTAGAACCGGTTTACGTTGGGAACCCAAATGGCTTAAAGCGTCCGCCGCTTCATTCTTTCGTTGGTCCACATGGTCAACCTGATAACCTTTGAAGTGTCCAGCAACAGTATCCACCTCTTGACGATATGCTGCCATGAGCAGGTCCTTGGAATCCTAAGTACCAGACCCTTGTTGATCCACCAGGTCCGAGTCACCAAAGCACTTAACCTGACTTAAATTAATCTGCTTATCCATTCGTAGACCGTGGAGTAAAGTCTCATATTCAGCTGCATTGTTAGTGCAAGGGAACATTAAACGGAGAACATAATAAAACTTATCACCTCGTGGGGAAGTTAACACGACTCCAGCCCCCGAGCCCTCCAATTGCCTGGATCCATCGAAATGAATAGTCCAATAAGTATGATCCAGCTTTTCTTCCGGCGCTTGTATCTCCGTCCAGTCATTGATGAAATCCACAAGTGCTTGGGACATGATTGCTGTACGAGGCACATATTTTAACCTGTGAGGTCCAAGCTCAATGGCCCACTTGGCAACCCGACCAGTTGCTTCTCTATTTTGGATTATATCTCCCAAAGGGGCAGAGATGACCACAGTGATGGGATGACCCTGACAATACTGCTTAAGCTTCCGGCTTGCCATGAAAACTCCATACACCAGTTTTTTCCAATGTGGGTACCTCTGTTTGGACTCAATAAGCACCTCGTTGATATAATAAACCGGCCGTTGAACCGGAAATTCCTTCGCAGCCTCCTTGCACTCCACCACAATGGCCACACTAACAGCCCGGGCATTAGCAGCCACATATAACAACAGCGGCACTTTATCGACCGGAGTAGCAAGGACAGGTGGCTCTGCCAACTATTTCTTCAAGTCCTCAAATGTCGCATTAGCAGCATCACTCCAGACAAAATTGTCTATCTTTTTCATCATCTGATATAGAGGGATAGCTTTTTCTCCCAATCGGCTGATAAACCGGCTCAGCGCTGCAATACGGCCCGCCAGACGTTGAACGTCATTGATACACGCCGGTTTAGCCAGAGATGTAATAGCTTTGATTTTTTCGGATTAGCTTCAATGCCACTGTTAGACACTAGAAACCCCAAGAGCTTGCCTACTGGTACACCAAAAACATAGTTGGTCGGATTAAGCATTATCTTATAGACCCAGATATTATCAAAAGTTTCCTTCAAATCATCTATTAATGTCTCCTCCTTTCTGTACTTCACCACAATATCATCCACATATGCATGAAAATTACGCCCAATCTGATTATGAAGACAATTCTGCACACAGCGCTGATAAGTCGCCTGGGCACTCTTGAGCCAAAAGGGCATAGATACATAGCAGAAGGATCGAAAGGGAGTTATAAAAGTTGTCTTCTCCTGGTCCTTAACTGCCATTTTGATCTGATGATAACCAGAATAAGCATCCAGAAAACTCAAACGCTCACAACCTACCATAGCATCAATAATTTGATCAATACGAGGAAGAGCAAAGGGATCAGCTGGACATGCCTTGATCAAATATGTGTAATCCACACACATACGCCAAGTGCCGTTCTTCTTAAGTACTAGCACCGGATTAGCCAACCACTCAGGATGAAATACTTCAATGATAAACCCAGCCTCCAAGATCCTGGCTACCTACTCACCAATGGCCTTGCGTCTTTCTTCAGCGAAGCGGCGGAGAAACTGCTTGACTGGTTTAAACTTGGGATCGATATTAAGAGTGTGCTCAGCGAGTTTCCTCGGTACACCTGGCATGTCAGAAGGTTTCAATGCAAAGATGTCCCGGTTCTCACGGATGAACTCGATGAGCGCATTTTCCTATTTCGTATCCAAGTTAGCACTGATGCTAAACTGCTTGGATGAATCGCCAGGAATAAAATCAACCAGCTTAGTCTCATCAGCCAATTTAAACTTCAAGGCCGGATCATGCTCTGTAGTTGGCTTTTTCAAAGAAGTCATATCCGCCGGATCAACATTGTCCTTGTAGAACTTCAACTCCTCTATTGCACAAACCGACTCAACATAGGCCGCATCACCTTCTTCACATTCCAAAGCGATCTTACGACTCCCATGTACTGTGATGGTCCCCTTATGACCTGGCATTTGAACTGCAGATAAACATAACAGGGCCTTGCCATGAACTTAGCATAAGCCGGCCATCCAAATAGGGCATCATACGGGCTCTTGATTTTTACTACTTCAAAAGTCAAGGTCTCTGATCTTGCATCATGCTCATCTCCAAAAGCAACCTCCAGAGCTATCTTACCAACTGGATACACCGATTTACCAGGCACCACACCATGGAAAATGGTGTTTGATGGTTTAAGATTTTTATCTGTTAACCCCATGTGAGGGAAGATTTAATAATAAAGGATGTTGATACTGCTCCCCCCATCCATGAGCACCTTGGTGAACTTATACCCTCCAACCTGAGGCGCCACCACCAATGCCAGATGACCCGGATTATCAACCCGGGGCGGATGATCCTCTCGACTCCACACAATGGGTTGTTCAGACCAGCGTAAGTAACGGGGCACCACCGGTTCAACGGAGTTCACTGCCCTTTTATGAAGCTTCTGATCGCGCTTACATAGGCTAGTGGTGAAGACATGATACTGCCCACTATTCAACTGCTTCGGGTTGCTCTGGTAACCCGACTGTTGCTGCTGCTGACTCCCTTGATGATTATAACCACCCTGGCTGCCTTGACTGCCCTGATTGCCATACCCGCTTTGATTACCTTGAAATCCTGAGCCAGAAATGCTTCCACGATAACCTGACCCATGAGAACCGGGCCCTGAACCACTGGACGATCCATGATCATATTGGAAAAGATCCGAATTTTTGAACTCCTGCATAATAAAGCATTCATTCGAAAGGTGCGTAGCTGGCCTTTCTTTCGTCCCGTGCCTTGGGCAAGGTTGATTTAACAGGCGTTCAAGATTGACACCTGGTCCTCCGCCCCGCGGGGGCGGCTTACCCTTACGACGCTGACCATTATTCTACGTGTTTGTGTTAGCCACAAAATCTAAACTATTATCCGCTTTACACTTACCATTGTTTCCATGGCCCGCCGGGTTATGCTGCTGCCCTTTGCCGCTTTTCTTTCCCTTTTCGGCTTTTCATCGTCAGACTCAGGGTCCTTGGTACTATCAGAGTTGACATACTTAACCAGAGCGGTCATGAGCGTTCCCATGTCATTGCAGTGACGCTTGAGCCGTCCCAACTTCAACTTCAGAGGTGTGAACCGGCAATTCCCTTCCAACTTAAGACTGCTGTATCGGCATTGATGCAGTCCGATGAATGCAAGATTTCTGAAACCCGGCGCACCCAATGTCTTGTCGATTCACCTTTTCCTTGGACACAGATAGCTAAGTCCACAATTGACATGGGCTGCTTGCATGTGTACTTGAAGTTCTGGATAAACCGACCCCTTAACTCGGCCCATGACCCAATGGAGTTAGACGGCAAACTTTTTAGCCAAATGCGAGCTGTTCCTTCCAACATCATGGTGAAGTATTTAGCACATGCCGCATCGTCCACATCCAGCATCTCCATCGCCATCTCATAGCTTTCAACCCACGACTCGGGGGATAAATCGGCAGTGTAATTGGGCACTTTTCGAGGATCCTTCAAATCCTTGGGCAACCTTATATTACGTAAAGCCGGGGTGTGACACGACACCCCCAAAGAACTGGAGGTAACTCCTAGTTCCACAAAAGTTGTTAGACGACCCGGGGTAAGTTGACGGGTGATACATCTCCAACGTATCTATAATTTTTTATCGTTCCATGCTATTATTTATGATGTTTTGGTTGTTTAATGGGCTTTGTTATTCACTTTTATATTATTTTTGGGACTAACCTATTAACCCAAAGGCCCAGTCCAGATTGCTATTTTTTGCCTATTTCAGGGTTTTACAGAAAAGGAATATCAAACGGAGTCCAAACGGAATGAAACTTCGGGAGAGATATTTTTGGAGCAACATACGCACGGGAGACTTGAGAACCACAGAGTAGGGCTGACGTGGCGCCCACGAGGGTCGGGGCGCCCCCCCTACAGGGCATGCCCCCTACCTCGTGGGCCCCACGTCTGGCCCCCGGTGCCCTCCTTCCTCCTATATATACCTATGTACCCCGAAAACATTAGAGACGGGGAGAAAACCCTAGTTCCACCGCCGCAACCTTCTGTACCCGTGAGATTCCATCTTCGGGCCTATTCCGGAGCTCAACCGGAGGAGGGATCTACCACAGAGTGCTTCTACATCATCATCATCGCCTCACCATGAGTTGTGAGTAGTTTACCACAGACCTTTGGTTCCATAGTTAGTACCGAGATGGCTTCTTCTCTCTCTCTGAATCTCAATACCAAGTTCTCCTCGGTCTTCGAGGAGATCTATTCGATGTAATCTCTTTTTGCATTGTGTTTGTCGAGATCCGATGAATTGTGGGTTTATGATCAAGATTATCTATGCGAAATATTTGGTTCTTTTCTAAACTCTTTCATGTATGATTATAATACTCTTGCAAGTCTCTTCGAATTATTGGTTTGGTTTGGCCTACTAGATCTATAGTTCTTGCAATGGGAGAAGTGACTGGATTTGGGTTCAATTTTCGGTGTCCTTTCCCAGTGATAGTAGGGGCAGCAAGGCACGTATTGTATTGGTGCCATCGAGGATAAAAAGATGGGGTTTATATCATGCTATTTGAGTTTATCCCTCTACTTCATGTCATCTTGCTTAAGGCGTTACTCTGTTCTTATGAACTTAATACTCTAGATGCATGCTGGATAGCCGTCGATGTGTGGAGTAATAGTAGTAGATGCAGAATCGTTTCGGTCTACTTGTCTCGGACGTGATGCCTATATATAATGATCATGCCTATATAGTCTCATAATTATTCGCTCTTCTATCAATTGTTCGATAGTAATTCGTTCACTCACCGTAGAAATATGCTATCATGAGAGAAGCCACTAGTGAAACCTATGCCCCCCAGGTCTATTCTCAACATATCAATCTACAATCTACTCTACTTTTCCGTTTTTACTTTCTGTTCTTATATCCAAAAATACCAAAAATATCAAACTATCATCTCTATCAGATCTCACTTTCGTAAGTGACAGTAAAGGGATTGACAACCCCTTATCACGTTCGCTGCGAAGTTCTTATTTGTTTGTGCAGGTGTGAGGGACTCGCGCATGGTCTCCTACTGGATAGATACTTTGGTTCTCAAAAACTGAGGGAAATACTTACGCTACTGTGCTGCATCAACCTTTCCTCTTCGAGGGAATACAACGCAAGCTCGAGAAGTAGCAAGAAGAATTTCTGGCGCCGTTGCCGGGAAGGCTTACGCAAAAGTCATTTACCAAGTACCTATCACAAACCCTTATCCTTCGCATTACATGTATTTGCCTCTCGTTTTCCTCTCCCCCATTTCACCCTTGTCGTTTTATCTGCCTTTATTTTTCCCATGTGTTTATTAGTCGCTTTGCCTTGTCGTCATGGCTAGTCCCTTATCCGCTCCGTTGTCTCCCGAGTTTGAAGTTCTTCACTTCAAGCAAAAGCAAGGAGAAAACTTAAAAGATGCTTGGTTTAGGATGATGGAATCTTATTATAATTGCACCTTAGAGGTGAATTTTAGAATCCTGCTTCGCAATTTTCATGTTGGACTAAATATGTCCCATAGACAACTCTTGGATGGCGTTGCCAAAGGGAATTTTATCGAAGTTGATCCTAGTATTGCACATGAAATTATAGAGGGAATAGTGGGAACACTACCTCCACAAAAAGGGTCACATCCAACCTAGGAAGGGACACAAGTTCTTGAGAAAATTTGCGAAGTAAAAAAAAAATATTACAAAAGTCTCTTGAACCTCTTAAGAGTGTTAGCGGAAATCTCCACTGCATCAATATGTTGATTACCCTTTGCAATAATGTAACACTCCAAATTTTTTGGTTTTGTTTTATTCCAAACTTTTGGTCTTTTGGAAGGGGGTTATTTGATCTTCTCTTGAAACCCTTCTAAAATCTTTTCTGACCAAAGTTTGTGTGTTTTTCTCAAAGCTTGATTTTTTGGCCTTGAAGGTTTTCTTCTTGTGTTAGCTCAAGCACAAGTTGATTTTCAAAAGGGTTTGGTTGATTCTTTTCCCTTCTTGAATTAACCATCATAGGATTAAGCTTGGACTTATCTTCCTCTCCAACTTTCCTCTTGCCATGACACCCAACAGAAATTGTTCTCTCCAAGACTTCCTCTTCACCCTAGGACAAGTCTCTCTTTAATTCTAGTGAGTTTCAACCTTATTGGAATTTATCTTCTATTTATTTTGCTCCAAAAACAATTTATGTCCATTAAAGTGAACTATGGTGATTTACAAAGGAAACACCATGTCCAACTTGGTATTTGATTCCAAACTAATTTCCCTAGATAGTCCTTAGTACCCACAACCTAGATCCATCTTGTTTCATAGGTCCAGTTCAAAATTTTCAAATTTCACCTACTGCAAGTTTGGACCAGATTTGCAAATTTTGGTGAAATTCATATTTTCCTTCTTCCAAATATTCCGTGAAAATTCAGCCAGCCTCTAGATGCCTCAAGAGGCCACTCCACCAAATATCAGCTCCAGAAATATTTTCCACATGCCAAAATCATTTCATCATACACCTGGCGTGCACTGTTTCTGTCAGTTTAAAAAACGCTAACTGAACTTTGCAGGCGATAGTGTAGTTCGTCAGTTTCGTCAGTCAGCTGCGACAATCTCACCAGTGCCCACCCTGGCACGATGCTCACTGCACCTCCTTCTTATCCAGAGCGACGCACGCTTGCTTGGCTGCTTCTGGGCATCGGTAGCGCCCTGGCCTGCCCACGCCGGCGTCTTTCGTGGCGGCAGAACACCCCGTGGCGGCCGACAAAAGGCACCCTGCGGCACAACGCAGTTTGGCACCGCCCAAGTCACCTGAGAGCTCCGCGTGGCCTTCTCCACCGTCAGCGCACGCCTGCAGCACCGTCGCCGTGGCCTGGCACGCACAGGGCACGCTCTCTGCCGCCGACGTGCCACACGGCCATTCCGTCGAGGGCAGACCATAACCGCCCCTCTCGTACTAAGTTAAGCACTGAA
Organism: Secale cereale; assembly: GCA_902687465.1. NCBI lineage: Eukaryota > Viridiplantae > Streptophyta > Magnoliopsida > Poales > Poaceae > Secale > Secale cereale. The sequence goes on from LR738710.1 coordinate 644,422,932, forward strand.
ATGGAACCAGTACACCTCCTAGTCGATGCTCAATCCCCTAAACCCACCGTCCAGCCACTGCGCCGCCGTAATCGCTCACCAGACTTATCCCGTTCACGGCAACCGCCTCGGCCCGGCTATATATAGTGCCCCCGAGCTCACTCTCGAGCCCGCACACCTCCACCATCTCTCTAGACCACGCCTAGCCTCTAGAAGAGCCTCGAGGGGCCCTTCTTCCTCGACCCCGGCCAACTCCGTCCGCCTCGGGCTCCATCAACATTCTCTCTGGTGAGAACTCCTCCGCCGTCCTGGACTCGAGCGTAACCTCCTGGCACCTACCTGAGTCTAACCCCCACTCGAATTTGACCCCAGAGACTCTCTCCGACGAGGCCCACGACCACCCGAGCCGCCGTCCACCGGAGATAGGGTCGCCGTCGACGTGGGGCTCGCCGACGCTCAACTCCACCACCCACAGACGCGGAAGAACACCAGGAAGCTATAGGTATCGCTCCCTCCCCCTACCTCGCCGTCGATCGGCGCTGGCGACCACCGCAGCCTTCTGGCGCCGGCGCGGCTCTGTTTGAACTTTTAAACCCGACGAGTGGGACCTCCTCGTCAGCCTCTCATTTCCCTCCAAAACGTTTTTCTGGAAAGCGCCTTCGGGCAAAGTACGTCTTCTCATTCAGCTGGTTTACTGCGTACCGGTTCGCTTTTCTATTTTCTATTCTAGCCCCTAGAAACTTTTTGTTTCATTACAGATGAGTCCCTGGACAGAAACTCTAATATCTTTTTAACTAAAGATGATTTTGAGTTGATTCTTTTTCTGTCCTCTTTAGTTTTCTGTCTAGTTTTTTGTCATATTTATTTGAAAAATATTTGGATCCTTTTTTTTGCACGCGCGATATTTATGTTAGTATTCGTTTTGTTTGAATACGTAGATACCGAAGGACGTGACAGAGCCGCGAACCTCACTGAGTTAGACTCCGACTACTCCGAACCAGGCAAGCATGTTTGAACCTTTGATATGATGAGTGTGTTGCATGTTTGCTCGAGTAGTTATTCTTCATGGCATGGTCATATAAGCATTGTGATGATTATATTTTCATGCAAGTAAGCTTCGGGTGAGCCCCGAAGTATGATGGTTGAACCCCCTCCATCATGTGGTGACATGATGAGTTGTGTACTGGTATTGTCGGAGCATGCCCGTAGAACATGCTAGTAGAAGGTTAACTTTAGTATCAACGTGGATCAAGTTGTGATCCCGTTCGTCTCCTTTTTGGTACTGTCATATGCCGTCTATTAAGATTACGGTCTAGTAGGTTGCAAACCACTTTCCATGTACACACCAAGTAGAGGGGCCGGGATGAGGGTTCCATGGCCCTGGATTAAAGGCCGTCATCCGGTCAGGGGGCATGGGTGTTTTCGGTTGGGACCGAGGGGGGGGGGGCACCCCTTACAGCGCGCAGACATAAATTTGATCCCATGCTACTCGAGGTTGTAGCCTCCCCGTCTTAAAGTTTTTCGTGAATGTTGTCGCGGATGATTCCGGACAACAGGATGTGAAATGGGTGTGTACTGGTCAGTTGTGTTTCTACTTAAACACCTTAGACGGAACTAGTCCCTGTGGCTAGTGGAATTCCGTTGACTGTGATTTAATCGTACAAGCTCTGCAGAGTGAAATCTTCCGAGTAGCCATGTTTATGGCCTAGAGTCAATCTTCGTGTCAACCCCGGTGACCGTCTGTAGTAAATTCTTGATAGTAACAATACTAGTGATTTTTGTCAAGTTCATTTGGTAGATGAACTAACCAATTATCTCGGTACTGATTTATTTCTAGAAGTATTTCACCATTATACTATTGTCGTTATAAGCCCTTTATGTGATGTCGCTCAGACATCCGACTGTGGCATCCCTGTTATTTATTTTCATTATAAGCCCTTTATGTGATGTCGCTCAGACGTCTGACTGTGGCATTCCCGTTATTTATTTTCATTATAAGCCCTTTATGTGATGTCGCTCAGACGTCCGACTGTGGCAATCATGTTATTTATTTTCGTTATAAGCCATTTATGTGATGTCGCTCAGACGTCCGACTGTGGCATTCCTATTATTTATTTTCATTATAAGCCCTTTATGTGATGTCGCTCAGGTGTCCGACTGTGGCATTCCTGTTATTTATTTTCATTATAAGCCCTTTATGTGATGTCGCTCAGACGTTCGACTGTGGCATTCTTGGTATTTATTTTCTTTATAAGCCCTTTATGTGATGTCGCTCAGACGTCCGACTGTGGCATGTTTTTATTCAGTTTGTCTCACGAGGCGTCTCCCACACACTCGTTCGGTTTTTTTATTTACCATATGGATTTCGGGAGGATTACCGCCCGACTTCTATTCTTACTTGCAGTACAGAAATTATATTACCCGGTTACATATGGCTAGAATACTCACTTGCATCATGTTTGCATTTATTATATCTTATGTCCGAACTGTCTTGCGAGTACATTCAAAGTACTGACCTGGCTTGTTGATTTGGCCAGATGTTGACGAAGGCAATCTCATGGATGAAGAGTTCGATAGCGAGTCCGACGTCTAGTGGAGTCCCAGTCAGTCTCTTGCAATCCTGGAGTTGATCACTGTTATATAACCACTTCCGCCAACCACCAAATAAATTCATCGGGTCTCACTCCGACACTCGATGAATTGTAAGATATTGGAGTCACATCACCCACCACACTGTGACATATCCATCACCTTTTTATTATGAGTTAGTAGTACGCCACCCTACCATTGTGTCATATCCGCCTTTATGTATTATATCGGCGTGCTTGTAATAAATTGTTGAGCAACCTCAGCTCAACCTTGTATAATATTCAGTACTCTGGAATTTTGTATGAATGAATTGTCTATCAGCAAGAAGTATTGTTCTGTGCTGGTTCGATAAAAAGGTTGGTCTCTCAGTAATTATTTTACTGAAAAATCGGTCCTCGCAACCTTGGTACCAGAGCCAGGCTGACTGTAGGAAGCCACTAGGTGCGATCGCTAATCGGTTATTAGCGTAATAAGTGCTATTCGGCATTTTTGCATTTGTAGCAATTTTCTGTTAGTCATAAAAAATTTATGACTTGACTATTCGGAATTTTTGTCTACTTTTGTAGATGGCCAGCGGCGACTGCGATTCACAAGTGTTCGCCAACATTCCTGAGAAGTTTGTCAAGCTCCTCTTCGCCATCACCAAGGTCGCGATCGGGCCATCAACCCGTCCAGAGTTTACACTCTACCGTCACAAACTCAACGACAGCGTGTCGATTCACCAAGTCGTGGTGCACTTCAAGGGGGGCGTTCTGAAGTGCGCCGCCTCCGATTTGTGGGCAGGGCCATGCCTACGGAGAGGCATGCCATGCAAATGGCTGCCCGTGAGGCGATAGCTCGTCTACGGGATATTCTTCCTTCAATGAAGACTCGTCGCTACTATTACCTCCCATGCCACGTGCCCTACACGTGCCACTATGTGTTTGCTTGTGCAAATGGGGAACGTGATGAAGCCATCGAATCAATGGTTGAGTACCTCAAGGCTCTTGAGGCAGCGTTTGATAATCTTGTGGACGACTTAGTGGCTGCTCGTACGGACTTAGTCTAGAGTGGCTCCGCCAACAGGAGGGAGCTACTCCATACTTCGCCACCACTGACTTTTGTCTCGTCCGCCGCATCTTATGCACCTTCCATCTTAGCCACCGCTCGCCGTCTGCCTACCACTGAGGAGTTTGACCAGGTCATTGCTTCTACCCCAGTCAGAGCTGCACCACCTGCCGCACCTGCATCAACACCCCGTACCAACACTCCACGCTTGGAGCCCATTAGTGAGGAGGAAGTTGAGTCTCCATCACCACTGGGCCTTACCCTCGGCAGGCCGAGGGAAGTCTTCAACATCTCCGAGTAGTGCGCCTGTTCGCGACGCGTCAAGCTCGCTTGTATGATTTGTATGATATGTAAAATAGGTTGTCGGGGAGTAGTCTGGTTGCGCATCATGTAGGAACTGGAGGAGTGCACTAGCATGAATAACCTGTCAGGAATGTGTACGCACATCCTGATTGACGTATGTATAATTACGACTCGCGTGTAAGATATGTACTAAGCGGTCCTTCTCCGTGCGCAATCAAGATTTTATTTTGAAAATCTTTTGAGCTCGTGTTTTTGCTGCTTTTGCAAATCTTGGTTTATTCTTGCCGCTCAGTTCATCTCTTGATTTCTGCAATAATACCCCCAAAGTGAGAAATGACTCGTCCCTGGACGCGTTCCATGCCAAGCCCGCCAGAAGAAAATTATGGCACACAGACAGGTAACAACTTCACACGGGGCAGTCAAGTCAGCAGGGCAGCGAAACAGCATTTTCTCAAGTTTGTCGTCTTTACGAGCAAAGTCAGCAGCAGCATCAGGAAATGATGAACCATGTCATTAACCTGGGAAATCACAGTGAGCCATACCAACAACATTCAAAATTATCTGAATTACAGAAGACACGTCCGCCAACATTTTCTCACACAGACAGACCTCTTGAGGCCGATGATTGGCTTCGAGACATTGAAAGAAAATTAATCGTGACACAATCCTCAGACCGTGAAAAGGTACTTTACGCACCACATTATCTTACTAGAGTAGCCGCGTCATGGTGGGACAATTTTCTGCATATGCACCCCAACGAAAATGATATCACATGGTAAGATTTTAAAGAAGGCTTTCGTGGGGCGCACATTCCTAGAAGCATTATGAAGATCAAGAAAAGAGAGTTTGATGACCTCAAGCAAAGGGGCACGACCGTAACTGAGTACAACAGCCAGTTTACTCAATTATCCCGTTATGCCAACGAAGAGCGTATGACTGAAAATAATAAGATGGAAAAATTCCTGGATGGTCTGGCACCAGCCCTTAAATGACAGTTAGTCATACACACTTTTCCAGATTTCAAGGCACTGGTTGACAAGGCTATTACTTTGGAAAATGAGCGTCGCAGTCTGGAAGACATTTGCAAGCGAAAAAGGGATCAGGCCAACCACCCTCGCAACAACAGGAATAAGGTAAATTTTCAGAAAAATGGGGCGAACAAATCCATGACAAATGACACACTTCCAAGCAAAAAATTTCATGCAAGGGACAAGGATTTCACATATCGCCCAGGTGTTACTTGCTACGCTTGTGGAGAAGAGGGACACTATGCTAAACAGTGCCCAAAGCCAAGAAACTCATCACCGAAGCCAAACAACAACGGAAACACTTCCGCACTCAAGAGTAACAACTTCAACCCCAATAACAACCACAAGAAAGGCCACCTGAACCATGTGACCAAGGAGCAAGCACAGGATGCCCAGGATATTGTACTCGGTACGTTCCCTGTCAACACAATACCTGCCACGGTTTTGTTTGATTCTGGAGCTTCTCCTTCATTCATTTCGAAGAGTTTTGCTTTGCAACATGGTTTTTCGATGCTTCCCTTGGGAAAGTCAATGACCATCAAGTCCCCCGGAAGTAAGCAGATCACTCAGAATTACTGTCAAGGTATAACCATTGAAATTGAAGGGTTAAAGTTTCACTCAAACCTCATCGTATTGGAAAACAAGGGACTAGATGTTATCCTGGGTATGGACTGGCTAACCACCAACAAAGGATTTATCGACTGCTTCAAACGAACTGGAATTCTTACTCATCATCATGGAAATACAATAAGAGTCGCAGCTCAAGAAAGACCAGTATCGCGGCAACCAAAATTAAACAAGGTAGACACTACGGAATTAAGCAAGGTTCCAGTAGTATGTGAGTCTCCAGACGTATTTCCCGAAGAACAGCCAGGCATGCCGCCAGACAGAGAAATAGAATTCATCATTGAGCTAGCACCTGGAACCACCCCCATATACAAGAAACCATACAGAATGTCACCGTCCGAGTTGGTTCAACTAAAGAAGCAAATAAAGGAATTACTGGACAAAGGATTTATACGGGCCAGCTCCTCACCTTGGGGTTCGCCGGTATTATTTGCCAAAAAGAAGGATGTGACTATGAGATTGTGTATAGACTACCGAGCACTCAACATGGTCACTATCAAGAACAAATATCTGATGCCACGGATAAATGATTTATTTGACCAGCTCGCGCATGCCAAGGTTTTCTCAAAGGTCGATTTAAGGTCGGGTTATAATCAATTAAAAGTACAGACAGAAGATATCCCAAAAATAGCATTCACCTCCAGATACGGACTATATGAATTTACGGTAATGCCGTTTGGACTGACCAACGCCCCCGCATATTTTGTCCACCTGATGAACAAAGTGTTTATGAAATTTATGGACAAATTTGTGGTAGTATTTATTGATGATATCTTGGTATATTCAAGGACACTAGAAGAATATGCTGAACATCTCCGCATTGTACTGGGAGAATTAAGGAAACATCAACTCTACGCCAAATTCAGCAAATGTGAATTCTGGTTAAGACAAGTTGGTTTTCTAGGCCACGTATTAACACAAGAAGGAGTCGCTGTGGACCCGGAAAAAGTCAAGGCTGTACTTGGTTGGAAGTCGCCAGCCAATGTAACGGATATACGAAGTTTCCTCAGAATGGATGGATATTACCGGAGGTTTATTGAAGGATTTTCCACCATAGCCAAACCGATGACACAGCTACTCAAGATGGATAAGAAATTCGTATGGACGGAAGCTTGTGAGAAGAGCTTCCAGGAACTCAAAAAGAAATTAACAACAACCCCAGTATTGGTCGTACCCGACATACACAAAAGTTTTGAAGTATATTGGAACGCATCCCGGAAAGGTCTCGGATGCGTACTAATGCGAGAAGGCAAAGTAGTCGCCTACGCTTCCCGGCAACTACGGAAACATGAAGAAAATTATCCTACTCATGATTTGGAATTGGCAGCGGTCATTCTTGCACTCAAGGAGTGGAGGCACTTTTTGCTTGGGAATCGTTGTGAAATATATACGGACCATAAGAGCCTCCAATATATTTTCACACAACCAGAGCTAAATTTACGACAACGACGCTGGTTGGAACTGGTAAAAGATTATGACATTGGCATCCACTATCACCGAGGAAAGGCAAACGTGGTAGCCGATGCTCTCAGCCGTAACCCCAGCCCAGACAACGGGAGCCTACATAACTTGAGACCCGAATTTCAGCGAGAATCCGCCAAGCTCAACTTAATGATGGTCAATGAAGGCGAAGTGTCAAATATGGAAATACGGCCTACACTAATAGAACAAATAAAGAAGGCTCAGCATGGACACCCCAGCATTGAAGGAATAAAAAGAAAAGTAAGTCAGGGCAAGGCCTCAGAATTTACCATAGACAGTGAGGGAATATTATGGTTCGGAGACAGGCATTGCGTACCAAATAGCGAAGACCTCAAAAAACAAATTCTAGCAGAGAGCCACACCGCTCCATATTCAATCCACCCTGGAGGGACCAAAATGTACAAGGACATCCAGGAAAGATTTTGGTGGCACGGAATGAAGACGGAGATAGCCACATACATTGCATGTTGTGATTCATGTCAATGCATTAAAGCCGAGCACCAAAAACCCACAGGACTTTTACAGCCAAACAAGATACCTGAGTGAAAATGGGACGATATTGGGATGGATTTTATTGTTGGACTGCCATGGTCATAACACGGAAATGATGCCATTTGGGTCATCACAGATAGACTGACTAAGGTGGCACACTTCATTCCAGTCAAGACAACCCACACCACCCAAAAGCTTGCCAAGCTTTACCTCGCCCGTATAGTATGCCTACATGGAGTTCCAAAGACTATAATATCCGACAGAGGCACTCAGTTCGTCTCCAAATTTTGGGATCAGTTGCAGCAAGCCCTCGGAACGCAACTAACGTTCAGTACAGCCTATCACCCCCAGACTGGAGGACAAACGGAACGAGTGAATCAAATACTAGAAGACATGCTGAGGGCATGTGTCCTCACCTATGCAACCAGTTGGGAGGCAAGCTTACCGTATGCCGAGTTTGCATACAACAACCGTTACCAAGCCAGCCTAAAAATGGCACCTTTCAAAGCCTTGTACGGACGAAGATGCCGTACTCCATTAAACTGGTCAGAAACAGGGGACAGTCGTATCTTCGGCCCAGATATGTTGAAAGAAGCTGAGGAAAAAGTTAAAATAATATGGGATCGACTCAAGACAGCCCAAAGCCGGCAGAAGAGCTATTACGATCAAAAGCATCGGGAAGTAAGTTTTGAGCCCGGTGAAGACGTATACCTACGTGTATCTCCTATGAGGGGACTGCAACGATTCAAGGTCAAAGGGAAACTAGCACCACAATTTATCAGACACTTCCGTATAGTTGCACGGAGAGGCACAGTGGCTTACCAGTTGGCCCTTCCCAAGGAACTGTCAGACGTCCACGACGTGTTCCATGTTTTGCAACTAAGGAAGTGTGTAAGCAACCCATAGAAGCATGTGCCGCATGAAAATCTTGATGTGCAACCAGATCTCACCTACCGGGAACACCCAATAAAAATATTGGAGGAGTTGATGTCTACACACGCTTCTACTCTTGTAGACTATGTTGGGTCTCCAAGCGCAGAGGTTTGTAGGACATCAGCAATTTCCCTCAAGTGGATGACCTAAGGTTTATCGAACTCAGGGAAGTAGAGGTTGAAGATGGTCTCTCTCAAGCAACCCTGCAACTAAGATACAAGAAGTCTCTTGTGTCCCCAACACACCTAATACACTTGTTAGATGTATAGGTGCACTAGTTCGGCGAAGAGATGTTAAATGGCAAGTGATATGGATGGCAAAACAAAGTAATATAAATCTGTAATAAAAAGTGCAGCAAGCAAACAAGTGGTAAACGTGAGCACAAATGGTATTGCAATGGTGGAAACAAGGCCTATGGTTCATAATTTCACTAGTGGCAACTCCCAACAACATTAACGTAATCGAATCACATGATATTTCCCATAAAACATGCAAAGGGGACACACTCGGAGGTCATTCCTTCGTGGTCAAGAGAGGACGAGAATTATGTAGGGCTACAAAAGCACACCTCAAAGTTCGTAGTTCTCAATCTAAAGATTTCCCAATGTCACCGCGGCCATCCAAAGAGAGTCCCACAATCACCACAACATATCTAAAGGATAGTCAAAGACAAGCACCAAGAGACTCTCGATCTTCAATCAACACGCAAGAGAGGAAATCACTCATGAAAATACTTTTCTAATCCATGTCCAATAGACCGCTGTCACCTTGGTCTCGAGGATTATACTAGATAAAGACAAGTGAGTACATCAATCCAATACATAGAGGTAGGGGAAATATCATGGGATCACCCTAGATTAACATAGCCTATGATCACAACGAAGATCACATCATGGGAGAGAGAATTGACCACATAGCTACTGGTAAGAACCTCAGCCCCGAGGAGGAACTACTCCCGCATCATGGAGGGAGGAAGCAACATCGATGGAGATGAATCCGGGGGCACTTCCCCGTCCCGGCAGGGTGCCGACGCAGGAATTCTGGTCCCCCGAAGCTTGATGGCGATGGCGGCGGAGATCGGAATCGCGTCTGGAGAAAAGGGGTCCGGAATCAAGGTTTCCGCGACACGGTGTAAATATATGCCAAAGGGGGGCATCAGAGGGGGTCAGGGGTGCCCAGGTGCCCCTGTTGGAAATATGCCCTAGAGGCAATAATAAAAGAGTTATTATTATATTTCCTTGTTCATGATAATCGTTTATTATCCATGCTATAACTGTATTGATTGGAAACTCAAATACATGTGTGGATGAATAGACAGACTTTGTGTCCCTAGTGAGCCTCTACAGGACTAGCTCGTTGATCAAAGATGACCGCGGTTTCCAGGTCATGGACATGAGTTGTCATTTGATAACGGGATCACATCATTAGGAGAATGATGTGATGGACGAGACCCAAACGTTAAACATAGCTTTTGATCCTATCAGTTATCGCTATAGTTTTCTGCATGTCAAGTATAAGTTCCTATGACCATGAGGTCATGTAACTCACTGACACCGTAGGAGTGCTTTGTGTGTGCCAAACGTCACAACGTAACTGGGTGACTATAAAGATACTCTACAGGTATCTCCGAGGGTGTCTGTTGAGTTGACATGGATCGAGACTGGGATTTGTCACTCCGTGTGACGGAGAGGTATCTCCGGGCCCACTCGGTAATACGTCATCTCAATGAGCTCAAAGTGACTAAGTAGTTGGTCACGGGATTATGTATTACGGTAACGAGTAAAGAGACTTGCCGGTAACGAGATTGAACTAGGTATAGAGATACCGACGATCGAATCTCGGGCAAGTAACATACCGACGAGACAAAGGGAACTGTATACGGGATTGCCTGAATCCTTGACATCGTGGTTCATCCGATGAGATCATCGAGAAACGTGTGGGAACCAATATGGGTATCCAGATTCCGCTATTGGTTATTGACCTGGGAGTGTCTCGGTCATGTCTACATGGATTCCGAACCCGCAGGGTCTACACACTTAAGGTTCGGTGACGCTAGGGTTGTTAGTGAGAACAGTGCATGGTTACCGAAGGTTGTTCGGAGTCCCGGATGAGATCCCGGACGTGACGAGGGTCTCCGGAATGGTCCGGGGACGAAGATTGATATACAGGATGAAAGGTTTCGGAGTCCGGAAGTGTTCCGGGGAGCATCGGGAAATCGGCGGATTACCGAAAAGGGTTTCAGGGGTCCCGGAAGTGGTTCTGGGCCTAATGGGCCACAAAGGGGGGACACCACAGCCCTCATAGGGCTGTGCGCCCCCCCCCCCTGGGCCCTCTCCTATGGCGCATGGGGGGCTGGCCCCTCCTAGGGCAGCCGCACCCCCTGGCTTGGGGGGCAAGGCACCTAGGGGGGGGGAAACCCTAGGGCCTGGCGCAGCCCTTGGCCGCCGCCCCCCCTCTGCCCTGGCCGCCGGCCCCCCTAGGGGAAACCCTAGGGCGCCCCCCTCTCCTCCTTCCCCCTATATATAGAGAGGTAGAGGGAGGGCAGCTAACACGCGTTTGTGCCTCGGTGCTGCCCTCCCTCTCCCACAACATATTCGTCTTCCCGCGGTGCTTAGGCGAAGCCCTGCTGGAATCCTCCTCTACCATCACCACCACGCCGTCGTGCTGCCGGTCTCTCCATCAACCTCTCCTCCACCCCTTGCTGGATCAAGAAGGAGGAGACGTCCCCGAGCCGTACGTGTGAAGAACGCGGAGGCACCGTTGCTTCGGTGCTAGGATCTTCGGCGATCTGAATCGCGGCGAGTACGACTCCATCAACCGCGTTCTTAATGCTTCCGCTTAGCGACCTACAAGGGTACGTGGATCCAACTCTCCTCTCGTAGTAGCATCTCCTAGATTGATCTTGGTGAACGTAGGAAAAATTTTTGTTTCCCATGCAACGTTCCCCAACAGTGGCATCATGAGCTAGGATCTTGCGTAGATGCTTTCTCGAGTAGAACACAAAAGGGTTTGTGGGCGTTGATGTTTAAATTGCTGCCCTCCTTAGTCTTTCTTGATTCAGCGGTATTATGGGATGAAGCGGCCCGGACCAACTTTACATGTCCACGTACATGAGACCGGTTCCATCGACAGACATGTGACTTTTGTTGCATAAGATGGCTGGCGGGTGTCTGTCTCTCCTATCTTAGTTGAATCGGAATAGAACAAGGCGGTCCTTGTAGAAGGTTAAATAGCAACTTGAATATCACCGTTGTGGCTTTGCGTAGGTAAGAAGCGTTCTTGCTAGATACCCGTAGCAGCCACGTAAAACATGCAACAACAAATTAGAGGACGTCTAACTTGTTTTTGCAGGGTATGCATGTGATATGATATGGCCAATGACATGATGAGATATATTTGATGTATGAGATGATCATGTTGTAATAGTTAATATCGACTTGCATGTCGATGCATACGGCAACCGGCAGGAGCCATAGGGTTGTCTTTATTTTTTGTATGACCTGCGTGTCAATCATTAAGCGCTTTGTAATGCTTTACTTTATCGCTAAACGGTAGCAATAGTAGTAAGAGCATGGTGGGCGCCGACAACCCCGATGGCGACACGATGATGGAGATCATGGTGTGGCGCCGGTGACGATGGAGATCATGCCGGTGCTTTGGAGATGGAGATCAAAAGCACGAGTTGATGGCCATATCATGTCACTTATGATTTGCATGTGATGTTAATCCTTTTATGCATCTTATTTTGCTTAGGACGACGGTAGCATTATAAGGTGATCCTTCACTAAAATTTCAAGATAAAATTGTGTTCCCCCCGAGTGTGCGCCGTTGCGAAGGTTCGTCGTTTCGAAGCACCACGTGATGATCGGGTGTGATAGACTCTACGTTCGCATACAATGGGTGCAAGCCAGTTTTGCACATGCAGAACACTCGGGTTAGACTTGACGAGCCTAGCATGTACAGACATGGCCTCGGAACACGGAGGACCGAAAGGTCGAGCATGAGTCATATAGTAGATATGATCAACATGTTGATGTTCACCATTGACACCACCTCATCTCACGTGATGATCGGACTTGGGTTGGTGAATTTGGATCATGTCACGCTCGAATGACCAGAGGGATGTCAATTTGAGTGGGAGTTATAATTAATTTGATTAGGTAATAACTCACTTATCATGAACAATAGTCTAAAATGTCTTTGCAAATCTTTGGTTGTAGATGGCTCGCGCAGTAGCTCCCCTGAATTTTAATGCGTTCCTAGAGAAAGCTAAACTGAAAGATGATGGGAGTAACTTTGTGGACTGGCTCCGCAATCTGAGGATCATCCTCACAGCTGCCCATAAGGTTTATGTCCTAAATGCACCGCTAGGTGACCCCCCCGCTCCTACAGCCCCTGCAGACGTTTTGAACGTCTGGCAGACACGTTCGGATGACTATTCGATAGTGCAGTGTGCCATGTTGTACGGCTTGGAAGGAGGACTTCAAAGGCGTTTTGAACGTCATGGTGCATATGAGATGTACCAGGAGTTGAAGTTCATCTTTGAAATGAATGCTAAGATCGAGAGGTATGAGACCACCGATAAATTCTTTGCTTGCAAGATGGAGGAGAATTCGTCTGTCAGTGAGCACTTACTGAAGATGTCTGGGTACTATACCCGCATAGCTGATCTGGGACTTGTGTTCCCGGATGAGGCTATCATTGACAGAATTCTCCAGTCACTCCCTCCTAGCTACAAGAGCTTCGTGCAGCAGTATAACATGCAAGGGATGAACAAAACCATCGCCGAGCTGTTTTCGATGCTGAAAGTCGCTGAGGCAGACATCCAGAAGGAGTATCAAGTGTTGATGGTCAATAAAACCACCAGTTTCAAGAAGAATGGCAAGAGCAAGAAGGGTAACTCTAAGAAGGGTGGCAAAGCAGTTGCTAATCCAGTGAAGAAACCCAAGGCTGGGCCCAAGCCAGAGACTGAGTGTTTCTATTGCAAGGGGAACGACCACTGGAAGCGGAACTGCCCCAAGTATCTGGCGGACAAGAAGGGGGCCAACAACAACAAAGGTATATGTGATATACATGTTATTGATGTGTACCTTACCAACTCTCGTTGTAGTGCCTGGGTATTTGATACCGGTTCGGTTGCTCACATTTGCAACTCTAAACAGGAACTGCGGAATAAACGGAGGCTGGCGAAGGACGAAGTGATGATGCGCGTGGGAAATGGTTCCAAGGTTGATGTGATCGCCGTCGGCACGCTCGCTCTTCGATTACCATCGGGATTAGTTATGAACCTGAATAATTGTTATTTAGTGCTTGCGTTAAGCATGAACATTATATCTGGATCTTGTTTATTGCGAGACGGTTACTCATTTAAATCAGAGAATAATGGTTGTTCTATTTATATGAGTAATATCTTTTATGGTCATGCACCCGAAGTTAGGGGTTTATTCTTATTGAATCTCGATAGTGATGATACACATGTTCATAACATTGATGCCAAAAGATGTAGAGTTGATAATGATAATACCACTTTCTTGTGGCACTGCCGTCAGGGTCATATCGGCGTGAAACGCATGAGGAAGCTCCATGCTGATGGACTTTTGGAGTCTCTTGATTTTGAATCACTTGACACGTGCAAGCCGTGCCTCATGGGCAAGATGACAAGGACCCCGTTTTCAGGGACAATGGAACGGGCAAGTGACTTATTGGAAATCATACATACTGATGTGTGCGGTCCGATGAGTGTAACGGCGCGCGGTGGATATCGTTATTTTCTCACCTTCACTGACGACTTAAGTAGATATGGGTATATTTACTTAATGAAGCATAAGTCTGAAACTTTTGAAAAGTTCAAGCAATTTCAGAGTGAAGTTGAAAATCATCGTAACAAGAAGATCAAGTTCCTACGATCTGATCGAGGGGGAGAATATCTGAGTTATGAGTTTGGTGATCACTTAAGAAAATGTGGAATTGTTTCACAGTTGACGCCACCTGGAACACCACAGCGTAATGGTGTGTCCGAACGTCGTAATCGAACCCTATTAGATATGGTACGTTCTATGATGTCTCTTGCCGATTTGCCACTATCGTTTTGGGGATATGCGTTAGAGACAGCTGCATTCACTTTAAATAGGGCTCCATCTAAGTCGTTGAGACAACACCGTATGAACTGTGGTTTGGTAAGAAACCTAAGTTGTCTTTTCTCAAGGTTTGGGGTTGCGATGCTTATGTCAAAAGGCTTCAGCCAGAAAAGCTCGAACCCAAAGCGGACAAATGTGTCTTCATAGGATACCCAAAAGAAACAGTTGGGTACACCTTCTATCTCAGATCCGAGGGCAAAGTGTTTGTCGCTAAGAACGGGTCCTTTCTCGAGAAAGAGTTTCTCTCGAAAGAATTGAGTGGGAGGAAGGTAGAACTTGATGAGGTTATTGAACCTCTGCTTCAACCAGAGAGTAGCGCAGCGCAGAAAGATGTTTTTGTGGAGCCTGCAGAGGTTGAAGAGGAAGCCAATGATGATGATCAAGGAGCTTCTGATCAAGTTACTACCGAACCTCGTAGGTCGACAAGGGTACGCACTGCACCTGAGTGGTATGGTAACCCTGTCTTGGAGGTCATGTTGTTAGACAACGGTGAACCTACGAGCTATGGAGAAGCGATGGTGGGCCCGGATTCCGACAAATGGTTAGAGGCCATGAAATCCGAGATGGGATCCATGTATGAAAACAAAGTATGGAATTTGGAAGTATTACCTGAAGGGCGGAAGGCCATTCAGAATAAATGGATTTTTAAGAGGAAGACGGACGCTGACGGTAATGTCACCGTGTATAAAGCTCGACTTGTGGCAAAGGGTTTTTCACAAGTTCAAGGGATTGACTACGATGAGACTTTCTCACCCGTAGCGATGCTTAAATCCGTCCGAATCATGTTAGCAATAGCTGCATATTTCGATTATGAAATTTGGCAGATGGATGTCAAAACAGCGTTCCTTAACGGTTTTCTTAAGGAAGAGTTGTATATGATGCAACCGGAAGGTTTTGTCGATCCAGAGAATGCTGACAAAGTATGCAGGCTCCAGCGTTCCATTTATGGGCTGGTGCAAGCATCTCGGAGTTGGAATCTTCGCTTTGATGAGGTGATCAAAGCGTTTGGGTTTATACAAGTTTACAATGAAGCTTGTATTTACAAGAAAGTGAGTGGGAGCTCTATAGCGTTTCTAATATTATATGTGGATGACATATTGCTGATTGGAAACAACATAGAACTTTTGGATAGCGTGAAGGGGTATTTGAACAAGAGTTTTTCGATGAAGGATCTCGGTGAAGCTGCTTTCATATTGGGCATCAAGATCTATAGAGATAGATCAAGACGCTTGATAGGACTTTCACAAAGTACATACCTTGATAAAGTTTTGAAGAAGTTCAAAATGGATCAATCCAAGAAGGGGTTCTTGCCGGTATTGCAAGGTACAAAGTTGAGTAAGACTCAATGCCCAGTGACTGCGGAAGATAGAGAAAAGATGAGTGTCGTCCCCTATGCTTCAGCCATAGGCTCTATCATGTATGCAATGCTGTGCACAAGACCAGATGTCAGCCTTGCCATAAGTATGGCCGGAAGGTTTCAAAGTAATCCTGGTATGGATCACTGGACAGCGGTCAAGAATATCCTAAAGTACCTGAAAAGGACTAAGGAGATGTTTCTCGTTTATGGAGGTGATCAAGAGCTCGTCGTAAAGGGTTACGTCGATGCAAGCTTTGACACTGATCCGGATGACTCTAAGTCTCAAACCGGATACGTATATATTCTCAACGGGGGAGCGGTAAGCTGGTGCAGTTCCAAGCAGAGCGTGGTAGCTGATTCTACATGTGAAGCGGAGTATATAGCTGCCTCGGAGGCGGCAAAGGAAGGTGTCTGGATGAAGGAGTTCATGACAGATTTTGGAGTTGTGCCTAGTGCACTGAACCCAATGACTCTGTTCTGTGACAACACTGGTGCCATTGCTCTAGCCAAGGAACCAAGGTTTCACAAGAGGACCAGACACATAAAGCGACGCTTCAATTCCATCCGCGATTCGGTCAAGGAGGAGGACATAAATATTTGCAAAGTACATACGGATTTGAATGTTGCAGATCCGTTGACTAAGCCTCTTCCACGGGCTAAGCACGATCAACACCAAGACTCTATGGGTGTTAGATTCATTACCTTGTAATGCTAGATTATTGACTCTAGTGCAAGTGGGAGACTGTTGGAAATATGCCCTAGAGGCAATAATAAAAGAGTTATTATTATATTTCCTTGTTCATGATAATCGTTTATTATCCATGCTATAACTGTATTGATTGGAAACTCAAATACATGTGTGGATGAATAGACAGACTTTGTGTCCCTAGTGAGCCTCTACAGGACTAGCTCGTTGATCAAAGATGACCGCGGTTTCCAGGTCATAGACATGAGTTGTCATTTGATAACGGGATCACATCATTAGGAGAATGATGTGATGGACGAGACCCAAACGTTAAACATAGCTTTTGATCATGTCAGTTATCGCTATAGTTTTCTGCATGTCAAGTATAAGTTCCTATGACCATGAGGTCATGTAACTCACTGACACCGTAGGAGTGCTTTGTGTGTGCCAAACGTCACAACGTAACTGGGTGACTATAAAGGTACTCTACAGGTATCTCCGAGGGTGTCGTTAGAGTTGACATGGATCGAGACTAGGATTTGTCACTCCGTGTGACGGAGAGGTATCTCCGGGCCCACTCGGTAATACGTCATCTCAATGAGCTCAAAGTGACTAAGTAGTTGGTCACGGGATTATGTATTACGGTAACGAGTAAAGAGACTTGCCGGTAACGAGATTGAACTAGGTATAGAGATACCGACGATCGAATCTCGGGCAAGTAACATACCGACGAGACAAAGGGAACTGTATACGGGATTGCCTGAATCCTTGACATCGTGGTTCATCCGATGAGATCATCGAGAAACGTGTGGGAACCAATATGGGTATCCAGATCCCGCTATTGGTTATTGACCTGGGAGTGTCTCGGTCATGTCTACATGGTTTCCGAACCCGCAGGGTCTACACACTTAAGGTTCGGTGACGCTAGGGTTGTTAGTGAGAACAGTGCATGGTTACCGAAGGTTGTTCGGAGTCCCGGATGAGATCCCGGACGTGACGAGGGTCTCCGGAATGGTCCGGGGACGAAGATTGATATACAGGATGAAAGGTTTCGGAGTCCGGAAGTGTTCCGGGGAGCATCGGGAAATCGGCGGATTACCGAAAAGGGTTTCGGGGGTCCCGGAAGTGGTTCTGGGCCTAATGGGCCACAAAGGGGGGGACACCACAGCCCTCATAGGGCTGTGCGCCCCCCCCTGGGCCCTCTCCTATGGCGCATGGGGGGCTGGCCCCTCCTAGGGCAGCCGCACCCCCTGGCTTGGGGGGCAAGGCACCTAGGGTGGGGAAACCCTAGGGCCTGGCGCAGCCCTTGGCCGCCGCCCCCCCCCTCTGCCCTGGCCGCCGGCCCCCCTAGGGGAAACCCTAGGGCGCCCCCCTCTCCTCCTTCCCCCTATATATAGAGAGGTAGAGGGAGGGCAGCTAACACGCGTTTGTGCCTCGGTGCTGCCCTCCCTCTCCCACAACATATTCGTCTTCCCGCGGTGCTTAGGCGAAGCCCTGCTGGAATCCTCCTCTACCATCACCACCACGCCGTCGTGCTGCCGGTCTCTCCGTCAACCTCTCCTCCAACCCTTGCTAGATCAAGAAGGAGGAGACGTCCCCGAGCCGTACGTGTGAAGAACGCGGAGGCACCGTTGCTTCGGTGCTAGGATCTTCGGCGATCTGAATCGCGGCGAGTACGACTCCATCAACCGCGTTCTTAACGCTTCCGCTTAGCGATCTACAAGGGTACGTGGATCCAACTCTCCTCTCGTAGTAGCATCTCCTAGATTGATCTTGGTGAACGTAGGAAAAATTTTTGTTTCCCATGCAACGTTCCCCAACAGCCCCCCCCGGGGCGGCCAAGGGGGGGCCGCGAGGGCAGGCCGCCTGGAGCCCCTGTGGGTCCCCTCCGGCCCTACATTGGCCGCATGGAAGCTTCCTGAACGCTGATTTTTTATATAATTTTTCTGGATTTTTTCTGGCAGTTCTCGTAATGTGAAAACCTGAAATACAAAAACAACCGAAAACAGAAACTGGCACTGGGGTGCACTGAGTTAATAGGTTAGTCCAAATATGATCAAAAGTGTATGGAAGTGTATAAATAACATAGCAATATCACCCAAAAAAGGCACGGAGCAAGCAGAAATTATAGATACGTTTTGGACGTATCAACATCCCCAATGAAAGCACATTTGCTCCCTGGGTGGTTTTGGTAATTAATGACAACATACTTTGTGGTTGGACTAATGCTTCTATCAAGTATGTTTCAGGAAATCCAATCACATTGGTATGGCAAGATGACTGAAGAAGTGGACCCCTCAAATGCTAAAGCAAGCATTGGCTAAAGCTCAAGACTCCATTTTTGGTTTAGTGATCCAAGATCACATTGAGTCCATAGGAAAAGCCAATACTATTAAAAGGGGATGAGGTTGTGTTGATGATCTGGTTGCTCAAGTGCTTAGTGATTTAGCTCCTTCAACTATCAGCAACTTTCACTTCTATACACACTCATAAGTAATCTCGGACAAACCGATTCTTCCAACTCAGTCCCACCGAGATGAACCACCTCAGTTATTTTCCAAACCCTAGAAATTCGGTCCATCCGATTTTAAGTTCGGTCTCACCGAAACTGGACTGCCAACCTTCTGTAACCGTTTGACATCATTTCGGAATATCCGAGTTTGCGTTATCGGTCTCACCGAGATTGGCAAGCTTCTGTCTTGGCTCAAATCGGTTTCACCGATATTGCATTTCCGGTCACACCGATACTGGCATGTTCCTGTCCTTTCTCAAATCGGTCTAACCGAGTTTACTTTCTCGGTCCCAGCGAAAACTCCAGCGTTCATATCATTTACACTTTTGGTCTCACCGAGATGGTATTTTCGGTCCCACCGAAAACCCCAACGTTCACTATATTTGAACTTTCGGTCTGACCGAGTTTTCACTTCGGTCTCACCGAGATTGCTCAATTATGTGTGTAACGGTTGGATTTTGTGTGGAGGCTATATATACCCCTCCATCCCCTCTTCATTCGTGGAGAGAGCCATCAGAAAGAACTACCACTCCTACCTCACACTTTCTGAAAAGAGAACCACCTACCCTTGTGTTGAGATCAAGTTATTCCATTCCTACCATATGAAACTTGATTTCTAGCCTTCCCAAGTTGCTTTCCACTCAATCCTTTCTTCCACCACAGCCATATCAGTGAGGAGAGTTGAGTGTTGGGGAGATTATCATTTGAAGCACAAGAGCAAGGAGTTCATCATCATCTACAACATCTATTACCTTTTGGATGGTGGTGCCTCCTAGATTGGTTAGGTGTCGCTTGGGATCCTCCGTCTTCGAGATGTGGAGTTGAACCAAGAAGTTTGTAAGGGCAAGGAGATCGCCTACTTCGTGAAGATCTACCCCGAGTAAGGCTAGCCCTCCGTGGGCATAGGCCATGATGGAATAGACAAGGTTGCTTCTTCGTGGACCCTTCGTGGGTGGAGCCCTCCGTGGACTCGCGCAGCCGTTACCCTCCGTGGGTTGAAGTCTCCATCAACGTGGATGTACGATAGCACTACCTATCGGAACCACGGGAAAAATCATTGCGTCTCCAAATTGCGTTTGATCTTCTCCACCTCTCTTTACTATATGTGCAATTTACTTTCCGCTGCCCATACTCTAGAATTGCATGTGTAGTGTGCTACTTGACTTGTGTGCTATGCAAAAACTGCCAAAATCTGTCCTTGATAAAAGACAGAATTTTTATCTTGTCGAGTAGTCTAATCACCCCCCCCCCTCTAGACTCTCTCACCTTCTTCGATCCTACAATTGGTATCACAGCTTTGGTCTCCATTGCTTTGGTTTACACACAATTGGAGGAAGATGGACGTGTCTACGGATGGGAGTGTTAGCCATAGAGTGCCTGTTCTTGATGGAAGGTTCTATAACTCATGGAGGTCTGAAATGCTTAGTATCTTTAAGATGTACAATTTGTGCAAATATGTTAAGACCCCTTATGTGCCTCCTTTTGATCCCTTGCACCCTACCATGGATGAAGAGCTTGATTTGCTTCGTAATCTTAGAACTATAAATCTTATCATTAGAGGGTTACCTGATGACTTGCTTAATCTTGTTACAAATTTTGAGTGCGCCTATGCTATGTGGAAATTCTTGGAAGAACTTTATCCGGACTACTCTTTGAGAAGTCTTGATGAAATTCTACACAAGACTATTGAATTTGATAAGTTGCACCCCAATGATCCCAACTTTGATAAATGCTTTTTTGAGCTTCGTGATCTTATGAAAAAGAAGGGTGATCCCGGTCTTATCAATATTATAATTAGAAATGCTCTTGCATTGCATTCCGAAGATTATTGTCACATTGACCAAACTAATGCAAGTACTTATCAAATTGACCTAGGTGTTGATGATGAACAATCTATGGGTCAATATGATGATGAGCATGAGCAAGATGATGATTACTCCGATTCGGACACCGAGCTAGACAAGGTCATGAAGAGTCTCAATCTCATGGCAAATCTGAGAGACTACATGTCCGGCGGAAAAGAGTGGATTCTTGATAGTGGATGCACCGACCACATGACCGGAGACAAAGACATGTTTCGAGAGCTTGCAAAGAACGATGGTCCACGCAAGTATGTGACTTTTGGAGACAACTCCAAGGGTAAGGTACTTGGCCTTGGTAAGGTGGCCATATCTCATGATAGCTCTATTCAAAATGTCATGCTTGTAGAATCTCTTGGATACAATTTACTTTCCGTGTCTAGATTAGCTGACTTTGGATTCAATGTGCTATTCACCAAAGTAGATTGCCAAGTCTTTCGTCGTGATAATCAAAACATGGCTTTTACCGGTATCCGTAGAGGTGATCTATATATTGTTGATTTCACTAAGAAAGCCCAACCTAGAGCTTGTTTCATTGCTAAATCCTCTAAAGGTTGGTTGTGGCATAGAAGGCTAGGACATGTTGGTATGCGTAATCTAGACAAGCTAATCAAAGGTGATCATATTCTTGGTGTTAAAGATGTTTTAAGTCATCCCGTGAAAAACATCATGACCACAAGGAGACCGCTTGAGCTTCTTCATATGGATCTCTTCGGTCCCAATGCTTACAAAAGCCTTGGTGGTAACTCCTTTGGTCTAGTTATAGTTGATGACTATTCCAGATTTACGTGGGTATTCTTCCTTGATGATAAATCGCAGGTTCAGAGAATCTTCAAGACCTTTGCCAAAAAGGCCCAAAATCAATTTGAGGTGAAGATCAAGAAAGTTCGGAGTGACAATGGAACGGAGTTCAAGAACGCCAATGTAGACTCTTTTCTCAATGAGGAAGGGATTCTACATGAGTTCTCGGCTACGTACACTCCTCAACAAAATAGAGTTGTTGAGAGGAAGAACCGAATGCTCATAGAGATGGCAAGAACGATGCTTGATGAATACAAGACACCGAAGCATTTTTGGGGAGAAGCGGTCGAGACAGCTTGTCATGCTATCAACAGGCTTTATCTTCATAAGCTTCTCGGCAAGACATCATACGAGCTTCTCACCGGTAACAAACCCCAAGTGGGATACTTTCGTGTCTTTGGTTCAAAATGCTATATCCTTGATAAGCATCGTCGGTCTAAATTTGCTCCTAAATCTCATGAAGGCTTTCTTCTTGGTTATGGATCAAACTCCCACACCTACCGTGTCTACAATAATTTCACCCGAAAGGTTGAAGAGATGGTAGACGTGAAGTTTGATGAATCTAATGGCTCGCAAGTAGAGCAAATGCCTATTGATGTAGGAGACAAGGACCCATCAGAAGCTATCCAAGATTTATCTATTAGAAAGATCCGTCCCATGGAGGTGAAGGAGAGTACCTCATCTACATATGTGGAGCCACCTACCTCACGGCGAGATGAACCTCAAGGCAACATGGAGGCCTCCACAAGTGGAACTCACCAAGATGAGGAAATGCAACAAGAAGATCCACCACAACCTCCTTCTCCACCGCCTCAAGACAACACCAACAACAATGAAGAAGAAGAAGAAGAGGAAGATGAAGATGATGAGGAAGCTCAGCTACAACATCAACAAAAGCTATCCCGAGTCCGAGCAAGAGTCAAGAAGAATCATCCCGTGGAACAAATGATGAACGATATCAACTCCGGGAGAATCACTCGCTCTAAAACTCGCTTAGCTAACTTTTGTGAGAATTACTCATTTATCTCTAGTATTGAACCTATGAAGGTAGAAGAAGCTCTTGAAGACCCGGATTGGGTGAACGCTATGCACGAAGAACTACACAACTTCGAGAGGAACAAGGTATGGACTTTGGTAGAGAAGCCCAACGATGATCAAAACATCATTGGAACCAAATGGGTGTTTCGGAACAAGCAAGATGAAGATGGACAAGTCATCCGCAACAAGGCTCGTCTCGTAGCTCAAGGTTACACACAAGTCGAAGGTATGGACTATGGTGAGACCTATGCCCCCGTTGCTAGACTTGAGTCCATTCGCATTCTTCTTGCTTATGCCAATCACCATGATATTACTCTCTATCAAATGGATATCAAAAGTGCTTTCCTAAATGGTGAAATTGAGGAGGAAGTATTTGTGAAACAACCTCCCGGATTTGTGAATCCCAAAAAGCCTAATCATGTTTACAAGCTGCACAAAGCTCTTTATGGTCTCAAACAAGTTCCTAGAGCTTGGTACAAATGCTTGACTAGTTTTCTTCTTGAAAAAGGGTTTGAAATTGGAAAGATAGACTCAACGCTGTTCACGAAAAGGGTTAATGGTGAACTATTTGTGTGCCAAATATATGTTGATGATATTATCTTTGGTTCAACTAAACCCCATTTTAGCAAGAAGTTTGGACAGCTCATGTCGGAGAAGTATGAGATGTCCATGATGAGTGAACTCAAATTCTTCCTTGGGTTGCAAATCAAGCAATCTAAGGAGGGTACCTTTGTCTCACAAACAAAGTACACTAAGGATCTCTTCAAGAAGTTCAACATGCAAGAAAGCAAAGGTATGAGTACCCCCATGCCTACTAGTGGACATAATGACTTGACAAAAGATGGAGAACCCGTTGATCAAAGGGTTTACCGATCTATGATTGGTTCTCTACTATATCTTTGTGCTTCTCGTCCTGACATAATGTTGAGTGTATGCATGTGTGCGCGATATCAAGCAGCCCCTAAAGAATGTCATCTTAAAGCTGTTAAAAGGATAGTGAGATACTTGATACACACACCAAACTTTGGCATTTGGTATCCTAAGAGGGCCTCTTTCGACCTTGTTGGCTATTCCGACTCGGACTATGCCGGTGACAAGGTTGATAGAAAGTCAACTTCGGGTACATGTCAATTCCTTGGTCGATCCCTTGTATCTTGGTCCTTCAAGAAACAAAATTCGGTATCTTTATCCACTGTCGAAGCAGAATATATTGCTGCTGGTTCGTGCTGTGCTCAATTACTATGGATGACACAAACGCTTAAGGATTATGGGATACATGTGAGACGTGTTCCCTTGCTTTGTGACAATGAGAGTGAAATCAAGATTGGACACAATCCAGTGCAACACTCTCGAACAAAGCATATTGAAGTTCGTCACCATTTTATTCGTGATCATATTGCCAAGGGTGACATTAATCTTAAGCATGTTCGTACTGACAAACAACTTGCTGATATCTTTACAAAACCTCTTGATGAGAAAGTGTTTTGTCGCTTAAGGAGTGAGTTGAACATCATTGATGCTTCAAACTTGGAGTGATAACTCCATTGATGCATGCAAGGCATGAGCCCTCTTGACTAATCCTTGATATTTCTCTTATGATGACGATCATATGTCTTGGACACATTTGCCTCCTTGTATTGCATCTAACTCCTTGCAGGTACTTGGATGATCTACATTCCACAAGATTACCACACACTCAAATCATGAGTAATCTTGTCATCGACCAAGTATCTAGCCCTTTGGGATGTTGAGTTCAAGGAACAAAATTCCACATATCCTTTTTGACACCTTATACATCTAGTATTTCACTCTTGTCATCTTGGATATCCTCGAGTATTTCCTTGCTTGCCTAACCCATGTAGGAAGATGAACTACACAAGTAGAAATGGCGCTCCAACTTCACATTCAATGAGCACCTACATCGAGCTTACCTACATGAGTAAAGCAACAACAAGCCCAAGGTATGTTCTTCACATCTTTAAGGAGCTTTGCTCAAAGTCATGAGTACAAGTAGCTTCATAAGATGTGATCACATCAAATGCTTAATCGAAAAATGGCAACCCCATTTTGAGCTTAAATGATGAGTATGACCTATGATCAAATGTCCTCATTTGACTCCTAAGTCAATATACTCAAACATAGGTGACATTGTCGCCGACCTTTATCTAGATGGAGTACATATGTTTTGGAGTCTTTCTGTTTTCTCTTATGTTCTCTCATTGAGTTTTCTTTAAACAAAAAAAAAACTTCATCTAGGAATCTTTTTATTTCTTTTCTTATGTTTCTTTGAATATCATTCTGGCTCTGATCAATTCCCCGAAAATCTTTTACAAATTCATTGCAAATCCTTTGAAACATTCTTCGCAAAGTGAGCTGAGTTATTTCTGCATTTCCTTGGAATTAAACTCGGCGTCACCGATTTAAACTAATTCGCTGTCACCGATTTATTTTCCTTGGACATCAACTTCTGCAGCTCCACTCCAATTTAAATCTTAAGGGGGAGAAGACTCAAATTTAAATTCAAATTGTTTCTCTATGAATGTTCTTATTTGCCCTGTTGTGATTCTTAAGGATCCCACTTCTTTCCTTCTTTCCATCTTTCCTGCCCTACCTAGTTTGTTGTCCTTTTCGGCACTTGATGTCAAAGGGGGAGAACACGTAGGGGGAGTAAGGGGAGAAGAGAACACTTAGGGGAAGAAGAAAAGCAATCTTATCTTAAGGGGGAGAGAATCACATCAAAGCTGTTTTACATTTGGACATCATTCTCAATTGGCATCATTCTTTTGATTTTGCTGCTTCCATCAAACCCCTTGTTCTGAGAGAACTCAAAGGGAGAGGAATCTTCACAATTGATATCTTATGGAAAGCAAAATCTCTCAGAA
Source organism: Secale cereale (assembly GCA_902687465.1). Taxonomy (NCBI): domain Eukaryota; kingdom Viridiplantae; phylum Streptophyta; class Magnoliopsida; order Poales; family Poaceae; genus Secale; species Secale cereale. The sequence goes on from LR738710.1 coordinate 644,448,683, forward strand.
TTCATTGAAAATCTTTTAGTTTCGGAGATATGGTTGCTAATTCAAAGCTTGTGCTCAATATGAGACACTCTTTATACATGTCATCCCTGGCTTGGTACTCTTGATGTTCTTGCAGTTGGTTGAAGGAATACTCTTGTGTTATCTAACCTTGTTTTCCCAAGTTTATCCCTTCAGGTACAATGCCAAGGAACCTCAAAGTAAGTATATGCACCTTGCAGAATGTGCATGATGGTGACTTGCTCGTAAATACTTGTTTGCAAGAAATCACCATGCACATATGCATTATCACTCACTTCCTTTCATCTGCTCTGATGCATATAGCCAAGCTGCATGTAGCACATCTTGCTTATCTCTCTCGTGTGCTTGTGGGAGTCCAAAACCATAATCTATGAAAATCTTGCACACTTGTAGGGGGAGCCTGTGTACTACATGCTTGTCAAAGCTTTCATGATAATTCTGTCTTTCTTTCAATAAGCTTTGATGTCTTGTTTAGTATAATTTCAGTGTGTTGCCATCAATTACCAAAAAGGGGGAGATTGAAAGCACATTTGCTCCCTGGGTGGTTTTGGTAATTAATGACAACATACTTTGTGGTTGGACTAATGCTTCTATCAAGTATGTTTCAGGAAATCCAATCACATTGGTATGGCAAGACGACTGAAGAAGTGGACCCCTCAAATGCTAAAGCAAGCATTGGCAAAAGCTCAAGACTCCATTTTTGGTTTAGTGATCCAAGATCACATTGAGTCCATAGTAAAAGCCAATACTATTAAAAGGGGATGAGGTTGTGTTGATGATCTGGTTGCTCAAGTGCTTAGTGATTTAGCTCCTTCAACTATCAGCAACTTTCACTTCTATACACACTCATAAGTAATCTCGGACAAACCGATTCTTCCAACTCAGTCCCACCGAGATGAACCACCTCAGTTATTTTCCAAACCCTAGAAATTTCGGTCCATCCGATTTTAAGTTCAGTCTCACCGAAACTGGACTGCCAACCTTCTGTAACCGTTTGACATCATTTCGGAATATCCGAGTTTGCGTTATCGGTCTCACCGAGATTGGCAAGCTTCTGTCTTGGCTCAAATCGGTCTCACCGATATTGCATTTCCGGTCACACCGATACTGGCATGTTCCTGTCCTTTCTCAAATCGGTCTAACCGAGTTTTCTTTCTCGGTCCCACCGAAAACTCCAACGTTCATATCATTTACACTTTCGGTCTCACAGAGATGGTATTTTCGGTCCCACCGAAATCCCCAACGTTCACTATATTTGAACTTTCGGTCTGACCGAGTTTTCACTTCGGTCTCACCGAGATTGCTCAATTATGTGTGTAACGGTTGGATTTTGTGTGGAGGCTATATATACCCCTCCATCCCCTCTTCATTCGTGGAGAGAGCCATCAGAAAGAACTACCACTCCTACCTTACACTTTCTGAGAAGAGAACCACCTACCCTTGTGTTGAGATCAAGTTATTCCATTCCTACCATATGAAACTTGATTTCTAGCCTTCCCAAGTTGCTTTCCACTCAATCCTTTCTTCCACCACAGCCATATCAGTGAGGAGAGTTGAGTGTTGGGGAGATTATCATTTGAAGCACAAGAGCAAGGAGTTCATCATCATCTACAACATCTATTACCTTTTGGAGGGTGGTGCCTCCTAGATTGGTTAGGTGTCGCTTGGGAGCCTCCGTCTTCGAGATGTGGAGTTGAACCAAGAAGTTTGTAAGGGCAAGGAGATCGCCTACTTCGTGAAGATCTACCCCGAGTAAGGCTAGCCCTCCGTGGGCGTAGGCCATGATGGAATAGACAAGGTTGATTCTTCGTGGACCCTTCGTGGGTGGAGCCCTCCGTGGACTCGCGCAGCCGTTACCCTCCGTGGGTTGAAGTCTCCATCAACGTGGATGTACGATAGCACTACCTATCGGAACCACGGGAAAAATCATTGCGTCTCCAAATTGCGTTTGATCTTCTCCACCTCTCTTTACTATATGTGCAATTTACTTTCCGCTGCCCATACTCTAGAATTGCATGTGTAGTGTGCTACTTGACTTGTGTGCTATGCAAAAACTGCCAAAATCTGTCCTTGATAAAAGACAGAATTTTTATCTTGCCGAGTAGTCTAATCACCCCCCCTCTAGACTCTCTCACCTTCTTCGATCCTACACCCAAGCTTAATTCCTGCTCGTCCTCGAGTAGGTAAATGATAACAAGCATAATTTCTGTGGTGACATGCTATTAACCATATAAGAACTTTTCACAGTCACATTACAAATGCTTACTGAGATAATGAATCTGTAGTAATAAAGTTTCCTCATGAGAATATCACAAAGAACTGAAAGTTTTACAATATGATACTGAAACACTCAATAGATTTGTAGTGAGCATGGTGTGCAAACATGACAAAGTGATACCTCGCTTGCCCCCTTTAGTGAAGCAAAACATAAATGCAGGGGCACCTCCAAAGTTTAAGTGACGACTAGATACAATGATTTCAGAATAAACGATATCATAATCATGCAAAAGACAATGGTACTTTGGGACAACGCACATTACACTCAGAATGACAATCATGCTCTCAATAGTTGATGCTTTAAAGAAACAAGGTGGAGACTCTCGAACCGTGGCTTTTGTTGGCAAGGTTGAAAACCCGTAGTCAGAAACAAAGACAAAACATGTACCACAGCTCTTGGTTTTAAAACAGAGGTAATATTTTTTTTTGATCATGCATGTTGCCAACGAATGCTAGCAGACAACTCAATCACTTCTTGAGATGGACAAGTTTCGAGGAACGGCTCCCGAATGAGGACGATCACATCCTCTTAATCTCCTTTGTTTATCACTACCAAAGTTTTCTGATTTCTCATGAACAAAGCGTGAAGGAGGGCTTGTTTGTTATATTATCTTTTTGAGCCGGGCGCACTCAATGCCAGTTCCTTCTCGTATTATGGGTTTGGACATTATACATGCAATCCCGGGGTGAAGCTTGTCCAACATAAAAAGATCATGAATTAACTACTACTTCCTCATGAACTTAAAACAGAGGCACAAAATAGGAATGCTTTTTCTTTGAATAATTTCGAGATGGTACATGCAAGTCTCCGTTAGGAATGGCAGGTAAATACCATGTAGGAAGATATGGTGGACTCATATGGCATAACTGGATTAAAAGGATGTGGATGCACAAGCAGTCAGTCCGCTTAGTACAGGCGAAGGTTAGCAAAAGACTGGGAGCGACCAACTAAGAGAGCAATGACGGTCATAATCATGCAGAGCGACAAAGCAACATTGAATCAGGCATGGAAGTTATATCGCTACTCAGAAACAAAAGATCATCAAGGCTTGACAGACTTTCTTTACAGTCTTAAATATGCGTGAGCATAAGCCAAGTCAATCAAAATAAATTCTTTGAAGGAAAATATTACTAAACCATACCACATCATAGGCAAACAAATCATGTTGGTACTCCAATAACACATTGGGAACCCCCCAGCTATTTGAGACTAACCATAAGAAAACATGAACTACTAAGCGCCATTATGCATGTAGCATCTTTATCATAGACATATCAACCAATGCAACGGAAGCAAACTCTCTTAATAAGATAAACATGATAACTAAAGAGAGTTCAAGCAACCAACTAAACAAAAGCTCTTTAAAAAGATAAGCATGAAAGTTAAGAGCTAAGCATGATAGTAGCTATTAAAAGACAAAGAACACACACAGCAAAGATAGACATGCAAATTATATGTTATGTTCTAGGTAGAAGTGGAGCGTGTTTCTCTCCCACATAAAGAAAGCTGAGTTCCGACTCGTTATGAAAAGCTAAAGAAAACTAAAAGGAAAACTAAAACAAGACGCTCCAAGCATAGCACATAACACATGAAGTGATTAAAATATAGTGGAACGAAGGACGAACTTATAATGTTGATGGAGAAGGGGATGCACGGGGGCATCCCCAAGCTTAGAAGCTTGAGTCTCCTTGAATATTTCTTGGGGGTGCATGGGGGCATCCCCAAGCTTGAGCGTTTGACACTCCTGAATCTTTTTATCATCTTCCCTCGCACACTTGAAAACTCCCTTCATACATAACTCATCATAATCTGATTAGCGAGGTTAGTACCCATAATAAAATAATTGTTACTTGCTGGAAATAAAGATATTCTAGAAGGTCTACTATTTCTCAAGATTGCCAAAAGGTTTTTGCAAAGAAAAAGCAAGCTCTAGGTTTGCAAAATGAAGGAAAGGCAAAACAGGACAGAATCTGTAAAAAACAGAACAGCAGGTAGTAAATGATTTTTCCGGGGCACTTCTGCAACTCTAATCAAAAAACTCAAAACAGACGCACGAAAGACAATTATATAGAGCACGCTGTCGAAACAATTCAGACCAAAAAGATGATCTGGTGATTTTATACGAATTTTTCTATCCATGGACAGAATCTGTTTCCTGGACAGCATGTCACAACTTTTGAACTTTCTTGCAATCAGAGGCTAAATTTGGCACAAAGCTGGAAAATAAAGATACAATGATGTTGCTACAGTAGTAAAAAACATCAAGACCACTAAAACTTAAAGTAAACATAACAATGGTTGTCTCCCTAGAGCTCTTTCTTTATAGCCATAAAGATAGGCTTAAGACTTTAATGATGCTCTCGTAGGAATAAGAGCTGAAGAACAAAAGAGAGCATCAAGAAGCAAATACCAAACACATTTAAGCCTAACATGCTTCCTATGCATAGGAATATTGCAATAGAATAATTCATTGAAGCACAAAGCAACTAGCATAGGAAGGCAAAACAAGCATAACTTCAAAATATTCACCATAAAGAGAGGAAACTTCTTATTATTAAGATATTTAGAACCAAGTCTCCCTCTCTCATTATAAATTTCAGTGGCATCATGGATGAACTCAACAATATACGCATCACATAAAGCATTGTTACCATGATCCACATGCAAAAAGGTACTCTTACTCTCCACATAAGCATAATCTTTCTCATTGGTAATAGTGGGACTAGGACTATCATAAACAACTTGAACACTATAGATTAATTGTGTATTAGGAGGGTGGTGTTCAACAAGGGAGTAATTCCCTCCATGATTATGACAAGTTTCATAAGGATAATTTCTCCTTATGTTATAGGTACCTTTATAATCACTATAGGTTGGAGTTATGACATCATCATAGTAGAGAAGAGCATTATCATTGCTAGCAACTATATTTGTAATCATGTTGTCTTTATTCTTACTAGAAAAAGAATTATCAATTATCACATCACTAGTAGGTAAAGGATTTGCAATCCTATCATCCCCAAGCTTAGAGCTTCCCATATGATCACTTGCAGAGTCGGTACCAAAAAGATTTTCAAGATCATAAGTAGCATTAACATCATTTTCCTAATCACAATAAGTAACATGCATATCATAATCATAATCATCTTCAATAGTACCTACGGACGTATCATCAAGATGATAATTAAGGCAATAAACTTCACCTTCTTCTTTAAACTTACAATCGTTAGGATAAAAGTTGATGGGAGGAATATGCTCATGCCAGGTTGATACCCATTCTTCTTCTTTCTTGCTCCTCTTCCTCCTCCTCTTCTTTTTCTTCTTCTTAACCTTAGGAGGGAGTGGTTGGAGATGAAGCTTCTCCACATATCCTGGTTTATCATTAGAAACAATAGGGGAAACTTGGGAGAAACTCTCCTTTTTATTAGCAGAAATATAAGAGACATTTTTATACTTTGGTAAAGTTCCCTCCTTTATAATCTTACCTATGTAATCATTTTCATGGCAATTAACAACACAATAGAGATGGCAATTTTGCAAAGTGTTTTTTATTCCTATGGCATTAACATCTAGCCATGAAGTCTTTTCTGATAACTCTTCACACATCAAAAATAACATAAGCTCATCATAAAGATCAGAGGTGATCATGTTATCACACAACCGGTTAACAGTTATGTTTTGAAAGTTCATGCATTGAAAATTAAAGTGACCCTCTATACGGCAAAGTTCACAAGTAAAAGGATAAAGGTCACACAATTCTCTAGCAATTTCATTTAAATCTCTGACCCAAGTGATTGTTCTTTCATGCTTATGTTTCTTACAATACTTCTCTTCTTCAATCATAGGCCTTTCACAAGGTCTATCCACTCCACAAAAATTAACATGCTTATATAAAACTTCATTTTTAGGAATTGGATCATGCATGTTGCAATCATCATGAACAATTTCATTTTGTTTGCAAGTCTCTTTAAAAGGTTTATGATACTTGATCCAATCCTCCTTAGGCATATTAAGATGTGAAGCAAAAGATTTGAGGAAATCAACAAGGAGTTGAGAATCAAGCCCAAACTTAGCACTAAACTTATTAAAACTTGTAGTTTCAACAAAGGACTTAATGCAATCATACTCATAAATTATACCTGACTCTTTACCTTTGTCGATCTCCCAATCTTCAGTGTTGCGTTGAATTCTTTCAAGGAGTTCCCATTTAGCATCAATCTTTTTGTTTGTGAAAGAACCCATAGAGGAAGCGTCGAGCAAATCTTTATCCTGTCGAGAAAGCCTCGCATAGAAATTAGTAATAATCATATCTTTGGGGAGCCCATGGTTAGAACATTTTAGCATTAACGTTTTCAGTCTCCCCCAAGCTTGAGCTATGCTCTCTCCGTCATGAGGATAAAAATTATAAACATAATTCCTATTCTCATGGACTTCATGAAGAGGATAAAACTTGGAGTAAAAGAGAGACTGGATATCTTACCACTCCAGCAGGTGAGAGTCATTTAGTAGCCTCTACCATTCCAATGCTTTTCCTTTCAGTGACAAGGCAAATAATTTCCTCATGACAAACTCCATTGATACACCTGCAAGCTTAAATAATGAACATAGTTGTGACAGATATAGCAAGTTTTCACCGGGATGTCTGTCTCCTGCATAACGATCAGCCAAAACATAATCGATAATTCCAACTGGTATTTTATAGGGCACAATTTCAGTAGGGGGAGGAGCAACCACCACAGGTGTGGGGCGTCTTCCCGCAAGCAACGATCCAATAGCAAGGTTGACCATAAGCATAACTAGTGAAATAAAAACAAGAAACAAAAATATTTAATTGCAAGATCTAAAGATATACCTTCAAGCGCTCACCTCCCCGGCAACGGCGCCAGAAATAGCTTGATGTCTACACACGCTTCTACTCTTGTAGACTATGTTGGGCCTCCAAGCGCAGAGGTTTGTAGGACAGCAGCAATTTCCCTCAAGTGGATGACCTAAGGTTTATCGAACTCAGGGAAGTAGAGGTTGAAGATGGTCTCTCTCAAGCAACCCTGCAACTAAGATACAAGAAGTCTCTTGTGTCCCCAACACACCTAATACACTTGTTAGATGTATAGGTGCACTAGTTCGGCGAAGAGATGTTAAATGGCAAGTGATATGGATGGCAAAACAAAGTAATATAAATCTGTAATAAAAAGTGCAGCAAGCAAACAAGTGGTAAACGTGAGCACAAATGGTATTGCAATGGTGGAAACAAGGCCTAGGGTTCATACTTTCACTAGTGGCAACTCCCAACAACATTAACATAATCAAATCACATGATATTTCCCATAAAACATGCAAAGGGGACACACTCGGAGGTCATTCCTTCGTGGTCAAGAGAGGACGAGAATTATGTAGGGCTACAAAAGCACACCTCAAACTTCGTAGTTCTCAATCTAAGGATTTCCCAATGTCACCGCGGCCATCCAAAGAGAGTCCCACAATCACCACAACATATCTAAAGGATAGTCAAAGACAAGCACCAAGAGACTCTCGATCTTCAATCAACACACAAGAGAGGAAATCACTCATAAAAATACTTTTCTAATCCATGTCCAATAGACCGCTGTCACCTTGGTCTCGGGGATTATACTAGATAAAGATAAGTGAGTTCATCAATCCAATACATAGAGGTAGGGGAAATATCATGGGATCACGCTAGATTAACATAGCCTATGATCACAACAAAGATCACATCATGGGAGAGAGAATTGACCACATAGCTACTGGTAAGAACCTCAGCCCCGAGGAGGAACTACTCCCGCATAATGGAGGGAGGAAGCAACGTCGATGGAGATGAATCCGGGGGCACTTCCCCGTCCCGGCAGGGTGCCGGCGCAGGAATTCTGGTCCCCCGAAGCTTGATGGCGATGGCGGCGGAGATCGGAATCGCATTTGGAGAAAAGGGGTCCGGAATCAGGGTTTTCGCGACACGGTGTAAATATATGCCAAAGGGGGGCATCAGGTGCCCAGGCGCCCCCCCGGCGCGGCCATGGGGGGCCGCGTGGGCATGCCGCCTGGAGCCCCTATGGGTCCCCTCCGGCCCTACTTTGGCCGCATGGAAGCTTCCGGAACACTGATTTTTTATATAATTTTTCTGGATTTTTTCTGGCAGTTCTCGTAATGTGAAAACCTGAAATACAAAAACAGCCGAAAACAGAAACTGGCACTGGGGTGCACTGAGTTAATAGCTTAGTCCAAATATGATCAAAAGTGTATGGAAGTGTATAAATAACATAGCAATATCACCCAAAAAAGGCATGGAGCAATCAGAAATTATAGATACGTTTTGGACGTATCAGGAGTCTGCAAGGAGAACCCGTCAGAAGACAATTAAATTTCTCAAGGTTCAGTGGAGTAATCACACAAAGGATGAGGCAATATGGGAAAGGGAAGATTTTCTTCGGACAGAACACCCACACCTATTTGAGGATCAGCTGAAATCTCGGGGACGAGATTTTTCCTAAGGGGTAGGTGTTGTAACACTCCAAATTTTTGGTTTTGTTTTCTTCCAAACTTTTGGTCTTATGGAAGGGGGTTATTTGATCTTCTCTTGAAACCCTTCTAAAATCTTTTCTGACCAAAGTTTGTGTGTTTTTCTCAAAGCTTGATTTTTTGGCCTTGAAGGTTTTCTTCTTGTGTTAGCTCAAGTACAAGTTGATTTTCAAAAGGGTTTGTTTGATTCTTTTCCCTTCTTGAATTAACCATCATAGGATTAACCTTGGGCTTATCTTCCTCTCCAACTTTCCTCTTGCCATGACACCCAATAGAAATATTTCTCTCCAAGACCTCCTCTTCACCCTAGGACAAGTCTCTCTTTAATCCAAGTGAGTTTCAACCTAATTGGAATTTTTCATCTATTTATTTTGCTCCAAAAACAATTTATGTCCATTAAAGTGAACTATGGTGATTTACAAAGGAAACACCATGTCCAACTTGGTATTTGATTCCAAACTAACTTCCCTAGATAGTCCTTAGTACCCACAACCTAGATCCATCTTGTTTCACAGGTCCTCAGTTCAAAATTTTCAAATTTCACATACTGCAAGTTTGGACCAGATTTGCAAATTTTGGTGAAATTCATATTTTCCTTCTTCCAAAGATTCTGTGAAAATTCAGGCAGCCTCTAGATGCATCAAGAGGCCACTCCACCAAATATCAGCTCCAGAAATATTTTCTACATGCCAAAATCATTTCATCATACACCTGGCGTGCACTGTTTCTGTTAGTTTCAGAAAACGCTAACTGAACTTTGCAGGCGACAGTGCAGTTCGTCAGTCAGCTTCGACAATCTCACCAGTGCCCACCCTGGCGCGATGCTCACTGCACCTCCTTGTTATCCAAAGCGCCGCACACTTGCTTGGCTGCTTCTGGGCGTCGGTGGCGCCCTGGACCGCCCACGCCGGTGTCTTCCGCGGCGGCAGAACCCCCCGTGGCGGCCGACAGAAGGCACCCTGCGGCACAACGCCGTTTGGCACTGCCCAAGCCACCCGAGAGCTCCGCGTGGCCTTCTCCACCGCCAGCGCACGCCTGCAGCACCGTCGCCGTGGCCTGGCACGCACAGGGCGTGCTCTGTGCCGCCGACGTGCCGCACGGCCGTTCCGTCGAGGGCAGACCGTAACCGCCCCTCCCGTACTAAGTTAAGCACTGAAATGGAACTAGTACACCTCCTAGTCGATGCTCAAGCCCCTAAACCCACCGTCCAGCCACTGCGCCGCCGTAATCGCTCGCCGGACTTATCCCGTTCACGGCAACCGCCTCGGGCCGGATATATATAGTGCCCCCGAGCTCACTCTCGAGCCCGCACACCTCCACCATCTCTCTAGACCACGCCTAGCCTCTGGAAGAGCCTCAAGGGGCCCTTCTTCCTCGACCCCGGCCAACTCCGTCCGCCTCGGGCTCCAGCAACGTTCTCTCTGGTGAGAACTCCTCCGCCGCCCTGGACTCGAGCGTAACCTCCTGGCGCCTACCTGAGTCTAACCCCCACTCCAATTTGACCCCAGTGACTTTCTCCGACGAGGCCCACGACCACCCGAGCCGCCGTCCGCCAGAGATAGGGTCGCCGTCGACGTGGGGCTCGCCGACGCTCAACTCCACCACCCACCGACGCGGAAGAACACCAAGAAGCTGTAGGTACTGCTCCCTTCCCCTACCTCGCCGTGGATCGGCGCCGGCGACCACAGCACCTTCTGGCGCCGGCGCGGCTCTGTTTCAACTTTTAAACCCGACGAGTGGGACCACCTCGTCAGCCTCTCGTTTCCCTCCAAAACGTTTTTCTGGAAAGCGCCTTCGGGCAAAGTACGTCTTCTAATTCAGCTGGTGTACTGCGTACCGGTTCACTTTTCTGTTTTCTATTCTAGCCCCTGGAATCTTTCTGTTTCATCTATGAGTCCCTGGACAGAAACTCTAATATCTTTTTAACTAAAGATGATTTTGAGTTGATTCTTTTTCTGTCCTCTTTAGTTTTCTGTCTAGTTTTTTTTCATATTTATTTGAAAAATATTTGGAGCCTTATTTTTTTTGCACGCGCGGTATTTTTGTTAGTATTCGTTTTGTTTGAATACGAAGATACCAAAGGACGTGACGGAGCCGCGAACCTCACCGAGTTAGACTCCGACTACTCCGAACCAGGCAAGCATGTTTGAACCTTTGATATGATGAGTGTGTTGCATGTTTGCTCGAGTATTTCTTCTTCATGGCATGGTCATATAAGCATTGTGATGATTATATTTTCATGCAAGTAAGCTTCGGGTGCCCCGAAGGATGATGGTTGAACCCCCTCGATCATGTGGTGACATGATGAGTTCTGTACTGGTATTGTCGGAGCATGCCAGTAGAAGTTTAACTTTAGTATCAACGTGGATCAAGTCATGATCCCGTTCGTCTCCTTTTTGGTACTGTCATATGTCGTCTGTTAAGATTACGGTCTAGTAGGTTGCAAACCACTTTCCATGTACACACCAAGTAGAGGGGCCGGGATGAGGGTTCCATGGTGATGTCTACACACGCTTCTACTCTTGTAGACTATGTTGGGCCTCCAAGCGCAGAGGTTTGTAGGACAGCAGCAATTTCCCTCAAGTGGATGACCTAAGGTTTATCAAACTCAGGGAAGTAGAGGTTGAAGATGGTCTCTCTCAAGCAACCCTGCAACTAAGATACAAGAAGTCTCTTGTGTCCCCAACACACCTAATACACTTGTCGGATGTATAGGTGCACTAGTTCGGCGAAGAGATGTTAAATGGCAAGTGATATGGATGGCAAAACAAAGTAATATAAATCTGTAATAAAAAGTGCAACAAGCAAACAAGTGGAAAACGTGAGCACAAATGGTATTGCAATGGTGGAAACAAGGCCTAGGCTTCATACTTTCACTAGTGGCAACTCCCAACAACATTAACATAATCGAATCACATGATATTTCCCATAAAACATGCAAAGGGGACGCACTCGGAGGTCATTCCTTCGTGGTCAAGAGAGGACGAGAATTATGTAGGGCTACAAAAGCACACCTCAAAGTTCGTAGTTCTCAATCTAAGGATTTCCCAATGTCACCGCGGCCATCCAAAGAGAGTCCCACAATCACCACAACATATCTAAAGGATAGTCATAGACAAGCACCAAGAGACTCTCAATCTTCAATCAACACACAAGAGAGGAAATCACTCATGAAAATATTGTTCTAATCCATGTCCAATAGACCGCTGTCACCTTGGTCTCAGGGATTATACTAGATAAAGACAAGTGAGTACATCAATCCAATACATAGAGGAAGGGGAAATATCATGGGATCACCCTAGATTAACATAGCCTATGATCACAACGAAGATCACATCATGGGAGAGAGAATTGACCACATAGCTACTGGTAAGAACCTCAGCCCCGAGGAGGAACTACTCCCGCATCATGGAGGGAGGAAGCAACATCGATGGAGATGAATCCGGGGGCACTTCCCCGTCCCGGCACGGTGCCGGCGCAGGAATTCTGGTCCCCCGAAGCTTGATGGCGATGGCGGCGGAGATCGGAATCGCGTCTGGAGAAAAGGGGTCTGGAATCAGGGTTTCCTCGACGGATCTTAAATATATGCCAAAGGGGGTCGCCAGAAGAGGTCAGGGGGGCCCAGGCGCCCCCCCGGCGCGGCCTAGGGGGGGCCGTCTGGGCAGGCCGCCTGGAGCCCCTCTGGGTCCCCTCCGGCCCTACTTTGGCCGCATGGAAGCTTCCGGAATGCTGATTTTTTATATAATTTTTCTGGATTTTTTTTGGCAGTTCTCGTAATGTGAAAACCTGAAATACAAAAACAGCCGAAAACAGAAACTGGCACTGGGGTGCACTGAGTTAATAGGTTAGTCCAAATATGATCAAAAGTGTATGGAAGTGTATAAATAACATAGCAATATAACCCAAAAGAGGCATGGAGCAAGCAGAAATTATAGATACGTTTTGGACGTATCAACATCCACAAGCTTAATTCCTGCTCGTCCTCGAGTAGGTAAATGATAACAAGAATAATTTCTGTGGTGACATGCTATTAACCATATAGGACTTTTTCATAGTCATATGACAAAAGCTTACTGAGACAATGAATCTATAGTAATTAAGTTGCCTCATGAGAAAATCACAAAGAACTGAAAGTTTTACAATATGATATTGAAACATCAAATAGATTTGTAATGAACATGATGTGCAAATGTGATAAAGTGATATCTAGCTTGCCCCCTTTAGTGAAGCAAAACATAAATGCAGGGGCACCTCCAAGGTTTAAGTGATGACTAGATACAATGATTTCAAAATAAACGATATCACAATCATGCAAAAGACAATGCTACTTTGGGACAATGCACATTACACTCAGAATGACAATCATGCTCTCAGTAGTTGGTGCTTTTAAAAGAAGGTGGGGACTCTCGAACCGTGGCTTTTGTTGGCAAGGTTGAAAACCCGTAGTCGGAAACAAAGACAAAACATGTACCAGAGCTCTTGGTTTTAAAACAGAGGTAATAATTTTTTTAGATCATGCATGTTTCGTCAACGAATGCTAGTAGACAACTCAATCACTTCTTGAGATGGACAAGTTTCGAGGAACGGCTCCCGAATGAGGACGATCACATCCTCTTAATCTCCTTTGTTTATCACTGCCAAAGTTTTCTGATTTCTCATGAACAAAGCGTGAAGGACGGTTTGTTTGTTATATTATCTTTTTGAGCCGGGCGCACTCAATGCCAGTTCCTTCTAGTATTACGGGTTTGCACATTATACATGCAATCCCGGGGTGAAGCTTGTCCAACTTAAAAAGATCATGAATTAACTACTACTTCCTCATGAACTTAAAACAGAGGCACAAAATAGGAATACTTTTTCTTTGAATAATTTCGAGATGGTACATGCAAGTCTCCGTTAGGAATGGCAGGTAAATACCATGTAGGAAGATATGGTGGACTCATATGGCATAACTAGATTAAAAGGATGTGGATGCACAAGCAGTCAGTCCGCTTAGTACAGGCGAAGGTTAGCAAAAGATGGGGAGCGACCAACTAAGAGAGCAATGACGGTCATAATCATGCAGAGCGACAAAGCAACATTGAATCAGGCATGGAAGTTATATCGCTACTCAGAAACAAAAGATCATCAAGGCTTGACAGACTTTCTTTACTGTCTCAAATATGCGTGAGCATACGCCAAGTCAATCAAAATAAATTCTTTGAAGGAAGATATTACTAAACATACCACATCATAGGCAAACAAATCATGTTGGTACTCCAATAACACTTTGGGAACCCCCCAGCTATTTGAGACTAACCATAAGAAAACATGAACTACTAAGCGCCATTATCCACGTAGCATCTTTATCACAGACATATCAACCAATGCAACGGATGCAAACTCTCTTAATAAGATAAACATGATAACTAAAGAGAGTTCAAGCAACCAACTAAACAAAAGCTCTTTAAAAAGATAAGCATGAAAGTTAAGAGCTAAGCATGATAGTAGCTATTAAAAGACAAAGAACACACACAGCAAAGATAGACATGCAAATTCTATGTTATGTTCTAGGTAGAAGTGGAGCGTGTTTCTCTCCCACATAAAGAAAGCTGAGTTCCAACTTGTTATGAAAAGCTAAAGAAAACTAAAAGGAAAACTAAAACAAGATGCTCCAAGCATAGCACATAACACATGAAGTGATTAAAATATAGTGGAACGAAGGACGAACTGATAATGTTGATGGAGAAGGGGATGCACGGGGGCATCCCCAAGCTTGAGCGTTTGACACTCCTGAATCTTTTTATCATCTTCCCTAGCACACTTGAAAACTCCCTTCATACATAACTCATCATAATCTGATTAGCGAGGTTAGTACCCATAATAAAATAATTGTTCCTTGCTGGAAATAAGTATATTCTTGAAGGTCTACTGTTTCTCAAGATTGCCAAAAGGTTTTTGCAAAGAAAAAGCAAGCTCTAGGTTTGCAAAATGAAGGAAAGGCAAAACAGGACAGAATCTGTGAAAAACAGAACAGCAGGTAGTAAATGATTTTTCCGGGGCACTTCTGCAACTCTAATCAAAAAACTCAAAACAGACGCACGAAAGACAATTATATAGAGCACGCAGTCGAAACAATTCAGACCAAAAAGATGATCCGGTGATTTTATACGAATTTTTCTATCCAAGGACAGAATCTGTTTCCTGGACAGCACGTCACAACTTTTGAACTTTCTTGCAATCAGAGGCTAAACTTGGCACAAAGCTGAAAAATAAAGATACAATGATGTTGCTACAGTAGTAACAAACATCAAGACCACTAAAACTGAAAGTAAACATAACAAGGGTTGTCTCCCTAGAGCTCTTTCTTTATAGCCATAAAGATAGGCTTAAGACTTTAATGATGCTCTCGTAGGAATAAGAGCTGAAGAACAAAAGAGAGCATCAAGAAGCAAATACCAAACACATTTAAGCCTAACATGCTTCCTATGCATAGGAATATTGCAATAGAATAATTCATTGAAGCACAAAGCAACTAGCATAGGAAGGCAAAACAAGCATAACTTCAAAATATTCACCATAAAGAGAGGAAACTTCTTATTATTAAGATATTTAGAACCAAGTCTCCCTCTCTCATTATAAATTTCAGTGGCATCATGGATGAACTCCACAATATAAGCATCACATAAAGCATTGTTACCATGATCCACATGCAAAAAGGTACTCTTACTCTCCACATAAGCATAATCTTTCTCATTGGTAATAGTGGGAGTTGGACTATCATAAACAACTTGAACACTATAGATTAATTGTGTATTAGGAGGGTGGTGTTCAACAAGGGAGTAATTCCCTCCATGATTATGACAAGTTTCATAAGGATAATTTCTCCATATGTCATAGGTACCTTTATAATCACTATAGGTTGGAGTTATGACATCATCATAGTAGAGAAGAGCATTATCATTGCTAGCAACTATATTTGTAATCATGTTGTCTTTATTCTTACCAGCAAAAGAATTATCAATTATCACATCACTAGTGGGTAAAGGATTTGCAATCCTATCATCCCCAAGCTTAGAGCTTCCCATTTCATCACTTTCAGAGTTGGTACCAAAAAGATTTTCCAGATCATAAGTAGCATTATCATCATTTTCCCAATCACAATAAGTAACATGCATATCATAATCAAAATCATCTTCAATAGTACCTACGGACGTATCATCAAGATGATAATTAAGGCAATAAACTTCACCTTCTTCTTTAAACTTACAATCGTTAGGATAAAAGTTGATGGGAGGAATATGCTCAGGCCAGGTTGATACCCATTCTTCTTCTTTCTTGCTCCTCTTCCTCCTCCTCTTCTTTTTCTTCTTCTTAACCTTAGGAGGGAGTGGTTGGAGATGAAGCTTCTCCACATATCCTGGTTTATCATTAGAAACAGTAGGGGAAACTTGGGAGAAACTCTCCTTTTTATTAGCAGAAATATAAGAGACATTTTTATACTTTGGTAAAGTTCCCTCCTTTATAATCTTACCTATGTAATCATTTTCATGGCAATTAACAACACAATAGAGATGGCAATTTTGCAAAGTGTTTTTTATTCCTATGGCATTAACATCTAGCCATGAAGTCTTTTCTGATAACTCTTCACACATCAAAAATAACATAAGCTCATCATAAAGATCAGAGGTGATCATGTTATCACACAACCGGTTAACAGTTATGTTTTGAAAGTTCATGCATTGAAAATTAAAGTGACCATCTATACGGCAACGTTCACAAGTAAAAGGATAAAGGTCACACAATTCTCTAGCAATTTCATTTAAATCTCTGACCCAAGTGATTGTTCTTTCATGCTTATGTTGCTTACAATACTTCTCTTCTTCAATCATAGGCCTTTCACAAGGTCTATCCACTCCACAAAAATTAACATGCTTATATAAAACTTCATTTTTAAGAATTGGATCATGCATATTGCAATCATCATGAACAATTTCATTTTCTTTGCAAGTCTCTTTAAAAGGTTTATGATACTTGATCCAATCCTCCTTAGGCATATTAAGATGTGAAGCAAAAGATTTGAGGAAATCAACAAGGAGTTGAGAATCAAGCCCAAACTTAGCACTAAACTTATTAAAACTTGTAGTTTCAACAAAGGACTTAATGCAATCATACTCATAAATTATACCTTACTCTTTACCTTTGTCGATCTCCCAATCTTCAGTGTTGCGTTGAATTCTTTCAAGGAGTTCCCATTTAGCATCAATCTTTTTGTTTGTGAAAGAACCCATAGAGGAAGCGTCGAGCAAATCTTTATCCTGTCGAGAAAGCCTCGCATAGAAATTAGTAATAATCATATCTTTGGGGAGCCCATGGTTAGGACATTTTAGCATTAACGTTTTCAGTCTCCCCCAAGCTTGAGCTATGCTCTCTCCGTCATGAGGATAGAAATTATAAACATAATTCCTATTCTCATGGACTTCATGAAGAGGATAAAACTTGGAGTAAAAGAGAGACTGGATCTCTTCCCAATCCAGCAGGTGAGAGCCATCTAGTAGCCTATACCATTCCAATGCTTTTCCTTTCAGTGACAAGGCAAATAATTTTCTCATGACAAACTCCCTTGATACACCTGCAAGCTTAAATAATGAACATAGTTGTGACAGATATAGCAAGTGTTCACTGGGATGTCTGTCTCCTGCATAACGATTAGCCAAAACATAATCGATAATACCAGCTGGTATTTTATAGGGCACAATTTCAGTAGGGGGAGGAGCAACCACCACAGGTGTGGGGCGTCTTCCCGCAAGCAACGATCCAATAGCAAGGTTGTCCATAAGCATAACTAGTGAAATAAAAACAAGAAACAAAAAGATTTAATCGCAAGATCTAAAAATATACCTTCAAGCGCTCACCTCCCCGGCAACGGCGCCAGAAATAGCTTGATGTCTACACACGCTTCAACTCTTGTAGACTATGTTGGGCCTCCAAGCACAGAGGTTTGTAGGACAGCAGCAATTTCCCTCAAGTGGATGACCTAAGGTTTATCGAACTCAGGGAAGTAGAGGTTGAAGATGGTCTCTCTCAAGCAACCCTGCAACTAAGATACAAGAAGTCTCTTGTGTCCCCAACACACCTAATACACTTGTCGGATGTATAGGTGCACTAGTTCGGCGAAGAGATGTTAAATGGCAAGTGATATGGATGGCAAAACAAAGTAATATAAATCTGTAATAAAAAGTGCAGCAAGCAAACAAGTAGTAAACGTGAGCACAAATGGTATTGCAATGGTGGAAACAAGGCCTAGGGTTCATACTTTCACTAGTGGCAACTCCCAACAACATTAACATAATCGAATCACATGATATTTCCCATAAAACATGCAAAGGGGACGCACTCGGAGGTCTTTCCTTCGTGGTCAAGAGAGGACGAGAATTATGTAGGGCTACAAAAGCACACCTCAAAGTTCGTAGTTCTCAATCTAAGGATTTCCCAATGTCACCGCGGCCATCCAAAGAGAGTCCCACAATCACCACAACATATCTAAAGGATAGTCAAAGACAAGCACCAAGAGACTCTCAATCTTCAATCAACACACAAGAGAGGAAATCACTCATGAAAATATTGTTCTAATCCAAGTCCAATAGACCGCTGTCACCTTGGTCTCGGGGATTATACTAGATAAAGACAAGTGAGTACATCAATCCAATACATAGAGGAAGGGGAAATATCATGGGATCACCCTAGATTAACATAGCCTATGATCACAACGAAGATCACATCATGGGAGAGAGAATTGACCACATAGCTACTGGTAAGAACCTCAGCCCCGAGGAGGAACTACTCCCGCATCATGGAGGGAGGAAGCAACGTCGATGGAGATGAATCCGGGGGCACTTCCCCGTCCCGGCAGGGTGCCGGCGCAGGAATTCTCGTCCCCCGAAGCTTGATGGTGATGGCGGCGGAGATCGGAATCGCGTCTGGAGAAAAGGGGTCTGGAATCAGGGTTTCCTCGACGGATCTTAAATATATGTCAAAGGGGGTCGCCAGAAGAGGTCAGGGGGGCCCAGGCGCCCCCCCGGCGCGGCCTAGGGGGGGCCGCCTGGGCAGGCCGCCTGGAGCCCCTGTGGGTCCCCTCCGGCCCTACTTTGGCCGCATGGAAGCTTCCGGAATGCTGATTTTTTATATAATTTTCTGGATTTTTTCTGGCAGTTCTCGTAATGTGAAAACCTGAAATCAAAAAACAGCCGAAAACAGAAACTGACACTGGGGTGCACTGAGTTAATAGGTTAGTCCAAATATGATCAGAAGTGTATGGAAGTGTATAAATAACATAGCAATATCACCCAAAAGAGGCATGGAGCAAGCAGAAATTATAGATACGTTTTGGACGTATCACATGGCCCTGGATTAAAGCCCATCATCCGGTTAGGGGGCATCGGTGTTTCCGGTTGGGACCGAGAGGGGGCACCCATTAGAGCGCACAGATATAAATTTGATTCCAAGCTATTCGAGGTTGTAGCCTCCCCGTCTTAAAGTTTTTCGTGAATGTTGTCGCGGGTGATTCCGGACAACAGGATGTGAAATGGGTGTGTACTGGTTAGTTGTGTTTCTACTTAAACACCGTAGACGGAACTAGTCCTGGTGGCTAGTGGAATTCCGTTGGCTGTGATTTAATAGTACAAGCTCTGCAGAGTCAAATCTTCTGAGTAGCCATGTTTATGGCCTAGAATCAATCTTCGTGTCAACCTCGATGACCGTCTCTAGTAAATTCTTGATAGTAACAAGAGTAGTGATTTTTGTCAAGTTCATTTGGTAGATGAACTAACCAATTATCTCGGTACTGATTTATTTCCTGAAGTATTTCACCGTTATAGTATTGTCGTTATAAGCCCTTTATGTGATGTCGCTCAGACGTCCGACTGTGGCATCCCTGTTATTTATTTTCATTACAAGCCCTTTATGTGATGTCGCTCAGACGTCCGACTGTGGCATTCCTGTTATTTATTTTCATTATAAGCCCTTTATGTGATGTCGCTCAGACGGCCGACTGTGGCATTCCTGTTATTTATTTTTGTTATAAGCCCT
>LR738710.1:644469851-644551306 GCA_902687465.1 Secale cereale
CGTGTCAACCTCGATGACCGTCTCTAGTAAATTCTTGATAGTAACAAGAGTAGTGATTTTTGTCAAGTTCATTTGGTAGATGAACTAACCAATTATCTCGGTACTGATTTATTTCCTGAAGTATTTCACCGTTATAGTATTGTCGTTATAAGCCCTTTATGTGATGTCGCTCAGACGTCCGACTGTGGCATTCCTGTTATTTATTTTCATTATAAGCCCTTTATGTGATGTCGCTCAGACGGCCGACTGTGGCATTCCTGTTATTTATTTTTGTTATAAGCCCTTTATGTGATGTCGCTCAGACGTCCGACTGTGGCATTCCTGTTATTTATTTTCATTATAAGCCCTTTATGTGATGTCGCTCACACGTCCGACTGTGGCATTCCCGTTATTTATTTTCATTATAAGCCCTTTATGTGATGTCGCTCACACGTTCGACTGTGGCATTCTTGGTATTTATTTTCTTTATAAGCCCTTTATGTGCTCTCGCTCAGACGTCCGACTGTGGCATGTTTTTATTCAGTTTGTCTCACGAGGCGTCTCCCAGACACTTGTTCAGTTTTTTTATTTACCTTATGGATTTTGGGAGGATTACCGCCCAACTTCTATTCTTACTTGAAGTACATAAATTATATTACCCGATTACATATGGCTAGAATACTCACTTGCATCATGTTTGCATTTATTATATCTTATGTCCGAACTGTCTTGCGAGTACATTCAAAGTACTCACCTGGCTTGTTGATTTGGCCAGATGTTGACGAAGGCGATCTCATGGATGAAGAGTTCGATAGCGAGTCCGACGTCTAGTGGAGTCCCAGTCAGTCTCTTGCGATCTTGGAGTTGATCACTGTTATATAACCGCTTCCGTCAACCACCAAATAAATTCATCGGGTCTCACTCCGACACTCGATGAATTGTAAGATATTGGAGTCACATCACCCACCACACTGTGACATATCCATCACATTTTTATTATGAGTTAGTAGTACACCACCCTACCATTGTGTCATATCCGCCTTTATGTATTATATCGGCATGCTTGTAATAAATTGTAGAACAACCTCAGCTCAACCTTGTATAATATTCAGTACTCTGGAATTCTGTATCAAGGAATTGTCTATCAGCAAGAAGTATTCTTCTGTGCTGGTTCGATAAAAAGGTCGGTCTCTTAGTAATTATTTTACTGAAAAATCGGTCCTGACAAATAAGCGGTTGGATTTTTTAGATCTAAAGTTTTTCGAATATGAAGGGAAACATAAAGAACCTCCCGGATTCGAACTTGACACCACCAAAAGGGTAAAGATCAAAGATGGCAATACGTAGATCTATCCTTATATCGTGCCTAGCTAGGGGCATAAAACGATAGCGCTTGTTGGGAGGCAACCCAATTTTATATTTTTTGTTTTTGCTTCTTTTTAGGAATAAATATTGCATCAAGCTTCTGTTTAGATTTGTTTTTGTGTTTTAATTAGTGTTTGTGCCAAGTAGAACCTCTGGGAAGACTTGTGTGAAGTTTATATGATCTTGCTGGGAAAAACAGAAACGTTAGCGCTCGCTAGAATTGTCACCAGATTTTACTGGAGTGTGCTATTTAATTGATTCTTTTTGAACATGATTAATAGAAAAATTCCTCACGTTTACCAATTTATTTCAATTTTTTTGGAGTTACAGAAGTATGGGAAAGTTACAGATTACTACAGACTGTTCTTTTTTTGACAGATTCTGTTTTCCGTGTGTTGTTTGCTTATTTTGATGAATCTATGAGTAGTATTGGAGGATATGAATGATAGAGAAGTTGGAATACAGTAGGTTTAACACCAATATAAACAAAGAATGATTTCATTATAGTACCTTTGAGTGGTGGTTTGTTTTCTTATACTAACGGAGCTCACGAGATTTGTGTCCAAGTTTTGTTTGTGAAGTTTTCAAGTTTTGAGTATTGCTTTGATGACCTATGGAACAAAGAGTGGCAAGAGCCTAAGCTTTGGGATGCCCAAGGCACCCTAAGGTAAAATTCAGGGATAATCAAAAGCCTAAGCTTGGGGATGCCCCGGGAAGGCCTCCCCTCTTTCGTCTTCATCTATCGGTAACTATACTCGGGACTATATTTTTATTCACCACATGATATGTGTTTTACTTGGAGCGTCATGTATTATTTGAGTCTTTGCTTGTTAGTTTGCCACAATTATCCTTGCTGGACACACCTTTTTGAGAGAGATAAACATGGCCTAGGAATTGTTAGAACACTCTATGTGCTTCACTTATATCTTTTGAGTTGAATAGTTTTTGCTCTAGTGCTTCACTTATATCTTTTAGAGCACGGTGATGATTTTATTTTGAAGAAATTTTTGATCTCTCATGCTTCACTTATATCCTTTTTAGAGTCTACTAGAACAACATGGTAATGTGCTTTGGCTATAAAACTAGCCTTAACATGATAGGCATCCAAGATGAATGTAGTAAAAACTTTCATACTAAGTGCATTGAATATGATGAGAAGTTGGATTCTTGATAATTGTTTTGAGATATGAGGATAGTGATATTAGAGTCATGCTAGTCGAGTTATTATGAAATTGAGAAATACTTGTGTTAAAGTTAGTGATTCCCGTAGCATGCACGTATGGTGAACCGCTATTTGATGAAGTTAGAGCATCAGGTATTTGTAGAGTGTCATCCTTTGTGTGGAGGTCGGGGGCGCGCGATGGTTAACTCCTACCAACCACCCCCCTAGGAGCATGCGTTGATTGCTTTGTTTTGATGACTCGTAAATTTTTGCAATAAGTATATGAGTTCTTATGACCAATGTTGAGTCCATGGATTATACGCACTCTCACCCTTCCACCATTGCTAGCCTCTCTTGTACCACGCAACTCTCGCCGATACCATACACCCACTATATACCTTCCTCAAAACAGCCATCATATACCTTCCTGAAAACAGCCACCATACCTACCTATCATGGCATTTCCATAGCCCATCCGAGATATATTGCCATGCAACTTTCCACTGTTCCCTTCATATGACACGCTTCATATTGTCATATTGCCATGTATGATCATGTAGTTGACATAGTATTTGTGACAAAGCCACCATGCATAATTTTTCATACATGTCACTCTTGATTCATTGCTCATCCCGGTACACCGCCGGAGGCATTCATATAGAGTCATACTTTGTTCTAGTATCGAGTTGTAATATCGAGTTGTAATATCGAATTGTAAATCAATAGAAGTGTGATGATCATCATTATTAGAGAATTGTCCCATATGAGGAAAGGCCAAACAAAAGAAAAGGCCCCTCCAAAAAAGGAAAAAAAAGAAGAAAAAAGAAAAAAAGGAAAAAAAGAAAAGAAAAAGGGACAATTGCTACTATCTTTTTCCACACTTATGCTTCAAAGTAGCACCATGTTCTCCATAATAGAGAGTCTCATGTTTAGCCACTTTCATATACTAGTGGGAATTTTTATTATAGAACTTGGCTTGTATATTCCAACGATGGGCTTCCTCAAATGCCCTAGGTCTTCGTGAGCAAGCAAGTTAGATGCACACCCACTTAGTTTCTTTTGTTGAGCTTTCATACATATTTAGCTCTAGTGCATCCGTTGCATGGCAATCCCTACTCACTCACATTGATATCTACTGATGGGCATCTCCATAGCCGGCTGATACTCCTAGTCGATGTGAGACTATCTCCCTCCTTTTTTGTCTTCTCCACAACCACCACTCTATTCCACGTAGTTCTACATCCATCGCTCACGCTCATGTATTGTGTGAAAGTTGAAAGGTTTGAAAGAATAGAGTATGAAAACAAATGCTTGGCTGAAACCGGGGTTGTGCATGACATGAATATTTTGTGTGATGAAAAGGGAGCATAGCCAGACTATATGATTTTGTAGGGATAACTTTCTTTAGCCATAGTATTTTGAGAAAACATGATTGCTTTGTTAGTATGCTTGAAGTATTATTATTTCTTATGTCAATATAGACTTTTGTCTTGAATCTTTCATATCTGAACATTCATGCCATAATAAAGAGAACTACATTGAAATTATGTTGGTTAGCATTCCACATCAAAAATTCTGTTTTTATCATTTACCTACTCGAGGATGAGGAGGAATTAAGCTTGGGGATGCTTGATACGTCTCCAACGTATCTATAATTTTTTATTGTTCCATGCTATTATTTATGATGTTTTGGATGTTTAATGGGCTTTGTTATACACTTTTATATTATTTTTGGGACTAACCTATTAACCCAAAGGCCAAGTCTAGATTGCTGTTTTTTGCCTATTTCAGGGTTTTACAGAAAGAGAATGTCAAACGGAGTCTAAACGAAATGAAACTCCGGGAGAGATATTTTTGGAGCAAAATACGCACCGGAGACTTGAGAACCATGGAGTAGGGCTGACGTGGCGTCCACGAGGGTGAGGGGCACCCCCCTATAGGGCGCGCCCCCCTGCCTCGTGGGATCCACATCTGGCCCTCGGTGCCCTCCTTCCTCCTATATATACCTACGTACCCCGAAAACATCAGAGACGGAGAAAAAACCCTAGTTCCACCGTCGCAACCTTCTGTACCCGTGAGATCCCATCTTGGGGCCTGTTCCGGAGCTCCGCCGGAGGGGGATCTACCATGGAGTGCTTCTACATCATCATCATTGCCTAACCATGAGTTGTGAGTAGTTTACCACAGACCTTCGGGTCCATAGTTAGTACCTAGATGGCTTCTTCTCTCTCTTTCGATCTCAATACCAAGTTCTCCTTGGTCTTCGAGGAGATCTATTCGATGTAATCTCTTTTTGCGGTGTGTTTGTCGAGATCCGATGAATTGTGAGTTTATGATCAAGATTATCTATGAGAAAATTTTGGTTCTTTTCTGAAATCTTTTATGTATGATTATAATATCCTTGCAAGTCTCTTTGAATTATTGGTTTGGTTTGGCCTACTAGATCTATAGTTCTTGCAATGGGAGAACTGCTTGGCTTTGGGTTCAATCTTGCGGTGTCCTTTCCCAGTGATAGTACGGGCAGTAAGGCACATATTGTATTGTTGCCATCGAGGATAAAAAGATGGGGTTTATATCATGCTATTTGAGTTTATCCCTCTACATCATGTCATCTTGCTTAAGGCGTTACTCTGTTCTTATGAACTTGATACTCTAGATGCATGCTGGATAGCCGTCGATGTGTGGAGTAATAGTAGTAGATGCAGAATCGTTTCGGTCTACTTGTCTCGGACGTGATGCCTATATATAATGATCATGCCTAGATAGTCTCATAATTATTTGCTTTTCTATCAATTGCTCAACAGTAATTCATTCACTCACCATAGAAATATGCTATCATGAGAGAAGCCACTAGTGAAACCTATGGCCCCCGGGTCTATTCTCAACATATCAATCTACAATCTACTTTACTTTTCCATTTTTACTTTCTATTCTTATATCCAAAAATACCAAAAATATCAAACTATCTCCTCTATCAGATCTCACTTTCGTAAGTGACCGTAAAGGGATTGATAACCCCTTATCGCATTGGCTGTGAAGTTCTTATTTGTTTGTGCAGGTGCGAGGGACTCGCGCGTGGTCTCCTACTGGATTGATACCTTGGTTCTCAAAAACTGAGGGAAATACTTATGCTACTGTGCTGCGTCACCCTTTCCTCTTCGAGGGAATACAACGCAAGCTCGAGAAGTAGCAACGGGTCATGTACTGCGCCGCTAACTCGGCTTCTCGACGTTCTCTACCATGATCCACCACATCCTGAGCATTAGTGCCACCACCCACCGGGATATGCCCTCGAGGAGGGTTACGGTTCCGCGCACTGCTTGACACGTCTGGTTCATCCATATGCCTGCTGTAACTCCGGCTTGGGCAGGGGGTGCAATGAATCCTCTCGCGGCTGTACTAATAAGCCTGCTGCTAAGTCAAAGCTGTCTGAAGGATCTCCCTAGCTCGTTGCATCTCAACCGCTACGGGGGACTCGCCTTCGACTGGGAGGGCCGCCAATCGTGAAGCGGTAGCGACTATGTTATCCAAGTGGTTGGAGTAATGACTCGGAGGCGTCGATACATGTTGTGATGGGATGTTTTGACGAGGCGGATCCGTTGGGTGCGGCTGGACCGGCGCCCCGTTCCCGGTGCTTCTACACGGTTTACCACTGGCTGATTGCTGGTTCCTGATCCTGGCGTGTTAAAGAGATTCCTTGCCTCGTAAACCGGAGGCAGGTGAGACTGGTACCTTCTCCTCATTACATCATTTGACGTGTTCTGATCCAGCATAAGCTGATAAGCCTGTGCATCTAACTCGGCCCGCTCTGCATCCATCCTGGTGTTTTCAGCTGCCAGATCTACCTTGGCTTGAGTTATCTGATCCTTCACCTTCGCAACTTCTGCGTCATGCCGATCCTGATCCACCGGGTTAACTTCAGCAGCCATCAGTGCTGCCAAAGTATCGAATAAGTCGAATAAAACCTGAGCTGGTGGCTACGCATGGGCCTCCTGCCCCCGCTGCTCTGGCCGCCGCTGAACCGGAGATCATCGCTGCTGCGGTCGAAGAGTGTTGCACTGATTGTGTACCAGCCATGAAGATCGCAACTCGGCTCGGCAAATCGAGGGTGTCTGGAATAC
Source organism: Secale cereale (assembly GCA_902687465.1). Classification (NCBI taxonomy): domain Eukaryota; kingdom Viridiplantae; phylum Streptophyta; class Magnoliopsida; order Poales; family Poaceae; genus Secale; species Secale cereale. The sequence goes on from LR738710.1 coordinate 644,476,479, forward strand.
TGTCGCCATCAGAATAGCCCCCAAACCGGCCATCTTGCAGCTGGTACAATGACTCGGTCTCTCCGGTAGATGACTCGTCATCAGAGTAAACGACGGTCTCACCACCAGACACCGATCTATCCTCAGATTCCGCTCCGTGGATGGCTCCAACGAAGGCATGCTTCATGGCAGGCTGAACCCGGGCGGGTCTCGCACGCTGAGCCGTTTTGATGATGTCGGTGCAGATGTCTAGCTCAGGGCCCGGTTCGCCGATCTTTCCAATGAAAACGTGAATGCCGCCGAAGGGGACCCTATACCCGTACTCAATTGAGCCGGCCTCGTGGCCCCAGCCTGTGTCATCAATGTAGAGCTTGCCGCGATGACTCTTGGTCTTCCGGCCCACCGCGTATCCCTTGAGCCCTCGAAGCTGCCCTCTAAGAACTCGAAACCATCGTGCGTTAGCCCCACGGTGGGCACCAACTGTCGTGGTTTTGTCATGGCAGATGTCCTATTGTGAGGACTTAGTCGTGGAGCCACCACGACAGGTTAGCTTAAAGGGGTTAAAGCGAGACAAAGGATGCAAGGAGTTTATACTAGTTCGGCCCCTTCCGATGAAGGTAAAGGCCTAATCCAGTTGATGTGGAATTGCTAGGGTTTCGACGACCAGGGAGCGAATCCGCTTGACCTGGCTCTCGAGTTGTTGTCTGTCCTCTTTGAACCGCCGCCGGGTCATATACACAGGTTGATGCCCGGCGGTTTACCGAATCTCAAGGTCGGCTCGTAAACGTGTCCGGCTCGGTTTCTATCCTTTCCTATCTTACAACACAAGTTATACACCTTATGGTGGTTTATTTCTACAGGCCCTAATCCGCCTTTGGGCCCTGGGCTTTTAGATCTCTACAGTAGGGCGCCATACTCCTTGTCTTCATGGGCTTCAATATGGAGTTTTCAATGCATTTATGTGCATAATTGAAATTTGAACTACATGCACATTCTCTAGGGCATATAAATTGGTTGAAAAATAAAAATTGTGTCCTTGGGTGCATGCTTAGGTCCCATGCAAGAAATGGGAATGAATTTCATACACCAGGGCACTGTTGATTGCCGGCAAAACATTGAGATGCCTGGTTTGCAAATTTTTGTAAATCCAAAACTGGTCTAAAATTCATGAAACTGGGCATGCTATCATGGAGCGGCATCAACATGTCGTGGTAAAAAAATTATCCCATGAGGGGCAGGTTTGGGTATATGCTTCTCACATACCAGAGCTTCTCACAACAAGCATGATGGTTTCGGTAGGGAACGTCCCACCTTTGGGGACGAAATGATATCCATTGCCTCTTTTTGCTTTCAAATTTTTACTCATGTCAACATAGAACAACAGGAGTGTTGTGTCAATCTTTCTGATTTTTTGGGGTTCGTTTGGACATTTTTATGCATTAAATGAGTTTTCAATGCAATTGCATGATTCAAATTTGAACTACATGCACATGCTCCAGCGCATACAAATTGGTTGAAAAATCAAATATGTGTCCATGGGTGTATGCTTAGGTCCCATGCAAGAAATGGGAATGAATTTCAAATACCAGGGCACCGTTGATTGCCGCCAAAAAATTGAGATACTTTATTTTTAAATTCTAGTAAATCCAAAACTCGTCTGAAATTCATGAAACTTGGCATTCGATCATGGCGCGGCATCAACATGCCGTGGTAAATTTTTTGTCCCATTTGGGGCAGGTTTGGGTATATGCTTCTCACAAACCAGAGATTCTCACAACAATCATGCTAGTTCCGGTAGGGAATGTCCCACCTTTGGGGGCGAAACGATATCCATTGCCTCTTATTGCATCCAATAAAATTCTCGTGTCAACATAGAACAACAGGAGTGTTTTGTCAATTTTATTGATTTTTCAGGGTTTGTTTGGACATTTTTATGCATTAACTGAGTTTTCAATGCATTTATGTGCATAATTCAAATTTGAACTACATGCACATGCTCCAGTGCATATAAATTGGTTGAAAAATCAAATATGTGTCCTGGGAGCATGCTTAGGTCCCATAGAAGAAATGTCAATGAATTTCGAACACTAGGGCACCGTTGATTGTGGCAACACAATGAGATGCCTGGTTTTTAAATTCTAGTAAATCCAAAACTCGTCTGAAATTCATGAAACTTGGCATGCTATCATGGAGCGGCATTAACAGGCTGTGGAAATTTTTTTTTGTCCCATTTGGGGAAGGTTTGGGTATATCATATGCTTCTCACAAACAAAGCTTCTCAGAACAAGCATGATGGTTTCGGTAAGGAACGTCCCACCTTTGCGGACGAAATGATATACATTGCCTCTTATTGCTTTCAATTTTGTCCTTGTGTCAACATAGAACAGCAGGAGTGTTGTGTCAATTTTTATGATTTTTCAGGGTTCGTTTGGTCATTTTTATGCATTAACTGAGTTTTCAATGCATTTATGTGCATAATTCAAATTTGAACTACATGCACACGCTCCAGTGCATATAAATTGGTTGAAAATAAAATCTGCGTCCTTGGGTGCATGCTTAGGTCACATGCAAGAAATGGGAATGAATTTCAAACACCAGGGCACCGTTGATTGTCGGCAAAACGTTGAGTACTTGATTTTTCAATTCTAGTAAATCAAAAAGTCATCTAAAATTCATGAAACTTGGCATTCTATCATGGAATGGCACCCGACATGCTGTGGTATTTTTTGTGTCCTTTTTGAGAGAAGGCGCACTCGAATAATGACAGCCAACAAAGGCATTTTGAAAAAATAGCTGCCACTTTAATATCTCAAACGTTTGTATAATTCAAACCGTGTGCGTTCTGTTAACCATTCACGTGACGCCACGTGTCTTGCTTTTAATGGCTGTAGGAGGTGCCGTGCGGAAAGCTGCTTGATCTTGACTGATCGGGAGGCGTGCGAGCGCCGTCCGGTGCGTAGGCTGACCGAGAGGCGTGCAAGCTATCCTCGAATGCGTAGGCTCACCGGGAAGCGTGTGAGTAGTATGATGCACATGCTCATTGGGAAGCGAGCCCTTTGACTTCCATCGCAACCCGCCTTTCTCGCATCCTCTCCATTAATGGCTTCCAAATTGCAGTTTAATTTGGGTTTTAAATATAAAACACTCATCGCAAACGTTTTAGTTAGAACACTAGTAGGCAAACCGACAGCTTCCCCAGGAAGCCAAGAGAAAATGTGCCGAGCAAGATTTCTGCAGCTCTTGATCGCAAACATTTTAGATAGAACACCCGTATTCAAAGTGAGAGCAGCGCAGGATTTTTGCATCCCTTCAACGCAAACGGTTGTTTTGGATGACCCTTGTGCAACCACGTACAAACAATTTGGTAAGATTTGTCAATCCATGTAACACTGCGATTTGTCAAAATATGAAGCTAAAAATCACTAGCAGTATATGATTTTTGCAACTACAATTCAGTAATTAAGCGTAGATTTCATTCATAGACTAAGGAGTCATTCTTAATTTATACAAACAGTTCAACTCGATAGCTGAACCTACCAAACTTTTCCCCAATTGTAGCCAACCATGTACTGAAATAGCTAGTTTAACTATATATACTAGCTAATTTTAAGTACGTTGTACAGTTCCACCACATCTATAGTCAGATGAACTGAACAAAATAGCCCCTAAATACAACTACTACTACTACTGTGCAGGGGCTTTGTACTAGTTCCGGCTGCCTCTCCTCTGCTGAGCGTGCTCAGTAATAGGCGGAGGACGAGGAGCCTACCGACGAGCTGGGCAACCGCAATACGGTGTCTGCCTCTATTGCAACTTCAGTGACACTCACCCCGAACGCCCTCTGCCGCTCTAGACAACCCCTCTCGAAGCGGTGGTTCCCCTCGTAGATCTCCTGATCCCTCGCCTCTGAGGCGGCGTGTGTCGTGGCCACGGCAGCGGTAAGGCTCTTTGTGTGCTCGATGAGGTGCTCCTCCTCCTCCCACAGGAACATGGTGTAGCGCGCAAGGTCGCTGACGCATGTGCGGGCATCCACTTCTGCCTCGCGCCTTCGGGCGGTGGTGGCAGAGCGGGTAATGACCCCGACGGTCGATGATGGGCTAGCGGCCATGGCGTCCGACGATGGGGTGGCGGCCACGACCACCACCTCTCACCTTCAGGCCACGATGGCGAAGCGGGTGATGGCCATAGTGGCCGACAGTGGGGTGGCGGCCACAACGGCCACCTCCCTCCTTTGGCCCGCGGCAGCGGAGCGGGTGATGGCCTTGGCTTTCGACGGTGGTCTGGTGGAAACGACAGCCGGCAACAGCTGCCGACGGGCAGCGGATGCAGAGCGTGTGGTAGGTGTTCTGCGCACACACAACAGGGACGCCACACGCACTACACTACATCGGGGACTGCGTCGGCGCTGCAGTGTAGCCTCCCAGCTGGAGCTATCCTCTGATGACGGCGGAGTGGCTAAGTGACAACGACGGACTGGGACTGGTGCCATTGGCGATTGTGGGAGAAGCAGACGAGATAAGCTACAAGGAGGGAGGGGAAAATGCGACGCAGGACTCACAAGCCGTGAGGGTTTTTATAGCAGGACGGTAAGCATTGGGATTTTGGGGGATTTTGCCGAGTCGGTTGGGAAGCTTGTGCGGGAACCTGCGAGGTTGCGTGGGAACGGGCTCACCGACGATTCATTGGATCCACCATTTGGCCGAAAGAACGCCCCCGTGCGTTGCGCAAACTTGCGCTATAAGCCGCCTGCGGCAGCGGGATGACAAGACGTGCGAGAGAAGGACGAAAGGCCACGTACACATACGGTTAATAAAAAAACATTTGCGATTTAATTACCTACTATACCACCGTCCTGGTTTATAAGTATGATTTAACTAATAAAATACGAATGCATGTCGCCAAAGATTATATAGTTGGATTTGTATTTGAACATAGTTTCCAATTATATAATTTTTTAAACATGCATTAACATTTTGTTGGTTAAATTTGAGGGCAAAGTATGGCACAGAATATAAAGGAGACTATAGACTAGATGGAGGTGGTAGCACACGGCCGCTCTCTACGCAGCGACGCAACGGTCGGCCGGCTTGTAGGCGACCATTTCCTGCGTGTTCAACTGCTCTATGCGTGTGGTTGCTTGCGGTTCAGGCTGCCTCGGCGCACTCTGCTCGCGTCCCGCCGCGCGCGCTATGCTCTCGCGTCCCTCCAGGTGCTCCGCCCTCATCACTCCACGCGCGCTGCTAGTGTTTGGTGCTGGCGCACGATCACGCACGTTCGTGTGCAAGTGGTTGCGCTGGGCGTGGCGCGACGAAGCAGTTACCCGCTACAAAAACTGCTATGCGGACGCCCCGACAATCCACACTGTCCGGCCCCCTTTTATTCATGTGTCCATTTACCTTCATCTCTCTTCTGACACAACACAATAAGCACACCCATGAGGACACATACAGAGAGGACATCCGGCGGTTCCAATGGTGCTCCCCGTGGCTCCAATGGCGCTCCCAGCGGCCGACGATGACAACGGCGGGCAGTTCACCACACATCATGTAGTGGACACCCACATGAGGCGGAAGGCCCTCTCGGTGGTGTACACGAACGATCCGGTCTTGGTGGAGAGCTCCATCCAAACTATGGAGCAGTTCCTTGTCGAGGACAAGTACCGAGTGGTCGGCTTCGACCTTGAGTACACCATCGGTCGTGCCGGGAACGATCAGAAGGTTGTCGTCGCCCAGTTGTGCGTGCGACATGACGTCCTCGTCTACCACTACCACCTTGCCACAAGGCCTTGCAAGCGTTTCTCCAGGTTTATCAACAGCTCCGACTACAATTTCGCTACAGTGGATACCACCAATGATCTAAAAGCGCTAAAGGATTCTGACTTGAAATGCCCGAATCTTGTCAACATCCAGCACCACTATAAGGTCTGGGGCAGCGACAAAAACAAACTGAACTCCCTGGTTGACCTCGCCTCGGCCATCATCAACCCCTACTACGCGAAGATGAAGGAAGAGAGCAATAAGGACAAGAATGCATGGCACAGTGTGTGGCATGAGAGACTGGATGAACAACATGTCAAGTACGCGACCATGAACACGTACACAAGCTACGAGATGTACACGCAGATCGTTGACATGAGGAATTGTCTTCTTCCTGACCCAAACGAGGGATCGAGCCACATAGCAGTGGCGGGAGCGTCACAAGAAGTAGATGATTAGACGATCATTTCTCCTACTTTAGAATGCATGCAATTGTTTATTGAGGTGTGTGCGAATGATTTGTATAGTCACTTATGTAATTGGATGTTTATTTCAGTTATATATACATGTTAATCAACTGTAGATAGAGAAATTCACACGGCTTATTAGCAGCAATCGTCCGTGTTATTATTGGTCTTCGCACACATTTCTGATTACAGACCTGTTTGCCGCGTATCACACACATCTTGTTCATTTGAACTGTTTCCATTGTGTTGCCTAATCACACATAGTTCATCCCAGTGAACCGTATGCTGTATATCGCACACCCCTTCATATGGCTGCCCGTTTCTTTTGTTCCTACTCATCCCAGACAGTTAATTGAGTTGAACCGTATGCCCTGCATCGCACACACAACTAAATTCTGAACCGTGTTTGATGCATCCTCCATCGCCAACATTTTTCACCTTTTTTGACGGTTTTTTAACACCACCATTTGCGATTATGGCATCGCAGTCAGTTTCGTCGAAGGGTCTCTGATCATAGTGATGCGTTAGCAGCAACCTGCAGTAGTGACATCTTACTAGGTGGCATGATATAGCCACCCTATTTGCTCAGGATGAGAAAATTTTCTATTATTATATCCTCAAGTTATTTCCGTTCTCATTAAAGGGTGATGCTAAAGCTTGGCATAATGCTCTTACTCCTGGTTGTGTGCGTAGTCCCCAGGATATGATTTATTATTTCTCTAAGAAATATTTCCTTGCTCATAAGAAACAACATGCCTTCGTGGAAATATTTAACTTTGTGCAAATTGAAGAAGAGAGTTCTCAGGGAAAGAACTGTTGAACAAGCTGAGGAATTATTGAATAACATATTGAAACATTATGATGATTGGACTGATACGTCCACTTTGCATCATGTTTTCTTGCTGTTATTTATGATGTTTTTATGCATAACAATGCTTTTTGAAGTAATTCTAGTGCATTTTCTGTCATAATTTGCAAGGTACACACAAAGAGGGAGAATTCCGGCAGCTGGAAATCTGGACCTGAAAAAGCTACATCAGGCTACCTATTCTGCAGAACTCCAAACAAGATGAAACTTCACGGAGATTTTTTATGGAATATATGAAAAATACTGGAGCTGATAACCACTAGAGGGGGCCCACCTGGTGGGCACAACCCACCTGGGCGCGCCAGGCCCCCCAGGCGCGCCCTGGTGGGTCGTGCTCACACCGGCCCACATCTGGTGCCCCTCTTCTGTTCTATAAGTCATTTTGACCTAGAAAAATTATTGAGGAGACTTTCGGGGCGAAACGCCACCGTCTCGAGGTGGAACTTGGGCAGGAGCACTTTTGCCCTCCGGTGGAGCGATTCTGCCGGGGGAACATCCCTCCCGAAGGGGGAAATCATTGTCATTATCATCACCAACAACTCTCTCATCTCGGGGAGGGCTATCTTCCTCAACATCTTCACAACACCATCTCATCTCAAACCCTAGTTCATCTCTTGTGTTCAATCTTGTTACCAGAACTATAGATTGTTGCTTGTGGGCGACTAGTAGTGTTGATTACATCTTGTAGTTGATTACTATATGGTTTATTTGGTGGAAGATTATATGTTCAGATCCATTATGCTATTTAATACCCCTCTGATCTGGAGCATGTTCATCATTTGTGAGTAGTTACCTTTGTTCTTGAGGTCACGGGAGAAATCATGTTGCAAGTAATCATCTGAATTTGATATGTGTTCGATATTTTGATAGTATGTATGTTGTGATTCCCTTAGTGGTGTCATGTGAACGTCGACTACATGACACTTCACCATATTTGGGCCTAAGGGAATACATTGTGGAGTAGTAGTTAGATGGTGTGTTGCGAGAGTGACAGAAGCTTAAACCCCAGTTTAAGCGCTATTCCGTAAGGGACCGATTGGATCCAAAAGTTTAATGCTATGGTTAGAATTTATTCTTAATACGTTTCTCATAGTTGCGGATGCTTGCGGGAGGGTTAATAATAAGTAGGAGGTTTGTTCAAGTAAGAATAACACCTCAGCACCTATCCACCCACATACCATATTATCATTCCATGCTTAAATAGCTAGGAGTGAATAATGATTTACCTGGAAGGTCAACATAGAATTAAAATGATTGTGATGTAGTATGATGATATGGTATGCTCCTTCGAATGTTTCAAGTGGCTTGACTTGGCACATGTTCATGCATGTAGTTGAATCAAAACCCACATAGCGTCTATGATATTTATGTTCATGGTGTCCATATCCTACTCATGCTGATATCCAAAGTTTGTTATGCATAATGTATGTTCATGACCATTGTTGCTCTCTATTTGGCCGCTTCCCAATCTACTTGCCAGCCTTCACATGTACTAAGCGGAAATAATGCTTGTGCAACAAATTCAAAAATCAAAGTTATTTCAGAAGGGGCCACCATACCTAGCTATATGCATTATTACCCTGCCGTCCTAAGTAAATTTGCATGTGCCACCTCTAAAAGCTTCAAATAAACATCATTTTTGTGTGCCTGGAATGTTCATAGAGTGACAGGAGGTGGTCAGTATCTTCCATGCTAAGTGGGTTATTCTCATGACCAGTGTTTATTCACTTGTCCTTACACGAGAGGGGTGGTAAAAAGGGATTCCTAGTTCCAACTTCAAAAGGAAAAGAGCTTACAAACAAACAAACAAACAAAAACTCCTACGGAGTAATAACCTTTACTTTTTTTCGCTTGGGAACCGCTACTAATGTGTTTAGCATGGAAGATATTGATAACTGATTGTCGCAAAGTAAATATGAAGGGTGCACATCTCAAAATTATATTTATCTCTGTTTTAAAAACCTTGAGCTCTGGCACCCCTACAAATCCCTGCTTCCCTCTGCGTAGGGACTATCTATTTACTTTTATGTTGAGTCATCACCTTCTATAATAAGCGCCAGATTTGACAACACTGTTGTCATCCTCATGCATTGTGTGTAGTGAATGTTGGGTGTTAGCATGATTGGATCTTCTCTAGCATGAATTACAATGTTTAGTCACTGCTTGAACTTTGCAGGTCCTCTACATTTATGTTTTGTGGTCTCAGAAAGGGCTAGATAGATACCAATGTTGTCATATTATATCATGACTGTTTTGACAAAATGTTGACATTTGAGATATCTTATTATTGCTCTCTAGTTGTTTATGTTATTGATATGAGTTAATATAATATCTAAGAGTTATTGTTGACATGGTTAGTCATGATCTTTGCTGAAAACCTGGGTGCTACTTAAGCTTATTTATGTAAACAAGAGCAAACGAGTTCGTAAAAGTTTTTCCTTTTCACTTTCAGTTTATCAACTGAATTGCTTGAGGACAACCAAAGGTTACGCTTGGGGGAGTGGATACGTCTCAGTCGTATCTACTTTTCCTAATGCTTTTCCTCTTGTTTTGGACTCTAATTTGCATGTTTTGACTGAAACTAACATGGACTGATGATGTTTTCAGCAGAACTACCACTGTGTTGTTTTTGTGCAGAAATAAAAGTTCTCGGATTGGAATGAAACTTTGCGAGTATTTTTCCGCATGAATAAAGAAAAATACTGGAGCCCAGAACCACCGGAGGGGGGCACCTGGGTGGGCACAACCCACCAGGCCCCCCCTCTTGTCGCGCCCAAGTGGGTTGTCCCCACCTGGTGGCCCCGCAGACCCTGAATCCAACTCCATAAATACCTATTTTCGGAGAGAGAAAATCGAGGAGGAAGAATTACTCATTTGGTGATATGGAGCCGCCGTCACCTCCTGTTCTTGTCGGGAGGCCAGATCTGGATCCCATTTGGGGCTTCGAAGAGGGGAATCTTCGGTCTTAATCATCACCAACCCTCCTCCATTCCAATCCCATGATTCTCTCCACCGGGAGTGAGTAATTCCTTCGTAGGCTCGCTGGTCGGTGAGTAGTTGGATGAGATTCATCATGTAATTGAGTTAGTTTTTTTAGGGATTGATCCCTAGTATTAATTATGTTTGGAGATTAATGTTGCTATGACTTTGCTATGCTTAATGTTTGACACTTTGGGCCCGAGTGCCGTGATTCTAGATCCGAACCGTTTATGTTATCACCATTATATCTATGTTCTAGATCCGATCTTGCAAGTCATTGATATGTATATTTTGCATCGTGTTTTTCTACTATTATTTATGATATTTTTATGCATAATATTGCTTTTTGGAGTAATTCTAATGCCTTTTATCTCATAATATGCAAGGTACACAAAAAGAGGGAGAATTTGGGCTTCTGGAAATCTGGACCTGGAAAAGCTACGTCAGGGCACCTATTCTGCACAACTCCAAACAAGCTGAAACTTTATGGAGATTTTTTATGTAATATTTGAGGAAAATTGGAGCCAGTAAGTACCATAGGGGGCCCATCAGGTGGGCACAACCCACCTAGGCACGCTAGGGAGCCCAGGCACGCCCTGGAGGGTTGTGCTCACCCAGGCCCACCTCTGGATCCCATCTTTTGGTATATAAGCCATTTTGACCTAGAAAAAATTAGGATAGGACTTTCGGGATGGAGCGTCGTCGTCTTGAGGCAGAACTTGGGCAGGAGCACTTTTGCCCTTCGGCGGAGCGATTCCGCCAGGGGAACTTCCCTCCCGGAGTGGAAAACCATCGTCATCATCATCACCAACAACTCTCCCATCTTGGGAAGGGCAATATCCATCAACAACTTCAACAGCACCAACTCCTCTCAAACCCTAGTTCATCTCTTGTGTTCAATCTTTGTACCGTAACTATAGAATGGTGCTTGTGGGTGACTAGAAGTGTTGATTACATCTTGTAGTTGATTGCTATATGGTTTATTTGGTGGAAGGCTATATCTTCAGATCAAATATGCTATTTAATACCCCTCTAATCTTGAGCATGATTATCATTTGTGAGTAGTTACTTTTGTTCTTGAGGTCACGGGAGAAATCATGTTCCAAGTAATCATGTGAACTTGATATGTGTTTGATATTTTGATAGTATGAATGTTGTGATTCCCTTAGTGGTGTCATGTGAACGTCGACTACATGACACTTCACCATATTTGGGCCTAAGGGGATGCATTGTGTAGTAGTTATTAGATGATGGGGGCGAGAGTGGCAGAAGCTTAAACCCATGTTTATGCCCTATTCCGTAAGGGACCGATTGGATCCAAAAGTTTAATGATATGGTTAGAATTTATTCTTAATACTTTTCTCGTAGTTGCGGATGCTTGTGAGGTGGTGATACGTCTCCATCGTATCTATCATTTTTGATTGTTTCATGCCAATATTATACAACTTTCATATATTTTTGGCAACTATTTATATGATTTGTTGGACTAACTTACTGATCCAGTGCCTAGTGCCAGTTCCTGTTTTTTGCATGTTTTTTGTATCACAGAAAATCCATATCAAACGAAGTCCAAATGCAATAAAATTTTACGGAGAATTATTATGGAATATATGTGATTTTGGGAGTTGGAATCTCCGGAAATGGAGGCCCACACATCCCACAAGACACCTGGGCATGCCAGAGGCCCCTAGCGCCCGATGGTGGGTTGTACCCTCCTCGAACGTCGGTTGGAGCTCTACTTCGGGCACAAGGAAGCTTATATCTGGAAAAAATCGTGTTAAAATCTCAGCGCAGTCGGAGTTACGGATCTCCGGGAATATAAGAAATGGTTTTCGGCCAGATCTAGGGGACGCGAAACAAAAGAGGACAAAGAGACAAATCCAATCTCGGAGGGGCTCTCGCCCCTCCCATTCCATGGAGACCAAGGACCAAAGGGGGAACCCTTCTCCCGCCAAGGGAGGAGGCTAAGGAAGAAGCAGAAGGAGGGGGGCTCTGTCCCTCTCGCTTCTGGTGGCGTCGGAGTGCCGCCGGAGCAATGATTGGGACGGCGATCTACATCAAAAATCTTGCTACCGTCCACACCAACTCTATCCCCCTCATTGCAGCGGTGTAACACCTCTTTCCCCCACTGTAATCTCTACTTAAACATGGTGCTCAACTCCATATATTATTTCCCAATGATCTATGGTTATCCTATGATGTTTGAGTAGATCCGCTTTGTCTTATGGGTTAATCATGATCTTGGTTGGTATGATTGTATATTTTCTTTATGGTGATGTCCTACGGTGCCCTACGTTCTTGCGCAAACGTGATGGCCCCCCCGCTGTAAGGTGTTGCAATATGTTCATGGTTCGCTTATGGTGGGTTCTGAGAGTGACAGAAACTTAAACCCGAGTAACAGGGGTATGACGTATGGGAGTAAAGAGGACTTGATACTTAATGCTATGGTGGGGTTTCACGACCTTAATGATCTTTAGTAGTTGCGGATGCTTGCTAGAGTTCCAATCATAAGTGCATATGATCCAAGTAGAGAAAATATGTTAACTCATGCCTCTCCCTCATATAAAATTGCAAGAATGATTACCGGTACTTCTTATCGGTTGCCTAGGGACAAATAACTTTCTTGTTAACAAAAGCTATCTACTAAACTACTAACTTAGTTGATCTTTATCTAAAAAGCTCTACTTTCTATTTACGTGCTCTCTATTATCTTGCAAAATTATCCCAAAGTACTTCTAGTTTCATACATGTTTTCGGTAAAGCAAACATCAAGTGTGCGTAGAGTTGTATCGGTGGTGAGGGAATATTTGTTCTACCTTTAGCTCCTCGTTGGGTTCGACACTCTTACTTATCGGAAAATACTAAAAATGATCCCCTATACTTGTGGGTTATTAGGGGGTTAATCAGTAGGAGCTTTGTTCAAGTAAGAAAAGCACCTAAGCATCAGTCCACCCACATATCAAATTATCAAAGTAGCAAACACAGATCAAATTAACATGGTGAAAGTGACTAGATGAAATTCCCGGGTACCCTCAAGAACGCTTTGCTTACTATAAGAGATCGTTTTGGCATGTCCATTGCCTCAAAAGGATTGGGCTACCTTGCTACACTTTTATTACTATTATCCTTACTTGCTTGTTGCAAATTATCTTGCTACCAAACTACCCTGTTACTTACAATTTCTCCTAGTAGGAATAGGAAAGGAGGGCCAAACCTACTTGGAGTAGGACTCACCCCCTTGGGCGCGCGCCACCCCTAGGCCGGCCTCCTCCTCCCTCCCTCCTTTATATACGTGGGAGGGCGGCACCCCAAAGGCATGCCAAAGTTTCTCTTAGCCTTGTGTGGTGCCCCCCTCCACAGTTACACACCTCGTTCATATCGTCATAGTGCTTAGGCGAAGCCCTGCATCAGTAATTTCATCATCACCGTCACCACGCTGTTGTGATGAAAAAACTCTCCCTCATCCTCAACTGGATCAAGAGCTCGAGGGACGTCATCGAGCTGAACGTATGCTGAACGCGGAGGTGCCATACGTTCGGTGCTTGGATCATGAAGACGTTCGACTACATCAACCGCGTTACTAAACGCTTCCGCTTTCGGTCTATGAGGGTACGTGGACACACACTCTCCCCGCTCGTTGCTATGATTCTCCTAGATAGATCTTGCGTGATCGTAGGATGTTTTTTGAAATACTATGTTCCCCAACAATGGCATCATGAGCCAGGTCTATGCGTAGATGATGTGCACGAGTAGAACACAAAGCGTTGTGGGCGATAATAGTCATACTGCTTACCAGCATGTCATACTTTGATTCGGCGGTATTGTTGGATGAAGCGGCCCGGACCGACATTACATGACCTTGTTCATGAGACTGGTTCTACCGACGTGCTTTGCACATAGGTGGCTGGCGGGTGTCAGTTTCTCCAACTTTAGTTGAATCGAGTGTGACTATGCCCAGTCCATGTTGAAGGTTAAAACAACACACTTGACAAAAAATCGTTGTGGTTTTAATGCGCAGGTAAGAACAGTTCTTACTAGAAGTCCGTAGCAGCCACATAAAACTTGCAACAACAAAGTAGAGGACGTCTAACTTGTTTTTGCAGGGCATGTTGTGATGTGATATGGTCAAGACGTGATGAGTTATATGATATTGTATGAGATGATCATGTTTTGTAAATTATCGGCAACAGGCAGGAGCCTTATGGTTGTCTCTTTGTTGTATGAATTGCGAACGCCATGTAATTCCTTTACTTATCACTGTGAGTTAGCGGTAGTAGTAGAAGCAATAGTTGGCGAGGCGACCACGACGCTACGATGAAGATCATGGTGTCAAGCCGCTGACGATGGAGATCATGACGATGCTTTGGAGATGGAGATCAAAAGCACAAGATGATGATGGCCATATCATGTCACATATTTTGATTGCATGTGATGTTTATCTTATTATGCATCTTACTGTGCTTAGTACGGCGGTAGCATTATAAGATGATCCCTTACAAAATTTCAAGTTACAAGTGTTCTCCCTGAGTATGCACCGTTGCGACAGTTCATCGTGCCGAGGCACCACGTGATGATCGGGTGTGATAAGCTCTACGTTCACATACAACGGGTGTAAGACAGTTTTGCACATGCAGAATACTCAGGTTAAACTTGACGAGCCTAGCATGTACATGCATGGCCTCCGAACACTGGTCGAGCGTGAATCATATAGTAGATATGATCAACATAAGATGTTCACCATCGAAAACTACTCCATCTCACGTGATGATCGGACATGGTTTAGTTAATTAGGATCACGTGATCATTTAGATGGCTAGAGGGATGTCTATCTAAGTGGGAGTTCTTTAGTAATATGATTAATTGAACTTTAATTTATCATGAACTTAGTCCTGATAGTTTTTGCATATTTATGTTGTTGTAGATCAATGGCCCATGCTACCGTTCCCTTGAATTTTAATGCGTTCCTAGATAAAGCTAAGTTGAAAGATGATGGTAGCAACTACACGGACTGGGTCCGTAACTTGAGGATTATCCTCATTGCTGCATAGAAGAATTATGTCCTGGAAGCACCGCTCGGTGAAAAGCCCGCTGCAGATGCAACACCGGACGTTATGAACGTTTGGCAGAGCAAAGTTGATGACTACTCGATAGTTCAGTGTGCCATGCTTTATCGCTTATAATTGGGTCATCAAAGACGTTTTGAACGTCATGGACCATATGAGATGTTCCAAGAGTTGAAGTTAATATTTCAAGAAAATGCCCGAATTGAGAGATATGAAGTCTCCAACAAGTTGTATAGCTGCAAGATGGAGGAGAACAGTTCTATCAGTGAACACTTACTCAGAATGTCTGGGTACTACAATCACATGACTCAATTTGGAGTGAAAGTTGATGAAGATAGTGTTATTGGCAGAGTTCTTCAATCACTGCCACCAAGCTATAAAGGCTCCGTGATGAAGTATAATATGCAAGGGATGCAGAAGACAATTCCCAAGATCTTCGCAATGCTCAAAGCTGCGGAGGTAGAAATCAAAAAGGAGCATCAAGTGTTGATGGTTAACAAGACCACTAGTTTCAAGAAAAAGGTCAAGGGAAAGAAGGGGAAGTTCAAGAAGAATAGCAAGCCAGTTGCTACTCCCGGGAAGAAACCCAAGTCTGGAGCCAAGCCTGAAACTGAGTGCTTCTACTGCAAAGGAACTGGCCACTGGAAGCGGAACTGCCCCAAGTATTTGGCGGATAAGAAGGGTGGCAAAGTGAACAAAGGTATATCTGATATACATGTTATTGATGTGTACCTTACTAATGCTCGTAGTAGCACCTGGGTATTTGATACTAGTTCGGTTGCTAATATTTGTAACTCGAAACAGGGGCTACAGATTAAACGAAGATTGGCTAAGGACGAGGTGACGATGCACGTGGGAAATGGTTCCAAAGTTGTTGGTATCGCCGTCGCCACGCTACCTCTACATCTACCTTCGGGATTAGTTTTAGACCTAAATAGTTGTTATTTGGTGCCACCATTGAGCATGAAAATTTTATCTGGATCTTGTTTTTTGTGAGACAGTTATTCATTTAAATAAGAGAATAATGGTTGTTTTATTTTTTATGAGTAATATCTTTTATGGTCATGCACCCTTGAAGAGTGGTCTATTCTTGTTGGATCTCGATCGTAGTGATACACATATTCATAATATTGAAGCCAAAAGATGCAAGGTTGATAATGATAGTGCAACTAATTTGTGGCACTGCCGTTTAGGTCATATTGGTATAAAGTGCATGAAGAAACTCAATGCTGATGGACTTTTGTAATTACTTGATTATGAATCACTTGGTGCTTGCGAACAATGCCTCATGGGCAAGATGACTAAAACTCCGTTCCTCGGAACAATGGAGCGAGCAATTGACTTGTTGGAAATCATACATACTGATGTATGCGGTCCAATGAGTGTTGAGGCTCGTGGCGGGTATAGTTATTTTCTTACCTTCACAGATGATTTGAGCAAATATGGGTATATCAACTTGAAGAAACACAAGTCTGAAACATTTGAAAAGTTCAAAAAATTACAGAGTGAAGTAGAGAATCATCGTAAAAAGAAAATATAGTTTCTACGATCTGATCGCGAAGGTCAATATTTGAATTACAAGTTTGGTCTTCATTTGAAATAATGTGGAATAGTTTCACAACTCACGCCACCTGGAACACCACAGCGTAATGGTGTGTCCGAACATCGTAACCGTACTTTTTTTGATATGGTGCGATCTATGATGTCTCTTACCGATTTACCACTATCGTTTTGGGGTTATGCTTTAGAGACTGCTGCATTCAAGTTAAATAGGGCACCATCTAAATCCGTTGAGACGACACCTTATGATTCGTGGTTTGGCAAGAAACCGAAGTTGTCATTTCTTAAAGTTTGGGGCTGCGATGTTTATGTGAAAAAGCTTCAACCTGATAAGCTCGAACCCAAGTCAGAGAAATGTGTCTTCACTAGATACCCAAAGGAAACTGTTGGGTACAACTTCTATCACAGATCTGAAGGCAAGATATTCGTTGCTAAGAATGGATCCTTTCTATAGAAGGAGTTTCTCTCGAAAGAAGTGAGTTGGAGGAAAGTAGAACTTGATGAGGTAATTGGACCTTCTCCAGAATTGGAAAGTAGTTCATCACAGAAATTAATTCCAATGATTCCTACACCGATTAGTGAGGAAGCTAATGATGATGATCATGAAACTTCAGATCAAGTTACTACTAAACCTCGTAGGTAAACCAGAGTACGTTCTGCACCAGAGTGGTACGGTAACCCTGTTCTGGAAGTCATGTTACTAGACCATGATGAACCTACGAACTATGAGGAAGCGATGATGAGCCCAGATTCCGCAAAATGTCTTGAGGACATGAAATCTGTGATGGGATCCATGTATGAGAACAAAGTGAGGACTTTGGTTAACTTGCTCGATGATCGGCAAGCCATTGAAAATAAATGGATCTTTAAGAGGAAGACTAACGCCGATGGTAATGTTACGGTCTACAAAGCTCGACTTGTTGTGAAAGGTTTTCGACAAGTTCAAGGAGTTGACTACGATGAGACTTTCTCACCCATAGTGATGCTTAAGTCTGTCCGAATCATTTTAGCAATTGCCGCATTGTATGATTATGAAATCTAGCAAATGGATGTCAAAACTGCATTCCTTATTGGATATCTCAAAGAAGAGTTGTATATGCTGCAACCAAAAGGTTTTCTCGGTCCTAAAGTTGCTAACAAAGTGTGCAAGCTCCAGCGATCCATCTATGGACTGGTGCAAGCATGTCGGAGTTGGAATATACACTTTAATGAGGTGATCAAAGCATATGGTTTTATACAGACTTTTCGAGAAGCCTGTATTTACAAGAAAGTGAGTGGGAGATATGTAGCATTTCTAATATTATATGTGGATTAGAAATGATTTAGAATTTCTGAATAGCATAAAAGGATACTTGAATAAGAAGTTTTCAATGAAAGACCTCGGTGAAGCTGCTTATATATTTGGCATCAAGATCTATAGAGATAGATCAAGACTCTTAATTGGACTTTCACAAAGCACATACCTTGATAAAGTTTTGAAGAAGTTCAAAATGGATCAGTCAAAAAAAAGGTTCTTACCTGTGTTACAAGGTGTGAAGTTGAGTAAGACTCAATGCCCAACCAGTGCAGAGGATAGAGAGAAAATGAAAGTCATTCCATATGCTTCAGCCATTGGTTCTATCATGTATGCAATGTTGTGTACCAAACCTGATGTGTGCCTTGCTATATGTCTGGCAGGGAGGTACCAAAGGAATCCAGGAGTTAATCACTAGACAACGGTCAAGAACATCCTAAAGTAGCTAAAAAGGACGAAGGATACGTTTCTCGTTTATGGAGGTGACAAAGAGCTCGTTGTGAATGGTTACGTCAATGCAAGCTTTGACACTGATCCGGGTGACTCTAAGTCACAAACCGGATACATAATTTTGTTGAACGGTCGAGCTGTCAGTTGGTGCAGTTCCAAGCAGAGCCTCGTGGCAGGATCTACGTGTGAAGCGGAGTACATAGCTGCTTCGGAAGCAGCAAATGAAGGAGTTCATATCCAATGAAAATATTTTGTGACAACACTGGAGCAATAGACTAGGTGAACGAACCCAGGTTTCACAAGAGAACCAAGCACATCAAGAGAAGCTTCAACTCCATCCACGATCAAGTCAAGGAGGGAGAAATAGAGATTTTCAAAATACATACGGATCTGAATGTCGCAGACCCGTTCAGTAAGCCTCTTCCACGAGCAAAACATGATCATCACCAAGACTCCATAGGTGTTTGAATCATTACTATGTAATCTAGATTATTGACTCTAGTGCCAGTGGGAGACTGAAGGAAATATTTGCCCTAGAGGCAATAATAAAGTTGTTATTTATATTTCCTTATATATCATGATAAATGTCTTTTATTCATGCTAGAATTGTAGTAACCGGAAACTTGATACATGTGTGAATACATAGACAAAACAGAGTGTCCCTAGTATGCCTCTAATTGGCGAGCTCGTTAATCAGAGATGGTTGAGTTTCCTCAACCATAGACATGTGTTGTCATTTGATCAACGATATCACATCATTAGGAGAATGATGTGATGGACAAGACCCATCCGTTAGCTCAGCACTATGATCGTTTAGTTTTATTGATATTGCTTAATTCATGACTTATACATGTTCCTCTGACTATGAGATTATGCAACTCCCGAATACCAGAGGAAGACCTTGGGTGCTAACAAACGTCATAACGTAACTGGGTGATTATAAAGATGCGCTATAGGTGTTTCCGAAAGTGTTTGTGGTGTTGGCATAGATCAAGATTAGGATTTGTCACTCCGAGTGTCGGAGAGGTATCTCTGGGCCCTCTCGGTAATACACATCATAATTTGCCTTGCGAGCAAATGGCTAATGAGTTAGTCACAAGATGATGTATTACCGAACGAGTAAAGAGACTTGCTGGTAATGAGATTGAACTAGGTATGATGATACCGATGATCGAATCTTGGGCAAGTAATGTCACATCCCTAGTTAGCACTTGCATTAGGACCTAGCTAGAGTGTGCATCATGTTTACTTTCAAAGAAACTTGAAATGGGATTAACAGAAACCCCAACACCCCTCTCCTAACAACTAGGGTTTGATAAAATATTTTCCAACGTACCCAAAATGCCCTTCAAAAATGTTCATCATCTCTGCCTTGGTCTTAAGACTCTGCCAAAAATGGTGCACAATTTTCTAGGACATCTAAGGGCTTTGGATTAAATCATATGTTATTTGAATTTGGGCATTTAAATGCTATAGAATATTTTAAATGCTCAAATAATCATGAACTATAATGTTTCCTACTGTTCATTTTATATACAGTAGGTATGACAAGTGTTATGAGTTATAAAAATGTTCTAGCATTTTTATTAATTGAACAAAGCTACAAAAGAAATGAAACAGAAAGAAAATAGGAAAAGAAAACAGGAAGAAGCAGTTTTACCTGAGCCCACTTACCTGCTTGCCCAGCCGGCCCGGCCCACCAGGGGCATCCCCGTCTTCTTCGCCGCGCCAGCGCACGAAGCAGCTCGATGGCGAGCGCCGCCGATGCGCCGGCCACCTCCTGCCTACCTGGCTGGCCCCTCGACCCTCTGGATGGACTAGGACGACGCCACGCAAACCCCTCGACCGTTTCCCCTCTCCCCCGTGTCTTTCCCCCTCCTCTCTCCCCTCCGCCGAGCTCCCCCGAGCGAGGTCGTCGCCGACGACCGCTGACACCGCGCTCTACGCCACTCCCTCGCCTCCCCGACGCACCACTAGCTCCGCCGCATCGCCCCCAAGCTCCCCACCGACGCACACGACGCCAGAAGCCCCGCAACGTCCTCCTCGCCGTCGTCTTCAACCTTCGGCATCGGAGATCGCCGCCGCCCGTACGCCGTCGTCCGACCTTCCCCGAGCTCACTTCGACGCCCTCTGCGACCGCTGTGAGCTCACGTTTCGAACCCCTCTCTCCACGGCCTCGATTATGCCTTGTAGCCGCCGCCCCCTTGCTGACCGAAGATCACCGCCGCCGGCCAACTCACCGCCGTGGCCATAGGCACCGTACCTCGTGGCTGAGCACGCCATTAGCTTCAGTAGGTCACCAGCAAGTTAAAGCAAGCCTTAGCTCCTCCTACCATGCACTACAACTCCATTCCGACCAACTCCGTGCGAGCACCGCCGCGGTCAAGCTCGTCGCCGTCGATCCCGGCGACCTCTCGACCAACCAGTGGCACCGTTGGATGCGGTGCATCACCAGGAGCACACCGAGCACATCCGCGCGGCAAATGGCTGCCGGAATAAGGATTCCGACGAGTCACCGCCGTGCGAAATGGTCGCCGCCGGCCAAACTCCGGCGGGCTGACGTGGCCAGTTGTTTAGGAGCTAACAGTAATTAGATTAACCACCACAGTCACTGACAGTGGGCCCCCTTCGTTAGTCAAACCCAGTCAACCCTGGTTATGACCGGATTTAGCTCCTGAGACACTGACATGAGGGACCCACCAGTCAAGTTAGACCTAGACCGGCCCTGTTGACTGCCTGACGTCAGCATGAGGTCATGCTGACGCAGTAAAGGATTTTCTGGGATTTTTAGATTAAAAATAATTCAGGAAATTCCAGAAAATACCCAAAACTTCTAAAAATCATATAAAATCAACCATAGCTCAGATGGAAAAGATTTATATATGAAAAATGATCAGAAAAATCCAATCTTTCCAATGGCACTGGTTTCATGCATGTTTGAACAAGTTAACTTGCTGTATACATCAAAAACATGATAATGCACTTATTTAAATATTAGTTTGAACTCCAATTTGAATCTTTGATTCAAATAGGTTCAAACCCTTCTGGTTTTAGTTGCATTAGCCAACACACATGCATCTTGCCATGTCATGAACATGCATCATATTGTTAGATTTGTTTGTTAATGATTGTATCACCGGTATTCTCTGTGTTAGGTCCTGCTCCTGAGGATACTGCTGCGTATCCAGTTGAAGAGCAGTACCCGACAACTACTTTGTCAGGCAAGCAATCATTGATCATTCCGATACAAACCCAATCTTCTCGCTCCTGCTCTCTTTTACTGCATTAAGTCAGCAGCGTGTGAACCGCTACTTGCTGCGGTAGTTAAACCCTATTCCCTTGCATGACCTGTCATTGCCACAGTAAATAGTTGAAACCCACTAGCATGTGTAGGAGTTGATTGAGCCATGTGATGTGTGATCCACCATGCTATTTGTTTATGTTGCCTGCTATGCTTAGAGTTATGTCTGGTCTGATTCATCTGGGTGATGGATCAGAGTGAAATCATCATACCGGTAAAGAGAAGGAAGTGTGGAATACGCTTGGTAAAGGTATCGATGAAAGGCCATGTAGGAGTACATGGTGGGTTGTTTCATTCGAATCGTCCTTAGGACCCGAGATCTGTATGTGTGGTTCAAGTTACAGCTACTACCACACATTGGGATCCTTAATTGACCCTCTCGGCTTATTGATTACCCTTGATCTCTGTCCAGGAGTTGCAACTAGTTTCTGGTGTTTATAGCTTACTGGAGGTCGTGCACAACGCTGACCCTCGGGGTGGGTTGTGATGCGACAGGTACGTGGCATGGTGTACCGGTTGCCCGTTTGGTGACTCGGGAACCCTGTACACATCGTTTGGGGCCGTGAGCGACACCCCGGCCGGATCTCCCCATGGATGGAACCCAAATAGGCGATAAACCTGGACGAGAGACTTGAGTAGTTAGTCAGGTCGTGGCCGACACCCTCGCTGGGCTTCCGCTTGAAGGTTGCCGAGTACACGCCGAGTAAACGGCGATAAGTGGTGGAAGCGTGTGTGAAGAGGTACACCCCTGCAGGGTTATCAATCTATTCGAATAGCCGTTGTTCGCGGTACGGACTACTTGGTTACTCTTACAGGTCATAGACAAGTTGATGGATACTACTAAAAGCCTCAAGATAAGCGTGAGTGCCGTGGATGGCCCTTCCGTAGGATGACGGAAGAGGATCCTCGGTAGTGTATTGATGTGGTGAGTAGAGGACTCGTGTTCGTAATAACATCTTGCAATCTGTTGGGAGTTGTAGTATAGGTTAGCCAAGGTCAAGGCTGGCATTCTACTATGAACTCCACTACCCCCTTTGATAATGTTGCATGTATGATAGGTTCTGTGGTAAGACTTGCTGAGTACCTTTGTACTCATGTTTGCTTAATAACTGTTGCAGAGGAGAACCCTGCCCCTGCTGATGGGTTCTACATAGACGTTGACGTCGACGAGTAGCTTGACACCCAGACGGAGATCTGGAGCTTGTGAAGGGCCTTGTAGATAGTCAGGCTACACCAAGCCTGTTTTATTTTCTAAGTTGTCTGTACTCAGACATGTAGCTTCCGCTTGTGCTTGTATGACTGTATGACTTGAGTGTTGGGTCATGTGACCCCTACCTGTATGGATATGTTATGTATGGCTCTTGGAGCCTTTTAAATAAAGTACTTTGAGTCATAGAGTTCTGTTGTGATGCAATGTTGTATTTGCACATATTGAGCATATTGCGTGTATGATTGAAATGCTTGGTATGTGTGGGATCCGACACCTAGTTGTTTTCCTTTGGTAGCCTACCTTACAGGGAAATGCCTCCTAGTGTCTCCAATGAGCCTTGGTAGCCTGCTACTGCTCGGAACACGTAGGCTGGCCGGCATGTGTCCTTCTTCGTTCCTGTGTCTGTCCCTTAGGGGAAATGTCACGCGTTGTTCCTTTAAGTCCATGTAGCTTGCTACGACTTGGGTTCATACGTTGATGACTGACACGTTCGTTGCTGGGTCATGGATGCCTGTCTCTGTAATTTAGTGCCACTTTTGGTTTATAACTAGCCATGTCGGCCCGGGTTCTCTATCATATGGATGCTAGCGACATTGTCATATACGTGTGCCAAAATGCGCAAACGGTCCCGGGCTAGGTAAGGTGGCACCCGTGGGGTTACCGTGCGTGAGGCCGCAAAGTGATATGACGTGTTACAGCTAGATCGGTGTGACTTAGGATCGGGGTCCTGACAGCGTTGGCATCAGAGCTGGACTGCCTGTAGGTTTCTCAAGCCAAACTGGTCGATGTTGAGTCTAGAAAAATTCTTAGTTATATGTAGGGGAATTGATTGTGGAAGGGAACGTAAGGCTCTTTTACTCCTTTACCTTATGCCCTTCTGATCTGAGTCAGTCTATTCTTTCTACGGGGGTTTTAGGACTAGGCCTCTTATCCTTACTAGGTTCACGTGTTACTAATCCGTAGACTCTTAGGATTGTTGGTTTCAAGCCTCAGTTCAGTTTCTATCCTTTTAGTATGATGATTGTTGAACCGGAACCTTGATATGGATTGTTGTGTGGCTATGCTATCATTTGTATGATGTCTCAAATCCTTGTTTGAGCATTTACAGTTGTTATGCTGCCCGATTTCTTCCAGAAACACTAATGCCTTGCATTATTTCGTGTTTCAGATGTCTGGCCGCATCCCTCACCAAGTGGTTCGTTTGACTCGGTGCATTAATGTGCCTGGTCACACGGCCATGCTAGTCCGTGTAATGACTGAGACCGGTTATCGCTGGTATCCTGAATACACTGTGGAGGAACAGTATCGGGATTTTAATCAAAGTCAGTATTTCTGCACAGTCCGGATATACCCCTCATATCCCGGAGCTAATTATCCCATCCATTGGTCTTATGGACTCGGGATTACCATCGAGATGGCAGTGCAGGATGCCGCTTATTCGATGATGACCATTCTCCGTGCTAGACATGCCCTGTTGCTGAACACTGAGTTCTGTTACATGTCAGCCTCACTTCCCGGAGAGGAAGGCTACTACACTAGTCTGTATACTGATGCCGCTCATGAAGAGCCACTGCTTCAGACTACTGTTCTGATGTTGGAGGATAGGGACAGTGAGGTCCGTGCCCTCCGAATGGAGCTGTATAACACTCGAGCCGCTCATTGGACTACTTTGACACGGCTTGCACCTGCTGTGCACGCCGGATATCTGGACATGCGGGATTTGTACCCCGTGCGGACTCGTCTGCCTGATCGCATGGATTGGCGTGACGTTGGGGGTATTACAACTCCACGTGAGCGTCGATTACCACCAGCATCGGGACCGAGACCACACCCATGTCCCTATGGTCCACAGCCTTCAAGTGCTCTCGAGTTCCAAGATCCGTCTGTTCCACTTCCAGGCTACGGTGGTAATCTTTACGAGGATTACTACGCGGATGTCTGAACTAGGCCGTGGTTGTAGTAGTATTGTAGTAGTTGTATTTCCACAGTCCTGCGCGTCTTGTGGAATATGACTTAGTGTGTACTGAGTTCCGGAGGTGTAGTTAAATAATGTATAGGAGCTTGGAATGCCTCTGATGGGATGTATCGTCTTTCACCGCAGTTGTACTTTAGCCTTGGCTTGTACTGAACTTTGTATGGTGTGTATGACCACTGGTGTATATATAGCAGTTCCTATATTACCATGTCGTATGGATGAACATCTTTGCATTCCGTGTCATCCATTACATTCTGCACTTCTATGTCAATTTTTTTCCATCCTTGTCTAAACCGTTGTTTTGTTTTCCTAGGATGGTCAACACTCGCAACACGCCTGCTGCTCAGGAGCAGGGTGAGGCTAGTGGGACTAGGGATGGAAATCTACCCCAGCCACCCTCCTTGGCGGAAGTTATGCTTGAAGCAGAACGGAACAAGAGAGAGACCAACCATCTGCTGGAACGCATAGAGCAGAACACTGGGTTCCGTCAGAGGAACGACGTTGTGTCAATCCACGATTTTATCAAGATGTGTCCACCGAAGTTCCATCACTCCATTGAACCTCTGGATGCTGATGACTGGCTACGTAGTATCACCCACAAGCTACACTCTGCCCGTGTGGCCGAAGCTGACAAGGTTATCTACGCCGCCTACCATCTTGAGGGCCCTGCCAATCTTTGGTGGGAAAACTTTGAAGCTATGCGTCCTGCTGGCCAAGTCACTACCTGGGTTGAGTTCAGTGAGGCATTCCGTGAACATCACATTCCGGAAGGTCTCATGGATCGCAAGCGGGAGGAATTCTGCAATCTCACCCAGGGCCATTTAACTGTGGATGGCTATAGTCGTGAGTTTGGTAATTTCGCACGCTATGCACCTGAGGAAGTATCCACCGATGCCAAGAAGCAGGCGAGGTTCCGCAAGGGACTCAGCCCTGAACTCCGCCGAGATTTGCGTCTGCACGAGTGCACTTCCTTCCAGAAGTTGGTTAACAAGGCTATCAGTGCTGAAACCGGCCAGACCGACTTCGAGGCCACCCGCAAGCATTCTCGAGACTTTGGTTCCTCATCCGGCTCTGGCTCTCACAAGCGCCGTGTGTGGGTTCCTAACACTGCTCTGCCGCCCAAGTATACACCGAGGCCATCCTATGAGGCGCCTCGCCCAACTCAGCAGTTTGCACCGGCCAAGACCTATGGAGGTCCACCATCCAACTTTGCTCCACGCACCACCACCGTGACATGTTTCAAGTGTGGAGAACCGGGGCACTACATGCGTGATTGTCCCCAAAACCAGCCAGGAAAACCCGTTGGCCGTGGTAAGCCAACCGGCAAGGTGAACTATGTCAAGCCAATCCCCACTGCACGTGGTCATGTCAACTATGTTTCTGCCGAAGAAGCTTATGAGGATCCTAACGTCGTCCTTGGTACGCTTCTCGTCAACTACCATCCGACATCTGTTCTTTTCGATACTGGAGCATCCCATTCGTTCATATCTGAGAGCTATGCTCGATTGCACAACATGACTTTTTGTGACATGCCTACCTCCATGGTTATTCAAACTCCTGGTTCAAAGTGGCAAACCTCTAGGGTAAGCCATGGAAATGAAATCCTTGTCGATAGACTTGTTTTCCTTGCTTCTCTAATCCCTCTCAAGTCCTCGGACATAAACATCATTCTGGGTATGGATTGGATGACAACCCACTACGCCAAAATTGATTGCTATACTAGGACCGTTGAACTTACACATCCATCCGGCAAGATAGTCAATGTCTTGGCCCGAATGGCCGAACGTCAGCTCTATTCTCTTAATGCCAGCCCTCTACCAGAACTCGAAGATATCCCGGTAGTCCGTGACTTCCCGGATGTTTTTCCAGAAGAACTGCCAGGAATTCCACCTGACAGAGATGTCGAGTTCGTGATAGATCTTATTCCTGGAACTGTCCCAATCTCTAGGAGACCTTATAAGATGGCACCACTAGAATTAGCTGAGCTAAAGAAACAACTTGATGAGTCCTTGCAAAAGGGTTTCATCCGTCCTAGTTCTTCCCCTTGGGCTTGCCCCGTCCTATTCGTCAAGAAGAAGGATGGAACGGAGCGGATGGTTGTAGATTACCGACCTGTCAATCTGTTCGCCATAAAGAATAAGTATCCGCTCCCCAGGATCAACGACCTGTATGATCAGCTCGCTGGATCCTCAGTCTTCTCTAAGATGGATTTGAGGTTGGGCTACCATCAAATCAAAATCAAGAACGGGGACATCCCTAAAACGGCTTCCATTACTCGTTATGGCCAATACGAGTACACCGTTATGTCCTTCGGATTAACCAATGCCCCAGCTACCTTTTCTCGGTTAATGAATTCTATATTCATGGAGTATTTGGATAAATTCGTCGTAGTATACCTCAATGATATACTCATCTATTCCAAGAACAAGGAAGATCATGCCGAGCATTTAAGGCTGGTATTGACAAAACTTCGAGAGCACCGCCTTTATGCCAAATTCTCCAAATGTGAATTCTGGTTGCCAGAAGTAACCTATCTAGGTCATGTGATCTCTGGCAAGGGTATTGCTGTCAATCCCGAGCGAGTTCAAGCCGTACTTGATTGGACTCCCCCTGAATCGGTCAAGCAAGTTAGGAGTTTTCTTGGCTTAGCGAGCTATTGCCGACGTTTCGTCGAGAACTTCCCCAAGGTTGCTAAACCTCTAACCGAACTTCTCAAGAAAGATAAAAATTTTGAGTGGACCCCACAGTGCGAGTCCAGTTTTCAGGAACTGAAAAGACGCCTGACATCTGCACCTGTACTGGTACCACCAGATTTTTCCAAGGATTTTATAATCTACTGCGACGCCTCGCGACAAGGACTAGGTTGCATTCTTATGCAAGATCGTCAAGTGATTGCATACGCATCTCGACAGTTGCGTCCACATGAGGATAACTATCCTACTCATGATCTAGAGCTTGCAGCTGTAGTCCATGCACTCAAAACATGGCGACATTACCTTCATGGTAATCACTGTGAAATCTTCACTGATCATCAAAGTTTGAAGTATATCTTCACCCAACCGGATCTAAATCTCAGGCAAAGACGTTGGGTTGAGTTGCTCACAGACTACGACTTAGGAATCACTTACACTCCTGGAAAGGCCAATGTCATGGCTGATGTACTAAGTCGTAAGTCGTATTGTAACAATTTAATGTTACAACAAAGTCAACCACTTCTCCACGAGGAATTTCGTAAGCTTAACGTTCACATTGTTCCTCGAGGATTCCTTTCCACCTTGGTGGCGAAACCTACCCTTATGGATCAAATCATAGTTTCCCAGCGGTATGATAAAGGCATATCTCGAATCAAGGAGAACATTGCTAGCGGAGATGCTAGAAGTTTCTCTATGGATGATCGAGGTGTAGTGTACTTCGAAAACCGTTTGGTGGTACCCAAGAAACCACAACTACGACAAATGATTCTTAAGGAAGCTCATGAATCTCCTCTCACGATTCATCCCGGTAGTACTTAAATGTATCAGGATCTACGTCAGAGATTCTGGTGGACTAGGATGAAGAGAGAATTCGCTCAATTCATTGCTAACTGCGACGTTTGCCGTCGAGTCAAAGCAGAGCATCAACGGCCTGCTGGCACCCTTCAACCTTTAGCTATTCCTGAATGGAAATGGGATAAAGTCGGTATGGACTTCATTACCGGGTTTCCCATGTCCAGGAAAGGAAATAATGCTATCTTCGTCGTTATCGACCGCCTCTCTAAAGTAGCTCATTTCCTGCCTGTTCGCGAGAGCATTACTGCTAGCCAGCTAGCAGACTTGTATGTCTCTCGGATAGTATCACTTCATGGTGTGCCGTTGGAGATTAACTCGGACCGTGGAAGTCTTTTCACTTCACGATTTTGGGAAAGTTTCCAGAATGCTATGGGAACTCATCTCTCCTTCAGTACTGCCTTCCATCCGCAGTCAAGTGGTCAAGTGGAACGAGTCAATCAAATCCTGGAAGACATGCTTCGAGCCTCTGTCATTTCTTTCGGTATGGAATGGGAAAAATGTCTTCCATTCGCCGAATTCGCTTATAACAATAGTTATCAAGCTAGCTTGGGTAAAGCTCCCTTCGAAGTTTTATATGGACGAAGGTGTCGAACACCTCTTAACTGGTCGGAGACCGGGGAAAGACAATTCTTTGGCCCGGATATGATCCAGGAAGCAGAGGAACAAGTTCGCATCGTTCGTGAGAGATTGAAAACAGCCCAGTCTCGCCAAAAGAGCCAATATGATAGTCATCATAAGGCTGTGACTTTTGAAGTCGACGATAAGGCTTACCTTCGGGTTACTCCTCTTAAGGGAACCCATCGCTTCGGTATCAAAGGCAAATTGGCCCCTCGTTTCATCGGTCCTTTTCGCATTCTTGCCAAACAAGGAGAAGTTGCCTACCAATTGGAACTACCTCCGCACCTCTCCAGAGTTCATGACGTGTTCCACGTTTCTCAACTCAGGCGTTGCTTCTCGGATCCTATCCGCGGAGTGGACCACGAAACGCTTGACCTCCAAGACAATCTCACATATCGAGAATACCCCGTTCGTATTCTTGATCAAACTGAGCGCACCACTCGACGCCACAATATCAAGTTTCTCAAGGTTCAATGGTCGCATCATTCCGAGAGTGAAGCTACATGGGAAAGGGAGGATCGTCTTCGACTTGAGTACCCCACCCTCTTTCCGGAGGAACCCGAATCTCGGGACGCGATTCTTTTAAGTGGGGGTGAGTTGTCACATCCCTAGTTAGCACTTGCATTAGGACCTAGCTAGAGTGTGCATCATGTTTACTTTCAAAGAAACTTGAAATGGGATTAACAGAAACCCCAGCACCCCTCTCCTAACAACTAGGGTTTGATAAAATATTTTCCAATGTACCCAAAATGCCCATCAAAAATGTTCATCATCTCTGCCTTGGTCTTAAACCTCTGCCAAAAATGGTGCACAATATTCTAAGACATCTAAGGGCTTTGGATTAAATCATATGTTATTTGAATTTGGGCATTTAAATGCTATAGAATATTTTAAATGCTCAAATAATCATGAACTATAATGTTTCCTACTGTTCATATTATATACGTAGGTATGACAAGTGTTATGAGTTATAAAATTGTTCTAGCATTTTTATTAATTGAACAAAGCTACAAAAGAAATGAAACAGAAAGAAAATAGGAAAAGAAAACAGGAAGAAGCAGTTTTACCTAAGCCCACTTACCTGCTGGCCCAGCCGGCCCGGCCCACCAGGGGCATCCCCGTCTTCTTCGCCGCGCCAGCGCACGAAGCAGCTCGGTGGCGAGCGCCGCCGATGCGCTGGCCACCTCCTGCCTGCCTGGCTGGCCCCTCGACCCTCTGGATGGACTAGGACAACGCCACGCAAACCCCTCGACCGTTTCCCCTCTCCCCCGTGTCTTTCCCCCTCCTCTCTCCCCTCCGCCGAGCTCCCCCGAGCGAGCTCGTCGCCGACGACCGCTGACACCGCGCTCTACGCCACTCCCTCGCATCCCCGACGCACCACTAGCTCCGCCGCATCGCCCCGAAGCTCCCCACCGACGCACATGACGCCAGAAGCCCCGCAACGTCCTCCTCGTCGTCGTCTTCAACCTTCGGCACCGGAGATCGCCGCCGCCCGTACGCCATCGTCCGACCTTCCCCGAGCTCACTTCGACGCCCTCTGCGACCGCTGTGAGCTCACGTTTCGAACCCCTCTCTCCACGGCCTCGATTATGCCTTGTAGCCGCCGCCCCCTTGCTGACCGAAGATCACCGTCGCCGGCCAACTCACCGCCGTGGCCATAGGCACCGTACCTCGTGGCTGAGCACGCCATTAGCTTCAGTAGGTAACCAGCAAGCTAAAGCAAGCCTTAGCTCCTCCTACCGTGCACTACAACTCCATTCCGACCAACTCCGTGCGAGCACCGCCGCGGTCGAGCTCGTCGCCGTCGATCCCGGCGACCTCTCGACCAACCAGTGGCACCGTTGGATGCGGTGCATCACCAGGAGCACACCGAGCCCATCCGCGTGGCAAATGGCTGCTGGAATAAGGATTCCGACGAGTCACCACCGTGCGAAATGGTCGCCGTCGGCCAAACTCCGGCGGGCTGACGTGGCCAGTTGTTTAGGATCTAACAGTAATTAGATTAACCACCACAGTCACTGACAGTGGGCCCCCTTCATTAGTCAAACCCAGTCAACCCTGGTTATGACCGGATTTAGCTCTTGAGACACTGACATGAGGGACCCACCAGTCAAGTTTGACCTGGACCGGCCCTGTTGACTGCCTGACGTCAGCATGAGGTCATGATGACGCAGTAAAGGATTTTCTGGGATTTTTAGATTAAAAATAATTCAAGAAATTCCAGAAAATACCCAAAACTTCTAAAAATCATATAAAATCAACCATAGCTCAGATGGAAAAGATTTATATATGAAAAATGATCAGAAAAATCCAATATTTTCAATGGCACTGGTTTCATGCAAGTTTGAACAAGTTAACTTGCTGTATACATCAAAAACATGATAATGCACTCATTTAAATATTAGTTTGAACTCCAATTTGAATCTTTGATTCAAATAGGTTCAAACCCTTCTGGTTTTAGTTGCATTAGCCAACACACATGCATCTTGCCATGTCATGAACATGCATCATATTGTTGCATTTTTTTGTTAATGATTGTATCGTCGGTATTCTCTGTGTTAGGTCCTGCTCCCGAGGATACTGCTGCGTATCCAGTTGAAGAGCAGTACCCGACAACTACTTTGTCAGGCAAGCAATTATTGATCATTCCGATACAAACCCAATCTTCTCGCTCCTGCTCTCTTTTACTGCATTAAGGCAACAGCGTGTGAACTGCTACTTGCTGCGGTAGTTGAACCCTATTCCCTTGCATGACCTGTCATTGCCACATTAAATAGTTGAAACCCACTAGCATGTGTAGGAGTTGATTGAGCCATGTGATTTGTGATCCACCATGCTATTTATTTATGTTGCCTGCTATGCTTAGAGTTATGTCTGGTCTGATTCATCTGGGTGATGGATCAGAGTGAAATGATCATACCGGTAAAGAGAAGGAAGTGTGGAATACGCTTGGTAAAGGTATCGATGAAAGGCCATGTAGGAGTACATGGTGGGTTGTTTCATTGGAATCGTCCTTAGGACCCGAGATCTGTATGTGTGGTTCAAGTTACAGCTACTACCACACATTGGGATCCTTAATTGACCCTCTCAGCTTATTGATTACCCTGGATCTCTGTCCAGGAGTTGCAACTAGTTTCTGGTGTTTATAGCTTACTGGAGGTCGTGCACAACGCTGACCCTCGGGGTGGGTTGTGTTGCGACAGGTACGTGGCACGGTGTACCGGTTGCCCGTTTGGTGACTCGGGAACCCTGTACACATCGTTTGGGGCCGTGAGCGACACCCCGGCCGGATCTCCCCACGGATGGAACCCAAATAGGCGATAAACCTGGACGAGAGACTTGAGTAGTTAGTCAGGTCGTGGCCGACACCCTCGCTGGGCTTCCGCTTGAAGGTTGCCGAGTACACGCCGAGTAAACGGCGATAAGTGGTGGAAGCGTGTGTGAAGAGGTACACCCCTGCAGCGTTATCAATCTATTCGAATAGCCGTTGTTCGCGGTACGGACTACTTGGTTACTCTTACAGTTCATAGACAAGTTGATGGATACTACTAAAAGCCTCAAGATAAGCGTGAGTGCCGTGGATGGCCCTTCCGTAGGATGACGGAAGAGGATCCTCGGTAGTGTATTGATGTGGTCAGTAGAGGACTCGTGTTCGTAATAACATCTTGCAATCTATTGGGAGTTGTAGTATAGGTTAGCCAAGGTCAAAGCTGGCATTCTGCTATGAACTCCACTACCCCCTTTGATAATGTTGCATGTATGATAGGTTCTGTGGTAAGACTTGCTGAGTACCTTTGTACTCATGTTTGCTTAATAACTGTTGCAGAGGAGAACCTTGCCCCTGCTGATGGGTTCTACATAGACATTGACGTCGACGAGTAGCTTGACACCCAGACGGAGATCTGGAGCTTGTGAAGGGCCTTGTAGTTAGTCAGGCTACACCAAGCCTGTTTTATTTTCTAAGTTGTCTGTACTCAGACATGTAGCTTCCGCTTGTGCTTGTATGACTGTATGACTTGAGTGTTGGGTCATGTGACCCCTACCTGTATGGATATGTTATGTATGGCTCTTGGAGCCTTTTAAATAAAGTACTTTGAGTCATAGAGTTCTGTTGTGATGCAATGTTGTATTTGCACATATTGAGCATATTGCGTGTATGATTGAAATGCTTGGTATGTGTGGGATCCTACACCTAGTTGTTTTCCTTTGGTAGCCTACCTTACAGGGAAATGCCTCCTAGTGTCTCCAATGAGCCTTGGTAGCTTGCTACTGCTCGGAACACGTAGGCTGGCCGGCATGTGTCCTTCTTCGTTCCTGTGTCTGTCCCTTAGGGGAAATGTCACGCGTTGTTCCTTTAAGTCCATGTAGCTTGCTACGACTTGGGTTCATACGTTGATGACCGACACGTTCGTTGCTGGGTCATGGATGCCTGTCTCTGTAATTTAGTGCCACTTTTGGTTTATAACTAGCCATTTCGCGCCGGGTTCTCTGTCATATGGATGCTAGCGACATTGTCATATACGTGTGCCAAAATGCGCAAACGGTCCCGGGCCAGGTAAGGTGGCACCCGTGGGGTTACCGTGCGTGAGGCCGCAAAGTGATATGACGTGTTACAGCTAGATCGGTGTGACTTAGATCGGGGTCCTGACAGCGTTGGCATTAGAGCTGGACTGCCTGTAGGTTTCTCAAGCCAAACTGGTCGATGTTGAGTCTAGAAAAATTCTTAGTTATATGTAGGGGAATTGATTGTGGAAGGGAACGTAAGGCTCTTTTACTCCTTTACCTTATGCCCTTCTGATCTGAGTCAGTCTATTCTTTCTACGGGGGTTTTAGGACTAGGCCTCTTATCCTTACTAGGTTCACGTGTTACTAATCCGTAGACTCTTAGGATTGTTGGTTTCAAGCCTCAGTTCAGTTTCTATCCTTTTAGTATGATGATTGTTGAACCGGAACCTTGATATGGATTGTTGTGTGGCTAGGCTATCATTTGTATGATGTCTCAAATCCTTGTTTGAGCATTTACAGTTGTTATGCTGCCCGATTTCTTCCAGAAACACTAATGCCTTGCATTATTTCGTGTTTCAGATGTCTGGCCGCATCCCTCACCAAGTGGTTCGTTTGACTCGGTGCATTAATGTGCCTGGTCACACGGCCATGCTAGTCCGTGTAATGACTGAGACCGGTTATCGCTGGTATCCTGAATACACTGTGGAGGAACAGTATCGGGATTTTAATCAAAGTCAGTATTTCTGCACAGTCTGGATATACCCCTCATATCCCGGAGCTAATTATCCCATCCATTGGTCTTATGGACTCGGGATTACCATCGAGATGGCAGTGCACGATGCCGCTTATTCGATGATGACCATTCTCCGTGCTAGACATGCCCTGTTGCTGAACACTGAGTTCTGTTACATGTCAGCCTCACTTCCCGGAGAGGAAGGCTACTACACTAGTCTATATACTGATGCCGCTCATGAAGAGCCACTGCTTCAGACTACTGTTCAGATGTTGGAGGATAGGGACCGTGATGTCCGTGCCCTCCGAATGGAGCTGTATAACACTCGAGCCGCTCATTGGACTACTTTGACACGGCTTGCACCTGCTGTGCACGCCGGATATCTGGACATGCGGGATTTGTACCCCGTGCGTTCTCGTCTGCCTGATCGCATGGATTGGCGTGACGTTGGGGGTATTACACCTCCACGTGGGCGTCGATTACCACCAGCATCGGGACCGAGACCACACCCATGTCCCTATGGTCCACAGCCTTCAAGTGCTCGCGAGTTCCAAGATCCGTTTGTTCCACTTCCAGGCTACGCTGGTAATCTTTACGAGGATTACTACGCGGATGTCTGAACTAGGCCGTGGTTGTAGTAGTATTGTAGTAGTTGTATCTCCACAGTCCTGCGCGTCTTGTGGAATATGACTTAGTGTGTACTGAGTTCCGGAGGTGTAGTTAAATAATGTATAGGAGCTTGGAATGCCTCTGATGGGATGTATTGTCTTTCACCGCAGTTGTACTTTAGCCTTGGCTTGTACTGAACTTTGTATGGTGTGTATGACCACTGGTGTATATATAGCAGTTCCTATATTACCATGTCGTACGGATGAACATCTTTGCATTCCGTGTCATCCATTACATTCTGCACTTCTATGTCAAAGTTTTGCCATCCTTGTCTAAACCGTTGTTTTGTTTTCCTAGGATGGTCAACACTCGCAACACTCCTGCTGCTCAGGAGCAGGGTGAGGCTAGTGGGACTAGGGATGGAAATCTGCCCCAGCCACCCTCCTTGGCGGAAGTAATGCTTGAAGCAAAACGGAACAAGAGAGAGACCAACCGTCAGCTGGAACGCACAGAGCAGAACACTGGGTTTCGTCAGAGGAACGACGTGGTGTCAATCCACGATTTTATCAAGATGTGTCCACCAAAGTTCCATCACTCCACTGAACCTCTGGATGCTGATGACTGGCTACGTAGTATCACCCACA
Source organism: Secale cereale (assembly GCA_902687465.1). Classification (NCBI taxonomy): domain Eukaryota; kingdom Viridiplantae; phylum Streptophyta; class Magnoliopsida; order Poales; family Poaceae; genus Secale; species Secale cereale. The sequence goes on from LR738710.1 coordinate 644,512,039, forward strand.
AGCTACACTCTACCCGTGTGGCCGAAGCTGACAAGGTTATCTACGCCGCCTACCATCTTGAGGGCCCTGCCAATCTTTGGTGGGAAAGCTTTGAAGCTATGCGTCCTGCTGGCCAAGTCACTACCTGGGTTGAGTTCAGTGAGGCATTCCGTGAACATCACATTCCGGAAGGTCTCATGGATCGCAAGCGGGAGGAATTCTGCAATTTCACCCAGGGCCGTTTAACTGTGCATGGCTATAGTCGTGAGTTTGGTAATCTGGCACGCTATGCACCTGAGGAAGTATCCACCGATGCCAAGAAGCAGGCGAGGTTCCGCAAGGGACTCAGCCCTGAACTCCGCCGAGATTTGCGTCTGCACGAGTGCACTTCCTTCCAGAAGTTGGTTAACAAGGCTATCAGTGCTGAAACAGGCCAGACCGACTTCGAGGCCACCCGCAAGCATTCTCGAGACTTTGGTTCCTCATCCGGCTCTGGCTCTCACAAGCGCCGTGTGTGGGTTCCTAACACTGCTCTGCCACCCAAGTATACACCGAGGCCATCCTATGAGGCGCCTCGCCCAACTCAGCAGTTTGCACCGGCCAAGACCTATGGAGGTCCACCATCCAACTTTCCTCCACGCACCACCATCGTGACATGTTTCAAGTGTGGAGAACCGGGGCACTACATGCGTGATTGTCCCCAAAACCAGCCAGGAAAACCCGTTGGCCGTGGTAAGCCAACCGGCAAGGTGAACTATGTCAAGCCAATCCCCACTGCACGTGGTCATGTCAACTATGTTTCTGCCGAAGAAGCTTATGAGGATCCTAACGTCGTCCTTGGTACGCTTCTCGTCAACTGCCATCAGGCATCTGTTCTTTTCGATACTGGAGCATCCCATTTGTTCATATCTGAGAGCTATGCTCGATTGCACAACATGACCTTTTGTGACATGCCTACCTCCATGGTTATTCAAACTCCTGGTTCAAAGTGGCAAACCTCTAGGGTAAGCCATGGAAATGAAATCCTTGTCGATAGACTTGTTTTCCTTGCTTCTCTAATCGCTCTCAAGTCCTCGGACATAAACATCATTCTGGGCATGGATTGGATGACAACCCACTACGCCAAAATTGATTGCTATACTAGGACCGTTGAACTTACACATCCATCCGGCAAGATAGTCAATGTCTTGGCCCGAATGGCCGAACGTCAGCTCTATTCTCTTAATGCCAGCCCTCTACCAGAACTCGAAGATATCCCGGTAGTCCGTGACTTCCCGGATGTTTTTCCAGAAGAACTGCCAGGAATTCCACCTGACAGAGATGTCGAGTTCGTGATAGATCTTATTCCTAGAACTGTCCCAATCTCTAGGAGACCTTATAAGATGGCACCACTAGAATTAGCTGAGCTAAAGAAACAACTCGATGAGTCCTTGCAAAAGGGTTTCATCCGTCCTAGTTCTTCCCCTTGGGCTTGCCCCGTCCTATTCGTCAAGAAGAAGGATGGAACGGAGCGGATGGTTGTAGATTACCGACCTGTCAATCTGGTCACCATAAAGAATATGTATCCGCTCCCCAGGATCAACGACCTATATGATCAGCCCGCTGGATCCTCAGTCTTCTCTAAGATGGATTTGAGGTTGGGCTACCATCAAATCAAAATCAAGAACGGGGACATCCCTAAAACGGCTTTCGTTACTCGTTATGGCCAATACGAGTACACCGTTATGTCCTTCGGATTAACCAATGCCCCAGCTACCTTTTCTCGGTTAATGAATTCTATATTCATGGAGTATTTGGATAAATTCGTCGTAGTATACCTCGATGATATACTCATCTATTCCAAGAACAAGGAAGATCATGCCGAGAATTTAAGGCTGGTATTGACAAAACTTCTTGAGCACCGCCTTTATGCCAAATTCTCCAAATGTGAATTCTGGTTGCCAGAAGTAACCTATCTAGGTCATGTGATCTCTGGCAAGGGTATTGCTGTCAATCCCGAGCGAGTTCAAGCCGTACTTGATTGGACTCCCCCTGAATCGGTCAAGCAAGTTAGGAGTTTTCTTGGCTTAGCGAGCTATTGCCGACGTTTCGTCGAGAACTTCTCCAAGGTTGCTAAACCTCTAACCGAACTTCTCAAGAAAGATAAAAAGTTTGAGTGGACCCCACAGTGCGAGTCCAGTTTTCAGGAACTGAAAAGACGCCTGACATATGCACCTGTACTGGTACCACCTGATTTTTCCAAGGATTTTATAATCTACTGCGACGCCTCGCGACAAGGACTAGGTTGCATTCTCATGCAAGATCGTCAAGTGATTGCATACGCATCTCGACAGTTGCGTCCACATGAGGATAACTATCCTACTCATGATCTAGAGCTTGCAGATGTAGTCCATGCACTCAAAACATGGCGACATTACCTTCTTGGTAATCGCTGTGAAATCTTCACCGATCATCAAAGTTTGAAGTATATCTTCACCCAACCGGATCTAAATCTCAGGCAAAGACGTTGGGTTGAGTTGCTCACAGACTATGACTTAGGAATCACTTACACCCCTGGGAAGGTCAATGTCATGGCTGACGCACTAAGTCGTAAGTCTTATTGTAACAACCTGATGTTACAACAAGGGCAACCACTTCATGGCTGATGCACTAAGTCGTAAGTCGTATTGTAACAATTTAATGTTACAACAAAGTCAACCACTTCTCCACGAGGAATTTCGTAAGCTTAACCTTGACATTGTTCCTCGAGGATTCCTTTCCACCTTGGTGGCGAAACCTACCCTTATGGATCAAATCATAGTTGGCCAGCGGTATGATAAAGGCATATCTTGAATCAAGGAGAACATTGCTAGCGGAGTTGCTAGAAGTTTCTCTATGGATGATCGAGGTGTAGTGTACTTTGAAAACCGTTTGGTGGTACCCAAGAAACCACAACTACGACAAATGATTCTTAAGGAAGCTCATGAATCTCCTCTCACGATTCATCCCGGTAGTACTAAAATGTATCAGGATCTACGTCAGAGATTCTGGTGGACTAGGATGAAGAGAGAAATCGCTCAATTCATTGCTAACTGCGACGTTTGCCGTCGAGTCAAAGCAGAGCATCAACGGCCTACTGGCACCCTTCAACCTTTAGCTATTCCTGAATGGAAATGGGATAAAGTCGGTATGGACTTCATTACCGGGTTTCCCAGGTCCAGGAAAGGGAATAATGCTATCTTCGTCGTTATCGACCACCTCTCTAAAGTAGCTCATTTCCTGCCTGTTCGCGAGAGCATTACCGCTAGCCAGCTAGCAGACTTGTATGTCTCTCGGATAGTATCACTTCATGGTGTGCCGTTGGAGATTAACTCGGACGTGGAAGTCTTTTCACTTCACGATTTTGGGAAAGTTTCCAAAATGCTATGGGAACTCATCTCTCCTTCAGTACTGCCTTCCATCCGCAGTCAAGTGGTCAAGTGGAACGAGTCAATCAAATCCTGGAAGACATGTTTCGAGCCTCTGTCATTTCTTTCGGTATGGAATGGGTAAAATGTCTTCCATTCTCCGAATTCGCTTATAACAATAGTTATCAAGCTAGCTTGGGTAAAGCTCCCTTCGATGTTCTATATGGACGAAGGTGTCGAACACCTCTTAACTGGTCGGAGACCGGGGAAAGACAATTCTTTGGCCCGGATATGATCCAGGAAGCAGAGGAACAAGTTCGCATCGTTCGTGAGAGATTGAAAACAGCCCAGTCTCGCCAAAAGAGCCAATATGATAGTCATCATAAGGCTGTGACTTTTGAAGTCGGCGATAAGGCTTACCTTCGGGTTTCTCCTCTTAAGGGAACCCATCGCTTCGGTATCAAAGGCAAATTGGCCCCTCGTTTCATCGGTCCTTTTCGCATTCTTGCCAAATGAGGAAAAGTTGCCTATCAATTGGAACTACCTCCGCACCTCTCTAGAGTTCATGATGTGTTCCACGTTTCTCAACTCATGCGTTGCTTCTCGGATCCTATCCGCGGAGTGGACCACGAAACGCTTGACCTCCAAGACAATCTCACATATCGAGAATATCCCGTTCGTATTCTTGATCAAACTGAGCGCACCACTCGACGCCACAATATCAAGTTTCTCAAGGTTCAATGGTCACATCATTCCGAGAGTGAAGCTACTTGGGAAAGGGAGGATCGTCTTCGACTTGAGTACCCCACCCTCTTTCCGGAGGAACCCGAATCTCGGGACGCGATTCTTTTAAGTGGGGGTGAGTTGTCACATCCCTAGTTAGCACTTGCATTAGGACCTAGCTAGAGTGTGCATCATGTTTACTTTCAAAGAAACTTGAAATGGGATTAACAGAAACCCCAGCACCCCTCTCCCAACAACTAGGGTTTGATAAAATATTTTCCAATGTACCCAAAATGCCCTTAAAAAATGTTCGTCATCTCTACCTTGGTCTTAAACCTCTGCCAAAAATGGTGCACAATTTTCTAGGACATCTAAGGGCTTTGGATTAAATCATATGTTATTTGAATTTGGGCATTTAAATGCTATAGAATATTTTAAATGCTCAAATAATCATGAACTATAATGTTTCTTACTGTTCATATTATATAAGTAGGTATGACAAGTGTTATGAGTTATAAAAATGTTCTAGCATTTTTATTAATTGAACAAAGCTACAAAAGAAATGAAACAGAAAGAAAATAGGAAAAGAAAACAGGAAGAAGCAGTTTTACCTGAGCCCACTTACCTGCTGGCCTAGCCGGCCCGGCCCACCAGGGGCATCCCCGTCTTCTTCGCCGCGCCAGCGCACGAAGCAGCTCGGTGGCGAGCGCCGCCGATGCGCCGGCCACCTCCTGCCTGCCTGGCTGGCCCCTCGACCCTCTGGATGGACTAGGACGACGCCACGCAAACCCCTCGACCGTTTCCCCTCTCCCCCGTGTCTTTCCCCCTCCTCTCTCCCCTCCGCCGAGCTCCCCCGAGCGAGCTCGTCGCCGACGACCGCTGACACCGCGCTCTACGCCACTCCCTCGCCTCCCCGACGCACCACTAGCTCCGCCGCATCGCCCCGAAGCTCCCCAACGACGCACACGACGCCAGAAGTCCCGCAACGTCCTCCTCGCCGTCGTCTTCAACCTTCGGCACCGGAGATCGCCGCCGCCCGTACGCCGTCGTCCGACCTTCCCCGAGCTCACTTCGACGCCCTCTGCGACCGCTGTGAGCTCACGTTTCGAACCCCTCTCTCCACGGCCTCGATTATGCCTTGTAGCCGCCGCCCCCTTGTTGACCGAAGATCACCGTCGCCGGCCAACTCACCGCCGTGGCCATAGGCACCGTACCTCGTGGCTGAGCACGCCATTAGCTTGAGTAGGTCACCAGCAAGCTAAAGCAAGCCTTAGCCCCTCCTACCGTGCACAACAACTCCATTCCGACCAACTCCGTGCGAGCACCGCCGCGGTCGAGCTCGTCGCCATCGATCCCGGCGACCTCTCGACCAACCAGTGGCACCGTTGGATGCGGTGCATCACCAAGAGCACACCGAGCCCATCCGCGCGGCAAATGGCTGCCGGAATAAGGATTCCGACGAGTCACCGCCGTGCGAAATGGTCGCCGCCGGCCAAACTCCGGCGGGCTGGCGTGGCCAGTTGTTTAGGAGCTAATAGTAATTAGATTAACCACCACAGTCACTGACAGTGGGCCCCCTTCGTTAGTCAAACCCAGTCAACCCTGGTTATGACCGGATTTAGCTCCTCAGACACTGACATGAGGGACCCACCAGTCAGGTTTGACCTGGACCGGCCCTGTTGACTGCCTGACGTCAGCATGAGGTCATGCTGACGCAGTAAAGGATTTTTTGGGATTTTTAGATTAAAAATAATTCAGGAAATTCCAGAAAATACCCAAAACTTCTAAAAATAATATAAAATCAACCATAGCTCAGATGGAAAAGATTTATATATGAAAAATGATCAGAAAAATCCAATCTTTTCAATGGCACTGGTTTCATGCATGTTTGAACAAGTTAACTTGCTATATACATCAAAAACATGATAACGCACTCATTTAAATATTAGTTTGAACTCCAATTTGAATCTTTGATTCAAATAGGTTCAAAGCCTTCTGGTTTTAGTTGCATTAGCCAACACACATGCATCTTGCCATGTCATGAACATGCATCATATTGTTGCATTTGTTTGTTAATGATTGTATCGCCGGTATTCTCTGTGTTAGGTCCTGCTCCCGAGGATACTGCTGCGTATCCAGTTGAAGAGCAGTACCCGACAACTACTTTGTCAGGTAAGCAATCATTGATCATTCCGATACAAACCCAATCTTCTTGCTCCTGCTCTCTTTTACTGCATTAAGGCAACAGCGTGTGAACTGCTACTTGCTGCGGTAGTTGAACCCTATTCCCTTGCATGACCTGTCATTGCCACAGTAAATAGTTGAAACCCACTAGCATGTGTAGGAGTTGATTGAGCCATGTGATGTGTGATCCACCATGCTATTTGTTTATGTTGCCTGCTATGCTTAGAGTTATGTCTGGTCTGATTCATCTGGGTGATGGATCAGAGTGAAATGATCATACCGGTAAAGAGAAGGAAGTGTGGAATACGCTTGGTAAAGGTATCGATGAAAGGCCATGTAGGAGTACATGGTGGGTTGTTTCATTCGAATCGTCCTTAGGACCCGAGATCTGTATGTGTGGTTCATGTTACAGCTACTACCACACATTGGGATCCTTAATTGACCCTCTCGGCTTATTGATTACCCTTGATCTCTGTCCAGGAGTTGCAACTAGTTTCTGGTGTTTATAGCTAACTGGAGGTCGTGCACAACGCTGACCCTCGGGGTGGGTTGTGATGCGATAGGTACGTGGCACGGTGTACCGGTTGCCCGTTTGGTGACTCGGGAACCCTGTACACATCGTTTGGGGCCGTGAGCGACACCCCGGCCGGATCTCCCCACAGATGGAACCCAAATAGGCGATAAACCTGGACGAGAGACTTGAGTAGTTAGTCAGCTCGTGGCCGACACCCTCGCTGGGCTTCCGCTTGAAGGTTGCCGAGTACACGCCGAGTAAACGGCGATAAGTGGTGGAAGCGTGTGTGAAGAGGTACACCCCTGCAGGGTTATCAATCTATTCGAACAGCCGTTGTTCGTGGTACGGACTACTTGGTTACCCTTACAGTTCATAGACAAGTTGATGGATACTACTAAAAGCCTCAAGATAAGCGTGAGTGCCATGGATGGCCCTTCCGTAGGATGACGGAAGAGGATCCTCGGTAGTGTATTGATGTGGTGAGTAGAGGACTCGTGTTCGTAATAACATCTTGCAATCTGTTGGGAGTTGTAGTATAGGTTAGCCAAGGTCAAAGCTGGCATTCTGCTATGAACTCTACTACCCCCTTTGATAATGTTGCATGTATGATAGGTTCTGTGGTAAGACTTGCTGAGTACCTTTGTACTCATGTTTGCTTAATAACTGTTGGAGAGGAGAACCCTGCCCCTGCTGATGGGTTCTACATAGACGTTGACGTCGACGAGTAGCTTGACACCCAGACGGAGATCTGGAGCTTGTGAAGGGCCTTGTAGATAGTCAGGCTACACCAAGCCTGTTTTATTTTCTAAGTTGTCTGTACTCAGACATGTAGCTTCCGCTTGTGCTTGTATGACTGTATGACTTGAGTGTTGGGTCATGTGACCCCTACCTGTATGGATATGTTATGTATGGCTCTTGGAGCCTTTTAAATAAAGTACTTTGAGTCATAGAGTTCTGTTGTGATGCAATGTTGTATTTGCACATATTGAGCATATTGCGTGTATGATTGAAATGCTTGGTATGTGTGGGATCCGACACCTAGTTGTTTTCCTTTGGTAGCCTACCTTACAGGGAAATGCCTCCTAGTGTCTCCAATGAGCCTTGGTAGCTTGCTACTGCTCGGAACACGTAGGCTGGCCGGCATGTGTCCTTCTTCGTTCCTGTGTCTGTCCCTTAGGGGAAATGTCACGCGTTGTTCCTTTAAGTCCATGTAGCTTGCTACGACTTGGGTTCATACGTTGATGGCCGACACGTTCGTTGCTGGGTCATGGATGCCTGTCTCTGTAATTTAGTGCCACTTTTGGTTTATAACTAGCCTTGTCGCCCCGGGTTCTCTGTCATATGGATGCTAGTGACATTGTCATATACGTGTGCCAAAATGCGCAAACGGTCCCGGGCCAGGTAAGGTGGCACCCGTGGGGTTACCGTGCGTGAGGCCGCAAAGTGATATGACGTGTTACAGCTAGATCGGTGTGACTTAGGATCGGGGTCCTGACAAGTAACATACCGTTGACAAAGGGAACAATGTATGTTGTTATGCAGTTTGATGATAAAGATCTTCAAAGAATCTGTAGGAGACAATATGAGCATCCAGGTTCCGCTATTGGTTATTGACCAGAGATGTGTCTCGGTCATGTCTACATAGTTCTCAAGCCCATAGGGTCCGCACGCTTAACGTTCGATTACGATTTGTATTATGTGCTATGTGTTTTTGATGATCGAAGATTGTTTGAAGTCCCAGATGAGATCGTGGACATGACGAGGAGTCTCGAAATGGTCGAGACATAAAGATTGATATATTGGAAGGTAATATTCGGACACCAGAAGGGTTCCAAAGTGTATCGGATATTTTTCGGAGTACCGGGAGGTCATCGGAACCCCCCGGGGAGTCTATGGGCCTTATTGGGCCCTAGTGGGGAAAGGAGGCAGCGGGAAAGTGGTGGGGCGCGCCCCCAGAGGTCCAAACCGAATCGGTTTAGGGTTTGGGGGGCGGCCCCCCTTTCCTTCTCCTCTCCTCCTCCTTCATCCTTCTCCTAGTAGGAATAGGAAAGGGGGGGGGCAAACCTACACTAGAAAAAAATACACTTCCGTGACGATACGTGCTTGTCACAGTAGGTCACATTTTCTGTCATGCATGTACATCCATGAAAAATTTATGACAGAATCAAGATAGTCATACATGTGCTGTCGCAGAAGTGTTCCATGACATTACCAAAATTATCATCACGGAAGTGTCCACTTCCATGACGATAAATCACGCGTCTCAGAAATGCTTTCGTCAAGGGTGAACGACATGTGGCATCCACTGTAACATAACATTGTTAAGCTATCGGGTCCGGTTTTGGATTTGATAACCCACTAACAGCCCGGACCAATGGGGATTTTCCACGTGTAAAATTCTGATTGGCTGACGGAAACACGTGTCAGCTCCGCGTTGGCACAGATGTCACTCATCCGATGGGCGAGATGCGCCTATGTTATGTTGACATGTGGACCGGCCCAAAAGTGGCCCATAAAGTTTAAATGGGTAGGCCCAACTAAAGGCCCACAAGATTTTGCGGTCCATAATTGGCCAGCCCAGCAAAAGGCCCATGAGATTTTGCGGTCCATAATGGGCTGGCCCAGCAAAAGGCCGACGAGATTTTGCGTATCATAATGGGTCGTCCCAACTAAAGGCCCACAAGATTTTGCGGGCCATAATGGGCCGGCCCAGCTAAAGGCCCGCGAGATTTTTGCGGACCATAATGGGTCGGCCTAGCTAAAGGCCCAACATTCTCAGTTAAGGCCCGTACGGCTAGTGTCAAATCGGCCCGTCAACGGCCTGTCCTAAACTTGTCATCATCGTGGCCCATGGTCACTTCTAGCCCGTTAACAGTCCGCTAGGTATATGGGCCAAATTACGGCCCAGTGTATTTCCGGCTTGTTAAAGGTCCTGCTTCATTTGGGCCCATTTACAGGCCATTAAAAGTTTCGGCCCATAAACGACCGTGAAGGATTTGGGTCATATTCGGCCATGTGTGACATTCGGCCTGTTAGAGGCCCACTATAGATTTGGGCCACTTTCGGCCTGTTGTGATTTTGGGCCTGTTAACGTCGGACGAAATCCATGGGCCATATGTGGCCCAACGTCACATCGGGCCCATTAACGACGCATATAAAAATGACGATAATCTAGCCCGACCGAACTTCCGACCTGTTAAAGGCCCGTGTCTTAGGTCGGCGCATTTACGACCTCGAATTTCGGCGTGTGAAAGATCTGCATCGTAAATGGGCCCAATCTCACTTTCGGTCTTTTAAAGGCCCATGTTTTTTATGGGCTCGAGATATTTACACCTGTAAACGGCCTATTGTTATTGTGGGTCCAAATTATGTTTAGGCATGTTAAAGGCCCACTATGGGCACATGCCTACCAGAAAAATAAGAAATCTTATGCTGATTTAGGCCCAGATATTTTTAGTAGGCTACATGCAAATTTCGGCCCATAATTGTTTTTAGCCCAATTGGAATGGGCCCGACGAATGTTGGCATGTTGGGCTCCTACGAAGCTTTCGGCCGAATACATTACTAAGATAAACCTACACTATACAAAAATAGTGTCGTAATTATTGCAGCCTTTGGCAGCATCATAAATGGTGTATCACAACAAAAGGCATGTTGGAATAAAGTTTACAGTCCTTGCAGATAAAGCACCATCAGATGTATAGAAGCACAGATCATTTGACCTGAGTGCTAATGTTTCAGGCTGTAGAATCTGATGGAGCAGCAGGATCTTCACCTTTTTTCAGCCATTGCTCTTGAACAACAGAGCGAATGTCTGATAGTCTGGTTTCAAAACCATTCATATCTTGACGACATTTGTCAACCTCTATTCTTGTTTCCAAAATGACGTACATTAGGGATTGGACTTGTGTCTGGAGCACAGATATATCACTCTGTCTAGCAGGAAGATTTTGTTTAGTAGGCGATTTGGACGAGGTTACCTTGACAACCAACCCAGAATTACGCAGGAAGGTGTTTTTTGCACTGTTAGTGGAGAGATACTGACGCACTGCAGCAAGAGGTGACATTGTGCATGTGGTAGCCTCGTCACCTTCAGGTGATTGTGGCTGTTCAATCATTTTTTCCATAGCTTCCTGAAAGTTTGAACTTGTAGATTAGTGTACCAGATAAGTTACTAATGGGACAAAAACAAACAAAATAGGTTACACATTTATACGTAACTTATTTTGGTGAATTACTGTAATACATTAGTATGTATTGTAGTGCCAACTACATAATAAAATCACTTTCGGAACATATGTCCATGTAGCATACCTACTGTATTGTCTATTACCTCACATTCGTTGACATCTAAGGATAAAGAGACATTGTTTAAAGTAGGATGAACATAGTATGACATCATTCATATCATGGGCAAACAAATATAAAACAAACAGGCTATTTTATCATTGTGTGCACACATGAACATAACAACTAGAATACAGATCAATACCAAAAGAATATCCTTCATCTCTTTGAAACCATGTAAGGTGAAATGATATGTTAAGACAACTGTGTATAAAACTGAACAGAGTATCTGACATTGGCTGCAAACCAAGTAATTAAACGAACACATCACAGTACAAACCAGTTCAAAGGCAGGAGGAGTAAGGACTTACAATAACGGCTTGAACTGGTTTGCTCATACCCTTCATCTTGCTGGTGTGGCAATCCTTGAAGATTTGCACTACATTCGGTTCAAGCTCTTTTTGGTCCGCATAGGCTTTCCTCTATATCTGGAACAAGTCAATATGGATACGATAATATGGCACAGAAAAAAGAAGGAAGAAGCAGCTATTTACAAGAGCCTCGCAGTGTGCAATATAGCTATGAGATCATGTTGTCTGTTGGAATTTCACTTTAGAACGTTTGGTCTTGTTCTTCAAACAGTTAGCCTAGAAGAAGATACACTTGTAAGGCACATACATAAATACAAGTTCAATATGTGGTCTTGTCAAATACATATAGCCTACCTGATACTTTAGATCAGACCAATGTTTCACAAGGTCTGTCCAGTCTTCATCTATAATATATTCCACTCGAGATGTTTGGGCAATTTCATTGTTAGCCTTGCCTTCAAAGTGAGATTTTCTAAGGTGGTACCGATACTGTTGCAGAGTAGACTGAAAAACATGAGTGCATGCTGGTTTAGTTGCATCATCTTTCGGATCCAACTTGAACCTCATCTGTTGAAAAAAGAATGTGAGTCTTATTAGGAGGAAGCTAGAAAGTATGGGATACAGCAAGACAATATTACTAATTGCGATGAATAACATTACTTACGGATAAATGGTCAAGGAAGGTGTTAAACTGGGTATTGTCTTTCTCGTTCCTGTACTGGATCCACGTTGGGAGAGGCTACGTGCATGACACCTAACGGCAACGGCTGACTCTGATACTAACTTGGCTGACTCTATAGCATCACGTGGCCTTTTTAAACCTGCCTCAAAATGGATCTCCATTCTTCCTCCTTTAGATTTTGTTAATCTGTCAAGCATTATCCCTGATGTCTGTTTCCGCTTGCATCGTGGTGCTAGTTCAGCAATGAATATGGAAAGTGTTAGTGTACATCAAATTGTGAGAGTACATATAAAGGAGCATGCAACTGCAACTTGACTCGGTCAGGTACCATCTTGGGGTTGATGCTCATGAGGTTCATCTGATCTTGCCAAGTCCTGTTGTGTTAGCAGTGCTTCGGAAGTAGTGTTAGGTGTGAAGGCAGTTTGGGAACTGGCCAGTTTTGGAGCAAACAAACGAGTAACTCATTGAGTTGCTGGTACAGTTGAAGTGGATGCTGCAGCTGGTGGAGCAGGTGATACTGTGTTTGTAGATTTAGCCGGTGGACTTGGACCTTCTACTGCACTATAAGTACCAGCAGAATCTGGATGACAGATCCTTTTCCGTTTCACCCGACGAGTAACACCACTCCCTACTATATTATTTTCCTTTCTCTTTTTTGACTTTGCCATGTCAAGCCGTACCCACAACACAAAAGAATATAATCGCTCTTCAGAACTCATTGATGCATGATACAGACAAGCAATACTTTGATGTAAGAAAAACAGGATGGCATGACATATTCACAGCTACGATGTGTAAACTAAGCAGGAAGATTTTCAAGAAAATAGAAGTAATGTAAGCTAGCCACCATATGAAAGATGCAACCAATATTACTTTGCCAAGTTAAAAGTGTCTTGTCATAAGTGGCAATTCGTAAAATTAGAAGCAGTACAACGTAGAAATCAATGCAAGATGCAACCACTATCAAACTGCCATGTTAAAAGTGTCCAATCATGAGTGACTGATGCGGGATACGCAACATCATTACTTTGATCTAAGAACATGGTATGATAGATAGATTGTAATGCCTAGGATGGGACTATACCTCCTACGTGTCGAGGCACGACATAAAGGTATAAGCCCATTCTGGAATGATCTCAAGTTTGGTATCTTTGCACGACTCATGTAAAAATATAGATGAAACTGCAAAATGAGATAGTTGGCTTACACTCGCCACTTCACACAATACATTACATAAGCAAGACATCATTCAAAACATCACAACCCGACTACGGGCGAAGATCCAAAAGAAAGATACCGAAACAACATAAAGCCACAGGTCCGAATCGCCCCTAGTAGAAACCACTACTGATCACCGAAACGTCACAAGTATACGGCCACTCTCTTCATCAAACTCCCAGTGAAGTACTTGAACCAGCTCCTGCGTCAAACTCGGCTGAACCTGCATCTGGTGTTGTAGTATCTGTGAGCCACGAGGACTCAGCAATCCCATAACCATGGATATCAAGACTAGCAAAGCTTTATGGGTAGGAAGAGGTAAAGTGGTGAGGTTGCAGCAGCGGCTAAGCAAAATATGGGGGCTAACTTATGAGTACAAGAGTAAGATGAGCATCTACGCAAACGGTCGCAACTAGTAGTGATCGCTAAAGATCCTGAACTACATACGAATCAAACATAACCCCACCGTGTTCTCTTCTCAAAGTGAAAAGAGACAGTCACGGTTACTCACACAGTTGTGTGTTTTACTTCGGATCCTCTGTCAAGTTTTCTACAACCGGACATTAACAAATTCCAATATGCCACATAACCGCGGGCACGGCTTTCGAAAGATCATAACCCTGCAGGGGTGTCCCAACTTAGCCCATCACAAGCTCTCACGATTAGCTGAAGTGATAAATATAATGTCATCACCCCTTATCTTAGGGAAATCCGATCAGGCTCGGCATCCCGGTGCACAAGACATTTCGACAATGGTAAAACAAGTCCAGCAAGACCTCCCGGTGTGTCGACACCCTGATAGTAGCCGCGCGTATCTCGTCTCAGGCCACAACCGGATGGGCGATGCTACGAGTAAAACCAATCCTCGAGTTTCCCCGTGGTGGCCCCGCAAGCTCCCCGTTTGGGACCAACACCATCAGCACTGGGCCCCCTGCTATGTAGAAAGAATCCTCGGGTAGCGCTAACTCCCTATGCAATTTAATTAATTAATTAAGTTGTTATTTATGAGCAAATTAAAACCAATGTTGGGCCTTGCTGGAGGAGTTTTATTCAAAGTCGAACTGTCAAGGGGTCCCCATCCACCCATCGTGTAAGGAACGCAAAAATCAAGGAACATAATGCCGGTTTATCGGCGCCTAAGGTGGCATGAGTGGAACAAAACACCGAGCAATAAGCCAAGCCTTCCACCCATGCCCAGTATATAGGTGTGTTAATAATAATAATAGATATTGTGATATTCCAACAACAAGTTCCCTCCTGGAACGAACTTCATCTTCACCTGCAAATAACAACGCTATAAGAGGGGCCGAGCAAGCGGGTAACATAGCCAAAGAGTGGTTTTGCTAGGAAGGTGTCAAAGGTTAGAGGTTTCATGGCAACATAAAAGATGGGTAGCGCGACATGTAACGATAGCATCGAGACAACAGAGCATGGCAATGGTAGTAAAGGTATCCAAGGGTATGATCATCTTGCCTGGGATTCCACAAGGAAGAAGAACGGATCCATGAAGTAGACGGAGCAACATAGTCGAGCGAATCCTCACAACTCCGGACGGAACCGAAGCTAACAAGAGAAGCAACCGGAAAGAAGCAAACAACACGGTAAACACACACGCATCAACATGGCATACGATGCACATCCAAGTATGATGCATGTCCGGTTAAATATGCATGTCATGGCAAAGTGCACAAACAAGACTACAAGTTAAGTGGAGCTCAATATGCAACGAGTTGCATATTGACGAAACACCACATTTTAATTATTTAGTTGACTCTCATTTATTTACAAGACAAGATTAAATGTTTTTAACATAGCAAGAGGTGAATAAAAAGTAATCTACCTATCTAGGCAATTTAAATGAGGCTGGAAATACCAACAACAATTCCGGAAAATCCCCATATGCATGTTTAGCAATTTTAAGCAACAACAATTCACACATTTTAAATGTTGTTAACATGATGCGGATGACATGAACAAGTTTATGCAATTTTTATTAAAAGGGAACATGAAAAGATATGAAGTAAAAGTCACCGTGGTGGAAAGAAAAGGGTGCCACGGCAACGATCCGAAAATGATGGAACGCAACATCTCGGTTCCGGTAACTCGTTGAGAGACCGGTGCAAAAGAAAAGGTGGCGTGAGCGAGCGAAACAAGATGAAAGGTGGGGTGATCCCGTCACCGGGTTCCCACGAGTCGGCGACGAGGCAACCGAGGAGCATGACAAAGGACGAAACGGGCACGGTGCACACAAGGGAAACATTTCATACAACACAACAAGCAAACGTTCACGGGTCATCGTCTCGGGGTTATACCTTCGAAGCGTTCGTTTCGGGGCGGCTCGAGATCGTCGAGGGACGTAGTGGAAGTAGTGGTACTCGCGGGTCGTGGAGGAAGTAGTTGTTCACGAGGTCGTTAACGAGTAGTCGTTAACATTCCGTTTCGGAGAGGTACTTGACGAAGCCATCGTTTCCGGGGCGACGGTACTGGTACATGCACGTAGAGGGAAGTAGTTGTTCTCGTTTTGTAGCCGTATACATCTCATCACGGGAGTAGAGGTACAAATCAACGGAGATAAAGTGGTCACTCGGGCGTCGAGGTACTTGGCGCATCATTGAACTTGGCGTAGTCGAACTTGAAGGGTCGTCGATGTCGTGGTACTTGGCGTCCATGTGGTCTCCGATAAACTTGACGGACCGGTTGCTTCGAGTCCTCGGTGCTCATGCTACTTGCTGAAATCTAGGTGGGTCTTGGCGAGATCCAGAACAACACCAAAAAGGCCTCGGTTGACAGTGTTCAACAGGAAAGAACAAACTGGTCGCAAACAACAACAACAGGGTTTGCAGACATGGTGCCCGCAGTAGCAGGTTCGAGCGCCCTGGGTCGATGTAGAGGAGCAGCGCTGGCGGAGATGAACCGGGCGAGGCGGGAGATGGGATGCCGGTGTCCAAACGAGGGACGCTGACCAGGAGGGCGCGAGGCAGGGGTCCTATCGGATGGACCGGCGGCAATGGTTGGCTGCTCTGGCGGGCTGACGACCGGGGCGCGTAGGGAGTTGCTTCAGCGGCGGAGGTTGTGGCCTGGGCGCGCGTCGGGAGCTCCTGCCGCAAAGGATATGCGGCGGAGGCTGGCCGTGGCTTGAGGGAGACGGCGACGAGGACCTTGCGAGGCGGAGGAGGCCCGCAGGCGCTGGGGAGCGAGAGGGAGAGGGAGATCGAGAGGAGGGGGTCGAGGGGATGCGAGGTGAGCGAGCGGTCGGGAGCGAGGCTGCGGCGCGAGGGGGGAAAGGAGGAGCGAGGGGGGGTTCGCGAGGGAGACGGGGTCGAGCGGCTAGGGTTAGGGGAGCGGGAGGCTGGGCTGCGGCCTGGCTAGGCTGAGGCGGCCTGGTAGCTGGGCCGTGGGCCACGGGAGTAGTTGGGCCGGCTGGGAGGGGAGGCCGCAGGCCCAGATGGCCTGGCTGCTCTTCTTATTTATTTCTTTAGCAGAAATAAAATAGAGAGAGTTCAACATTTAAAGAAAAGAAGCCATGAAGAAGAAATAAATGATGGAACATTTTTGTAAGGCTTTTTGGAATATTACCAACCCAACAAAAATGGTTCCAACAAAATAGGGAAGATATGCAAGTGTTTGTTGGTGATTCCAAAGCAATGGAATAATTATATAGCTCCATATATTAGGAGGATATGTTATAAAGAGAAGTCATCCTTCCCTCGATTTAAATAGACCGAAGGTCCACACGATTTATTTAGGTTGAGATGCAAAAGAAATAAGACATGATGGCATGAAGACATGATGCAATGCAAAAATAAATAACACAAGCACAAAAGAAACACACGGGAGAACCCGGAACATCTGGAATCTTCTGGGACGTCGGTCTTCGGGCGTCACATAGATGCAGTGTATTCTAGACACAAAACGCCATGTCATATGCACATGTATAACGTATGGACTCAGCAGGTCCAATTTAATCAAAATAGAAGAAATACAGGCTAGACAACTTATGCAACATGAAACCAATTATCACACTGTCAACTTAGAGCAAGCACCTGCGATGGTGGAGTACGGTAGATGAACTCATCATGTAGACTTGGGACTTCAACTTCATTAGTAGTAGCAGTGGCAAATCTAGAGAGTCTCTGTTTCCATCGGTGCGGAGGACCACCAACATCCCCTAACTTACTCTTTTCCTTCCTATTTTCTGATATTGCCATATGAAGTCAAAACCACAAGAAAATAAATAAAATTAGCTCTGCATAACTAGTTGATGCATGATACAAACGAACACTACTTTAATGCAAGGCAAGCACAGGATAGGAGGATGGAATATATACCAAAAAGACAGCATTTCATATTCACACGTACGATAGGAGGATGGAATATGTATGAAAAAACACTAAGCGGAAGGCATTTCAACAAAATTAGAAGAATTGAAAGCTAGTCACCATATGAACATGCAACCAACATCACTCTATCAGGTAAAAAGTGTCTCGTCGTAAGTGCCATTTCAAGAAATCAGAAGCAATACAAGCTAGAAGACAATGCAAGATGCAACCTACATCACAGTCCCAAGTTAAATGTGTCTTATGGGTAAGTGATCGTTGCAGGTATAAGTTGTAAGCTACGCAGATGCAATTCAACATAATCTGAATCAATACAAACTAGACATCATATGGAAAACACAACCAGACAATATGAGCATCCAGGTTCCGCTATTGGTTATTGACCGGAGATGTGTCTCGGTCATGTCTACATAGTTCTCAAGCCCATAGGGTCCGCACGCTTAACGTTCGATTACGATTTGTATTATGAGCTATGTGTTTTTGATGATCGAAGATTGTTCGAAGTCCCAGATGAGATTGTGGACATGACGAGGAGTCTCGAAATGGTCGAGACATAAAGATTGATATATTGGAAGGTAATATTCGGACACCAGAAGGGTTCCAAAGTGTATCGGATATTTTTCGGAGTACCGGGAGGTCATCCGGGGAGTCTATGGGCCTTATTGGGCCCTAGTGGGGAAAGGAGGCAGCGGGCAAGTGGTGGGGGGCGCCCCCATGATACGTCCAAAACGTATCTATAATTTCTGCTTGCTCCATGCCTCTTTTGTGTGATATTGCTATGATATTTATGCACTTCCATACACTTCTGATCATATTTGGACTAACCTATTAACTCAGTGCACCACAGAGCCAGTTCCTGTTTTCTGCTGTTTTTCATTTCAGGTTTCCCCCATATTAAAAGTGCTCCAAAAATTCTGGGAAAAATACAGGAAAAATCAGCATACAGGAAGCTTCGAGAAAAACCAAAGCAGGGCCAGAGGGGTGCCAGGGGTGGCCAAGGCGGCCACCCGGCGCGGCCCCACCCCTGGCCGCGCCAGGGGGGTGCCTGGGCCCCCGGCTCCGCCTCTGGTGACCCCCCTTCGCATATATATTCCTCGCGTCCCGAAACCATCGAGGCCAGAACCCTTTTCTCCAGAAGCAATTCCGATCTCCCCCGCCATCGCCACCAAGTTTCGTGGGACCAGAATTCCTGTGCCGGCATCCTGCCGGGACGGGGAAGTGCCCCTGGATTCATCTCCATCGACGTTGCTTCCTCCCTCGATGATGCGGGAGTAGTTCCTCCTCGGGGCTGAGGTTTCTACCAGTTGCTATGTGGTCAATTCTCTCTCCCATGATGTTATCTTCGTTGTGATCATAGGCTATGTTAAGCTAGGGTGATCCCATGATGTTTCCCCTTCCTCTATGTATTGAATTGATGTACTCACTTGTCTTTATCTAGTATAAACCTCGAGACCAAGGTGACAGCGGTCTATTGGACATGGATTAGAAGAATATTTTCATGAGTGATTTCCTCTTTTGTGTGTTGATTCAAGATTGAGAGTCTCTTGGTGCTTGTCTTTGACTATCCTGGAGATATGTTTTGGTGATTGTGGTACTCTCTTTGGATGGCCGCGGTGACATTGGGAAATCCATAGATTGAGAACTACGAACTTTGAGGTGTGCTTTTGTAGCCCTACATAATTCTCGTCCTCTCTTGACCACAAAGGAATGACCTCCGAGTGCGTCTCCATTGCATGTTTTATGGGGAATATCATGTGATTGGATATGTTAATGTTGTTGGGAGTTGCCACTAGTGAAAGTATGAAGCCTAGGCCTTGTTTCCACCATTGCAATACCATTTGTGCTCACATTTACCACTTGTTTGCTTGCTGCACTTTTTATTACAGATTTATATTACTTTGCTTTGCCACTCCTATCATCCATATTTTACCATCTCTTCACCGAACTAGTGCACCTATACAACTCCTAGTTGTATTAGGTGTGTTGGGGACACAAGAGACTTCTTGTATCTTAGTTGCAGGGTTGCTTGAGAGAGACCATCTTCAACCTCTACTTCCCTGAGTTCGATAAACCTTAGGTCATCCACTTGAGGGAAATTGTTGCTGTCCTACAAACCTCTGCGGTTGGAGGCCCAACATAGTCTACAAGAATAGAAGCGTGGGTAGACATCAAGCTATTTCTGGCGCCGTTGCCGGGGAAGTAAGTGTTTGAAGGTATATATTTAGATCTTGCAATTAAATATTTTCGTTTCTTGGTTTTAGTTTCACTAGTTATGTTTATGGAAAACCGCACTCTTAGTTCACTGCTTGGGGAAGGCCGCTTTACCACACCCGTGGTAGAGAAGTCTCCTCCACCTACTGAATGTATCCCGTTCCGAATACCACTTGGGATAATTGAAATAATTAGGAATGATTGTTATGATGGGATAGTCAATCCTAGTATTCATTTGTTGAAACTTACAGAACTTTGTGAGTTGTTTAAGATTTCAGGTTTGACAAGAGATGGAGTCATGAGGAAATTATTGGCCTTGTCACTGAAAGGAAAAGCATTGGAATGGTATAGGCTACTAGATGACTCTCACCTGCTGGATTGGGAAGAGCTCCAGTCTCTCTTTTACTCCAAGTTTTATCCTCTTCATGAAGTTCATGAGAATAGGAATTATGTTTATAATTTCTATCCTCATGACGGAGAGAGCATAGCTCAAGCTTGGGGGAGACTGAAAACGTTAATGCTAAAATGTCCTAACCATGGGCTCCCCAAAGATATGATTATTACTAATTTCTATGCGAGGCTCTCTCGACAGGATAAAGATTGGCTCGATGCTTCCTCTATGGGTTCTTTCACAAATGAAAATATTGATGCTAAATGGGAACTCCTTGAAAGAATTTAACGCAACACTGAAGATTGGGAGATCGACAAAGGTAAAGAGTCAGGTATAATTTATGAGTATGATTGCATTAAGCCCTTTGTTGAAACTACAAGTTTTAATAAGTTTAGTGCTAAGTTTGGGCTTGATTCTCAACTCCTTGGTGATTTCCTCAAATCTTTTGCTTCACATCTTAATATGCCTAAGGAGGATTGGATCAAGCATCATGAACCTTTTAAAGAGATTTGCAAAGAAAATGAAATTGTTCATGATGATTACAACATGCATGATCCAATTCCTAAAAATGAAGTTTTATATAAGCATGTTAATTTTTGTGGAGTGGATAGACCTTGTGAAAGGCCTATGATTGAAGAAGAGAAGTATTGTAAGCAACATAAGCATGAAAGAACAATCACTTGGGTCAAAGATTTAAATGAAATTGCTAGAGAATTGTGTGACCTTTATCCTTTTACTTGTGAACTTTGCTATATAGAGGGTCACTTTAATTTTCAATGCATGCACTTTCAAAACATAACTGTTAACCAGTTGCGTTATAACATGATCACCCCTGATCTTTATGATGAGCTTATGTTATTTTTGATGTGTGAAGAGTTATCAGAAAAGACTTCTTGGCTAGATGTTAATGACATGGGAATAAAAAACACTTTGCAAAATTGCCATCTCTATTGTGTTGTTAATTGCCATAAAAATGATTACATAAGTAAGATTAGAAAGGAGGGAACTTTACCAAATTATAAAAATGTCTCTTATATTTCTGCTAATAAAAAGGAGAGTTTCTCCCAAGTTTCCCCTACTGTTTCTAATGATAAACCAGGATATGTGGAGAAGCTTCATCTCCAACCACTCCCTCCTCAGGTGAAGAAGAAGAAAAAGAAGAGGAGGAGGAAGAGGAGCAAGAAGGAAGAAGAATGGGTATCAACCTGGCCTGAGCATATTCCTCCCATCAACTTTTATCCTAACGGTTGTAAGTTTAAAGAAGAAGGTGAAGTTTATTGCCTCAATTATCATCTTGATGATACGTCCGTAGGTACTATTGAAGATGATTTTGATTATGATATGCATGTTACTTATTGTGATTGGGAAAATGATGATAATGCTACTTATGATCTTGAAAATCTTTTTGGTGCCAACTCTGGAAGTGATGATATGGAAAGCTCTAAGCTTGGGGATGATAGGATTGCAAATCCTTTACCCACTAGTGATGTGATAATTGATAATTCTTTTGCTAGTAAGAATAAAGACAACATGTTTACAAATATAGTTGCTAGCAATGATAATGCTCTTGTCTACTATGATGATGTTATAACTCCAATCTATAGTGATTATAAAGGTACCTATGACATAAGGAGAAATTATCCTTATGAAACTTGTCATAATCATGGAGGGAATTACTCCCTTGTTGAACACCATCTTCCTAATACACAATTAATCTATAGTGTTCAAGTTGTTTATGATAGTCCTACTCCCACTATTACCAATGAGATAGATTATGCTTATGTGGAGAGTAAGAGTACCTTTTTGCATGTGGATCATGGTAACAATGCTTTATGTGATGCTTATATTGTTGAGTTTATTCGTGATCCCACTGAAAATTATTATGAGAAGGGAACATATGCTTATAGATATTTCAATAATATCAAGTTCCCTCTCTTTATGTTGAAGGTTTTGAAGCTGCACTTGTTTTGTCTTCCTATGCTTATTGCTTTGTGCTTCAATGAATTATTCTATTGCAATATTCCTATGCATAGGAAGCATGTTAGGCTAAAATGTGTTTGGTATTTGCTTCTTGATGCTCTCTTTTGTTCTTCAACTCTTATTCCTACGAGAGCATCATTAAAGTCTTAAGCCTATCTTTATGGCTATAAAGAAAGAGCTCTAGGGAGACAACCCTTGTTATCTTTGCTTTCAGTTTGTTCTTTCAGCTTTTAGTGGTCTTGATGTTTTTTACTACTGTATCAACATCATTGTATCTTTATTTTTCAGCTTTGTGCCAATTTTAGCCTCTGATTGCAAGAAAGTTCAAAAGTTGTGACATGTTGTCCAGAAAACAGATTCTGTCCTTGGAAAGAAAAATTCGAATAAAATCACCAACTCATCTTTTTGATCTGAATTTTTTTGACAGCATGCTCTATACAATTGGCCTTCGAGCGTCCGTTCTGAGTTTTTTGATTTGAGTTGCAGAAGTGCCCCGAAAAAAATATTTACTACCTGTTGGTCTGTTTTTCACAGATTCTGTCCTGTTTTGCCTTTTCTTCGTTTTGCAAACCTTGAGCTTGTTTTTTTCTTTGCAAAAACCTTTTGGCAATCTTGAGAAACAGTAGCTCTTCAAGATTATCTTTATTTCCAGTAGGGAAAAATTATTTTATTGTGGGTACTAACCTCGCTAATCAGATTATGATGAGTTATGTATGAAGGGAGTTTTCAAGTGAGCGAGGGAAGATGATAAAAGAAGATTCAGGAGGGTCAAATGCTCAAGCTTGGGGATGCCCCCATGCATCCCCTTCTCCATCAACAATTATCAGTTCGTCTTTCGTTCCACTATAATTATCACTTCATGTGTTATGTGCTATGCTTGGAGCGTCTTGCTCTTAGTTTCCTTTTTAGTTTTCTTTAGCTTTGCTTGCTGTTCATAACAAGTTAGAACCCAGCTTTCTTTGTGTGGGAGAGAAACACGCTCCACTTCAACCTAGAACACAACATAGGATTTTCATGCTTGTCTTTGCTATGTATGTTCTTTGTTGTTCCATAGCTGCTGTCATGTTTAGCTCTTAGTTTTCATGCTTTTCTTTTTAAAGAGCTTTTGTTTAGTTGGTTGCTGAACTCTCTTGAGTTTTCATGTTTATCTTGTTAAGAGAGTTTGCCTGTTGCACTGAGTTGTGTGCCTTAACTTAAAGTAGGTAATTGAGTTTGCTATTTAATTTTAGTAGTAACTTGCAATAGTTTTGAGGTATTGCCATGAGTAATGTCTGAACTTTTGGTGTCAGCTTTAGCCTATTAGTGATAGATGTCGTATTTTGGGCAATCCGTGTTTATTTTCGAAAACCTACAAATAGTTGAGAACTTTAGCTACTAAATGGATCACTAATCTTTGGAGGGATCGAATATTAGAGTACACTCACGTACCATGAGCCGAGGATGCACAAGGATAACCAAACCCCCATACACTCCTCCTCGGGGTACTTGTCTCTTTGTGAACCTCCTAATTAGATTGAGAGTTACCGATAATAAGTGCATGAGTTCTTCGGACTAATGTGAGTATTCGAAAGTTGACACTTCCACCTAGCCATGTTTTTCTAGCCTCTTCGGTACCGTGCATTGCCCTTTCTCACCTCGAGAGTTGGCGCATACTTCGCCGGTGCATCCAAATCCTTGGCACGATACGCTCTGTCATCATAAGCCTCATTATATCCTTCCTCAAAACAGCCACCATACCTACCTATCAAGGCATTTCCATAGCCTTTCCGAGATACATTGCCATGCAACATCCATCTTCTCATGACTTGATCTTCATGTCATACATGCTTTTTGCTTGATCGATGAGCCGCATGCTAGTTGGGCCTTGCCCTAATCATTGCTACATGACGCGCTAGTATCATTGCATAACCTGCTACACTGGCAGAGGCATACATTTGCATACATCATGATAGTTTCATTTTCTTTATGTTGAGTACTTTTGTAAAGTGTGAAAGATCTTCTATACTTCTTGTAATAAATAGAGTGTTGCCCCTAAAGTGAGGAAAAGATCGCAAAGCGGACAAAATCAAAAGATCCCAAAGAGGACAAATGAGAGTTAAATAGAAAGAGCCATTGAGGCCACAAAAAAAATAGAAAAAAGAGAAAAAGAAATAAAAAGAGAGAAGGGGGCACACTACTATTCCTTTTGAGAGATCCACACTCGTACTCCATCTTATACCTTGTACTCCATAGAGATTATCATTCATGCATATAGCTATGTGGGGACCTTCACACTATAGAACTTGGCTTGTATATTCCAATGATGAGCCTCCTCAAAAGAGCTCTAGGTCTTCTTGAGCAAGCAAGTTGGATGCACCCCCACTAGTTCCGTTGGAGAGCTTACCTTAGCTCATATGTGCATCCGTTGCATGGCAATCCCTATTCCTCACATCATATCTATCATTTGGCTTTCTCTCGCCTGTGATTGTCCTCATTGATGTGAGCCTTTCACACCTTTTTTGTCTTCCCCCTTCATCATTTTTCTCTCTTTGCCATCCTAAGTGTCGACTTTCTTGCTTACGCTCATCCATTGCATGAGTGCTCAAAATATCGAAAGGGAGTGGATCATTTTGACTTGTACCTGGCTGACGGTCTAGGGATGAGTCAAGATAAGATTCCAAAGAAGACCAAGTGTGAAACTTTAGTATATTAAGTTCTCAACAATATAAAAACTATGTTTTACTCTCTCATATATCCTTATCCCCTTTCTTCCCCGCAAACACCATTTGGAGACATTCGAGTCACGGACAGCGAGAGCTCTTGCACCTTTATGTTCTTATGTTACTTGTTACAATGCTAATATAGACCCTTGCTTGTTATGACTTGAATTGAATTACATGCCTTGATTGCTTTAATTAAAAGTTCTTATATGGTTGATAGCATGTCACCACAGAAATTATGCTTGTTATCATTTACCTACTCGAGGACGAGCAGGAATTAAGCTTGGGGATGTTGATACGTCCAAAACGTATCTATAATTTCTGCTTGCTCCATGCCTCTTTTGTGTGATATGGCTATGATATTTATGCACTTCCATACACTTTTGATCATATTTGGACTAACCTATTAACTTAGTGCACCACAGTGCCAGATCCTATTTTCTGCTGTTTTTCTATTTCAGGTTTCCCCCATATTAAAAGTGCTCCAAAAATTCCGGGAAAAATACAGGAAAAATCAGCGTACAGGAAGCTTCGAGAAAAACAAAAGCAGGGCCAGAGGGGTGCCAGGAGTGGCCCAGGCGGCCACCCGGCTCGGCCCCACCCCTGACCGCGCCAGGAGGGCGCCTGGGCCACCGGCTCCGCCTCTGGTGACCCCCCTTCGCATATATATTCCTCGCGTCCCGAAACCCTCGAGGCCAGAACCCTTTTCTCCAGAAGCAATTCTGATCTCCGCCGCCATCGCCACCAAGTCTCGGGGGACCAGAATTCCTATGTCGGCATCCTGCCGGGACGGGGAACTGCCCCCGGATTCATCTCCATCGACGTTGATTCCTCCCTCCAGGATGCGGGAGTAGTTCCTCCTCGGGGCTGAGGTTTCTACCAGTAGCTATGTGGTCAATTCTCTCTCCCATGATGTGATCTTCATTGTGATCATAGGCTATGTTAATCTAGGGTGATCCCATCATGTTTCCCCTTCCTCTATGTATTGAATTGATGTACTCACTTGTCTTTATCTAGTATAATCCCTGAGACCAAGGTGACAGCGGTCTATTGGACATGGATTAGAAGAATATTTTCATGAGTGATTTCCTCTTTTGTGTGTTGATTGAAGATTGAGAGTCTCTTGGTGCTTGTCTTTGACTATTCTGGAGATATGTTGTGGTGATTGTGGTACTCTCTTTGGATGGCCGCGGTGACATTGGGAAATCCATAGATTGAGAACTACGAACTTTGAGGTGTGCTTTTGTAGCCCTACATAATTCTCGTCCTCTCTTGACCACAAAGGAATGACCTCCGAGTGCGTCTCCATTGCATGTTTTATGGGAAATATCATGTGATTGGATATGTTAATGTTGTTGGGAGTTGCCACTAGTGAAAGTATGAAGCCTAGGCCTTGTTTCCACCATTGCAATACCATTTGTGCTCACGTTTACCACTTGTTTCCTTGCTGCACTTTTTATTACAGATTTATATTACTTTGCTTTTCCACTCCTATCATCCATATTTTACCATCTCTTCGCCGAACTAGTGCACCTATACAACTCCTAGTTGTATTAGGTGTGTTGGGGACACAAGAGACTTCTTGTATCTTAGTTGCAGGGTTGCTTGAGAGAGACCATCTTCAACCTCTACTTCCCTGAGTTCGATAAACCTTAGGTCATCCACTTGAGGGAAATTGCTGCTGTCCTACAAACCTCTGCGCTTGGAGGCCCAACATAGTCTACAAGAATAGAAGCGTGGGTAGACATCACCCCAGAGGCCCAAACCGAATTGGTTTAGGGTTTGGGGGGCGGCCCCCCTTTCCTTCTCATCTCCTCCTCCTTCATCCTTCTCCTAGTAGGAATAGGAAGGGGGGGGGGCAAACCTACACTACAAAAAATACACTTCCGTGACGATACGTGCTTGTCACAGTAGGTCACATTTTCTGTCATGCATGTACATCCATGAAAAATTTATGAGAGAATCAAGATAGTCATACATGTGCTGTCGCAGAAGTGTTCCATGACATTACCAAAATTATCATCACGGAAGTGTCCACTTCCATGACGATAAATCACGCGTCTCAGAAATGCTTTCGTCAAGGGTGAACGACACATGGCATCCACAGTAACATAACGTTGTTAAGATATCGTGTCCGGTTTTGGATTTGATAACCCGCTAACAGCCCGGACCAATGGGGATTTTCCACGTGTAAAATTCTGATTGGCTGACGGAAACACGTGTCAGCTCCGCGTTGGCACAGATGTCACTATCCGATGGGCGAGATGCGCCTATGTTATGTTGACATGTGGACCGGCCCAAAAGTGGCCCATAAAGTTTAAATGGGTAGGCCCAACTAAAGGCCCACAAGATTTTGCGGTCCATAATTGGCCAGCCCAGCAAAAGGCCCATGAGATTTTGCGGTCCATAATGGGCTGGCCCAGCAAAAGGCCCACGAGATTTTGCGTATCATAATGGGTCGTCCCAGCTAAAGGCCCACAAGATTTTGCGGGCCATAATGGGCCGGCCCAGCTAAAGGCCCGCGAGATTTTTGCGGTCCATAATGGGTCGGCCCAGCTAAAGGCCCAACATTCTCAGTTAAGGCCCGTACGGCTAGTGTCAAATCGGCCCGTCAATGGCCTGTCCTAAACTTGTCATCATCGCGGCCCATGGTCACTTCTGGCCCGTTAACAGTCCGCTAGGTATATGGGCCAAATTACGGCCCAGTGTATTTCCGGTCTGTTAAAGGTCCTGCTTCATTTGGGCCCATTTACATGCCATTAAAAGTTTCGGCCCATAAACGACCGTGAAGGATTTGGGTCATATTCGTCCATGTGTGACATTCGGCCTTTTAGAGGCCCACTATAGATTTGGGCCACTTTCGGCCTGTTGTGATTTTTGGCCTGCTAACGTCGGACGAAATCCATGGGCCATATGTGGCCCAACGTCACATCGGGCCCATTAACGACGCATATAAAAATGACGATAATCTAGCCCGACCGAACTTCCGACCTGTTAAAGGCCCGTGTCTTAGGTCGGCGCATTTACGACCCGTTCGAATTTTGGCATGTGAAAGATCTGCATCGTAAATGGGCCCAATCTCACTTTCGGTCTTTTAAAGGCCCATGTTTTTTATGGGCTCGAGATATTTACACCTGTAAATGGCCTATTGTTACTATGGGTCCAAATTATGATTAGGCCTATTAAAGGCCCACTATGGGCACATGCCTACCAAAAAAATAAGAAATCTTATGGTGATTTAGGCCCAGATATTTTTAGTAGGCTACATGCAAATTTCGGCCCATAATTGTTTTTAACCCTATTGGAATGGGCCCAACGAATGTTGGCATGTTGGGCTCCTACGAAGCTTTCGGCCGAATACATTACTAAGATAAACCTACACTATACAAAAATAGCGTCGTAATTATTGCAGCCTTTGGCAGCATCATAAATGGTGTATCACAACAAAAGGCATGTTGGAATAAAGTTTACAGTCCTTGCAGATAAAGCACCATCAAATGTATAGAAGCACAGATCATTTGACCTGAGTGCTAATGTTTCAGGCTGTAGAATCTGATGGAGCAGCACGATCTTCACCTTTTTTCAGCCATTGCTCTTGAACAGCGAAGCGAATGTCTGATAGTCTGGTTTCAAAACCATTCATATATTGACGACATTTGTCAACCTCTATTCTTGTTTCCAAAATGACGTCCATTAGGGATTGGACATGTGTCTGGAGCACAGATATATCACTCTATCTAGCAGGAAGATATTGTTCGGTAGGCGATTTGGATGAGGTTACCTTGACAACCAACCTAGAATTACTGTAATACATTAGCATGTATTGTAGTGCCAACTACATAATAAAATCACTTTCGGAACATATGTCCATGGAGCATACCTACTGTATTGTCTATTACCTCACATTCGTTGACATCTAAGGATAAAGAGACATGGTTTAAAGTAGGACGAACATAGTATGACATCATTCATATCATGGGCAAACAGATATAAAACAAACAGGCTATTTTATCATTGTGTGCACACATGAACATAACAACTAGAATACAGATCAATACCAAAAGAATATCCTTCATCTCTTTGAAACCATGTAAGGTGAAATGATATGTTAAGACAACTGTGTATAAAACTGATCAGGGTAACTGACATTGGCTGCAAACCAAGTAGTTAAACGAACACATCACAGTAACAACCAGTTCAAAGGCAGGAGGAGTAAGGACTTACAACAACGGCTTGAACTGGTTTGCTCATGCCCTTCATCTTGCTGGTGTGGCAATCCTTGAAGATTTGCACTACATTCGGTTCAGGCTCTTTTTGGTCCGCACAGGCTTTCCTCTATATTTGGAACAAGTCAATATGGATACGATAATATGGCACAGAAAAAAGAAGGAAGTAGCAGCTATTTACTAGAGCCTCGCAGTGTGCAATATAGCTACCAGATCATGTTGTCTGTTGGAATTTCACTTTAGAACGGTTGGTCTTGTTCTTCAAACAGTTAGCCTAGAAGAAGATACACTTGTAAGGCACATACATAAATACAAGTTCAATATGTGGTCTGATCAAATACATATAGCCTACCTGATACTTTAGATCAGACCAATGTTTCACAAGGGCTGTCCAGTCTTCATCTATAATATATTCCACTCGAGATGTTTGGGCAATTTCATTGTTACCCTTGCCTTCAAAGTGAGATTTTCTAAGGTGGTACCGATACTGTCGCAGAGTAGACTGAAAAACATGAGTGCATGCTGGTTTAGTTGCATCATCTTTAGAATCCAACTTGAACCTCATCTGTTGAAAAAAGAATGTGAGTCTTATTAGGAGGAAGCTAGAAAGTATAGGATAGAGCAAGACAATATTACTAATTGCGATGAATAACATTACTTACGGATAAATGGTCAAGGAAGGTGTTAGACTGGGTATTGTCTTTCTCGTTCCTGTACTGGATCCACGTTGGGAGAGGCTACGTGCATGACACCTAACGGCAACGGCTGACTCTGATACTAACTTGGCTGACTCTGTAGCATCACGTGGCCTTTTTAAACCTGCCTCAAAATGGATCTCCATTCTTCCTCCTTTAGATTTTGTTAATCTGTCAAGCATTATCCCTGATGTCTGTTTCCGCTTGCGTTGTGGTGCTAGTTCAAAAACGAATATGGAAAGTGTTAGTGTACATCAAATTGTGAGAGTACATATAAAGGAGCATGCAACTGCAACTTGACTCGGTCAGGTACCGTCTTGGGGTTGATGCTCATGAGGTTCATCTGATCTTGCCAAGTACTGTTGTGTTAGCAGTGCTTCGGAAGTAGTGTTAGGTGTGAAGGCAGTTAGGGAACTGGCCAGTTTCGGAGCAAACGAACGAGTAACTCATTGAGATGCTGGTACAGTTGAAGCGGATGCTGCAGCTCGTGGAGCAGGTGATACTGTGTTTGTAGATTTAGCCGATGGACTTGGACCTTCTACTGCACTATAAGTACCAGCAGAATCTGGATGACAGATCCTTTTCCGTTTCACCCGACGAGTAACACCACTCCCTACTATATTATTTTCCTTGCTCTTTTTTGACTTTGCCATGTCAAGCCGTACCCACAACACAAAAGAATATAATCGCTCTTCAGAACTCATTGATGCATGATACAGACAAGCAATACTTTGATGTAAGAAAAACAGGACGGCATGACATATTCACAGCTACGATGTGTAAACTAAGCAGAAAGATTTTCAAGAAAATAGAAGTAATGTAAGCTAGACACCATATGAAAGATGCAACCAATATTACTCTGCCAAGTTAAAAGTGTCTTGTCATAAGTGGCAATTCGTAAAATTAGAAGCAGTACAACATAGAAATCAATGCAAGATGCAACCACTATCAAACTGCCATGTTAAAAGTGTCCAATCATGAGTGACTGATGCGGGATACACAACATCATTACTTTGATCTAAGAACATGGTATGATAGATAGATGAAGTGTATTCTAGACACAAAACGCCATGTCATATGCACATGTATAACGTATGGACTCAGCAGGTCCAATTTAATCAAAATAGAAGAAATACAGGCTAGACAACATATGCAACATGAAACCAATTATCACACTGTCAACTTAGAGCAAGCACCTACGATGGTGGAGTACGGTAAATGAACTAATCATGTAGACTTGGGACTTCAACTTCATTAGTAGTAGTAGTGGCAAATCTAGAGAGTCTCTGTTTCCATCGGTGCGGAGGACCACCAACATCCCCTAACTTACTCTTTTCCTTCCTATTTTCTGATATTGCCTTATGAAGTCAAAACCACAAGAAAATGAATAAAATTAGCTCTGCATAACTAGTTGATGCATGATACAAACGAACACTACTTTGATGCAAGGCAAGCACAGGATAGGAGGATGGAATATATACAAAAATAGACAACATTTCATATTCACACGTACGATAGGAGGATGGAATATGTATGAAAAAACACTAAGAGGAAGGCATTTCAACAAAATTAGAAGAATTGAAAGCTAGTCACCATATGAACATGCAACCAACATCACTCTATCAGGTAAAAAGTGTCTCGTCGTAAGTGCCATTTCAAGAAATCAGAAGCAGTACAAGCTAGAAGACAATGCAAGATGCAACCTACATCATAGTCCCAAGTTAAATGTGTCTTATGGGTAAGTGATCGTTGCAGGTATAAGTTGTAAGCTACGCAGATGCAATTCAGGATAATCTGCAGCAATACAAACTAGACATCATATGGAAAACACAACCACATATAACAATTCCAAGTTAGAGCAAGCACCTATGATGGTGGAGTAGGGGAGATGTGATCATCATGTACACATATGTTCTAGAAACAGGATCACGTATCATATTCACAGGCATTATGTGTAAAGTAAGCAGATGCAATTCAACTAAGTTAGAAGCAATACAAGCTAGACATCACACGCAACAGGCAACCACATATAATAGTGCCAAGTTAGAGAAAGCACCTGTGATGGTGGAGTAGGGGAGATGTGCTCATCATGTACATGTATGTTCTAGAATCAGGAACACGTGTCATATTCACAGGCATTATGTGTAAAGTAAGCAGATGCAATTCAACAAAGTTAGAAGCAGTACAAGCTAGACATCATACACAACATGCAACCACATATAATAGTGCCAAGTTAGAGCAAGCACCTGGGATGGTGGAGTAGGGGAGATGTGCTCATCATCTACACAGCTATGTTGACTGTCTAGCCTTACGTTGTCTTACGAATCTTTTTTGGAGGATGGCGGAGTAGAATCTGCAGAGAACCTCCGTTTCAGTTGCTCGGAAGGACCACCATCATCCAATGCCTTGCCAATTTCCTTTAGCTTTATTGTTTTTGCATTGTGAGGTCAAACTGACAAGAAAAAGGAATATAATTCACTCTTCAGAACTCATTCACGCATGATACTGACGAACACTTCTCTGATGAAAGGCAAAGTCATGATACGGGGATGGAATATGTATGAAAAATGGACGGCTTGACATATTCACATCTATGATGTGGTAACTAAGCAGAAGGAACTTCAACAAATTAGAAGCACTGCAAACTAGACACCATATGAAAGGTGCAATCAATATCACTTTGCCAAGTTAAAACTGTCTCGTCATAGGTGGGGTTCATCAAACTAGAAGCAATACATGCTAGAAATCATATTCAAGACGCAAACCAATATCACACTGCCAACTTAAAGGTGTTCCATCATAAGTGACTGATGCAGGATACACAAGAAGAGTAGTTTCATGTAAGAACATGGTGTGATAGACAGATATAGTATGTACCAAAAACAGGAAAGTGTGTCATATTCACACGTATCATGTGTAAGCTAAGCAGATGCAGTTTACACTAATTAGGAGCAATACAAGCTAGACACCATATGCAACATGCAACCAGATATCACACTGTCAAGTTAGAGCAAGCACGTTGGATGGTGGAGTAGGGGAGCGGAGACTTGGACCTTGTAATAAACTATCAGTACAAGGAGAATCGGTAAAGATGCTTCGTTTACGTTGCTGCAGAGGACCACCATCATCGCCTTCCTTACTCTTTTCCTTCCTCTTTCTTGATTTTGCCTTGTCAAGTCAAACCCACAAGAAAAATGAATAAAATTTGCTCTTCAGAACTCATTGATGCATGATACTGACGAACACTACTTTCATGTAAGGCGGCCGCATGATAGGAGGATGGAATATGTATGAAAAACAGGACGGCGTGACATATTGACATGTATGATGTATAAAGTGTAAACTAAGCACAAGGTGCTTGAAATTGTTAGAATCAATGCAAGCTAGAAACCATACAAAAGATGAAACCAATATCACTCTGCCAAATTAAAAGGGTGCCCTAACAAATGTATTTGAACAAATTAGAAGCAATACATGGCAACAGGCTAGAAATAATATGCAATATGCAACGAATAAAGAAGACTCATCGTAAGTGATTGATGCAGGATACAGAAGAGAAGTAGTTTCATGTAAGAACAAGGTTAACACATAGATGTAGTGTGTACCAACAATAGGAAGGCATTTCATATTCACAGGTATAATGTGTAAACTAAGAAGATGCAATTTACCTTAATTAGAAGCATTACAAGCTAGACACCGTATGCAACATGAAACCACATATCACACTACGAAGATAGATCAAGCACCTGTGATGCTAGTGTGGGGGAATTGTGGTCATCAACTAGAGAGCTACGTTGACAATCTTCATTTAGCCTTGCTGTTTCTTGAGAAACATGTGGGGAGGATGACACTACACTCTTTAAACGAGTATGGCGTCTCACAGTATCCCAGCCGAGTGACTGTCTCATCATAAGTGATTGACGAGGGATACAAAAGAGCATTAGTTTGATGTACGAACATGGTAAATAGACATATGTAGTATGTATTAAAAACAGGAAGGCATGTCATTATCAAAGGTATAATGTGTAAAGTAAGCAGATGCAATTTAACCAAATTGGAAGCAATACAAGCTAGACACCATATCCAACATACAATCACATTTGACAGCGCAAAGTTAAAGCAAGCACCTAGGATGGTTGTCTGTGGCAATTGAGATCATCAACTGCAGAGCTACGTTTACTGTCTCCAACAGCTGACACTGCATCCTTTAGAGCGCTGAAACGCTTAGTGCTTATCTTCGAATTACACTGGCGCGACTTCTGTCTTTTCTTTTCAGCATTCATCAACACTGCGTCAGAGTCTAAAATACCCATGCATAAAAAATAATAGTGTGAGTATGGGTGAAGTGTGTGCACAATTAGTAAAGTGTAAAGGTAGCAGATAGCAGGTCGGTGAGAAATAAATGACGGGAGACATATGATAGCTCTACAACATGCATGGCACACTAAATTACTACATGATTCTATGAAAATAACATTCGACTGAAAACAAATTGGTCAGTCCATTTTTTCAGCACCGTCCGATGTACAAAGAACGGGCAGATCACCTTCATCAACTCCAGCCAGTCAGTGTTGACGATCTTCCTCGAAACGGCAGCGACCACTGGCCCAGTCCCCTGCCTGCGCCCTCCCCTCGACCTCACCGCACCGCCGTGCTTGGCACCGCCCCCCCCGGCAATCCATTCAAGACCCGCCGACCACCAGATCGGGCGCAAGCAGCTCCTGCGCCCCCACACCCCTATGATAGACACCGATGCACCGCTTCCCCGGCGAAGAGGTCGACTAGGTGCTCCGTGCGCCTAAGCGGGTGCTGCTTCTTTTAATTGCGGTTTGACTGACCCTGAATTGAAATCCAGGTGGGCTACTGACCTCTAGCAAAGGTGAAATACTAAAGGGAGGAAACCTTGTGCATTTAGTGTCACGAAGAAGATGCAGTAAGAAGCGCTCAACTAGTTTCTTTCGTGGGATGAATACGGTGTGAGCAGAGACGTATGGTTTGCATGAATAAGGGAAGAGGAGTACCTCTTTCTGCTGGAAGTATTATGTCCTCCTTCTATTTTACCAACGATCTTCTTGTGGTTCGCTGGAAACGAGAAGTTGTGGAGGACGGTGCAGCCTGGGACGAACCCATGGCCAAGTTGCTGAGTGTGGTGCGGTGGCCATCTGTCGGTGGCGGGGAAGCAGAACCAAGGCGGTGAACGACGGCGTAGCGGGAACAACTCCGGTGCGGTGGACGGTTGCGACAGTGGAGCGGCAGCAGTGAGACATAGGACGGCGTGGTCGGAGTGGTTCTGGTACGGCGCACCTCGGCGTCGGCGTCGTGGAGGTAGCTCTACCTCGGCTTCAGCTGCTAAGTCCCTGAGGGCGTTGCTGTTGCGGTTGCGTTGGACGACGATGTCGGGGTACCGGCTTCGGCGTGATGGAGTTGGGCGGCGGTGGATTGGGCGCTATGGGGTGGAGGACGGAGGAGGCTGGGGTTTCACGGCTGGTGGAGAGGGTGTTTTGGCGCCCACGGAGTATGAATGGGGAAACAGAGGGAGGCGGGGAACTAAGGGGAATAATGTTTCGGTTTGGGACGAGCTTGTTTGAAATTTGGGGAAAGTTACAAACTTTGCCCCCATCTAAAATTTCAGACATATTGCGGGTTGGGGATAGGACAGTAATCTCAGGTGTCCCAAATGTGGGCGGGAGAGATTTCGGCCGAGCAGACGGGTGTTTAGGCGCCCACGGCGTATAAATGCTTCTCGGAGGCGGTTGAGACCGACGTCTTGGTGAAGTTACAAACCTTCCCGATTTAGACCTTTGGACATCGGACCGATAGGCTACACGAGCCAGAGTCAGGACAGTAATTTCCTACCACCAAACATTAGTCTCGCGTGGTTTCGGGTGACCAGAGGCCTATTGGGCGCTTCGTTCAATATTTGGGAGCAAAAGCATTAACGTTTTCGGTTCTCTTGAATTGGACATTCAGGATTTGTCAAACTTCGCAAATCTTTACTCTTGAAAATCCTAAAGCTACGATTATTTTGGAATGGAGGTGGTACATTTGAATATACATTGTACACGATTATATATTAAAAAATATGAAACTTACCTCAGTTCATGCATGGTTCCAGATATAATCTCCTTGGTTGCAAAAAAAAGTTAGACATGCGTATGAATATATATAGCATGTTCAAATGCACAACAAAGATTGATGCCCCCTTTTACATCGGATTTACAAATGCCATTATCTCCGGTTCAAATAGATGAATGCACTTCCTATGAATTCGAATCTTCGAAACCCCCTTTATGTTGAATTCGACATGTATTCTATTTCGTAGCTAGAAATTTGGAATGTATCCATGCAAGTGACAAACGTATAAAGTGCTTCATACTAACAACATGGAGTGCACTAATTAATGTTTATATATGAATTGCAAAAGCATCCATTGCATGTATTTCAAACCGCTCTCACTCTATGGATCGATAATATGAAATAAACACATGCACATGCTAGAATTCAATCGAGTATGGGTGTCTGATAGACCGATTTTCGTCCCAGTTTTTTGTGATTTGCCAAGTAAGTCGCTTTGTCAGGCCTGTTGGGCTGCAAATCTTTCAAGACGAGGAGAGCTTCATTCGGTTGGCCGAGAAAATGGCCTCTCAGTAATGAGAAATGGGCTGTACATTTTTAAAGCACATCAAACCGGCAATTAGTTTCACATTTCTTTTTTTCATTTCGAGATTTTAAATTGCATTGATTTTTATGCATGGACAATTTGTTGGATTTTATATTGATATACATTTATTTTTTAAATCAGTTTGAATGTGACTCAAAATTTCGGGATTAAAAACAGTTCGGACCGCACCAAAATATACAAAATTTCGTATAATTTTTTAAGTGTAGCCACAATATCGGATGTAATGCTAACAAAAAGAATATGGGCTCCAAAAAGAAACCTTAAGAATTAGCAAATGGGCTATAAATTATTAGAAAAAATGGCAGATGGGATGTATGATGTTTTCCACAGATTTGAGGCTTTCCTAAAAAAAGGTTGACGCACAAGCAGTGACTGTTGGATGTCCATCCAACGGCCGTCGTGCTTCTTCAATCTCTGCTCTTCCTGCTCCAGCCGCTCAAACAAGCGCCAACGGGACTACCTGCTCTCCTCCCCGCGGCAGGCTGTGCTGCCGAGCGGGCCTCACCGCCCCATCGTACTCCCATCGCTGGCCTAGCCATCCCTCTACTCACCCAAACCTGATGTTATTCTCTGGCGACGGCAGACGAACTAGTAAACCCTCGTACAGTCGTACTCTCCTCCGCGTGGGAAACAACTGCCGACTCTTCCATGCCTCTGTGTCGTTCCCTTCCTAGGCCTCGCCGTCGTCCATCGCCCTGGTGCTCTCGGCACGGCTGGTCAACGTGGTCAACGACCGACATGCATCTGAAGTGGACTGTACATGGAGAGGCTGACAGTTGGGTCCACGGCCGCACGCAAGGAAATGTCTCCTTATTACGCGCAAAATAAAGATTCCTCCACCTGACATCTGAGACGCACCGAAAGGGCCTCTGTATTTCATGCAAAAAACGTTACCGCCGCTGACAGCTCGGACCCACCAGCTATATCTTCGCCCGCAAGGAAGTGCCTCCTTATTACGCACAAAAAAAATGAATACTCCCCCTGTTAGCTGGGACCTAGTATAGTGGCAGGCTGACTTGTGGGCCTACTAAGTTGACGGAG
This sequence comes from Secale cereale, assembly GCA_902687465.1. Classification (NCBI taxonomy): domain Eukaryota; kingdom Viridiplantae; phylum Streptophyta; class Magnoliopsida; order Poales; family Poaceae; genus Secale; species Secale cereale. The sequence goes on from LR738710.1 coordinate 644,549,645, forward strand.
ACGGAGGGCTTTGTCAACTTATTCAATATGCACGATTCTAGCTCCAGTGACTGTACGATGTCCATCCAATGGCCGTAGTGCTTCTTCAACCTCTGGTCTTCTTGCTCTAGCCGCGTGCAAACCAGCGACGGTCATGCCTCGTGCTCCTGCCTCCCATGGCCGGCTGTGCTGACGCGGAGTCCTCACCACCCCTACTACTCCCACCGCTGGCTAGGCCATCTCTCCACACACCCACACACCCTGTTATTCTGCGGCTACGACACTCTCACACCGCAGTCGAACTAGTGAACCCTCGTACTCCTCTCCGCGCGGGCTTCCACTAACGCATCTTCCCCGGCTCCGTGTCATCCCCTTCCTAGGCCTCGCCGTCGTCCACCGCCCTGATGCTCTCGGCGTGGCATGGTCAACATGGTCAAAGAACGGCTTGCACCGGACATGGACTGTACGTGGAGAGGATGGCAGCTGGGTCCACGGCCGCAGCAAGGAAGTGCCTCCTTATTACATGCAATATAATCATTCCTCCACCTAACAGCGGGGACCCATCGGACGGGCCATCGTATTTCGCGAAAAAACATTTACCCCTGACTGCTGGGACCCACCAGCTACATCTTCGCACGCAAGGAAGTGCGTCCGGGCAAAAAAATGATTTCCCCCTGACTTCTGGGACCCACCTGCTACATCTTCGCAGGCAAGGAAGTGCTTGATAGTTGGGACCCACCTGGTCGAAGCATACGTAGCGTTGTCATTCTGGCCGCGAACGTGTACGTACATACTGTTCGATGTAGAGGCGTGCACGTGTCCTAGTAGTGGCGCGCACGTAGCATGTACACGTACGTACAACGGCCAGTGTGCAAGAAAGAAAATACGGCCACATACATACGTACGGGCAGGGTCTCGAACGCCTACTCGCGCATACGTACGACCAGGGCTCGTGTACATGGCTGGGTCGGAACAGAGAAATTGCGTTGTCGTCGTGTTCATGGGGAGGCAACGGAATGCGTCGTGTTCATCGGGAGGCAACGGAACGTGTGGGTGCCAACCGGCTTGGACGGAACAGCCGATGGAAACGAGGCCTGGCGTACCGCAGAACGTAGGAAACGGCCTTGTGTTCGACTGGCCACGGTCGAAACGGGATCCTGTTCATCGGGAGGGGTCTGGCGTATCGCAAAACGGAGGAAACGGACCTCCTACGGTTGAAATGGGTGTCCTGTTGATTGGGAGGGGTGTGGCATACAACAAAACGGAGGAAACAGACTTGTGTTGGAGCGCTACGGTAGAAACGGCGGTCCTGTTCATCGGGAGGGGTGTAGCGTACCGCAAAACGGGACTCCACGGGATACTGTTCATCTCCACCGTCGACCCCTCCAGCCTCCACGGGCTACTGTTCATCCACCGTCGACCTCCTCCAGCCTCCACCTACGACTGTTCATCCATGGGCTCCTGTTCATCCAGCCTCCACCGCGCGCTACTCCACCGGCTACTATTCAACTAGCCTTCTCAACAGGCTCCTATTCAACCACCCCTCCACGGGCTACTGTTCATCCATCCCTCCACCATCTACTGTTCATCCTGCCCTCCACGGGGTGGTCCTGTTCATCCAGCCCTCCACCGGGTCCTGTTCATCCAGCCCCAACCGGCTCGATCGACCGGGGTCTTGTTCAT
>LR738710.1:644551358-644572343 GCA_902687465.1 Secale cereale
CCCCAGCAACACTCACTGTTCATCCAGAGGCAGCATCGATCGACTTCAGTTAGCAGCAGTAGCGAAGGAAACGCTTGATCGGGTTCAGTTAACAGCCATCGATCGATCGCTCGGGTTTAGTAACGCGTAGCCTGCAGTGCAATCGCTCGGGTTCAATTAGAGCCCAACGCCTCGCTCGGGGTTCAGTTAGAGCCCAACGCCTCACGCCCACGCGCGTGCGTGTACGAGAGAAACACGCATTGCTCGGCCCCGACCATCCACCGTAACCGGGAAGACCCCGATATTTTCCTCGCCCTCGCTTCTACCACGGTTTTTTCCGTCATGGACGGCCCAAAGAATGTCATGCAGCTGCGTCTCCGGCCCTCCTAGGACGAAAAGCCCATTTGGTGTCATGATTTTTTGTCATAGAAGTAGGACCCCACCACATCTATGATGATACCGGGTTTTGTCACAATTATCGTCATAGAAGTGTCATAAGTATGACAGAATAATTTTTTGTTCGGCACAAAATGTCACGGATGTGTCTTTTTTTGTAGTGCTACTTGGAGTAGGACTGCCCCCCTTGGGCGCGCGCCACCCCTAGGTCGGCCTCCTCCTCCCTCCCTCCTTTATATACGTGGGAGGGGGCACTCCAAAGGCACACCAAAGTTTCTCTTAGCCATGTGTGGTGCCCCCCTCCACAGTTACACACCTCGGTCATATCATCGTAGTGCTTAGGGGAAGCCCTGCACCGGTAACTTCATCATCACTGTCACCACGATGTACTGTTGACGAAACTCTCCCTCATCCTCAACTGGATCAAGAGCTCAAGGGACGTCATCAATCTGAACATGTGCTGAACGCGGAGGTGCCGTAATTTTGGTGCTTGGATCTATTGGACCGCAAAGACGTTCAACTACATCAACCGCGTTACTAAATGCTTCCACTTTCGGTCTACGAGGGTACGTGTCACACACTCTCCTCATTTGTTGCTATGCTTATCCTAGATAGATCTTGCATGATCGTAGGATTTTTTTTAAATACTACGTTCCCCAACAATTATCGCTTGACACAAAAATGGAAACTATTATGGGATCACATTTATATGTTGCATTGGTATGCTCGGGATTTATGATTGAGATATGATTATACTTGTTGCTCTAGGATGAATGCTCCACACCTTCCGTTTTCATGTGAATTTAATGACAATGAAACCTTAGCTTCTTATGCTAGAGGTATATATGATTACTATGATGCGGAAATAATAGAGGAAGTTGTTGCTTTTAAGTGTGCTTATGAAATTGAATCTTTGTTTGAAAAGTATGAATCTTTTGATGATGATGTTTATAGACCTGAAAATTTTGCCATCCTAAAATATTGCTATGATAATTACAAATACAATTCTGATATTAATATATTTATTGAGAAAGTCTCCGCTCTCCAGGAAGTGGCTAATATTTTGCAGGAGTCTATGGAAGAAGGAATTGATGACATTGTGAGCCCATTGGATGAAAAAGATGAGGATGAGAGTGAAGAACAAAAGGATGAAGAACGGATTAGCTACCCGTGCCCACCTTTTGATGAGAGTAACCCCTCAACTCATACATTATTTAATTTCCCTTCGTGCTTACCGAAGGATGAATGCTATGATAATTGCTATGATCCCGTTGATTCTTTTGAAATGTCCCTTTTTGATGATGGTTGCTATGCTTATGGCCAAGATGCCAATATGAATTATGCTTATGGTATGAACTTGATATAGTTCCTTATATTAAACATGAGATTGTTAAACATGATATAGTTCCATAATTGCTATGACCCCGTTGATTCTATTGACTGTTACCTTTTACCATTACAGAAGATGTTTTTGATCAGTATAATATGCATGTTCTTGCTACTCCTACTTGCAATTATCATAAGAGAGAATTGCGGCAGGTTTGGGTATAAGCTTCTCACAAACCTTAGCTTCTCACAACAAGCATGATGGTTTCGGTAGGGAACGTGCCACCTTTGGGGACGAAACAATATCCGTTGCCTCTTATTGCTTTCAAAATCTTTCGAGTATCAACATAGAACAACATGAGTGTTGTGTTCAATTTTGGAAATTTTCGGGGTTCATTCGGACATTTTTGTACAATAACTGGGTTTTCCAGGCATTTTACTCGCATAATTCAAATTTGAACTACATGCACATTCTCCAGTGCATATAAACTGGTTGAAAAATCAAATATGTGTCCTTGTTGCATGCTTAGGTCCAATGCAAGAAATGGGAGTGAATTTCAAACACCCAGACAATGTTGATTGTCGGCAAAACGTTGAGATACTTTGTTTTTAAATTCTAGTAAATCCAAAACACGTCTGAAATTCATGAAACTTGGCATGCTATAATGGAATGGCACCTGACATGTTGTGGTATTTTTCGTGTCCATTTTGAGAGAAGGTGCACTCGAATAACAGCCAACAAAGGCATTTTGAAACAAATAGCTGCCACTGTAACATCTCAAACGTTTTGTATAATTTAAATTGTGTGTGTTCTGTTAACCATTCACGTGACGCCACGCCTCACTCTTTTAATGGCTAGGAGGTGTCGTGCAGATAGGTTCTTCGGTGCTTGACTAAACGGAAGACGTGCGACCTGTACTCCAATGCGGAGGCTCATTGAGAAGCGTGTGAGTTGTACGCCGCGCGGGCTCACCGGGAAGTGCTACTTCTCGAGCTTGTGTTGTATTCCCTCAAAGAGGAAAGGGTGATGCAGCACAGTAGCATAAGTATTTCCCTTAGTTTTTGAGAACCAAGGTATCAATCCAGTAGGAGACCACGCGCGAGTCCCTCGCACCTGCACAAACCAATAAGAACCTCGCAGCCAACGCGATAAGGGGTTATCAATCCCTTCACGGTCACTTACGAGAGTGAGATCTGATAGATATGATAAGATAATATCTTTGGTATTTTTGGTATAGAAACAGAAAGTAAATAATGCAAAGTAAAGTAAAGTAAATAGTCGATGGAAGATTAATATGATGAGAATAGACCCGGGGACCATAGGTTTCTCTAGTGGCTTCTCTCATGATAGCAGAATTCTACGGTGGGTGAACAAATTACTGTCGAGCAATTGATGGAAAAGCACATAGTTATGAGAATATCTAGGTATGATCATTATATATAGGCATCGCGTCCGTGACAAGTAGACCGAAACGATTCTGCATCTACTACTATTACTCCGCACATCGACCGCTATCCAGCATGCATCTAGAGTATTAAGTTCATAAGAACAGAGTAATGCCTTAAGCAAAATGACATGATGTAGAGGGATAAACTCAAGAAATATAATATAAACCCCATCTTTTTATCCTCGATGGCAACAATGCAATACATGCCTTCCTGCCCTTGCTGTCACTGGGAAAGGACACCGGAAGATTGAACCCAAAGCCAAGCACTTCTCCCATTGCAAGAACTATAGATATAGTAGGCCAAACCAAACCAATAATTCGAAGAGACTTGCAAGGATATTATAATCATACATAAAAGATTTCAGAAGAGAATCAAATATTTTTCATAGATAATCTTTATCATAAACCCACAATTCATCGGATCTTGACAAACACACCACAAAAAGATTACATCGAATAGATCTCCTCGAAGATCGAGGAGAACTTTGTATTGAGATCCAAAGAGAGAGAAGAAGCCATCTAGATAGTAACTATGGACCCCAAGTTCTGATGTAAACTACTTACAACTCATCTGAGGGGCTATGGTGTTGATGTAGAAGCCATCCGTGATCAATACCCCCTCCGCTGGAGCTCCGGAATAGGCCCCAAGATGGGATCTCACGGGAACAGAAGGTTACGGCGGTGGATTTAGGGTTTCTTGGCGCTCCTCGATGTTTTCAGGGTACGTGGATATATATAGGAGGAAAAAGTACGTCGGTGGATCAACGTGCGGCCCACAAGGGTGGGGGCGCGCCCTGCTCCCTCGTGGGAACCATGTTTCTTCCCTGGCTTGTATTCCAACTCTCCTATGAATATATCGTTCCCAAAATAACTCTCCCAAAGGTTTCATTTCGTTAGGACTTCGTTTGATATTCCTTTTCTGCGAAACAATGAAATAGGTAAAAAAACAGCAACTTGCATTGGGCCTTGGGTCAGTAGGTTAATCATAAAAATAATATAAAAGTGTATAATAAAGCCCACTAAACATCCAAAACAGAATATATAATAGCATGGAACAATCAAAAATTATAGATACGTTGGAGACGTATCAAGCATCCCCAAGCTTAATTCCTGCTCGCCCTCGAGTAGGTAAATGATCAAAACAGATTTTTTGATGTGGAATGCTAACCAACATAATTCTCAATGTAATTTTCTTTATTGTGGCATGGATGTTCAGATCCGAAAGATTCAAGACAAAAGTTTATATTGACATAATAATAATAATACTTCAAGCATACTAACAAAGCAATCGTGTCTTCTCAAAATAACATGGCCAAAGAAAGTTATCCCTATAAAATCATATAGTCTGACTATGCTCTATCTTCATCCCACAAAATATTTAAATCATGCACAACCCCGGTTTCAGCCAAGCAATTGTTTCACACTTCAATTCTGTCAAACCTTTCAAATTTCACGCAATACATGAGTGTGAGCCATGGATATAACACTATGTGGAATAGAGTGGCAGTTGTGGAGAAGACAAAAGAGGAAGATAGTCTCACATCAACTAGGCGTATCGATGAGCTATGGAGATGCCCATCAATAGATATCAATGTGAGTGAGTAGGGATTGCCAGGCAACGGATGCACTAGAGCTATAAGTGTATGAAATATCAACAAAGGAAACTAAGTGGGTGTGCATCCAACTTGCTTGTTCACGAAGACCTACGACATTTTGAGGAAGCCCATCAGTGGAATACACAAGCTAATTTCTATAATGGAAATTCCCACTAGTATCTGAAAGTGACAACACAAGAGACCGTCTATCATGAAGATCATGGTGCTACTTTGAAGCAAAAGTGTGGAAAAAAGGATAGTAACATTGTCCCTTCTCTTTTTTTCTCTCATTTTTTTCTTTCTTTCTTGTTTTTTTCTTTGGGCCTTTTCTATTTTTTTTCTTTTTCTGGCCTCTTTTTTTATTCCTTTTTTTTCTTTTTCGTCCGGAGTCTCATCCCGACTTGTGGGGGAATCATAGTCTCCATTATCCTTTCCTCACTGGGACAATGCTCTAATAATGATGATCTTCACACTTTTATTTACTTACAACTCGAAGCTAGAACAAAATATGACTCTATGTGAATGATAATGATGAAGCGTGTCATATGAATGAAATGATGGAAAGTTGCATGGATATATATCTCGGAATGGCTATGGAAATGCCATGATAGGTAGGTATGGTGGCTATTTTGAGGAAGGTATATGGTTGGAGTATGGTACCAGCAAAAGTAGCGCGGTACAAGAGAGGCTAGCATCTTCAAAGAATTCATATACTCATTGCAAAAATCTACAAGTCACCAAAATGAAGTTTTCAACGCATCATCCTAGGGGAAGGGTTGGTAGAAGTTAACCATCGTGCGATCCCGACCTCCACACAAAGATGACACTCAATAAATAGATCATGCTCCAACTTCATGACATAACGGTTCACCATACGTGCATGCTACGGGAATCACAAACTTTAACACAAGTGTTTCTCGAATTCACAATTAGTCCACTAGAATGACTGTAATATCACCGTCCTCATATCTCAAAACAATCATCAAGTGTCAAACTTCTCATAATATTCATTGCACTTGTATGAATGTTTTTACTATATTCATCTTGGATGCCTATCATATTAGGACTAGTTTTGTAACCAAATCACATTACCATGCTGTTCGAAGAGACTCTCAAAAAGGAATAATTGAAGCATGAGAGATTAATAATTTCTACAAAATAAAACCACCACCGTGCTCTCAAATATATAAGTGAAGTACTAGAGCAAAACTATCTAGCTCAAAAGATATAAGTGAAGCACATAGAGTATTTTAATAAATTCCAAATCATATTTATCTCTATCAAAAGGTGTGTCCAGCAAGGATGATTGTGGCAAACTAAATATCAAAGACTCAAATCATACATGACGCTCAAAGCAAAACACATATCATGTGGTGAATAGAAATATAGTCTCAAGTAAGGTTACCGATAGATGAAGACGAAAGAGGGGATGCCTTCCCGAGGCATCCCCAAGCTTAGGCTTTTGGTTGTCCTTGAATTTGGCCTTGGGGTGCCTTGGGCATCCCCATGTAGGATTTTGCCACTCTTTGTTCCATACTCCATCAAAGCCATACTCAAAACTTGAAAACTTCACAACACAAAACTTAGCCAAAAATCTCATGAGTTCCGTTAGTATAAGAAAACAAACCACCACTAAAAGGTATTGTAATGAACTCATTCTTTGTTTATATTAGTGTTAAACCTACTGTATTCCAACTTCTCTATGATTCATACCACCCGATACTACTCATAGATTCATCAAAATAAGCAAACAACACACGGAAAACAGAATCTATCAAAAACAAAACAGTCTGTAGTAATATGTAACCTTCGAATACTTCTGTTACACTAAAAAAATTGAAATTAATTGGTGGATGTGAGGAATTTTTCTATTAATCATCTGCAAAAAGAATCAACTAAAAAGAACTTTACAGTAAAATAATGATAGCTAATCTCGTGAGCGCTAAAGTTTCTATTTTTTACAGCATGATCACATAAACTCCACACAAGTCTTCCAAAAGGTTCTACTTGCACAAACACTAATTAAAACACAAAACCACATCTAAACAGAAGATAGATGCAATATTGATTCCTAAACAGAAGCAAAAACAAAGAAAATAAAATTGGTTTGCCTCCCAACAAGCGCTATCGTTTAACACCCCTAGCTAGGCACGATACAAGAATAGATCTAGGTATTTACATCTTTGGTAGGCAATCCATAAGTGGCTCTCATAATAGATTCATAAGGTAATTTCATTTTATTTCTAGGAAAGATTTCCATTCCTTTCCTTAACGGAAATTGGAATCTAATATTTCCTTCCTTCATATCAATAATTGCACCAATGGTTCTAAGGAAAGGTCTACCAAGAATAATAGGACATGTAGGATTGCAATCTATATCAAGAACGATGAAATCTACGTGCACATAATTCCTATTGGCAACAATAAGAAAATCATTAATCCCTCCCATAGGTTTATTAATGGTAGAATCCTCAAGATGCAAATTTAAAGAACAATCATCAAGTTCATGGAAACCTAACATATCACACAAAGATTTTGGAATTGTGGAAACACTTGCACCCAAATCACACAAAGCAAAGAATTCATGATCTTTAATTTTAGTTTTAATAGTAGGTTCCCATTCATCATAAAGCTTTCTAGGGATGGAAATTTCAAATTCAATTTTTTCTTCATAAAATTGCATTAAAGCATCAACTATGTGTTTGGTAAAAGCCTTATTTTGACTATAAGCATGCGAAGAATTTAGCACGGATTGCAACAAGGAGGTACAATCTAGTAAAGAGCAATTATCATAATTAAGTCCCTTGAAATCCAAGATAGTGGGTTCATTGCTATGTAATGTTTTGATCTCTTCAATCCCACTTTTAACAATTTTAGCATCAAGATCTAAAAAATCCGAATCATTAGGACGTCTTTTAACTAAAGTAGACTCATCTTCAGTCCAATCTTTATCAAGATTCATACTAGAAAACAAGGATTTAATGGGAGATACATCAATCACTTTTAGATCCTCATCTTTATCATCATGAAAACTAGAAGAACACGCTTTCATAAAGCAATCTCTTTTAGCACGCATCCTATCAGTTCTTTCTTTGCACTCATCAATGGAAATTCTCATGGCTTTGAGAGACTCATTGATATCATGCTTAGGTGGAATAGATCTAATTTTCAATGAATCAACATCAAGAGTAATTATATCCACATTTCTAGCCAACTCATCAATCTTAAGCAATTTTTCTTCAAGCAAAGCATTGAAATTCTTTTGCGAATTCATAAACTCTTTAACACTAGTCTCAAATTCAGAGGGCATCTTACCAAAATTTCCATAAGAGTTATTGTAGGAATTACCATAATTATTAGACAATTACTAGGAAAAGGCCTAGGATTAAAATTTCCTCTATAAGCATTGTTACCAAAATTATTCGGACCAACAAAATTCACATCCAAAGATTCATTATTATTTCCAATCAACGTGGACAAAGGCATATCATTGGGATCAGAAGAAGCACTCTTAGTAGCAAATAATTTCATAAGTTCATCCATCTTTCCACTCAAAACACTAATCTCTTCAATAGCATGTACTTTTTTACTAGTAGATCCTTCGGTGTGCCATTGAGACTAATTAACCATAATATTATCTAGGAGTTTAGTAGCTTCTCCAAAAGTGATTTCCATGAAAGTGCCCACCGCGGCCGAATCGAAAAGATTTCTAGATGCAAAATTCAAGCCAGCATAAAAGTTTTGTGTAATCATCCGTAAGTTCAAACCATGTGTAGGGCAATTACGTATCATTAATTTCATTCTCTCCCAAGCTTGTGCAACATGCTCATGATCTAGTTGCTTAAAATTCATAATATCGTTTCTAAGAGAGATAATCGTAGCGGGGGGGGAATACTTAGAGATAAAGGCATCTTTGCACTTATTCCATGAATCAATACTATTTCTAGGCAAAGAAGAGAACCAATTTTTAGCAATATCTCTAAGCGAAAACGGAAATAGCTTTAATTTGACAATATCATTATCCGTATGCCTCTTCTTTTGCGTATCGCACAAATCAACAAAGTTGTTTAGCTGGGTAGCGGCATCTTCACTAAGAAGGCCGGAAAATTGATCTTTCATGACAAGATTCAACAGAGCAGCATTGATCTCACAAGATTCAGCATCTAAGATAGGAGCAATCGGAGTGCTAATAAAATCATTATTGTAGGTATTGGAAAAGTCACACAATTTGGTATTATCTTGAGCAATAGTGACAAGCAAGCAATCCAACAGAAAAGAAAAGTCACACAATTTGGTATTCTTCATAGATAATCTTTATCATAAACCCATAATTCATCGAATTTCGACAAACACACCGCAAAAAAATTACATCGAATAGATCTCCTCAAAGAACGAGGAGAACTTTGTATTGAGATCCAAAGAGAGAGAAGAAGCCATCTAGCTAGTAACTATGGATCCAAAGTTCCGTGGTAAACTACTCACAACTCATAGGAGGGGCTATGGTGTTGATGTAGAAGCCCTCCGTGATCGATACCCCCTCCGCCGGAGCTCCGGAACAGGCCCCAAGATGGGATCTCATGGGAACAGAAGGTTACAGCGGTGGAATTAGGTTTTCTTGGTGCTCCTCGATGTTTTCAGGGTACGTGGATATATATAGGAGGAAAAAGTATGTCGGTGGAGGAACGTGCAGCCCACGAGGGTGGGGGCGTGCCTACCCCCCTGGGCGTGCCCTGCCCCCTCATGGGCACAACGTTTCTTCTCTGGCTTGTACTCCAACTGTCCCATGAAAATATCGTTCCAAAAATAACTCTCCCGAAGGTTTCATTCCGTTTGGACACCGTTTGATATTCCTTTTCTGTGAAACACTAAAATAGGCAAAAAAAACAGCAACTTGCACTGGGCCTTGGGTCAGTAGGTTAGTCCCAAAAATAATATAAAAGTGTATAATAAAGCCCACTAAACATCCAAAACAGAATATATAATAGCATGGAATAATCAAAAATTATATATACGTTGGAGATGTATCATCCCCAAGCTTAATTCCTGCTCATCCTCGAGTAGGTAAATGATAAAAACAGAATTTTTGATGTGGAATGCTAACCAACATAATTCTCAATGTAATTTTCTTTATTGTGGCATGAATGTTCAGATCCGAAATATTCAAGACAAAAGTTTGTATTGACATAAGAATAATAATACTTCAAGCATACTAACAAAGCAATCGTGTCTTCTCAAAATAACATGGCCAAATAAAGTTATCCCTATAAAATCATATAGTCTGGCTATGCTCTATCTACATCACACAAAACATTTAGATCATGCACAACCCTGGTTTCAGCCAAGCAATTGTTTCACACATCAATTCTTTCAAACCTTTCAACTTTCACGCAATACATGAGAGTGAGCCATGGATATATCACTATGTGGAATAGAGTGGCGGTTGTGGAGAAGACAAAAGAGGAAGATAGTCTCACATCAACTAGGCGTATCGATGAGCTATGGAGATGCCCATCAATAGATATCAATGTGAGTGAGTAGGGATTGCCATGCAATGGATGCACTAGAGCTATAAGTGTATGAAAGCTCAACAAAGGAAACTAATTGGGTGTGCATCCAACTTGCTTGTTCATGAAGACCTAAGGCATTTTGAGGAAGCCCATCATTGGAATATACAAGCCAAGTTTTATATTGAAAATTCCCACTAGTATATGAAAGTGACAAAACAAGAGACCCTCTATCATGAAGATCATGGTGCTACTTTGAAGCACAAGTGTGGAAAAAATGATAGTAACATGAACCAGTGAAACAAGATGGATCTAGGTTGTGGGTACTAAAGACCATCTACGAGAGTTGGTTTGGAGTCAAACAACTAGATGGAGATGGTGGCTCCTTTGTAATTTACCAAGGTCCACTATAAAAGGCAGAATTTTTTTCGGAGTGAAATAAATAGAAAAAAATTCCAATAAGATTATAACTTGCTGGAATTGATGAAATACTTGTCCAAGGTGTGGAGAGAGGGTCTTGGAGAGGATTATTTCTGTTTGGATCATGGCAAGATGAAGGATGGAGAGGGAGATAAGTCCAAGGTTAACTTGGGAGGTTTAAATCAAGAAGGGAAAATTCAAACCACTTCTTTTGAAACTCAACTAGTATTAGAGCCAACCACAGGAGAAAAACCTCAAGGCCAAAAACCAAGCTTGAGAAAACCCAAAAACTTTGGCCCAAAGGGATTTTAGAAGGGCAAAAGAAAAGATTAAACAATCCCCTTTCCAAAAAGGCCAAAAGTTTGAAAGAAAAACCAACTCAAAAATTTGGGGTGTTACAACACCTACCCCCTTAGGAAAAATCTCGTCCCCGAGATTTCAGCTGATCCTCAAATAGGTGTGGGTGTTCTGTCCGAAGGAAATCTTCCCTTTCCCATGTTGCCTCATCCTCTGTGTGATTACTCCACTGAACCTTGAGAAATTTAATAGTTTTCTGACGGGTCCTCCTTTCAGACTCCTCCAAATCTTTACTTGGAGTTCTCGATAGGTGAGATCCGGTTGCACGTCAAGGTTTTCATGTGACACATGCTTCTCTGGGTTCCTTACACACTTCTGTAGTTGCGAGACGTGGAACACGTCGTGGACGTCGGACAGTTCCTTGGGAAGGTCCAGTTTGTAAGCTATTGTGCCTCTCCGTGCAACTATACGGAAGTGTCCGATGAATCGTGGTGCTAGTTTCCCTTTGACTTTGAATCGTTGTAGTCCCCTCATCGGTGACACACGTAAGTATACGTCGTCACCGGACTCAAAACTTATTTCCCGATGCTTTTGATCATAATATCTCTTTTGTCGGCTTTGGGCGGTCTTGAGTAGGTCCCGTATCATTTTTACTCTCTCCTCAGCTTCTTTTAACATATCTGGGACGAATATACGACTGTCCCCTGTTTCTGACCAGTTCAGCGGAGTATGGCATCTTCGTCCGTACAAGGCTTCGAAAGGTGCCATTTGCAGGCTAGCTTGGTAACTATTGTTGTATGCAAACTCGCCATATGGTAAGCTTTCCTCCCAAATGGTCCCATAGGTGAGGACACATGCCCTTAGCGTGTCTTCGAGTATTTGATTTACCCGTTCCGTTTGTCCTCCAGTTTGGGGGTGGTAAGCCGTGCTGAACGTTAGTTGTGTCCCGAGGGCTTGCTGCAACTGGTCCCAAAATTTTGAGACGAACTGAGTGCCCCTGTCGGATATTATAGTCTTGGGAACACCATGTAGGCATACTATCCGGGCGAGGTAAAGCTTGGCGAGCTTTTGAGTGGTGTGCGTTGTCTTGACGGGTATGAAATGTGCCACCTTGGTCAGTCTATCTGTGATGACCCATATGGCATCGTTACCGTGTTGTGACCATGGTAGTCCAACAATAAAATCCATTCCAATATCGTCCCATTTCCATTCAGGTATCTTGTTTGGCTGTAATAGCCCTGTGGGTTTTTGGTGCTCGGCTTTAATGCGTTGACATGAATCGCAGCATGCAATAAAAGTGGCTATATCCCGCTTCATGCTGTGCCACCAGAATCTTTCCTGAATATCCTTATACATTTTTGTACCTCTAGGGTGGATCGAGTATGGAGCGGTGTGGCTTTCTGCTAGAATTTGTTGCTTAAGGTCGTTGCTATTCGGTACGCAAAGTCTGTCTTCGAACCATAATATCCTTCACTGTCTATGGTGAATTCTGAGGCCTTGCCCTGACTTACTTTTCTTTTTATCCCTTCGATGCTGGGATGTCCATGCTGAGCCTTCTTTATTTGCTCTATTAGTGTAGGCTGTATTTCTAGCTTGGATACTTCGCCTTCCGTGACCATCATTAGGTTGAGCCTGGCGAACTCCTGTGGAAATTCGGGTCTCAGGTTCTGTATGCTGCTGCTGTTCGGGCTGGGGTAACGGCTGAGAGCATCTGCTACCATGTTTGCTTTTCCTGGGTGATAGTGGATACCAACGTCGTAATCTTTTACCAGTTCCAGCCAGCGTCGTTGTCGTAAATTGAGATCTGGCTGTGTGAAAATATAGCTGAGGCTCTTATGGTCCGTATATATTTCACAGTGATTTCCAAGCAAAAAGTGCATCCACTCCTTGAGTGCATGAATGACTGCTGCCAACTCCAAATCGTGGGTAGGGTAATTTTCTTCATGTTTTCGCAGTTGCCGGGAAGCATATGCCACTACTTTGCCTTCTTGCATTAGTACGCATCCGAGACCTTTCCGGGATATGTCGCAATATACTTCAAAACTCTTGTGTATGTCCGGCACAATTAATACGGGGGCTGTTGTTAACCTCTTTTTGAGTTCTTGGAAGCTTTTCTCACATGCCTCGGTCCACTCGAATTTCTTATCCTTCTTGAGTAGCTGTGTCATTGGTTTGGCTATGGTAGAAAATCCTTCAATAAACCTTCTGTAATATCCGGCCATACCGAGGAAACTGCGTATATCCGTTACACTGGCAGGTGACTTCCAGCCAAGTACGGCTTTGACTTTATCTAGGTCCACAGCAATTCCTTCTTGTTTTAATACTTGTCCTAGGAAACCCACTTGTCTCAACCAAAATTCACATTTGCTGAATTTGGCGTAAAGTTGGTGTTTCCTTAATTCTCCTAGTACAATGCGGAGGTGTTCAGCATGTTCTTCCGGTGTCTTGGAATATACCAAAATATCATCAATAAATACCACCACAAATTTGTCCATGAATTTCATAAATACCTTGTTCATGAGGTGAACGAAATATGCGGGGGCGTTGGTCAGTCCAAACGGCATTACTGTAAATTCGTAAAGTCCGTATCTTAAGGTGAATGTTGTTTCCAGGATATCTTCTATGCGTACTTTCAGCTGAGGAAATCCTGACCTTAAGTCAACCTTTGAGAAAACCTTGGCTTGCGCGAGCTGGCCAAATAAATCATTTATCTGTGGCATCGGATATTTGTTCTTGATTGTGACCATGTTGAGCGCTCGGTAGTCTATACACAGCCTCATGGTCCCATCCTTCTTTTTTGCAAATAATACCGGCGAGCCCCAAGGTGAGGAGCTGGCCCGTATAAATCCCTTGTCCAACTGTTCCTTTATTTGTTTCTTTAATTCAACTAACTCGGATGGCGCCATTCTGTATGGTTTCTTATATATGGGTGTGGTTCCCGATGCTAGCTCAATAATAAATTATATTTCTCTGTCTGGCGGCATGCCTGGTAATTCCTCGGGAAATACATCCGGAAATTCATATACAACTGGAAGCTTTCTTAACTCAGATGTATCAACTTTGTTTAATTTTGGTTGCCGAGATACTGGTCTCTCCTGAGCTGCGACTCTTATTGTTTTTCCATGATGATGAGTAAGAATCACTGTCTTGTTGAAGCAGTCGATAAATCCTTTATTGGTGGTCAGCCAGTCCATACCCAAGATAACATCCAGTCCTTTTTTTCCAGCACGATGAGGTTCGCGTGAAATTTTAATCCCTTAATTTCAATGGTCAAACCTTGGCAGTAATTCTGAGTGATCTGCTTACTTTCGGGGGACTTGATAGTCATTGATTTTCCCAAGGGAAGCATTGAAAAACCATGTTGCAAAGCAAAACTCTTCGAAATGAACGAATGAGAAGCTCCAGAATCGAACAAAACCGTGGCAGGTATTGTGTTGACAGGAAACGTACCGAGTACGATATCTGGGGCATCCTGTGCTTGCTCCTTGGTCACATGGTTCAGGTGGCCTTTCCTGTGATTGTTATTGGGGTTGAAATTGTTACGATTGGGCGCGGAATTGATTCCATTGTTGTTTGGCTTTGGCGCAGAGTTTCTTGGCTTACGGCACTATTTAGCATAGTGTCCCTCTTCTCCACATGCGTAGCTGGCAATACCCGGGCGATAGGTGAAATCCTTGTCTCTTGCATGAAAATTCTTATTTGGACGTGTGTCGTTGGTCGTGAGTCTGCTCACACCATTCATCTAGAAATTTATTTTATTCTTGTTGTTGCGGGGGTGGTTGGTCTGATCCCTTTTTCTCTTGCGAATATCTTCCAGGCTGCGACGGTCATTTTCCAGTGTAATGGCTTTGTCCACCAATGTCTTGAAATCTGGAAATGTGTGTACGACTAACTAGCATTTTAGTGCCGGTGCCAGTCCGTCCAGGAACTTCTCCATCTTTTTGTTTTCCGTCATTCGCTCTTTGTTGGCATAACGTGATAGTTGCGCAAACTGACCGTTGTATTCCTGCACTGTCATGCCCCTCTGCTTGAGGTCATCAAATTCTCTTTTCTTAATCTTCATAATACTCTTAGGGATGTGTGCTCCGCGAAAGCCTTCCTTGAAATCTTCCCAGGTGATATTATTTGTGTCAGGATGCATAAGTAGGAAATTTTCCCACCAAGACGCGGCTGCTCCAGTAAGATAATGCGGTGCGTACATCACTTTTTCACGGTCTGAGCATTGTGCCACAATTAATTTCCTTTCAATATCTCGAAGCCAATCATCGGCCTCAAGAGGCTTGTCTGTGTGCGAAAATGTTGTGGGGCGCGTCTTCTGAAATTCAGACAATTTTGAGTGCTGTTGGTATGGTTCACGGTGATTTCCCATGTTAATGACATGGTTCATCATTTCTTGGTGCTGTTGCGGACTTTTCTCGTAAAGACGGCACACTTGAGAAAATGTTGTTTCACTGCCTTGCTGACTTGACTGCCCTTGTGAGAAATTGTTGTTTGTCTGTGTGCCATAATTTTCTTCCGGCGGAATTGGCATGGAACGTGTCCAGGGACGAGTCATTTCTTACTCTGGGGTAACAAAGCAGAAATTCTGAGAAGCACCGAGCAGCAAAATAAACTAAGATTTTGCAAAAAGCGATCAAACACGAGCTCGAAAAAGATTTTCGAAATAAACTGGTTGATTGCGCGCGGAGAAGGCTACTAGTACATATATTACACGCAGATTCTAATTATACATACGTCACTCAGGGTGTGTGTACACATTCCTGACATGTTATTTAAAGCTAGTGCACTCCTCCAAGATCCTACATTATGCTCAAACAGACTACTCCCATCGACCTATTTTACATAACACACAAACATTACAAGCGGGCGCAGTGCATCGCGGAATGACGCTCTAGTCAGAGATGTTGAAGATTTCCCTCGGCCTGCCGAGGGTAAGGCCCAGTGGTGCTGGAGACTCAACTTCCTCCTCACTGATGGGCTCCAGGCGCGGAGTAATAGTACGAGGTGTCGGAGCAGGTGCAGCAGGCGGTGCGGCTCTGGCTGGTGTAGGAGCAATGACTTGGTCAAACTCCTCAGTGGTAGGCAGACGGCGAGCGGTGGCTATGATGGAAGGTGCATAGGATGCGGCGGATGAGACAAATGTCATTGGTGGTGCAGTATGGAGTAGCTCCCTCCTGTTGGTTGAGCCACTCTGGACCATCTCCATACGGGTGGCCACCATGTCGTCCACCAGATTATCAAAGTCTGCCTCAAGAGCCTTGAGGTACTCAACCATTGATTCAATGGCCTCGTCACGCTCCCCATTTGTGCATGCAAATGCATAATGACACGTATAAGGCACGTGGCATGGGAGGTAACGGAAGCGACGAGTCTTCATCGAAGGAAGGATGTCCCAGAGACGAGCTATCGCCTCACGGGCAGCCATCTGCATGGCATGCCTCTCCGTAGGCATGGCTCTGCCCACAAATCGAAGGCGGCGTGCTTCAAAACGCCCACCTTTGAAGTGTACCACAACCTGATGCATAGACACGCTGTCGTTGAGCTTGTAACGGTAGAGTGTAAATTCGGGACGTGTGGATGGCCCGATCGCGACTTTGGTGATGGCGAAGAGGAGCTTAACAAACCCCTCAGGAATATTGGCGAACACCTGTGCATCGCAGTCGTTGCTGGCCATCTACAAAAGTAGACAAAAATTCCGAATAGTCAGGCCATAAATTTATGCTCACCAACAGAAAATTGCTGCAAATGTAAAAATGCTAAAAAGCAAATTTTCGCTAATAACCGATTAGCGAGCGCACCTAGTGGCTTCCTACAGTTAGCCTGGCTCTGATACCAAGGTTGTCACGACCGGTCTTTCAGTAAAATAATTACCGGAAGAACGACCATTTTGTTTAAACCAGCGAGGAATATAATTCCTTGCCGGCAGACAAATCTTTGATACAGAAATTCCAGTACACTGAATATTATACAAGGTTGAGCTAGGGGTTGCTCAACAAATTTTATTACAAGCGCGCCAATATATTACATAGAGGCGGATATGGCACAAGGCAGGGTGGCATACTACTGACTCGTAATAAAAGGTGGTGGAATATGTCACAGTGAAGTGGGTGGTGTGACTCCAATATTTTACAGTTCATCGAGTGTCGGAGTGAGACCCGATGACTTTATTTGGTGGTAGGCGGAAGCGGTTATAAAACAGTGATCAACTCCAGGATCGCAAGAGACTGACTGGGACTCCTCTAAGCGTCGGACTCGTTATCGAACTCTTCATCCATGAGATCGCCTTCGTCCACATCTGGCCAAATCAACAAGCCAGGTGAGTACTTTGAATGTACACGCAAGACAGTTCGGACTTAAGATATAACAAATGCCAACATGAATGCATATGAGTATTCCAGCAAAATGCGACCGGAATAAAATATGAATCGCTGAAGATAAAGATGGAAGTCGGGCGGTAATCCTCCCGAAGTCCAAAAGATAATAATAAAGAGACCAAACAAGGGTCTGGGAGACGCCCCGTAGGAAAAATAATAAATGACAACAGGCCACAGTCGGGCGTTTGAGCGACACCACATAAAGGGCTTATATCAAAATAAATAACAAGAATGCCTCAGTCGGATGTCTGAGCGACATCACATAAAGGGCTTATAAATAAAAGAATGCCACAGTCAGACGTCTGAGCGACATCACATAAAGGGCTTATATCAAAATAAATAACAAGAATGTCTCAGTCCGACGTCTGAGCGACATCCCATAAAGGGCTTATAATTAAAAATAATGCCACAGTCGGACGTCTGAGCGACATCACATAAAGGGCTTATATCAAAATAAATAACAAGAATGCCTCAGTCGGACGTCTGAGTGACATCACATAAAGGGCTTATAAATAAAAAGAATGCCACGGTCGGACGTCTGAGCGACATCACATAAAGGGCTTATGAACAACAATATAACAATGATGAAATACTTCTGAAAATAAATTAATGCTGATAGTTGGTGAGTTCATCTACCAAATGAACTTGACAAAACACTACTCTGTTTACCAGCAAGAATATACTAGAGACGGTCACCGGGTTGACATGAAGATTGACCCTAGGCCATAAACATGGCTACTGAAAGAATTTAACTCTGTAGAGCTTGTACCATTGACTCATAGCCAACGGGTTCTACTAGCCACGTGGGCTAGTCCCGTCTACGTTGTTTTAGTAGAAACTCAACTAACCAGTACACACCCATTTAACATCCTATCGTCCGGAATCACCCTTGACGACAATCACGGAAAACTTTAAGACGGGGAGGCTACAACCTCGAATAGCATGGGATCAAATTTATATATGCGCGCTCTAAGGGGTGCTCCCCTCTCGGTCCCAACCGGAAACACCCATGCCCCCTGACCGGATGACGGGCTTTAATCCAGGGCCATGGAACCCTCATCCTGGCCCCTCTACTTGGTGTGTACTCGGAAAGTGGTTTACAACTGACTAGACCATAATCCCAACGGACGACCTATGATAGTACCACAAAGGAGGCGAACGGAATCATGACATGATCTCCGTTGATACTGAGTTAACCAACTACTGGCATGCTCCAACAATACCAGCATTCCACCCATCATATCACCATATGATCGAGGTGGTTCAACATTATCCTTCGGGACTCACCCGAAGCTTACATGCATGAAATATGCCATACACATATGCCCATATGATCATGCTTATGACACAGACTACTCGAGCAACCATGCAACACACTCATCATATCAAGAGTTCAAACATGCTTCCCTGGTTCTGAAAAGTCGGAGCTTAACTCGGTGTGGTTCGCGTCTCCGTCACGGCCTCTGGTATCTACGTATTCAAACCAATACATACTAACATAAATACCGCGCGTGCAAATAAAGTTGCTCAAAATATTTCCACATAAATGTGACAAAAGACTAGACAGAAAACCAAGGTGGACAGAAAAACAATCAACTAGAAATCACTTTTAGTTTAAAAGATATTAAGGTTTCTGTCCAGGGACCCATCTGTAATGAAACATAAAAGATCCAGGGGCTAGAACAGAAAAGGCCAAAGCGAATTGGTATGCGGTACGCCAGCCGCAGAGGGAAGACGTATTTTGCCGATTGCGCTAACAGAAAACGATTCGAAGGGGGAGAGATGAGATACTGACAGAGGGCCCGACGCATCAGGTTTGAAAAGAGAAAGCAGAGCCGCGCCGGCGCCTGTGCTGCGGTGATCACCGGCGTCGATCCGCGGCGAGTTAGCGGAGGGAAGAGGTACCTACGGCTTCACGGTGTTCTTCCGCGTCGAACGGTGGTAGAGTTGGGTGTCAGCGAGCCCCACGTCGACGGCGAGCTTATCTCCGGCGGACGGCGGCTCGGGTGGTTGTGGACCTCGTCGGAAAAGGTTTCTGGAGTGAAATTGAGTTGGGGGTTAGGACTAGGTGGATGCCAGGGTGCTACGTTCAAGTTCACGGCGGCGGAGAAGCCCTCACCGGAGTGAACGGAGCTGGAGCCCGAGGCGGAGGTAGCTGGCCGGAGCCAGGGAAGAAAAGCTTCTCGGGGCTCTTCCAGAGGTTGGGCGCAGCCTAGGGAAGTAGTGGAGGCGTGTGTGCTCGAGCACGAGCTCGGGGGTGCCTTTTATAGGCGGCTCGAGGTGGCTGCCGCGAATGGATAAGTCTGGCGAGCCAATTACGGCGCTGCAGTGGTCGGACGGCGGGGCTAGGGGCTTGAGCATCATCTATGATCTGTAGGAGCTCCATTCCCGCGCTTAACTCAGCAGTAGAGGTGGAGTTACAACCTGTCCTCGACGGATCGGCCGCGCGGCTTGTCGGTGGCAGAAACGGCGCTCTGTGCGTGCCAGGCCACGGCGACGGCGTGCCAGGCGTGCGTTGGCTGTGGAGAGGGACACGGGGAGCACTGAGGTGGTCTGCGCAGCGCGAAACGGCGTGGAGCTGCGGCGTTGCTTCTGTCAGCCGCCACGGGCGGCGCTGTGGCCGTGGCAGCCGCCTGCGCGGTCGGGCTAGGGCGCCACCGACACCCAGAAGCTGCCAAGCGACCGTGCGGCGCGTGGATAAGAAGAATCTGCAGTTCAGCGTCAAGCCAAGGAAGATACAGACGAGGTTTTGTCGCCGCGCCGACGACTGTCGAAACTGACGAAACTGACGAAGTGTTGAACTGTTGACAGTTTCAGTTAACAGCTAACAGTTCAGTGTAGGCTAGGTGTCTGATGAAATGATTCTGGTGTGTGTGCAATGTTTCAGGGGCTGATTTTTGGTGGAATGGCCTCTTGATGTATCTAGAGGCTGCATGATTTTTCACAGAATTTTTGGATGAAGATAAATATGAATTTCACCAAATTTTGCAAATCTGGTCCAAACTTGCAGCAGGTGAAATTTGAAAATTTTGAACTATGGACCAGTGAAACAAGATGGATCTAGGTTGTGGGTACTAAAGACCATCTAGGAGAGTTGGTTCGGAGTCAAACAACTAGATGGAGATGGTGGCTCCTTTGTAATTCACCAAGGTCCACTATAAAAGACAGAATTTGTTTTGGAGTGAAATAAATAGAATAAAAATTCCAATAAGATTATAAATTGCTGGAATTGATGATATACTTGTCCAAGGTGTGGAGAGAGGGTCTTGGAGAGGATTGTTTCTATTTGGGTCATGGCAAGATGAAGGATGGAGAGGGAGATAAGTCCAAGGTTAACCTGGGAGGTTTAAATCAAGAAGGGAAAATTCAAACCACTTCTTTTGAAACTGAACTAGTGTTAGAGCCAACCACAGGAGAAAAACCTCAAGGCCAAAAACCAAGCTTGAGAAAACCCAAAAACTTTGGCCCAAAGGGATTTTAGAAGGGCAAAAGAAAAGATCAAATGATCCCCTTTCCAAAAAGGCCAAAAGTTTGAAAGAAAAACCAACTCAAAAATTTGGGGTGTTACAGCGCGCGGCCCAGCCCTGGCCGGCCCTCTATCTTTCCACTAAAACCCATTAGGGCCCATAGCTCCCCCCCCCCCCCC
>LR738710.1:644572478-644647407 GCA_902687465.1 Secale cereale
CCCCCCCCGCACTCTGGTTTATTCTGAAACTTTCCGAAACACTTCCGTTGTTCGAATATAGTCATCCAATATATAAATCTTTACGTCTCGGACATTCCTAGATTCTTCGTCATGTCCGTGATCTTATCCGGGACTCTGAGCTGCCTTCGGTACATCAAAACTCATAATCTCATAATACCGATCGTCATCAAACGTTAAGTGTGCGGACCCTACGGGTTCGAGAACTATGTAGACATGACCGAGACTCATCTCCGGTCAATAACCAATAGCGGAACCTGGATGCTCATATTGGCTCCTACATATTCTACGAAGATCTTTATCGGACAAACCGCATAACAATATACGTTGTTCCCTTTGTCATCGGTATGTTACTTGCCAGAGATTCGATCGTCGGTATCCTAATACCTAGTTCAATCTCGTTACCGGAAAGTCTCTTTACTCGTTCCATAATACATCATCCCATGACTAACTCATTAGTCATTTTCTTGCAAGGCTTATTATGATGTGTATTACCGAGAGGGCCCAGAGATACATCTCCAACACTCGGAGTGACAAATCCTATTCTTGATCTATGCCAACACCACGAACACCTTCGGAGACACCTGTAGAGCATCTTTATAATCACCCAGTCACGTTGTGACGTTTGATAGCACACAAGGTGTTCCTCTGGTATACAGGAGTTGCATAATCTCATAGTCACAGGAACATGTATAAGTCATGAAGAAAGCAATAGCAGTAAAACTAAACGATCATAGTGCTAAGCTAAAGGATGGGTCTTGTCCATCACATCATTCTCCTAATGATGTGATCACGTTGATCAAATGACAACTCATGTCTATGGCAAGGAAACATAACCATCTTTGATCAATGAGCTAGTCTAGTAGAGGCATACCAGGGACATACTGTTTTGTGTATGTATTCACACATGTACAAAGTTTCCGGTTAATACAATTCTAGCATGAATAAAAGACATTTATCATGATATAAGGAAATACAAATAACGTCTTTATTATTGCATCTAGGGCATATTTCCTTCAGTCTCCCACTTGAACTAGAGTCAATAATCTAGATTACAAAGTAATGATCCTAACACCCATGGAGTCTTGGTGTTGATCATGTTTTTCCCGTGGAAGAGGCTTAGTCAACGGGTCTGCAACATTCAGATCCGTAAGTATCTTGCAAATCTTTATGTCTCCCTCCTTGACTAGATCGCAGATGGAATTGAAGCGTCTTTTGATGTGCTTTGTTCTCTTGTGAAACCTGGATTCCTTCGCCAAGGCTATTGCTCCAGTGTTGTCACAAAAGATTTTCATTGGACCCGATGCACTAGGCATTAAACCTAGATCGGATATGAACTCCTTCATTTGCTGCTTCCGAAGCAGCTATGTATGCCGCTTCACACGTAGATCCCATCACGACGCTCTGCTTGGAACTGCCCCAACTGACAGCTCCACCGTTTAATAAAAGTACATATCCTGTTTGTG
This sequence comes from Secale cereale, assembly GCA_902687465.1. Lineage (NCBI taxonomy): Eukaryota > Viridiplantae > Streptophyta > Magnoliopsida > Poales > Poaceae > Secale > Secale cereale. Next base: position 644,573,963 of record LR738710.1, read on the forward strand.
ACTTAGAGTCATCCGGATCAGTGTCAAAGCTTGAATCGACGTAACCGTTTACGATGAGCTCTTTGTCACCTCCATACACAAGAAACATATCCTTTGTCCTTTTTAGGTAATTTAGGATGTTCTGGACCACTGTCCAGTGATCCACTCCTGGATTACTTTTGTACCTCCCTGCTAGACTTATAGTAAGGCACACATCAGGTCTGGTACACAGCATTGCATACATGATAGATCATATGGTTGAGGCATAGGGAATGACTTTCATTTTCTCTCTATCTTCTGCATTGGTTGGGCATTGAGTCTTACTCAACTTCACACCTCGTAATACAGGCAAGAACCCTTTCTTTGATGGATCCATTTTGAACTTCTTCAAAACTTTATCAAGGTATGTGTTTTGTGAAAGTCCAATTAAAAGTCTTGATCTATCTCTATAGATCTTGATGCCTAATATGTAAGCAGCTTCACCGAGGTCTTTCATTGAAAAATTCTTATTCAAGTATCCTTTTATGCTATCCAAAAATTCTATATCATTTCCAATCAACAATATGTCATCCACATATAATATCAGAAATGCTACAGAGCTCCCACTCACTTTCTTGTAAATACAGGCTTCTCCAAAAGTCTGTATAAAACCATATGCTTTGATCACCTCATCAAAGCGTATATTTGAACTCCGAGATGCTTGCACCAGTCCATAGATGGATCGCTGGAGCTTGCACACTTTGTTAGCACCTTTAGGATTGACAAAACCTTCTGGTTGCATCATATACAACTCTTCTTTGAGATATCCATTCAGGAATGCAGTTTCGACATCCATTTCCCAGATTTCATAATCATAAAATGCGGCAATTGCTAACATGATTCGGACAGACTTAAGCATCACTACGGTGAGAAAGTCTCATGGTAGTCAACTCCTTGAACTTGTCGAAACCCTTTCGCACCAAGTCGAGCTTTGTAAACAGTAACATTACCGTCTGTGTGAGTCTTCCTCTTGAAGATCCATTTATTTTCGATGGCTTGCCGATCATCGGGCAAGTCAACCAAAGTCCACACTTTGTTCTCATACATGGATCCCATCTGAGATTTCATGGCCTCAAGCCATTTCGCGGAATCTGGGCTCATCATCGCTTCCTCATAGTTCGTAGGTTCATCATGGTCTAGTAACATGACTTCCAGAACTGGGTTGCCGTACCACTCTGGTACAGAACGAACTCTGGTTGATCTACGAAGTTCAGCAAAAACTTGATCTGAAGTTTCATCAAAATCATCATTAGCTTCCTCACTAATTGGTGTAGGAATCACTATAACTAGTGTAGCGACCACGATCCGAATGGACCGAAGTCCCTGTGTTCTGTGTCATCCCTGGATTGGTAATGCTGACACACACAGTACTTGAAGGATTTATAACAGAGTGGCAATCACACACTTATTACATCGAGTGTCTCCAAAGAGAACTTATTACAAAAATCTATGGCTTAAGGCCATCTAACAAAATAACAGCGGAAGGCTTGGAAGATAAGTGAGTCCATCAACTCCAACGGCATAGCTGAGTGCATGACAAACGACCTAGCACGTCTTATTCCTCGTCTGAAAAGTCTGCAACTTGATATGTTGCAGCCCGAAAATGGGTTAGCACATGGAATATGCTGGCAAGATAACACAGAAGATGCAAGTTACAGAATAAAGGCTATACTACATGCATATTTGGCTGGTGGAGGCTCTAAGGTTAAAGTTTTTGCGTAAAGCCAATTTTTCCCTACAACAAAGGAATAAATTTTATTTTAACTATCATGTTGGTTGAAAATCATTGAGAAGGTACCCCCAACTCAATCCCAAATTAAAAGTTAATCATTAACCCAACAAATTAAATTATAGAGTGATGAGATCAACCAATAATTCAAGTACCAGATACTCAAGATGTCCATAACCGGGGACACGGCTAATCATGATCAGTTTGTACACTCTGCAGAGGTTTCTGCACTTTTCCCACAAGACTCGTTCGCCTCCGTTTGGTTTCTCGCACTGCATGGTGTTTGAGAAACGGATGACCGAGACACAGTCTTTTCGAAGAGGTCCCCTTAACCAGATAGATAGGCCGGTACACCTACAATCCCTCTACATCTGCTAGCCCATCATGGAAAGGTTTCCCACAGCTTACTCAACTATGCCAGAGCCCATAATGGCATTGTGGCTGCACACAGAAGTTTCTAGCATGAATAGTTTTATGATCCCTTTGAGCCTGGGTGGCATTCCATAGGAAAAATCACACGGAACCCCGGGATTTCCTAGGACAACACTAGATTCCCCAGGTGCCCTGCAACCAATCAACCCAGATGTGTATTCAAGTAGCCACCTTAAGTTGAATCCTTAATTAAAAACTCACATCTATCATGGATTTCACTCAAACCCAAACCACGTCTACGAGCATAGCATATCAACCTAAGCATAACGTAGAAGTAACTCCCAAGGGTTTGAAAATAATGCAGGTAATAGGTTCTACCTCAAACTACTTCCGAGTCCCACAAGTTAAGAGATCCTACTCATGTAATGTGTGAGGGTTTGATCTAATGCATAAAAACTGGGTAATAAAAGGTATGATCAAAGTGTTACTTGCCTTGCTGACGATTCGCAAAACCTAGAGACTCGTAGTAGCACGCTTCATAGTCCGGGTATTCTATCGCAAGCAAACAATAGCATACATAAGCAAACAAGCAATGATGCACAAAAAAACTCCAAAATAAGAGATCTAACCAGAAAGTTCAACTTAAGAACTCCGGTTTGCAAAAAGAAACAACTCGAAAGAAGCAACGAAACTCAAACTGCGAAAGAAACGAGCTCCAGTTACTAATTGGCCTAAAGTCAAATTTTACAGTACTCGAAACTTTTTTCAAGTTGGTTAAACGTAAAGAGGGCATCGAGACGAAGATCTAGGATTTTGAATCACCTGATTCTGACTCTTGAGCGAAAAGAAAAACGAAAAAACAAGATCAGGGCAGAAATCACGATCGGAATAATCGCAGATAAAAACCCCGAAAGAGAAAACTGACGAACAGCTAACGAACGAACATTCGCTGTCTGCGGCTAACGGACGAAAAGCGTTCGTTAAATAGCTAAATCGAAGAAAACCGAACCGATCTAAACCTAAAAAAACGGATCTACGGTTTACGAAAAAACGGATCGGTTTTAAAAAAATCGATAACTTCCTCGTACGACGAATTCCGGCGAGATCCCAGCGGTCCGGCGGGCTGCGGTGGGCGGCGGCAAGGCGAGGCGGCGGTGCGGTGGCGGCGGGGCGGCAAACGGCGGCGGCGGCGCGACGAAGTGCGGCGGCGGCGCGGCGAAGTGGCGGCGCTAGGGCAGGCTGCGGCGGGACGGCTCGGGGCTAGCGGGCCGGGGCAGGCAGCTTATAAAGACCAGAGTCCCGGGCCTATACGGCTCCAAGTCGGTTTGCACTTTTTTTTTCTAAAAGAGTCCTGGCGCAGAATAACTTACAAAAGAAATACTAAACGGACTCCAAAAATGCCGAAATAAATTTTCTCCGTCCTCTAATAATATTTAGGACAATGTGAACATTTTTCCCGGACCTAAATGCAATTTTGAAAAAATGCGCATTTTCCTATGCAAATAAAATCGCAAATAAATCCAGAAAAAAAGTGATTTTAACATTTTTCCTCCAATATTTATGTTATTTTGGAGAAGTCATATTATCTCCGCTCATATTTTGTATTTAGAAATATTTTTAGGAGAGAAAAATAATTAGAATCACACTGTCCTCGTACCGGTACTCAAGCGAACTCAAATACGAAAACGGTAAAATTCCCAACTCTCTCCGTAGTTCCTTGAGTTGCTTAGAATTTCGAGGAACGCCACAAACAAAAATGCAAAGAGCATGCAATGCAGTATGATCTATGTATAATATTCCAAATTGAAAATTTGGGATGTTACAAACCTACCCCCCTTAGAATGAATCTCGCCCTCGAGATTCGACTTGGCTAGAGAACAGGTGTGGGTGGTCCTGGCGTAGATCATCTTCTCGTTCCCAGGTGGCTTCTTCCTCGGTGTGGTGACTCCACTGAACTTTGCAAAACTTGATAACCTTACTGCGGGTGACTCTGCTCGAAAATTCGAGAATCTTAACAGGCTTCTCCTCGTAGGTCAGATCATTGTCCAATTGAATTGCTTCCAGGGGTATCGTGTCTCTAAGCGGTATGTCGGCCATCTCCGCATGGCACTTCTTAAGCTGCGAAACGTGAAACACGTCGTGCACTCTTGACAATCCTTCAGGCAATTCCAACTTATAGGCAACCTCTCCCATGCGTTCCAAAACACGGTAAGGTCCCACAAATCTCGGGGCTAGCTTCCCTTTAACTCCGAAACGTTTCACTCCTCGCAGAGGCGATACTCTCAAGTACGCTCTATCTCCGATCTCATAGGCTATCTCTTTGCGCATCGAGTCTGCATAACTCTTCTGCCTGGACTGGGCTACCTTCAATCTATCTCGAATCAACTTCACCTTCTCCTCAGACTCTTTGATCAAGTCTGGTCCAAACAACTGTCGGTCTCCAACTTCATCCCACATTAATGGTGTTCGGCATCTCCTTCCATACAATGCTTCGAACAGTGCCATCTTCAAACTGGCCTGGTAACTGTTGTTGTACGAGAACTCCGCGTAGGGAAAATTATCATCCCAACTAGATCCATAATCTAACGCACAGGCTCTCAACATGTCCTCCAGGATTTGGTTGACTCTCTCGGTCTGTCCATCGGTCTGCGGATGAAAAGCGGTGCTGAATTCCAGCCTCGTTCCCAAAGATTGGTGTAGCTGATGCCAGAACTTTGAGGTGAATTGTGTTCCTCTATCTGATACAATGGTCCTCGGAACTCCGTGCAGACATAATATCCTGGTCATGTATATCTTGGCCAACTTCGCACTGGTGTATGTGGTTTTCACGGGGATAAAATGGGCTACCTTCGTCAATCGATCCACCACTACCCAGATAGAGTCATATCCTGCTTTGGTCCTGGGCAATCCGGTGATAAAATCCATGCCAAGCTTTGCCCACTTCCATTCGGGTATCGGCATAGGCTGCAGCAATCCTGCTGGCTTCTGATGCTCTGCCTTTACTCTCTGGCATACATCACATACGGCTACATACTGGGCAATATCATTCTTCATTCCCGTCCACCAGAAACGTTCCCTCAAATCCAAATACATCTTGGTGTTTCCAGGGTGTATCGAGTATGGCGAATCATGTGCTTCCTGCAGTATCAACTTCCTGATCTCCGGGTCGTTGGGCACACAGATTCGATCCTCAAACCACAAGGTGTCGTGTTCGTCCTCACGAAATCCCTTGGCTTTACCTTCACTCATCCTTTTTCTTATCTCTGCAATTTCCTTGTCATCCTTCTGGGCTTAATGTATCTTTCCCAGTAATGTCGACTGAACCTCCAACGTTTTAACGAAACCTCTAGGAACTATCTCCAAACGAAGCTCCCTGAGATGGTCTGCTAGCTCCTGTGGCAATACCCCTTTTACTAGGGTATTTGCATAACTCTTCCGGCTCAAAGCGTCTGCCACGACGTTGGCCTTCCCTTGGTGATAGTGCAGCTTCATATCATAATATTTTATAAGCTCCAACCATCTCCTTTGTCTGAGGTTCAGCTCCTTCTAAGTGAAAATGTACTTCAAACTCTTGTGATCCGTGTAGACATCACAACGATTTCCAATAAGGAAATGTCTCCAGGTTTTCAGTGCGTGCACTACGGCTGCTAACTCCAGATCGTGCGTCGCGTAATTCAACTCGTGCGGTCACAGTTGACGGGATGCATAGGAAACAATTCTTCCATCCTGCATAAGTACTCCTCCAAGTCCTTAGCGTGAAGCATCACAGTACACTTGGAAATCCTTGCGTATATCTGGCAATATCAGCACTGGGGCTGTCGTCAACCGTTTCTTCAACTCCTGGAAACTTTCTTCACACCCTTCAGTCCAATCGAACTTTGCCTCTTTCTTCAACAATGTCGTCATTTGCTTTGCAATCTTGGAGAAATTTTCTATCAATCTCCGGTGGTATCCTGCGAGTCCAAGAAAATTGCGGTTCTCTCCAACTGAAGTGGGTGCCAACCACTCTGTGACTTCCTGCACCTTGACGGGGTCTACTGTTATACCTTCTCCCGATATAACATGCCCTAGCAATCCAACTACCTTCAACCAAAACTCGCATTTGCTAAACTTGGCATACAACTGATGTTCTCTGAGCTTCTCCAATACCAAACGCAAATGTTCTGCATGTTCTTCTTCATCCTTCGAGTACAGCAGAATATCATCTATGAATACCACTACGAACTTATCAAAGAACTCCGTGAACACCTTGTTCATCATACTCATGAAATAGGCAGGTGCGTTAGTCAATCCAAATGACATAACCGTATACTCATATAGCCCGTACCGTGTGGTGAAGGCTGTCTTAGGTATATCCTTATCTCGGATCTTCAATTGGTGGTATCCAGATCGTAGATCTATCTTGGAAAATACTTTCGCTCCCTGGAGTTGGTCGAACAAATCATTGATCATCGGCAGCGGGTACTTATTCTTAATGGTCACTTCATTTAGTGCTCGATAATCAATGACCATTCTTAAAGATCCATCCTTCTTCTCGACCAGAAGCACTGGGGCTCCACAAGGTGATGAACTTCGGCGAATAAAACCTTTCTCCAACAACTCCTTAATATGCTTCTTGATCTCCTGCAGATCATTCGCCTGCATCCGATACGGTCTCTTAGATATTGGTCCGGTGCCAGGCAACAACTCTATCAAAAACTAAATATCTCTATCCGGTGGCATGCCAGGTAACTCCTCTGGAAACACATCCGGATAATCCCTTACTACTGGCACTTCCTCCTGAACAACTCCCGTGAGAGAATGTACTTGGGTCCTTACAGGCGAATGCCTAGATACATACTTAATGCTTTTCCCTCCGGGGTGGTAAGCAAAATAGACTTATTGGCAAAATCAATATTACCTCCATGCTTCGATAGCCAATCCATACCTAATATCACATCCAAACCTTGTTACTCCAGGACTATTAGCTCAGAGGGAAAAGTGTGGCGTCCGATGGTCAATGGCGTCTGAAAACATCCTTGGTGTGCCATATAATCTGCTCCGGGTGAACTTACTAACATGGGGGTCTTAAGAACTCGGGTGGACATCCTATGTCTATTTACGAATACCCTTGAAATGTATGAATGCGATGCACCAGTATCGAAAAGAACTATTGCGGCAAATGTCTTAACCAAAAACTTACCGACAATAGCATCTGGTTGCTCCTATACCTCCTCCACGGTCACGTGGATCACTTGTCCTTTGTTGAACGGGTTGGGCTTATTCCCGGCGCTTCCATTGCCGTTCCCATTCTCAGCTTTAGGGCAGTCATTGGCATAATGTCCATTCTTCCCGCACTTGAAACAAGTGACATGGCTGAAAGCCTTCTTGGTGGGTGTGGACAATGTAGGGCGGCACTGGTTACTACTTGCTCCATTCCCATTTCCATTCTTAGGGCCATTGTGGTTGTGGGGAATTCCATGGTTACGGGTATGCCGTCCCGAATTCGGAGTGAATCGGGGCTTCTACTGGGCTCCAGAATTATTCCTTCCTTGTCCATACTTCCTCTTGCGGCTTTCAATCTGCTGCTGCTTCCCTTCAATCATAAGAGCTTTATCTACCAACTCCTGGTAGTTGTTGAAAGTTGCCACCATCAACTATACGCTCATCTCATCATTCAGCCCTTCCATAAATCTCTCCTGCTTAGCGGCATCTGTGGCCACATCATCTGGGGCATAACGGGACAGGGTACTAAACTCATCCACGTACTATGCCACAGTACGGTTTCCTTGGCGCAAGTTGCGAAACTCCCGCTTCTTCATGCTCATAGCTCCAATTGAGACATGGGCAGTACGGAAAGCTTGCTGAAACTGCTCCCAAGTAACATTGGCTATGGGGAAAGTGGCTGTGTAGTTCTCCCACCATGCTGCGGCTGGTCCAGACAACTGGTGTGCAGCAAATCGCATCTTCTCAGCATCCGAGCATTTGGCGGTGGTCAAATCCCTTCCAATCTTGCGTAGCCAGTCATCATCCACTATTGGTTCGATGCTGCTAGCAAACACGGGTGGTTGCAACCTTAAGAAACGTGTCAGGTTGTCCACGGGTGGTGGTGGTGGAGGGTTGTTGTTGTTGTTCTGGTTGTTCTGAGTGTTCTGAACAAGAAGTTGCATCAGGGTGTTCTGCTGCTGGATCAACTGGGTGAGCTCAGGGGGAAACTCAAATCCGGGCTCACGTCTTGGAGGCATCTAATGGGTGTAGAGGGAAGAGATTAGAACAGAATTGAGGTCTAAGGGAAAATCACTACCCATATGCACACGAGACAAACACAATCATATCACACCAATCAATTTCAAGCAAGATCTTACAAATCTAACTATCGTTTACAAAGAGTGCTCCAAACTAATATATGGAGTTAAACTACTAGTCACAGGGTGGTCATCTAATAATATTGATCGGCGGACGATTCCATGTTGTCTGCTCCAGCTTCATCTTCATAGTCTTCGTCTTTACTATCATCGGGTTCTGAATCCGTGTCGTCGATGATAATGTAATTTTCGGGAGGAATTTTCTTACGCTCTTCTTCTTCTTCTTAACCTCCTGGTGCTGGATCTCCCATGAATACTCCTAGCTTCCTTGTCAAATCATCATTCTTATCCACTAGTATCAACATCTCCTCCTCGTATCCGTCACGAGTAGACTTAAGTTCTTCTTCTAGCTCCAAATTCATGTTTAGTGCCTTCTTCAATTCTATCATCCTAGTGCACATCTGGTGCTCCTGTCGTCGAATGTGCTGGATCAACTCCTGGATGAATGCTGCAATGGACCTATCCTTCCGGGTGCTGATCATATCCCAATTCTCATCTCGGCGTCCACAAATCTGGTAGATGGTGTCCCTCAGCTCCTGCTTGTGGACTTCTCCGATCCTTCCCATCTTGATGTGGGCGGCCATGCTCTTGCCTAGACTCCAGGTTGGCGCATCAAAAGAAAATTCTATTGGCTCGGTGGATGGTGTGAAGGTTCTTCCGGGAATTTGAACTTGAATACTCCATCGCTCCTCCTCTGGTGAAGTGGCAGTGTAGGTCCCGGTAAAGCTTGGTATTCCTATGTTCAGGTACCTAGTGACTTCCTTCAAGTGTCGTCCAAAGGGTGTGTCTTCATCCGGTTGAGTGAACTTGTTCCTTGGGTCCACCATTCTAAAGAAGTAGAAAATGGAGAGAAGTCAGAAATGAGTAGAGAAGAGTGATCTAGGGTCTGTCTTAGTGGTCGTGTCCAACATTCAGCGTGTGCTCTGATACCATCTTTGTAGCGACCACGATCCGAATGGACCGAAGTCTCTGTGTTCTGTGTCATCCCTGGATCGGTAATGCTGATACACACAGTACTTGAAGGATTTATAACAGAGTGGCAATCACACACTTATTACATCGAATGTCTCCAAAGAGAACTTATTACAAAAATCTATGGCTTAAGGCCATCTAACAAAATAACAGCGGAAGGCTTGGAAGATAAGTGAGTCCATCAACTCCAACGGCATAGCTGAGTGCATGAAAAACGACATAGCACGTCTTATTGCTCGTCTAAAAAGTCTGCAACGTGATATGTTGCAGCCCGAAAACGGGTCAGCACATGGAATATGCTGGCAAGATAACACAGAAGATGCAAGTAACAGAATAAAGGCTATACTACATGCATATTTGGCTGGTGGAGGCTCTAAGGTTAAAGTTTTTTGCGTAAAGCCAGTTTTTCCCTACAACAAAGGAATAAATTTTATTTTAACTATCATGTTGGTTGAAAATCATTGAGAAGGTACCCCCAACTCAATCCCAAATTAAAAGTTCATCATCAACCCAACAAATTAAATTATAGAGTGATGAGATCAACTATAGGATCGAAAGTATGTCTAGAGGGGGGGTGATTAGACTACTTGTAAATATAAAAATTCTGCCTTTTGACAAAGAACAGTTTTTGGTAGTTTCACAATTATGATCAAGTCAAGTATCACCCTACACATGCAATTCTAGAGTATAGGCAGCGGAAAGTAAATTGCACATGTAGTAAAGAGAGGTGGAGAAGAGCAAACGCAATTTTGGAGACGCGGTGATTTTTCCCGTGGTTCCGATAGGTGGTGCTATCGTAGATCCACGTTGATGGAGACTTCAACCCACGGAGGGTAACGGCTGCGCGAGTCCACGGAGGGCTCCACCCACGAAGGGTCCACGAAGAAGCAACCTTGTCTATTCCATCATGGCCTACGCCCACGGAGGGCTAGCCTTACTCGGGGTAGATCTTCACGAAGTAGGCGATCTCCTTGCCCTTACAAACTTCTTGGTTCAACTCCACATCTCGATGACGGAGGCTCCCAAGCGACACCTAACCAATCTAGGAGGCACCACCCTCCAAAAGGTAATAGATGTTGTAGATGATGATGAACTCCTTGCTCTTGTGCTTCAAATGATAATCTCCCCAACACTCAACTCTCCTCACTGATTTGGCTGTGGTGGAAGAAAGAATTGAGTGGAAAGCAACTTGGGAAGGTTAGAGATCAAGTTTCATATGGTAGGAGTGGAGCAACTTGATCTCAACACAAGGATAGGTAGTTCTCTTCTCAGAAATGTAAGGTAGGAGTGGTAGTTCTTTCTGATGGCTCTCCTCACGAATGAAGAGGGGGTGGGGTATATATATATATATAGCCTCCACACAAAATCCAACCGTTACACACATATTTGAGCAATCTCGGTGGGACCGAAGTGGACAACTCGGTGAGACCGAAAGTTCAAATAATGTGAACGTTGGGGTTTTCGGTGGGACCGAAAATACCATCTCGGTTAGTCCGATTTGAGTAAAGACAGGAGCATGCCAGTTTCGGTGGGACCGACTTCATCATCTCGGTGACAGCGATTTGATGACAGAAGGTTACAGAAGCTTGGCAGCCCATGTTTCGATGAAACCGATTTCAAACTCGGAATATCCGATTTTTCTAGGGTTTGGCTTATGGCTGAGGTGGTTCATCTAGGTGTGACTGAGTTTGGACAATTGGTGGGACCGAGATTACTTATGAGTGTATATTGTAGTGAAGGTTGCTGATAGTTTAAGGAGATATATCACTAAGCACTTGAGCAACCAGATCATCAACATAACCTCATCCCCTTTTAATAGTATTGGCTTTTCCTATGGACTCAATGTGATCTTGGATCACTAAACCAAAAATGGAGTCTTGAGCTTTTGCCAATGCTTGCCTTAGCATTTTGAGGGGTCCACTTCTTCAGTCATTGCCATACCCATATCACTGAACTTCTCTGAAATGATTCTCAAGTAACTATTAGTTCAATGATATATATGTTGTTATTAATTCCCAAAACCACCCGGGGATTAGTTGCACTTTCAATCTCCCCCTTTTTGGTAATTGATGACAACATATAGATCAAAGCTTCGACAAGAGATATAATCAATGAATACTATCGTCGCTTTGAGAAGTATGTGATAAGCAAGAGCTCCCCCTAAATTTGTGCATTATTTAAGATTTGCGTTTGAATGCAAATGCACAATCGATTAGGATCATGGGTCACTCTTCCATGTCACATACATCTTGGTGGAGCGCACAAAATGATAAGAATGAACAGCATGCACCCAATCACCAAGACATGAGTAAATAGTCATACAAGATAGGAATGACTTATGATAAGCATTAAGCACACATTAAAGCATAGTATGACCAAGCACTCATTAAGGTAGCATCAAACGTAGTATCAAGCACACTGAAAGTTTCGAAAACCAAAAGTATCTAAAAGAAACCGCAAAAGAACGAAAGAGCAAAAGCGCAAAGACAACATCACTCTCTCTCTCGAAGCCCTATGATCTATACAATTTCTCCACCTTTGGCAACAAGTTACCAAAAAGTTCAAAAAAGCATAGAGCTAAACGTCACTGTGGGCTCTGCTGGCGGCTCCCGTCTGGGTTGATGTCGGAGTAGATATGACGCCATCGGCGAAGACTTCAGTTGATGTCTGTGCTAGAGGAGTGGACACTGGAGCTGTAGCTGGAGTAACTGCTGGAGCTGTAGGAGGTGCTGAAGTTGTAGTCCTGGTGTCAGTCACTGGAATAGCAGCTGATCGGGATCCTCTGGGAACCGGAGCAGTCTGTCGATGAGAGTCCTGGACTAAGTCATCCTGCAACTCTGCCTTGTCCTGCTTTGCTTCCTCCATGTCTGCCTCAAGCTTGTTGACGGTCACTTGTATTTCAGTCAGCTTCACGTCCAGAGCGTGGATCTTCTCGTCAACAATCCTCTCTAAGCTCTCCTGAGATTGTCCAATGCTGGCCAGGCGTTGTTCAATCCTTTGGGTAGCTTCAAGAATCTATTCTCCGAAACTCTTTGGTTTAGCTGCTGCTGCTGCTGCTGCTTCTTTATCAGCTTTGGCTTTCCTAGCAGCTTCGATCTTGGCTTGACCTTCAACAGATGTTGGATCCTCCTCGTCCATCACAACAGCATTGTCTTCATGCTCTGGCTGCAGTGGTAAGTGTTTCCTATCCAACAAGAATTTGCCCGTGCCAAACTTGGCATTGATAAGCATCTGAATCTGTGGGGCAAATCCACAAGACCTTTTCTGGTCAGCTGCAGTCCTCTTAATGGTCTCTACCATCAAGTCCATCACCTTGAAAGGTGCTTTCTCATCAAGTATATGCAGCATGTTGATAGAATACCCTCTGATCATGCGATGATCTCCAGACTTGGGCATCAAGGTATGCCTCAAAATAGTGTTAGTGGTAGGTAGACCTGCCTGGAGATGGTAGACTGAGCCGAGCTTCCATACTTCCAAATCTGCTGCGGGGATCTCCTTGTACATGTTCTTCATGGAATCATGATTCTTCTTTGGAATCCCATAGACATCAATGTCATCTTCTCGTTGCACTAGAGCATTCAGAAGTTCTACCCATTCTTCAACAGAAGAAGAATACCTCTGACCTTCAGTCATCCAGGTGATCTTCCCATCAGGATAGAAGTGAGCTGTGGCATAGAATTGCATAATCATCTCATCGTTCCAACTGGTCAACTTCTGACCTACAAACTCTGCAACTCCACATGCAGTGAAGCTTTCATGCACATGTGGAAAGAAATCTCTGTGCTCATCGCTGTCGATGTATTCCCAGTCAACATATCTGGTGTCTGCGACTATTGGCTTCTTGTCCATCAGCACAGTCTCATAGAAGTCCTGCTACTCTCTGGTGTGAAATCTGGGATCTACAGCAGTTCTTCTCCTCACGGCATATGGATCAGCTTGTCTCCATAGCCTGAGACCTCTATCTTTCCTTGCCTTCATATCCTCGGCTTGAGGATGAGCATCATTGTGAAGTGGCAGTTTTGGACGGAGTTTCAGCAACACTTGTCCTTCCTCATCAGACTCAGAAGGTGGCACATCACCCTTGTTCTTCTCAGATGCTGGAATGTTTCTGGTAGTCCTCTTGGGCTTGGCAGCAGGCTTTGCTGGAGCTGCCTTAGCTTGAGCAGATTTCTTGGGCTTTGAAGTGGCTCCAGCCCTAATGGCATCACCCATGAGCTTCTGCTTCTGAGGAGCAGGCTGGGGTGCTTCTTCTTCTTCTTCATCCTCGACTGCTGCATCTGCATGAGGATCACTATACACAACCCTCTTTCTCTTGGAGGTTTTCTTCACTTTGCTAGGAGCTGGCTCTCCCAAGTTCAGCTTCTTGGCAACAGTTGACTGCTTGACTTTGCTGGTGCCCTTCTTTGATTGCTGACCTTGTTGCTCTTTGGCAACAACCTTCCTCTTAGGCTTTGAGGTCACCTCTTCCTCAGCAACGAAATCAGAATCCTCATCATCGGAATTCTTCTCCTTTCTGGCTCTGGTGGCTGCAGGAGGCAAGCCACTTGGTGTACTCCTCTCACCATCATCAAATGGGCTACTAGTCTCTGGACTAGTGTCTGCCTCAGGAATGTCTGCGATAGGTGATTCTGACCTGTTCTGACTGTCACTGGCATCTGACATGGCTGACAACCTGTGAATAGATAAGGTATAGGCAGAGAAGAAGAGTTATCACAAACTGCAGAAGTTTTTGCAAAAAAAAAAGAGTTCAAATTTTAGTTTTAAGTTTTCACAGAAGACATATCGGTCAGACCGAGTTTAAATTTTGGTGAATCCGAAGTGTTAAACAGAGGCTTTACACACCACTTTCGGTTTGACCGAAGTGGGTTTCGGTCCTGCCGAAACACTAGGGTTTCACAGAAACTGTATTTCGGTCACACCGATTTGCACAACTCGGTTGGACCGAAGGGTGCAGTGCAATGGCCAGAGGCCGAATCGGTCACACCGAAATTTTAAAATCGGTTTCACCGAGATGTGTTCCGTGGAAACCTAACCCTAACAATTTTACTCGAAGCTAGTTCAAACGAACCGATCTGGTGTAAAGGAAGATTTCAATCGTGGCCAGATATTGGGCAAACAAAACGTGCATTGAATCGGAGAAGGGAGCACGAGTGGGATCAAGACTCACCCTAACTTGGTGGAGTCTCTCTACGGCGGCAACGGCGCGGAGGAGAAGTCCGTTGACGGCGATGGAGACCTGCGGCGAGGGCGCACAGGCGACGACGGCGACGATCCGGAGATCAAGGCGACGGCAGCAGGGGATGTGGGGCGAAAACGTTTGAAGGAGTAATCAACGCGCGCTGCCCTCAGTATATATATCCCTTTGCTGTCGGTGGGACCGAGTTGAAAAACTCGGTGGCACCGAGATGGATAACTGCCAGGCAGTTATGCATTTCGGTCACGCCGAAAATTACAACTCGGTTTCACCGAGATGAAACCTAGATCAGTCTAAATGCTTTCGGTTTGACCGAGTTGGAGAAAGTTGGTCTGACCGAAATCACTTAGAAGGTTTTGGAGGTTAGCCCTTGACGGATCGGTGGCTCCGAGTGCTCCTCACTCGAGGGTCCGAAAATGACTTGTTCAAAGTTTGTGATGTAAGCATGAATAGAATTTGAGACAAGAAAGCATAGATAGCTAGGGGAGGTACTTAGGCATTCTTGTCCATCCATTTGGCCAAAAGAAAATCAAAACAACCAAAACAACAAATGGATGTCCTCGAATGGATAAAATCATGCATTCAACATGCTCACACAATAAGATAGCAAATGAAATATGTGTCAAACATGCACAACCAAATTCTAGCTACTAACACACAATTTGTCGATGACTAGGTCATCTTTATATGAGTATTTTGACTTAGGAGCCAAATGAGAACATTTGATCATAGGTCATACTCATCGTTTAAGCACAAGTGGGGTTACCACTTTTTCATAAAGCGTTGATGTGTTCACATCATTTGAAGATGCTTTAGCTCAATTTTTAGAGCAAAGCTCCCCCTAGATGTGAGAACACCTTTTAAAGGGTCAAACTAACCTTGGGTTGTCGTAGAAGACTTCATGTAGATGTTGAAGATGTGGATGCTCAATGTTGATGGAGATCATCAAGAGTTGGGAGCTATCCTTTGGATTAGGGCACTTTCAATACCTACATGGGTTTGTCCCACAAGGAACAAACAAGGATATCCATGGACATAGATTGATGTTCACGATAGATGATGTCCATGAAAGCAATGATTACCTTGTCCCTTGACTTACCAACAAGAGGGTGTCGGTGTACTAAGGTAGGGGTACCTCAGTACCCCAACTTGTGCACGGGCAGTAGCAGCTTCCCGCGGCAGGGCTCACCACGTGCTCGTCGGAGACCTTTCTGATCCATATAAAGCCATTCAAAAACAAAGTATACAAGACAGAAGAACAAGGCCCCGGCAAGTGGAGCTTGCCGGGAAGGCCGTCCCAGGCTCAAGACTACCTCATTTACACAAGGCCCTGGCAAGAGGAGCTTGCCAGGAAGACTAGAAGATTACACTTCAGAAGACATGCCCCGGCGCAGCATGCGCCCCGGTAGGGCCCGGGGAGCGACAAGCTTCAGAGCCCGACAAGCTTCCGGGCCCGGCAAGGTCAAGGCCCCGGCAAGGTGCTTGCCGGGAAGAGTTACGCTGTGTGCCCACGCTCCAGCTCATCGAACCACGCGTCACCCTGGGGCCATTCCAGGGACGCGTGGCGGATGGCTGTGCAGCCTGGGGGACATGGTGGCACTCCACGGTGGTAAAGCTATCACCGTGGCAAACGGAGACGCAAGGGCGGGCGCTTTTGGGGTCGACGGTGACGGGCATTTAATGCTCTTGTCCCCCACTGTAAAAGTAGGTGGTGACCACTGTTCATCCACTGTTCATCCACTATTCCCGCACTGTTACAACAGGTTTACTAAGGTAGGGGTACCTCAGTACCCCAACTTGTGCACGGGCAGTAGCAGCTTCCCGCGGCAGGGCTCACCACGTGCTCGTCAGAGACCTTTCTGATCCATATAAAGCCATTCAAAAACAAAGTATACAAGACAGAAGAACAAGGCCCCGGCAAGTGGAGCTTGCCGGGAAGGCCGTCCCAGGCTCAAGACTACCTCATTTACACAAGGCCCTGGCAAGAGGAGCTTGCCAGGAAGACTAGAAGATTACACTTCAGAAGACATGCCCCGGCGCAGCATGCGCCCCGGCAGGGCCCGGGGAGCGACAAGCTTCAGAGCCCGACAAGCTTCCGGGCCCGGCAAGGTCAAGGCCCCGTCAAGGTGCTTGCCGGGAAGAGTTACGCTGTGTGCCCACGCTCTAGCTCATCGAACCACGCGTCACCCTGGGGCCATTCCAGGGACGCGTGGCGGATGGCTGTGCAGCCTGGGGGACACGGTGGCACTCCACGGTGATAAAGCTATCACCGTGGCAAACGGAGACGCAAGGGCGGGCACTTTTGGGGTCGACGGTGACGGGCATTTAATGCTCTTGTCCCCCACTATCAAAGTAGGTGGTGACCACTGTTCATCCACTGTTCATCCACTATTCCCGCACTGTTACAACTACCGACAAAGTTACATTTCTACCCCTTTCTCCTACGTTGACACCTGTCGGTGACCCCTTGAGCTATAAAAGGAGGCCCATGCACAACGTAGAAAGGGTTCGGAACCTAGATCGCTCATCCGCTCGGTGTAGCTAGTTCTTCAAGCTCCCGAGCTCCCCAACTCAATACAAACTAAGCAGGAGTAGGGTTTTACGCGTCCGTCGCGGCCCGAACCTGGGTAAACTGCCCGCGTGTTCACCTCGATCTGCTCTTTGTGCTCCCTCCGCTCCCTTACCGCACGAACAAGGGGCTCCGGTCCCATAGGTACTCGTGGTGGACAGTTTCCCCCGACATCTTTGGCGCGCCAGGTAGGGGGCGTCGAGGTTGTGCGAATCTGATCCGGCGTTCACGCGGGCGCATTCTTCATCAACCTCTCCAAATTCGTCAGCTTCATCAACAACAGCGGCATGGCCCCGAAGAAGAAGGTTTCGGAGGTCGCAGGCCCGTCCGCGTCTCATCCGCCACCACCAGAGCCAACGGTGGGTGGAGGAGACGCCGGCGGAAGAGTGGTCGCCGGTGAGGAAACTCACGGCACCGCTAAATCCAAGGACAAGACGGACGACCGAGCCTCGGTCTCTGTGGATGCGCCACGTCCATCTCAGCAAACGACGACCCAGCAGCGCCGTGGTACAGGAGGTACCATCTGCCTGCTGGGGCAAGAGCAAGCCGGAGGATCGCGGGATGCTCCGGGCCACCGTCCGGGCACGAGCAAGGTGCGGTCACCGGCGCGGGAAACTGCTCCTTCTAACCCCGTTAGAAGTCTGAGCATATCCCGCTCCTCGCACCGCTCGCCCCCGCTCCCCTCCTCTCCAGCAGAAGCGCTCGCAAGAGCGGAACTGCTCCTCGACTTCCCTCCAGCGGCGGACAAGGCCGAAGACTGGAGGGCAACCATCCAGAGCCTGATCGCCTTCGCCAACAACGACTCTCCGCAGCAGCCGGCGACGTCGCGGCCGCGGCAAGTCGAGAAGACGAAGGCCGACGGCGACAAGACCGCCGGGGGTGCAACCACCGTGCACTCCCCGCCGCGGAAGCAGAAGACGCCGCCCCGCCGGATCAACGTCGACGACGACTCCACGGCGTCGTCGGATCCGCGGGCTCGTCGGGACCAGCGCCAAGTCCTCGACGATCGGCGACAAGAAGATGCTCGGACAACGATCGAGCACCGCCGAGAAGCTCGGCGACAATCAGATCAGCGAGCTGGGGAAGCTGTCGATACGCACGCGCCCGGTGAACCAGGCGACTTGCCGTACGCGGCAGGTTGCCCTGCGTTTACCCGTGAGTTGCGGCGTGTCCAGTGGCCCAGCATGAAGAACTTCAAGCCCGACGTACCGTAGAAGTACGACGGCAAGACGCACCCCTCGGAATTCCTCAGCATCTACACCATTGCGGTGCAAGCTGCCGGGGGGCGCGACGAGAAGATATTGGCAAACTACTTCCCGCTGGTGCTTAAGCCAAACGTCCGTTCTTGGCTTATGCACTTGCCGGAAGGCTCCATTTCTTCTTGGGCAGATCTTTGCCACCAATTTGTTGGCGCCTTCACGGGCGGCCACAAACCCCACGGCCAGGAGAGCGATCTCCACATCTTGGCCCAGAAGGAAGGAGAACCTCTGCGCAAGTACATCCAGCGCTTCAGCCGCGTGCAGCACAACATCCCCGACGTCCACCCCGCTGCGGTTATCAGTGCGTTTCACCAGAACGTACGTAACCGCCGCATGCGTGAGGAGATGGCCATGACCAAGATACGGGATGTCAGCGAGCTCTATGCTCTAGGTGATAAGTGCGCGCGCACCGAAGAGGGGAGGAGACTCCCCGGATAGGACGCTGGCGCAGGAGTAAGCGATAGCGAGGATGCCGCCCCGGCGAAGAAGAGCCGGCGGCGGAACGATAGAAGAAAGAGCAAGAAGGAAGTGCTTGCCGTCGAGAAGTCCGGCAAGGAGGCTCCCGCCAAGCAAACACAGGCTGGCGGCTCCGGCAAGGAGCCTGCCCCTGTAGCGGCAGCCGACAAGCAGGACGGCTCCGACAAGCAATACTGCAAGATCCACCGCACCAAGGGCCACGACCTCTCCAACTGCAAACGCGTCGAGTACCTCGTCGAGCAGCAGAAAGCTGAGTACGAGCGTCGCGACAAGGAGAAGGCCCAAGGTGGCGGAGGAGAGCCCAGCAAGAAGCGGCCATTCAATGGCCGGGGAGGACGCCGCGGCAAGGCCAAGCAGCGGCAAGGTGACCGACCTCCCCGGGGCCGCGACAAGGACGAAGAAGACGACGACGATGACATGGAGGAAGAAGATAACAGCGAGCAGGAGTTCCAGAAGGCCACGGAGGTCCTGTGCGTCGACGGCGGCGCCTCTCTGCATACTTCCCACCGCCAACTCAAGCAGTGGGTGCGGGAAGTAAATGCAGCGGAGCCGCCCATGGAGTCGCGCAGGCTCCTCAAATGGTCCAGCACGCCCATCATTTTTGATCTTGAGGATCACCCTGACTGCACCACTGCGGTCGGGTGCTTGCCGATGCTGGTCTCACCCACCATCCGCAACCTCAAGGTCACCAAAATGTTGGTTGACGGCGGGGCCGGGCTGAACTTGATCTCCTCAGCTGTGATCAAGAAACTCCAAATCCCAGACGGCGAGCTCGAAGAAACCGGTTCGTTCCAAGGAATAAACCCGGGGAGGAGCAAGCCTAAGGGGAAGATTACTCTGCCAGTGACCTTTGGCGGGGAGCTGAACATCAGGACGGAGAGGATAACCTTCGATGTTGCTGATATCCCATTACCATACAATGGGATACTTGGACGTCCTGCCCTCGCCAAGTTCATGGCAGCTTCCCACTACGCCTACAATATACTCAAGATGCCGGGGCCGATAAGCGTCATCTCTGTCCATGGCGACAAGAAGGACGCGCTTATCTGCGCCGACAAGATATACCGGGACGCAGCAGCCGCAGCGGAGAAGGACACACTTGCCGCTGAAGCTCCCGGGGGGAAGAAGACGAAGACCAAGTCCGGCAAGTGCTCTGAGGCTCACTCCGGCAACCGCACCTCTTCGGAGTGCTGCGCTGCCGTCGAGGACGTCCCATCGAGCTCAACCGGCAAGTGCAAGAAGGGGATGGCCGCTCCTCCGGCAACCAAGAAGGTGTCCGCCAAGGAGGACGGCACTGGTGGTACCTTCACCATCAGTGCCACGCTTGACAGCAAATAGGAAAGCGCGCTCGTTGCCTTCCTGCGGGCGAATGTCGATGTGTTTTCCTGGCAACCATCTGACATCCCCGGTGTTCCCAGGAAGGTAATTGAGCACAAGCTTGCTGTTTGTCCTCATGCGCGGCCCGTAAAGCAGAAGGTCAGAAAGCAAGCCGTGGAGCGCCAAGAATTCATTGCCGAAGAGATCAAGAAGCTAGAAGCAGCGGGCCTGGTTAGAGGCGTGATCCATCCGACGTGGTTAGCGAATCCAGTTGTCGTGCGTAAGGCCAACGGGAAGTGGAGACTGTGTATAGACTTCACCGATGTGAATAAAGCATGTCCCAAGGATGCATTTCCCTTGCCGCGCATTGACCAGATTGTTGACTCCACTGCTGGATGTGAGCTGCTCTCCTTTCTTGATGCATATTCCGGCTACCACTAGATTTTCATGGCCAAAGAAGATGTAGAGAAGACTGCATTTATCACTCCATGCGGCACATATTGCTTCATACGCATGCCCTTCGGATTGAAGAATGCAGGATCAACATTTGCAAGGGTGGTGTACACTGCTTTTGAGCCACAGATCCACAGAAATGTAGAAGCTTACATGGATGACATCGTGGTGAAGAGCAAGAGCAAAGATACCTTGATCCAAGACTTGGAAGAGACATTTGAGAATCTGCGCAAGATCCAGCTTAAGTTGAACCCCGAGAAGTGCGTCTTTGGAGTCCCCTCCGGCAAGCTTCTCGGGTTCTTTGTGTCACAGAGGGGGATTGAAGCCAACCCCGACAAAATAAAAGCCATCGAGCAGATTGAAGCCCCGAAGCGCGTCAAGGATGTCAGGAGACTTGCAGGTTGTGTGGCTGCCCTCAGTAGGTTCATTTCAAAGTCTGCAGAACGCGCCATGCCTTTCTTCAAGATTTTGAAGAAGGCAGGTCCTATGAAATGGACTCCGGAAGCGGAGGCAGCGCTGCAAGACTTGAAACGGTACCTATCCTCCACTCCAATACTTGTCGCACCTAGGCCACAGGAGAAGTTGCTGCTCTACCTAGCGGCAACCAACCAGGTGGTTAGTGCTGCGTTAGTAGCGGAGAGGGAGGCCGACGAGGAGTCTACACCACCGGCAAGCGAATCCAGCGACAAGCAGGGGGCTGCTCCAACAAGCTCTGGCCCCGACAAGGACAACTCTGCGCAGGAGCAAGAAGAAGTGCGGAAGAAGATGGTGCAGCGCCCAGTGTATTTTGTGAGTTCCCTCTTGCAGGGGGCTAGATCAAGATACTCTGGGGTGCAAAAGTTGCTTTTCGGCCTCCTCATGGCCTCGAGAAAGCTGCGCCATTACTTCCAAGCACATGAGATAACAGTGGTCACTCGCTTTCCGTTGAAGAGGATATTGCACAATCCAGAAGCAACAGGCAGGATCGTCGAGTGGGCGCTGGAGCTGTCAAGCTTTGGACTCAAGTTTGAAAGTACTTCAACCATACAGAGCCGAGCTTTGGCAGAATTCATAGCTGAATGGACCCCAACACCCGATGAGGAAGTTCCAGAAACAAGTGTACCCGTACAAGAAGCGACAAGTGAATGGGTGATGTACTTTGATGGTGCCTTCTCGCTGCAAGGCGCCGGTGCCGGCGTGGTACTCATAGCGCCCACCGGAGAGCACCTCAAGTATGTTATCCAGATGCACTTTCCCAGGGAGCAAGCGACAAACAATACTGCTGAATATGAAGGCTTGCTCGCCGGCCTCAGAATTGCAGCTGAACTTGGGATCAGGAAGCTGATTGTGCGGGGAGATTCTCAGTTGGTGGTCCGACAAGTCAACAAGAGTTACCAGAGCCCATTGATGGAAGCTTATGTAGATGAAGTGAGGAAGCTTGAAGAACACTTTGAAGGTCTGCAAATGGAGCACGTTCCAAGAGCTCAGAATGACATTGCAGATGGCCTTTCAAAGTGTGCTGCGATGAAGTTACCTGTGGAACCAGGGACCTTCTTGCTCAAGCTGACTCAGCCATCCGTTACACCATCAATTGGGCAGTCCAAGAAGAGAAAGTTGGTCTCCGGCGACTACTTGCCGGCGGATCTCCCCGAAGCCGCCGCCAAGGTCCCCAAGATCAACGATCAGAATGCTGAGGAACAGTTTGCTCCTGCAGATCCTCGGATCTGTACAGTTGAAGCAAGCGTTCCCGACAAGCCTCGCCCCGAAGAGCTTGCCGGGGAACCATATGCTCCGGCAGAACCAGAGGTTCTCGCCGTGGAAGCTGAGGTTCCCGCAGCAGCCCTCGAGCCTTTAGTCCTTGCTGTTGAGCCTCGGGCTCCAGGATGGGCACAGCAGATCGTCCGTTTTCTGCAAACTGGAGAACTTCCCGACGACCCAGAAGAGATAGAAAAGATAACCAGGCAGGCAAGTATGTACCAGTTCATGGATAACGAGCTGTACAGAAGAAGACTCAATGGTGTCAGGTTGAAGTGCATCTCCAGGGAAGATGGACAGAAGCTGTTGGCAGAGATACACGGAGGCATATGCGGCCACCACATTGGCGCAAGGGCACTTGCCGGGAAAGTTTTCCGGCAAGGGTTCTTTTGGCAAGAAGCCCTCCAAGATGCAACTGCACTAGTAACCAAATGTGAAGCGTGCCAGTTCCATGCCAAACAAATTCATCAGCCAGCTCAAGCTCTCCAGACGATCCCTTTGTCCTGGCCCTTCTCGGTCTGGGGGCTCGATATCCTCGGCCCCTTCCCCCGTGCTGTCGGGGGCTTTGAGTACTTGTACGTTGCAATCGACAAGTTCACAAAGTGGCCAGAAGTGGAACCGGTGAGAAAGGTGATAGCACAGTCAGCGGTCAGGTTCTTCAGGTCGATTGTTTGCCGTTTCGGGATCCCCAACAGGATCATCACCGACAACAGTACACAATTTACTAGTCGCACCTTCATGCAGTACGTCCAAGACCTTGGCGCCAAGGTCTGTTTCGCTTCTGTTGCTCACCCGAGGAGCAATGGTCAAGCGGAGAGGGCTAATGCTGAAGTGCTGCGGGGACTCAAGACAAGGACCTTTGACAGGCTGCGCAAGTGCGGAAGAAACTGGATAGAGGAGCTACCGGCGGCTCTTTGGTCAATCAGAATGACACCAAGTCGAGCCACCGGACAGACACCCTTTGCTCTAGTCTACGGAGCAGAGGCAGTTCTCCCCACGGAACTCGTATACGGATCTCCTCGAGTGCTCGCTTATGATGAGCTCGAGCAAGAGCAACTGCGACAAGATGATGCATTGCTCCTCTAGGAGGAACGTCTCCAGGCTGATGTACGAGCTGCTCGATACAAGCAAGCCTTGCGTCGCTACCATAGCCGCAAGGTTAAGGCCAGGAGTCTCGAGGAAGGCGACCTTGTTCTTCGGTGTGTTCAGTCCGCCAAGAATTCCAACAAGTTGACGCCGAAGTGGGAAGGCCCTTATCGGGTGAGACAAGTAACAAGGCCCGGCGCTGTCCGCCTTGAGACCGAAGAAGGCTTACCGGTGAGCAATTCCTGGAACATAGAGCATCTTCGCAAGTTTCACCCATAAGGCGCGGTTGCCGCGATCCGCTCCGGCAACCACCCTTTTGCACAAGCCTTGCCGCTGTTGCATGTAACCCTTTGTACAAAGCCGGGCGCAGATCCCGTGCATCAGTAAAGATTTTGCGTTTTGCACTATTTGCCTTTCCCATGCTGTTCTTCGCTATTTGCATGCATTATTTGGCATCTTGTGCAACACACATACACAGTAAGCATTAGCACGCCGAAAGGCCATATACTTGTTTCCCTCTTCTTTCTCTTTTCCTCTTAAGCAGAAGGAATGTTCCTCGCGCACAAGTTTGCCGGGGGGGAAGGAGATGGAGGACGGACCAAGTGTTGTTCAAGAAAGAGAAGCCTTACCGGGAAGCAAGCAATATGTGAAAGCTAAGTTACCAGAATTTGAGCAATTCAAATTTTTAAATTCTGGTTATCTTCCTTGAACAACCACACTTTGTATGGGAAACCTGTGCGCGGAGGAACCTACCCGTGGCTAGCCGCACCCTTATCTTGTTTTCGAGTACGCTCAACGACTTAAGTGAGCTGCGACAAGTGTCGCGCCCTTGCTTCGTTTTCGAGTTCGCTCAGCAAGCTAAGTGCGTTGCGACTAGCTGCGGCAAGGTTGCTTGCCGGTGAGACCTTGGCCAGCAGGCTGCTCGGAGTCCAGTACTCAGCGCTCGCGGCAAGGGCCCCTTGCCGGCAAGTTTCCCTAGAAGCGTAGGGTTTGAAAGCATACAAAGTAGAGGACCAAAACAAGGGAGATAACACTGCACTGATTGATCAAAATAAGATAATATCTTACAAGGGATAACTTGTCGCAATAACTAATAAGTTCATGACACACTATGCAGCAACAAAAGAGATAAAGAAAAGGAGGCCTAATCCACGCGGTCGCCTTCAACCCTAGAGATCTTGTTCACCTTGGCGATGATGTGGGCGACCTGCGCCTTCAGCGCCTCCATATCCGCGTCGGCCGGCAAGCTGCGGAGAACGTTGACGAGGTTTATGCCAGGATTGCGGTACACTATCTTCGTCAGGACGCGCTCCAAGGTTCCCGCGCAGAGCTGGCGTGACTCCTCGGCCAGTCGCGCGGGAAGCTTCTTCTGAAGATTTGCAAGAGCCGGCGCGACCCCTCTGAAGAAAAGGCTGAGCTTGGCGCTGTGGGGGAGGTTTGGATCCGGAGAGTATATGAGATGCTCAACCCTCAGCGCCATCAGCTCCTTGTCGATGTTAGCTGCAGAAGCCACCAAATCTTCAGCCCATACCTCGACGGTCTGGCGGAAGTTGTTGGCTGCTGTGGTGGCACTCTCCACCAGGCCTCGCTCTTTGCGGAGCTCGTCCTTTAGTTTGGTTTCGCGGTCCCGGACGGCGTCGAGCGAGTCCTTCAGCGTGGAAACCTTCAGCTCCAGATCTGCAATCGAGTCCTTGGCGGCCTTGAGCTCGTCGTCTTGCTTGGAAAGGCGTACCTGAAGCTCGGAGTTAGTGTGGGCGTCCTTCTCGCGCTCTATGTTGAGCGCGGTGACCCTATCCGTGCTCGCCTTCAGGTACTCCTCCAGCTGCGCCACCTTAGCCTCGAGATCCTTCTTCGCGGTCTCCGCGGTGGCTGCGGCGGCCTTTGCTTCTTTCAGCTCCCCGCCAAGGGCCTGCTCCCGGGCGGTAAGGTCTTCCTCGTGAGCGTCGAGGTTGACCTTCCGTTGGGTGAGCTCTCCTTCTCGCCGAGACAGCGCTTCTCCGGCGAGTCGCTGCTGCTCCTCGGCCTCAGCTTTCTCCAGAAGCCACTCCTGGTACTCTCCGGCGAGCCTCTCGCGCTCCTCCGCCACGTCGCGGAGGGCCGCCTGGTTGGCGGCGCGGAGCTCCGCAGCGCGTTTCTCCATGTCAGCTGCGGCCTTGGCGGTGAGGGCCTCCCGAGACTCAAGCTTCGCCTGCCTGGCCCGGTAAAGGGCCAGGAGCCGGTGGAGCAACTTCTCCTCCTCGGGCTCGTCACTCCCGCCGGGCGCCTCGACAATCTTCAGACCCGCGGAGGCGAGGATCTCCCCATCAAAGGCCTCTCCCTCCGCGGGGGCCCGCGACGAGGATCCCCACGGCACCTGAATGAAAACGCCGTTGGGAGCCTCGAGGTAGAAGCCCGACTGCTCCTTTCCGGCGGAGGGGTCGGCGGCCGGTGCAGCACTCGATGCTCCTGCCGCCTCCGGGCCGGCAGTGCGGTCACCGTCCCCCTCCTCGGCCGCAGCATCTGCGGTTGGAGCAGTCTCCTCCGCGGCGGGCTCGTCGGCTCCCGCCCTGCTGTCAGTAGCAGTGGCGTTGCCGTCGCCGCCGCCTGCCTCCTCCTCAACGACGACCTCCGTCTCCATCTGCTCTGAGGGAGGAGGATCTAGAAGAAGAAGAAAAAGAAGAAGTTCAAGCAAATATCCAAAAAAGACAAATCCAAGAAGACGGAGTTACAAGACCTACCTTGGCGGACTTCGTCGACTGCAGGCTCCCTCGCCGGGGAGCTCTCCCTTGGCGGGGTGGCCACCCTCGCCGGGCTGCTCGCCCTTGGCGGGGTACTCGCCCTTGGCGGAGTACCCGCCCATGGCGGAGCGCTCTCCCTCGCTGGAGAGTTCGTCCTTGGCGGGGCCGGCGGGGCCTGCGGCTCCTCGGGAGTGATCTCCGGGTGCTCCTGTGGCTGCGGCTCCACCTCTGCACAAGACAATCAAGACAAAACAAGAACAACAAGATGTTAGTATAAACAAGATCCTCAAGCGCGCCCGACGAGTGGAAGGATCAAGCCCAGACTTACGCTGGGGGCTGCGCTGGGGGCTGCTCCTCGGAGCAGCGCTCGGGTCCGGCAAGCTCGTCGCCGGCGCGTCCCCTGTCACCGCGACGGGCGAGTCGTCCTCGACCTAGACCATAGGAACTTTGGCCTTCTTCGCCGCTCGCTGAGCCAGGGTCCTGAAATCAAAGCAAGAAGCAAAAATCAGAATCATCCAAGAAGAAATCGAGAATCAAGATTAAAGAAGATACAAAACTTCAAGTCCTTACTCCTGTTCCTCGTCGTCGTCGTCGTCGCTCAGGGCGGAGAAGTCGAACTCCACCTGAGGCGCGTCTGCACGAGGGGCAGGAGGAGAAGGCTCCCTCGGGCGCTTGGCGGTCCCCGGGGCCGGGGGCTGCGAAGACCCGGCCCCTGTGGACGCCGAGGCCCGGGGAGCAGGTGGAGCAGCCGCTCCGCTCTGAGAAGACCCTCCTCCACTTGGCGCTGACGTACGGGGCGCCTCCGCCGCAGCCTGTGGGCGGGGCGCCTCCCCCGCGGTTGGTGCGCCGGGCGCTCCCGTCGCGGCTTGGCTCCCCCGGGTAGCTCGCGCCGCCCAGCGAACAGGTTGTTGTCGTGGCACCTGCGCCCTCGTCGCCGTCGTCGCCTTGCGGAGGCGCTTCAGCGGAGATCGCCTGGGACTTGCCCGAGGCGGGGAGGTCTCCGATGACGAAGAGACGTCGTCGTTGTAGAGCCCCAGAGATCCACCGGAGTCCTCACCGGCCCCGGCCTCCTCCTCCTCCTCCTCCTCGGTCGGCTTGCTGGGCCCAGCGCCCTGCCTGCGGCCGTGCTCCCTCCGGCACCTCCGCTCCCTCCGGCACCTCTGTTTCCACCGGCAACGTCGCCCCTCGCGGCGGCCTCGGTCACGATCCCGGGGATCCCAGCATGCCTCAGAGAGGGGACCCCGGCGAGCTCGTCGGGCGGAAGCTTCAGCAGCCTGCGGATCTCCGCCTCCTCTGCTTGGCAGGACGCTTCCGCAGCCTCTGCCTCTTCAACCGTGAACCCAAACTCCCCTGCCGCTGCGGCTGCGGCGGCCTCTTCTACCCAGGAAGCTATATAGGCAATCTCCCGGTCAGTGGTGTCCCGGGTGAGCCCCTTGATCTCCTCCTTGTTCTTCGGCACCTCCACCAAGTTGTCGAAGAAGCTCATGATGGCATCTGGCTTGGGCGCTATCCATGTTGGATCCACGCCATGCGAGTCGCATGCGGGCATCATTGCGCGTAGGGGATCCCGGGCCGTGCTGTTGCAGAGGGGCACCACTCCCCGGGGAGCTCTAAACCACTCTGGGTGGGCCGGGTCATGCTTAAAAAGTTCCCGGACCATCCCCTTCAGCTCCAGCGACGTGAAATTGAAGTTCAGCCCCGGGCGCAGCCTCATAATGTCCGCCGCGTTGCCGTACTCCCATGCTGGCCTCTTCCTCTCCTGTAGAGGGGCATTGCAGCGGCGGAGGAAGTCTGCTCCTACCTCTCCGATGGTCAGCTTGGCTACCCGGAGACGAAGAATTCTGACAAGGGCGACGTTGAGCTTGATGTCGTCCGAATCCAGCTCGCTCCAGTCCCTGCCGCGCACTATGGCTGTTGTGCGCGGCGCGGTGAAGGGTTGCGGCTCGTCCTCTACTATCCAGCACCAATCCGCGCGCCACTCTTCCCACTTGCCGCGGAGTTCCCCTTGAAGATAGGATTCTTTCTTGTTCAAGCGGAAGACCCAAGAGATCCCTCCGGAGAGGGGAGCGCCGGCCTCTACTCTAGGCGTAAAGAAATGCCTAAACAGCGCTACATTTGGATAGATCCCAATATAGTTTTCGCACAGATGTGCGAAAACCGCCATCGTGAGTATGGCGTTGGGGGTGAAGTCTAGAAGGTGGAGGTTGTAGGTGTTCATGATATCGCAAAAAAATTCAAAGAAGGGAGGGCAAAGGCCGCAGTGGAAGAAAACAGCGAAGAAGAAATACCCGCCGGGGTACATATCCTTGGCGGCGGCGGGATAAGCTCTGGTCCGAGGATGCGCCTTGGTCTCCTTGGCCCAGAAAAAGTAGTACTTGTTCCAGAGCTCCCGCGCGCTGAGCCTTGGCGCGAAGACGACATTCCTCTTCCGCAGCAGAGCAAGCCTCACCGCCTGCTCGGATTTCTCCTTCTTGGTCTTCTCCGCCTTCGCCTTCTCAGTCTTCGGGGCCATGGCGGAGGCAGCGAGGGAAGGGATGCGAGGAGTCTGGCGGCGCCGCAGATGCGTGAGACGGCGGAGGAGGTGTGGAGGCGGAGCGCAGAGGGGAATTTCTGGAGATGGAAGAAGCAATGAAGACGAAGTAAGGTAACGGCCCCTGCTTCCTCTGCTTTTAAGGGGGAAGTGGGGGACGCTCCGCATTTCCCATTAAAGAACGTGTCCACGTTCCCTCCCATGACGCCGCAATCGACGCGTGCCGTTACGGAGGGACGCGGCGGATGCGGAAGGGGATTCGACGTGCCGTGGGCCGCGCGTGCCCGTGCACTGTTTTGGGCCTGGCCCAACAGCGCTCGGCACCGTGTGTGGCCCAGGCCCGGGGGATCCTGTCGGTGTACTAAGGTAGCGGTACCTCAGTACCCCAACTTGTGCACGGGCAGTAGCAGCTTCCCACGGCAGGGCTCACCACGTGCTCGTCGGAGACCTTTCTGATCCATATAAAGACATTCAAAAACAAAGTATACAAGACAGAAGAACAAGGCCCCGGCAAGTGGAGCTTGTCGGGAAGGCCGTCCCAGGCTCAAGACTACCTCATTTACACAAGGCCCTGGCAAGAGGAGCTTGCCAGGAAGACTAGAAGATTACACTTCAGAAGACATGCCCCGGCGCAGCATGCGCCCCGACAGGGCCCGGGGAGCGACAAGCTTCAGAGCCCGACAAGCTTCCGGGCCCGGCAAGGTCAAGGCCCTGGCAAGGTGCTTGTCGGGAAGAGTTATGCTGTGTGCCCACGCTCCAGCTCATCGAACCACGCGTCACCCTGGGGCCATTCCAGGGACGCGTGGCGGATGGTTGTGCAGCCTGGGGGACACGGTGGCACTCCACGGTGATAAAGCTATCACCGTGGCAAACGGAGACGCAAGGGCGGGCGCTTTTGGGGTCGACGGTGACGGGCATTTAATGCTCTTGTCCCCCACTGTCAAAGTAGGTGGTGACCACTGTTCATCCACTGTTCATCCACTATTCCCGCACTGTTACAACTACCAACAAAGTTACATTTTTACCCCTTTCTCCTACGTTGACACCTGTCGGTGACCCCTTGAGCTATAAAAGGAGGCCCATGCACAACGTAGAAAGGGTTCGGAACCTAGATCGCTCATCCGCTTGGTGTAGCTAGTTCTTCAAGCTCCCGAGCTCCCGAACTCAATACAAACTAAGCAGGAGTAGGGTTTTACGCGTCCGTCGCGGCCCGAACCTGGGTAAACTGCCCGCGTGTTCACCTCGATCTGCTCTTTGTGCTCCCTCCGCTCCCTTACCGCACGAACAAGGGGCTCCGGTCCCATAGGTGCTCGTGGTGGACAGTTTCCCCCGACAGAGGGTTTGCGACTCCATGAACTAGTGCATGATGTGGAAGTTGATTGCACAAGTTCTTTGCCAAAATGAATGTGAGTGAAGTATGTTGGCGGAGTCACCCTCAAGAAGTTTCTAGTTCTTCTTCTTCGGGATCCACATCATCTTGATGGGAATCCTTGGGGTTGTAGTTGAGCTTGACGAAGTAGAAATTGACGTTTCCTTGGGAACCCACTTGACCATGGCTTGAGGTGCTTCAATGAATGCATCAATCTCCTCTTGAAGCTTGTCCTTGGCTTTTAGCTTGTGGTCTTGTGGTGGAAGGTCATCTTGAGCTTGTTCCACATTGGAAGAAGTAGGATCATACTTCTCCTTTTGAGAAACAAACTGTGGAGTAGGATATTGACCTTCTTCCCACTCAACACCTTCGGCGTTGAACTTTCGCTCAAATCCAATTCCTTGATTCTTCCGGTGCCTCCCTTGCTTGCGAACAATTTCCTCAAAGTTCTTGCTTCCGGCAAGGCTCTTGTAGACACCTTTCTCTATGATCCCTTTCAATAAACTATTCTCTTACTCAAGTGTAACTTGGCTTGAAACATTGTTAGTGGAATCAAGAGAACTACTAGAAGCAACAATATTAGATTTAACATGGTTATTGTTACTACTAGAGGAAGAATTTTTCTTATGCTTGTCATGCTTAGTCTTAATAGGTGGCAAGAAATTAGACAAGAGAAGTCGTTTGGCAAGATATGAAGAACTCTTCTTTCGAAGATCGTCATTGATCACTTTTAGAAACTCATGTTCTTGCTCTAGAGTGAGCTTCTCGAAGCGTAGCTTCTCATGAGATCTTAAGAGCTCTCTATGATCTTCTTGAGTTGTTTCATGAGCTAACTTAAGAGTGTTTAGTTCTTTAGTTAGACGCTCAATCTCCTTCATAGCATTGTCATTCGACTCTTCTCGACTATAAAGACTACTAGCATTTTCATCGTTACTAGGCTCACTAGATTTATCATGCAAGAGCTCATCTTCACTAAGCAAGTCATCCTCATCACTATTGAAGTCAATGAATTCAGGGTGTGATACCTTGGGGCCTTTAGCCATGAAGCATCTTCCAATTCCCTCATTTGGTGAATCAAATAAGTCGTAGGAGTTGGAGTTGGAGGATACGAGAGCAAGACCGGCAACACCTTCATCTTGACTGTAGTCGGAGTCGGAGTGATGGCTTCCATCGGATTGATTGTCGGAGTCGGAGCCGGAGACCCATTCACCTACATGAGCTTGATGTCTTCTTCTTGTGTAGCTCCTTGATGACTTGTCTTTCCTCTCCGAATCCTTGCTTCTCCGAGAGGGTCTTCGTTCATAACGATCATCTCTACTCCTTCTCTCTTTCCGAGGTGACTCATCTCTTGAGCTTCTTCTTCTTGGAGATTCTTCTCTTCTCTTGTGGGGAGCCGTACACTCATTTGAGTAGTGTCCGGGTCTTCCACAATTGTAGCAGTTTCGATCACGACTAGAAGATCTCTTTTCATCATATGATCTAGACTTTGAGCTTCTCTCTTTGCCTCTATACTTGTAGAATTTGTTGAAGTTCTTAACCATTAGGCTTATCTCTTCATTGGAAACTAACTTGTCACTTGAGGTTGTGGGAGCAACACTTGTAGCTTTGTAAGCACCACTTGACTTGTTGTGAAGCTCTTCCTTATCCTTAAGTGTCATCTCATGAGCAACCATTCTTCCAATGACTTCAGTTGGCTTGAGAGTCTTGTAGTTTGGCATCATTTGGATCAAAGTGCACACGGTGTCATACTTTCCATCCAAAGCTCTGAGAATCTTCTTGATGATGAATCGGTCGGTCATTTCTTCGCTTCCTAAGCCGGCAATCTCATTTGTGATGAGAGCAAGCCTAGAGTACATTTCAGCGACTCCTTCACCATCCTTCATCTTGAACTTGTCAAGTTGACCTTGAAGAATATCTAGCTTTGATTCCTTCACAGACTCGGTACCTTCGTGCATTTCAACCAAAGTATCCCAAATCTCTTTAGCATTCTCAAGACGGCTGATTTTGTTGAACTCCTCGGGACACAAGGCATTGAAGAGAATGTCACAAGCTTGAGCATTGTTTTGCAACATCCGTAATTCTTCAGGTGTAGCTTCGCGATCCGGAACTTTTCCTTCCTCGAAGATTTCACCTTGCATACCAACACAAATAATGCCCCATGCGGCTGGGTTATGACCAAGAATATGCATTTTCATTTTATGTTTCCAACTAGCAAAATTTGTACCATCAAAGTAAGGACCTCTACGATAATTACCCTCACTAGACGCCATACTCTCCTAGGTTGTGAAACCATGCTTATGGAGTCCAATGCAATGGAAACCAAAACAATGGAGACCAAAGCTCTGATACCACTTGTAGGATCGAAAGTATGTCTAGAGGGGGGGGGGTGATTAGACTACTTGTAAATATAAAAATTCTGCCTTTTGACAAAGAACAGTTTTTGGTAGTTTCACAATTATGATCAAGTCAAGTATCACCCTACACATGCAATTCTAGAGTATAGGCAGCGGAAAGTAAATTGCACATGTAGTAAAGAAATGTTGAGAAGAGCAAACGCAATTTTGGAGACGCGGTGATTTTTCCCGTGGTTCCGATAGGTGGTGCTATCGTACATCCACGTAGATGGAGACTTCAACCCACGGAGGGTAACGGTTGCGCGAGTCCACGGAGGGCTCCACCCACGAAGGGTCCACGAAGAAGCAACCTTGTCTATTCCATCATGGCCTATGCCCACGGAGGGCTAGCCTTACTCGGGGTAGATCTTCACGAAGTAGGCGATCTCCTTGCCCTTACAAACTTCTTGGTTCAACTCCACATCTCGATGACGGAGGCTCCCAAGCGACACCTAACCAATCTAGGAGGCACCACCCTCCAAAAGGTAATAGATGTTGTAGATGATGATGAACTCCTTGCTCTTGTGCTTCAAATGATAATCTCCCCAACACTCAACTCTCCTCACTGATTTGGCTATGGTGGAAGAAAGAATTGAGTGGAAATCAACTTGGGAAGGTTAGAGATCAAGTTTCATATGGTAGGAGTGGAGCAACTTGATCTCAACACAAGGATAGGTAGTTCTCTTCTCAGAAATGTAAGGTAGGAGTGGTAGTTCTTTCTGATGGCTCTCCTCACGAATGAAGAGGGGGTGGGGGGTATATATATATAGCCTCCACACAAAATCCAACCGTTACACACATATTTGAGCAATCTCGGTGGGACCGAAGTGGACAACTCGGTGAGACCGAAAGTTCAAATAATGTGAACGTTGGGGTTTTCGGTGGGACCGAAAATACCATCTCGGTTAGTCCGATTTGAGTAAAGACAGGAGCATGCCAGTTTCGGTGGGACCGACTTCATCATCTCGGTGACACCGATTTGATGACAGAAGGTTACAGAAGCTTGGCAGCCCATGTTACGGTGAAACCGATTTCAAACTCGGAATATCCGATTTTTCTAGGGTTTGGCTTATGGCTGAGGTGGTTCATCTCGGTGTGACTGAGTTTGGACAATTGGTGGGACCGAGATTACTTATGAGTGTATATTGTAGTGAAGGTTGCTGATAGTTTAAGGAGATATATCACTAAGCACTTGAGCAACCAGATCATCAACATAACCTCATCCCCTTTTATTAGTATTGGCTTTTCCTATGGACTCAATGTGATCTTGGATCACTAAACCAAAAATGGAGTCTTGAGCTTTTGCCAATGCTTGCCTTAGCATTTTGAGGGGTCCACTTCTTCAGTCATTGCCATACCCATATCACTGAACTTCTCTGAAATGATTCTCAAGTAACTATTAGTTCAATGATATATATGTTGTTATTAATTCCCAAAACCACCCGGGGATTAGTTGCACTTTCATCAACCAATAATTCAAGTACCAGATACTCAAGATGTCCATAACTGGGGACACGGCTAATCATGAACAGTTTGTACACTCTACAGAGGTTTGTGCACTTTTCCCACAAGACTCGATCGCCTCCGTTTGGTTTCTCGCACTGCATGGTGTTTGAGAAACGGACGACCGAGACACAGTCTTTCCGAAGAGGTCCCCTTAACCAGATAGATAGTCCGGTATACCTACAATCCCTCTACATCTGCTAGCACATCATGGAAAGGTTTCCCATAGCTTACTCAACTATGTCAGAGCCCATAATGGCATTGTGGCTGCACACGGAAGTTTCTAGCATGAATAGTTTTATGATCCCTTTGAGCCTGGGTGGCATTCCATAGGAAATATCACACGGAACCCCGGGATTTCCTAGGATAACACTAGATTCCCCAGGTGCCCTGCAACCAATCCACCTAGATGTGTATTCAAGTAGCCACCTTAAGTAGTATCCTTAATTAACAACTCACATCTGTCATGGATTTCACTCAAACCCAAAACACGTCTACGAGCATAGCATATCAACCTAAGCATAACGTAGAAGTAACTCCCAAGGGTTTGAAAATAATGCAGGTAATAGGTTCTACCTCAAACTACTACCCAGTCCCACAAGTTAAGATATCCTACTCATGCAATGTGTGAGGGTTTGATCTAATGCATAAAAACTGGGTAATAAAAGGTATGATCAAAGTGTTACTTGCCTTGCTGACGATTCGCAAAACCTAGAGACTCGTAGTAGCACGCTTCACCGTCCGGGTATTCTATCGCAAGCAAACAATAGCATACATAAGCAAACAAGCAATGATGCACAAACAAAACTCCAAAAGAAGAGATCTAACCGGAAAGTTCAACTTAAGAACTCCGCTTTGCAAAAAGAAGCAACTCGAATGAAGCAACGAAACTCAAACTGCGAAAGAAAAAAGCTCCATCTTAAGAACTGTTTATTGTGGCATGAATGTTCAGATCCATAAGACTCAAAATAAAAGGTAATCTACAAATCTTAAAAAATAACATGGCTAAAGAAAGTTATCCCTACAAAATCATATTTTCATTTATGCTCTCTCTTCTTAACACAAAGTAAAAAATCATGCCTATCCCCGTGTCAATCAAGCAATTGTTTTTGTACTTTAACATTCTTAAAGATTTTCAACTCTACACGCAATACATGAGCGTGAGCCATGGATATAGCACTATGTGTGGAATAGAAGGTGGTATTAGACAAAAGGAGGGACAAAGTTTCACATCAACTAGGCAAATCAATGGACTATGGAGATGTCCATCAATCAATATCAATGTGGGTGAGTAGGGATTGCCATGTAACAGATGCACTAGAGCTATAAGTGTATGAAAGCTCAAAAAGACAACTAGTGGGTGTGCATCAACTTGCTTGCTTATGAAGACCTAGGGCGTTTGAGTAAGCCCATCGTTGTAATATACAAGCCAGGGTCTATAACGAAAAATTTCCACTAGTAGTATATGAAAGTGACAACATAGGAGACTCTCTATCATGAAGAACATGGTGCTACTTTGAAGGACTAGTGTGGAAAAGGTTAGTAACATTGTCCCTTCTCTCTTTCTCTCTCATTTTTTTAGGCTTCTCCTTTTTTTGGAGAACTTTTTTGGAGACTCTTTTGGCCTCTTTATTTATAACCTCACATGGGACAATGTTCTAATAACGATGATCATCACACTTTTATTTACTTACAACTCGATACTAGAACAAAGATATGACTCTATATGAATGCCTCCGACGGTGTACCATGATGTGCAATGAACAAGAGTGACATGTATATAAAAAATATGAATGGTGGATTTGCCACAAATACTATGTCAACTACATGATCATTCAAAGCAATATGATAATGATGATGCGTGTCATAATAAACAGAATGGTGGAGTTACATGGCACTTTATCTCGGAATTGCTATGGAAATGCCATAATAGGTAGGCATGGTGGCTGTCTTGAGGAAGGTATAAGGAGGGTTTTATGCACCGGCGAAAGTTGCGCGGCACTAGAGTCGCTACCAAGATGGAAGGGTGAGAGTGTGTATAATCTATGGACTCAACATTAGTCATAAAGAACTCACATACTTATTGCGAAAAAAATTATTAGCTCTCAAAGCAAAGTACTACGATGCATGCTCTTATGGGGGAGGTTGGTAGGAGTTAACCATCGCACGTCCCCGACCTTCACGCAAAGATAAACACTCAAAATACAAAGTGCTCCAATTTGGTTACATAGTTAGGAGACCATACGTGCATGCTACGAGAATCACAAACCTTAACACAATTATTTCTTTAACCTCACAAACTACCACTAGCATGACTCTAATATTACCATCTTAACATCTCAAAACAATTACAAGGACTCAAACTTCACATAGTATTCAATGCTCGATATATGAAAGTTTTTATTATATCTCCTTTGGATGCCTATCATATTAGGACTAAATTCATAACCCACGAAAATTACAGTGTTGTTCTTAAGGACTCTCAAACTAATATAAGTGAAGCAAGAGAGTTCAAAAATTTCTATAAAATAAAACCACCGTCGTGCTCTAAAAAGATATAAGTGAAGTATTAGAGCAAAATTGCCTAGCTCAAAAGATATAAGTGAAGTACATAGAGTGTTCTAACAAATCACGATTGAAGTGTGTCACTCTCAAAAGGTGTGTACAGCAAGGATGATTATGAAAAACTAAAAAGCAAAGACTCATATCATACAAGACGCTCCAAGCAAAACATATATCATGTAGTGAATAAAAATATAGCCTCAAGTAAAGTTACCGATGGATGAAGACAAAAGAGGGAATGCCTTCCCGGGGCATCCCCAAGCTTAGGCTTTTGCCCATCCTTCAATTTTACTTTGGGGTGCCTTCGGCATCCCCAAACTTAGGCTTTTGCCACTGCTTATTCCATTGTCCATCAAATCCTTACCCAAAACTTGAAAACTACACAACGCAAAACTCAACAGAAATCTCGTGAGCTCCATTAGTAAAACAAATCAAATGACCACTCAAGGTACTGTTTTGATCTTATTATAATTTTATATTGGTGTAATATCTACTATATTCCAACTTTTCCGTGGTTCATACCCCCCGATACTAGCCATAGATGCATCAAAATAAGCAAACAACACATAGAAAACATAATGTGTCAAAAACAGAACAGTCTATAGCAATCCGGAAACTTCGCATACTTCTGCAACTCTAATTTTTTTTAAAAAGTTAGGACTACATGGGGAATTTGTATATGAATTTTTTGTAAAAGTTTCAGAAAATTATCATACTCCAGTGAATTATTGAATTTTCTGCACTGAGCGCAAAAGTTTCTATTTTTCAGCAAAATCTAATCAACGATCACCGTAAGCCATCCCAAAGGTCTTACTTCGCTCAAACACTAATTAAAACACAGAAACACAATTACTACAGAAGTAATAATGTGTGAAAACACAAGAACAAAAATATAAAAAGAAAAAATAAATTTTATTCATTGGATTGCCTCCCAACAAGCTCTTTTTTATAGCCATTAAGATCGGCTTGAGATTTCAATGACGCTCACATGAAAGATAAGAATTGAAGCACAAAGAGAGCAACATAAAACATGTGGCAAACACATCTAACTCTAACATACTTCCTATGAATAGGCATTTTATAAGCAAATAAATTATTAAGACAAGTGAAAACTAACATATGCACGGAAGAAGAAAGAAACAATAGCAATCTCAACATAACGAGAGGTAATTTAGTAACATGAAAATTCCAACAACCATATTTTCCTCTCTCATAATAATTGCATGTAGAATCGTATGAAAATTCAACAATATATCTATCACATAAAATATTCTCTACATGATTCATATGTATGCAAAGTTGACCCCCATTCAAAATAGTGGGGTTAACATAGAGCAAAGTCATCGCTTCTCCAAGCCCACTTTTATAAAAAAAATCATAAGATTGATCAATATCCAAAGTAGCGGGATCAAAAGTTGACATTCTTTCATACCCACTTTCAATATCATGGCAAGCATTATTATCAATCTCATATTCATCATGGGGCTTAAATAAATTTTCAAGATCGTAAGAAGCATCACCCCAATCATGAGCATTGCAACAAGTAGTGGGCATAGCAAAATAAGCATCCCCAAGCTTAGGGTTTTGCATATCATTAGCACAATTGACATTAATAGAATTTATAATAACATCATTGCAATTATCCTTTTCATTTAAGGAGTTATCATGAATCACTCCATAAATTTCATCACAACTTTCAGATTTATGAATTTCAAGCAAAACTTCATAAAGATAATCTAGTGCACTCAACTCACTAGCAATTGGTTCATCATAATTGGATCTCTTAAAAATATTAGCAAGTGGATGTGGATCCATAAACTTTGTTTCTGATTTTCTATAAACACACAATTATACCAAGCAAATGAGCAAACAAACCAAGTAAGACATAAGGGCAAACGAAAAACGAACGGAAGAAGGGCGAATAAAAAGCAAATATTTTTGAAAAT
Organism: Secale cereale; assembly: GCA_902687465.1. Lineage (NCBI taxonomy): Eukaryota > Viridiplantae > Streptophyta > Magnoliopsida > Poales > Poaceae > Secale > Secale cereale. Next base: position 644,612,507 of record LR738710.1, read on the forward strand.
CATTTTAGAAGTGGGGGAAAGTAAAATGAGAGGCGAATGGCAAATAATGTAAATGCAAGAAATGAGGGTTTTATGAAGGGTACTTGGTATGTCTTGACTTGGCGTAGATCTCCCCAGCAACGGTGCCAGAAATTCTTCCTGCTAACTCTTGAGTGTGCATTGGTTTTCCCTTGAATAGGAAAGGGTGATGCAGCAAAGTAGAGTAAGTATTTCCCTTAGTTTGAGAACCAAGATATCAATCCAGTAGGATACTACGCACAAATCGCCAAATACCTGCACAAACAATCAAACAACTTGCACCCAACGCAAAAAGGGGTTGTCAATCCCTTCACTGTTATTTGCAAAAGTGAGATCCGATAGAGATAGATAACTTGTAAAGTAAATATTTTTGTTTTTTTATAGATTGAAAATAAAAGATTGAAAAATAATAGATTGGAAACTTATAAGAGGTAAAATAGACCCGGGGGCCATAGGTTTCACTAGAGGCTTCTCTCATGATAGCAAATATTATGGTGGGTGAACAAATTACTGCCAAGCAATTGATAGAAAAGCGCAAAGTTATGACAATATCTAAGGAAATGATCATGAATATAGGCATCACGTCCGTGTCAAGTAGACTGACTCGTGCGTGCATCTACTACTATTACTCCACACATCGACCGAAACGATTCTACATCTAGAGTATTAAGTTCATAAGAACAGAGTAATGCATTAAGTAAGATGACATGATGTAGCAGAATTAACTCAAGCAATATGGTGAAAGCCCCATCTTGTTATCCTCGATGGCAATAATACAATACGTGTCATGTCCCCTATTGTCACTTGGATTGAGCACCGCAAGATTGAACCCAAAGAAAAGCACTTCTCCCATTGCAAGAAATACCAATCTAGTTGGCCAAACCAAACCGATAGTTCGCAGAGAATTACTAAGATATCAAATTATGCATATAAGAATTCAGAAGAGACACAAATAATACTCATAGATAATCTTATCATAAATCCACATGTCAGGGAAACTGACCGCCCGCGAACACCTATGGGGCCGGAGCCCCTTCTACGTTGCGGTAAGGGAGCGGAGGGAGCACGGAGAGAAGATCGAGGAGCACACGCGGGCAGTTTACCCAGGTTCGGGCCGCGAGGGCGCGTAAAACCCTACTCCTGTTTTGGTTGTATTGAGTTCTTGGGCTCGGGAGCTTGAAGATCTATAGTACTAGCTACGCCGAGCGTGGGAGTGATCGAGTTTCTGGGATCCAACCCCCTCTACGTTGTGCATGGGCCTCCTTTTATAGCTCAAAGGGGTCACCGACAGGTGTCAACGTAGAGGAGGGTAAAAGTGTAAAATCGGTGGTCGTAACAGTGCATGAACAGTGTATGAACAGTAGTCTTCACCTAACTCTGACGGTCGGGGACTAGGGCATTGAATGCCCGTCGCCTTCACCCCGAAAAGCGTCCATCCATGCGTCTCCGTTCGCCACGGCGATAGCCTCGTCACCGCGGCTTGCCACCGTGTACCCCAGGCTGCACATCCATCTGCCACGTGCCCCTGGAAGGGCCCCAGGGCGACGCGTGGCCAGATGAGCTGGAGCGCAAGCACACAGTGTAAGCTTCCACGGCAAGCACCTTGCCGGGGTCGCAACCTTGCCGGGCCCGGAAGCTTGTCGCTCTCCGGGCCCTGCCGGGGCGCATGATGCACCGCGATATACCTTCTTGAAGTGCCGTTCTTTTGGCCTTCCTGGCAAGCTCCTCTTGCCAGGGTCTTGTGCTGGAATGATAACTTTGAGCCTGGTGCGGCCTTCCCGGCAAGCTCCTCTTGCCGGGGTCTTGTCTCTTAACTTTAATACTTTGTTCTTGAATGGCTCAAAAGGGGTCTAGAGTGGGCTTTGGCGGGCACGTGGTGAGCCAGACCACGGGACGCTGCTACTGCCCGTGCACAAGTCGGGATACTAAGGTACCCCTACTTTAGTACACCGACAGGAGCCCCCGGGCCTGGGCCACACACGGTGCCGAGCGCTGTTGGGCCAGGCCCAGAACAGTGCACGGGCACACGCGTCCCACGGCGCGCCGTTTCCCACTCCAGATTCGCCGCATCCCTCCCTAATGGCACGCGTCGATTGCGGCGTCGTGGGAGAGATCGTGGACTGTTTCTTTAATGGGGAAATGCGGAACGTCCCCCACTTCCCCCTTAAAAGCAGAGGAAGCAGGGGCAGTTTCCCCCATTGCTTTCATTGCGCCTTGAATCTCCAGAAACCCCCGCTGCTCCCTGCTTCTGCCCTTCCTCCGCCGTCTTCCCCACCCGCAGCGCCGTCGTCCTCCCTCGCCGTCCCCGCCATGGCCCCGAAGAGAGACCAGGCACAGAGCGACAAGGCGAAGAGCGAGAAGGCGAAGAAGGAGAAGTCCGACAAGGCGGCGAAGCTGGCAGCCATGCGGAGAAGGATGGTGGTCTTCCCGCCGAGGCTCGTCGCGAGGGAGCTACGGGACAAGTACTACTTGTTCTAGGCGAGAGAGACGAAGGCTCACCCTCGCACCAGAGTCCTCCCCGCCGTGGCCGTCGACATGTTCCCGGGAGGTTACCACTTCTTCGCTTTGTTCTTCCATTGCGGTCTCTGCCCTCCGTATTCGGAGTTCTTCTGTGATGTGATGAACACGTACGGACTCCACCTCTTAGATTTCACCCCGAACGCCATCCTCACTTTGGCCGTTTTCGCACATCTGTGCGAAAACTACGTCGGGGTCCACCCAAATGTAGCTCTTTTCCGCCACTTCTTTACGCCTAGAGTAGAGTCTGGATCCCCACTCTCCGGTGGCATCTCCTGGATCTTTAGGCTGAACAAGAAGGAGGCGTACTTGAAAGGAGAGCTTCGCGGCAAGTGGGAGGAGTGGAGGGCTGACTGGTGCTGGGTCATGGAGGATGAGCCCGAGCAGTTTACCTTGCCGCGCCAGACTGCAATAGTGCGCGGCAAGGATTGGAGCGACTTGGCCCCGGAAGACGACAAGCTGCAGATTGCCCTTACTAGGATCCTTCGTCTCCGGGCTGCCAATCTTACTGTAGGTGAAGTCGGGGCCGATTTCCTCCGCCGCCGCATTGCCCCCCTACAGGAAAGGAAGAGGCCTGCCTGGGAGTTTGGCAACGCGGCAGACCGCATGAGGCTGCGCCCCGGGCTGAACTATAATTTCACCGTCTTGGAGCTGAAGGGGATGGTCCGGGAGCTGTTCAAGCATGACCCCAAGCACCCAGAGTGGTTCAGACCGTCGGTCGGAGTAGTTCCGTTGTGCAACAATACTGCCCTCAGTGCCATCCGCGCGGTAATGCCTGAGTGCGACTCCCACGGGGTCGTCCCCACCTGGCTCGTGCCTTCAGCGGAGACCGTGCAGACCTTCTTTGATAATCTGGTTGAACGGCCACGCAACCCCAAGGAGAAAAAGGGCCTCACCCGGGAGACCACCGAACGTGATGTGGCATACATAGCCAACAGGATGGAGGAGCCCACCGCGGCTGCGGCCGCAGGTGAATTTGGGTACACTGTAGATGAAGCAGAGGCAGCGGACGCAGTGAGCCAGGCCGAGGAGGAGGAAATCCTCAAGCTACTGAAGATTGCGCCCGAGGAGTTTGCCGGGGAGCCCGCCGGGCCAGTCAGGACGAGCGAGGCTGCCGGGCAGGGCCCCGAGTCCAGTGAGCCCGCCGAGGAGGACGCCGAATCGGGTGATTCCGACGAAGACTCGGGCCGGTCACTGAACTTGGAAGACGACGCCTCCTCGTCCTTAGAGAATTCTCCGCCACCATCAAGTCCTCCGCCACAACAGAAGAAGCGCCTCCGCAAGGCCGCCGAGACGGTGAGGCCACAGGCGCCCCGACAGCAGCCGAAGCGCCGGGCAATGCGCGCCACCACGACGAGCAAGGTCGTCAAGGAGGCGCCCCGTGCCCGAGCGACAAGTGGAGGGGGATCTTCCCGGAGCGGCTCTGGGGTTCCTTCCGCCCCTCGGTCTTCAACGACGACCGGCGCGGGGTCTTCGCAACCCGCAGCTCCGGAGCCTGCCAAGCGCCCGAGGGAGCCTTCTCCTCCAGCTCCTCGCGCTGGAGCACGTGAGGCGCAGTTTGACTTCTCCGCCCTCAGCTCCGATGAAGAGGAGGAAGAGTAAGCATTTGCAAATTCTATTTCCTTTGATTTTGTCTTGATTTCTCCTGCTTGGTTCTGATCTTGTTTGGCTTCCAGGACCTTGACCCAGCGGATGGCGAAGAGGGCCAAGATCCCTGTGGTTGATATTGAGGACGACGAGCCCGTCGCGACGACAGGTGACGCGCCGGCGACAAGCTTGCCGGACCAGCCCGCTGCTCCGGAGAGCAGCCCCCAGCGCAGCCCCCAGCGTAAGTCTTTTGCTCACTTTTCTGTTTATCGAGCGCGCTTGAGGTAGTTATCCTTATTAATGTTCTGCTTGTTGTCTTGTGCAGAAGTGGAGCCGCAGCCGCAGGAGCACCAAGAGACCGCCCCCGACGAGCCGCTTGTTCCACCCTCCCCGCCAAGGATGAGCTCCCCGGCGAGGGACAGTTCTCCGCCAAGGACAGGTACTCCGCCAAGGGCGAGTACCCCGCCAAGGGCGAGCAGCCCGACAAGGGTGAGCACCCCGCCAAGGGAAGGCGCAAGTGGCCCTCCGCCAGCAGGGGCCACTACTACGCCGCCAAGGGAAAATTCCCCGGCGAGGGATCCCGTTGTTGAAGAGGCCCGCGAAGGTAACTCTTGTAATTTCTTCTTCTTGGATTCATCTTTTTTGGATATTTGCTTGAGGATTCTTTCTTTTATTTTCCTTCTGTTGTCAGACCCGCCTGCCCCGGAGCCGATAGAGACGGAAACCATTGCCGAGGAGGAGGTGCGCGGCGAAACTGGCGACGGCACCGCTGCGGAAGGAATGGCCGGCGCCGACGAGCCAGCCGCCGAGGAGACTGGCCCGACCGCTGATGCGGCAGCTGGGGAAGGGACCGGCGACCGCACTGCTGGCCCGAAGGCCGCAGGAGCGTCGGACGCTGCATCGGCCGCCGATCCTTCCGCCTCCGCGGCTAGGTCGGGCGTCTATCTGGAGGCCGCCAACGGGGTCTTTATCTAAGTCCCGTGGGCGTCCTCATCAAGAGCACCCGCGGAGGGGGAGACGTTTGACGTAGAAGTTCTTGCCTCCGCCGGGTTGAAGGTCGTCTACGCGCCCGACAGCATCGATGAGCCCGAAGAGGAGCAACTCCTGCATCGACTCCTGGGTTTGTACCGGGCCAGGAAAGCCAAGCTGGAGTCCCGGAAGGCTCTGGCTGCCAAGGCCGGCGTTGATTTGGAGAAGCACGTTGCGGAGCTCCGTGCCGCCAACCAGGCGGCCCTCCGAAACTTGGCGGAGGAGCGCGAAGAGCTTGCCGGAGCACACCAAGCATTCCTCCTCGAGAAGGCCGAGGTGGAGGAGCAGCAGCGACTTGCCGCCGAGGAGCTGTCTCGGTGGGAAGGAGAGCTCAACCAGCGGAAAGTCGACCTCGATAGCCACGAGGACGACCTCACCGCTCGCGAGCAGGCCATTGGCGGGGCTCTGCAGGAGGCGAGGGATGCCGCAGCTGCCGCAGAGACTGCCAAGAGGGATCTGGAGGCCAGGGTGGCGCAGATGGAGCTGAATTTGAAGGCGAGTGAAGACAGGGTCACTGCGCTCAACATGGCGCGGGAGAAGGACGCCCACACCAACTCGGAGCTGCAAGTCCGCCTCTCCGAGAAGGGCAAAGAGCTCACTGACGCCAGGGACTCCATCGCTGACTTGGAGCTGAAGGTTTCCACCCTCACCGACTCGCTTGACGCCTCCCGGGACCGCGAGACGAAGCTGAAGGACGATCTCCGTACTGAGAGGGCCTTGCTGGAAAGCGCCGCCGTCTCGCAAAACCACTTCCAGCGGACGGTGGAGCAGTGGACCGAGGAGCTCGTCGCCTCCGCCGCCAACATCGACATGGAGATGGTGGCGCTGAGGGCGGAGCACCTCGTGTACTCCCCCGACGAGAGTCTCCCCCACGGCGCCAAGCTGAGCCTGTTCTTCAGAGGAGTGGTGCCGGCTCTCGCGCGGCTACGGGAGAAGATCACCGCATAGCTGGCTGACGAGGCACGCCGGCTTTGCATGGGTACCATGGAGCGGGTGTTGTCGAAGATCGTCTACCGCAACCCCGGGATCAACCTTGTCAACGTCCTCCGGACCCTGTCGCCCGAAGCCGACCAGGAGGCGTTGACGGCACAAGTCGCCCATATCGTGGCCAAGGCGGGCAAGATCCAGAGAGTCGATGGAGACCGTAGAGACTAGGCTTCCTTTTTCCTGTTTTCCTTGTCGCTGTCGATTAATTCATGGGTAGTAGTTGGTTAGAACAGCGGCAAGCTATCTCTGTAATATATACTTTTATTTTAGGTAATCAATGCAGCGTTATCTCCCTTGCTTTAGTCCTTTCACTTTGTATGCTTTTCACCCTACGCTTTTTAGGGAACTTGCCGGCAAAGGAACCCTTGCCGCGAGCGCTGAGTGCGGGACTCTTAGCAGCCTGCTGGCAATGCCCTCGCCGGCAAGAAACCTTGCCGCAGCTAGTCGCAGCACACTTAGGTTGTTGAGCGGACTCGAAAACTAAATAAGGGCACGACACTTGTCGCAGCTCACTTAAGCCGTTGAGCGTGCTCGAAACAAAGTAAGGGCGCAGCTAGCCACGGGTAGGTTCCTCCGCGCACAGGTTTTCCATACAAAGTGTGGTTGTTCAAGGAAGATAACTAAGAATTTTAAAAATTTGAATGCTCAAACTTTGGAAACTTAGCTTTTATGGATTGTTTGCTTCCAGACAAGGCTTCCCTTTCTTGAACAGCACTTGGTCCATACTTCTATCTCCTCCCCCCCGGCAAACTTGTGCGCGAGGAACACTCCTTCTGTTTCAGAGAGAAAGGCAGAAGAGGAGGAAATACAAGTACGGAGCCTTGCGGCTTGTTACTGGTTACCGGGGATGTGTGCTGCACAAAATGTCAGATGATACATGCAAGTAAAAGGAAAAGCACGAAATGACAAATGGTGTGAAGCACAAAAGTTTTACTGATGCACGGGGTCTGCGCCCGGCTTTGTACAAAGGTTTACATGCAACAGCGGCAAGACTTGTACAAAAGGTGGTTGCCGGAGCGGATCACGGCAACCGCGCCTTATGGGTGAAACTTGCGAAGATGCTCTATGTTCCAGGAGTTGCTCACCGGTAAGCCTTCTTCGGTCTCAAGGCAGACAGCGCCGGGCCTTGTGACTTGTCTCACCCGATAAGGGCCTTCCCACTTCGGCGTCAACTTGTTGGAGTTCTTGGCGGACTGAACGCGCCGAAGAACAAGGTCGCCTTCCTCGAGACTCCTGGCCTTGACCTTGCGGCTGTGGTAGCGACACAAGGCTTGCTGGCATCGAGCAGCTCGTACAACAGCCTGGAGACGGTCCTCCTTGAGGAGCAATGCGTCATCTTGCCGCAACTGCTCTTGCTCAAGCTCATCGTAAGCGAGCACTCGAGGAGACCCGTATATGAGTTCCGTGGGGAGAACTGCCTCTGCTCCATAGACGAGAGCAAAGGGTGTCTGTCCGGTGGCTCGATTTGGTGTCGTCCTGATTGACCAAAGAGCCGCCGGCAACTCCTCTATCCAGTTTCTTCCGCACTTGTGCAGCCTGTCGAAGGTTCTTGTCTTGAGTCCGTGCAGCACTTCAGCATTGGCCCTCTCCGCTTGACCATTGCTCCTAGGGTGAGCAACAGAAGCGAAGCAGACCTTGGCGCCAAGGTCTTGGACGTATTGCATGAAGGTGCGACTTGTGAACTGTGTGCCGTTGTCGGTGATGATCCTGTTAGGAATCCCGAAACGGCAAACTATTGACCTGAAGAACCTGACTGCTGACTGTGCTGTCACCTTTCTCACTGGTTCCACTTCCGGCCACTTTGTGAACTTGTCGATTGCAACGTACAAGTACTCAAAGCCCCCGACTACGCGGGGAAAGGGGCCGAGGATGTCGAGCCCCCAGACCGAGAAGGGCCAGGACAAAGGTATCGTCTGGAGAGCTTGAGCTGGCTGGTGTATTTGCTTGGCATGGAACTGGCACGCTTCACACTTGGTTACTTGTGCAGTCGCATCTTGGAGGGCTTCTGGCCAAAAGAACCCTTGCCGGAACGCCTTCCCGGCAAGTGCTCTTGCGCCAATGTGGTGGCCACATATGCCTCCGTGTATTTCTGCCAACAGCTTCTGTCCATCTTCCCGAGAAATGCACTTCAACCTGACACCATTGAGTCTTCTTCTATATAGTTCATTGCCGACGAACTGGTACATACTTGACTGCCTGGTAATCCTCTCTATCTCTTCTGGTTCTTCGGGAAGTTCTCCAGTTTGAAGAAAACGGAAAATTTGTTGCGCCCATGCTGGAGCCTGAGGCTCAACAACAAGGACTAAAGGCATCAGAGCTGCTGCGGGAACCTCAGCTTCTACGACACGAACCTGTGGCTCTGCCGGAGGTGAGTATTCCCCGGCAAGCCTGCTGGAGCGAGGCTTGTCGGGAACGCCTGCTTCAACTGTACAAACCCTTGGGTCCGCAGGAGCAGACTGTTCCTCAGCATCTTGGTCGTCGATCTTGGGGACCTTGGCGGCGATCTCTGGAAGATCCGCCGGCAAGTAGTCACCGGAGACCAACTTCCTCTTCTTGCTTTGCCCAACTGATGGTGTAACGGATGGTTGAGTTAGCTTGAGCACGAAGACCCCTGGTTCCACAGGTAACTTCATTGCAGCACACTTTGAGAGGCCATCTGCGATATCATTCTAAGCTCTTGGAACATGCTCCATCTGCAGACCTTCAAAGTGTTCTTCAAGCTTCCTCACTTCATCGATATAAGCCTCCATCAAAGGACTCTGGTAACTTTTGTTTACCTGCCGGACCACCAATTGCGAATCTCCCCGCACAATCAGCTTCTTGATCCCAAGTTCGGCCGCAATTCTGAGGCCGGCAAGCAAACCTTCATACTCAGCAGTATTGTTTGTTGATTGCTCCTTGGGAAAGTGCATTTGGACAACATACTTGAGGTGTTCCCCAGTGGGTGCGACAAGTAGCACACCGGCACCGGTGCCTTGCAGCGAGAAGGCACCATCGAAGTACATTATCCATTCCTTGCTTGCTTCTTGGACGGGGATGTTTGTCTCTGGGACTTCTTCATCTGGCGTCGGTGTCCATTCTGCTATGAACACTGCCAAAGCTCTGCTCTGTATGGTTGAAGTACTCTCAAACTTGAGACCAAAGCTCGACAGCTCTAGTGCCCACTCGACGATCATGCCTGTTGCTTCTGGATTCTGCAATATCCTCTTCAACGGAAAGCGAGTGACCACCGTTATCTCGTGCGCTTGGAAGTAATGGCGCAGCTTCCTTGAGGCCATGAGAAGGCCGAAAAGCAACTTCTGCACCTCAGAGTATCTTGATCTAGCCCCCTGCAAGAGGGAACTTACAAAATACACTGGGCGCTGCAGCATCTTCTTTCGCACTTCTCCTTGTTCCTGCGCAGACTTGTCCTTGTCGGGGCTAGAGCTTGTCGGGGAAGCCCCCTGCTTGTCGCTGGATGCGCTTGCCGGGGATGTGGGTTCCTCATCCGCCTCCCTCTCCGCTACTAACGCAACACTAACCACTTGATTGGTTGCTGCTAGGTACAGCAGCAACTTCTCTTGTGGCCTAGGTGCGACAAGTATTGGAGTGGAGGACAGGTATCCTTTCAAGTCTTGCAGCGCTGCCTCCGCTTCCGGAGTCCATTTAATAGGACCTGCCTTTTTCAAGATTTTGAAGAAAGGCAGGGCCCGTTCTGCAGACTTTGAAATGAACCTGCTGAGGGCAGCCACACAACCAACAAGTCTACTTACGTCCTTGACGCGCTTCGGGGCTTCAATCTGCTCGATGGCTTTTATCTTGTCGGGATTGGCTTCAATCCCCCTCTGGGACACAAAGAAACCGAGAAGCTTGCCGGAGGGGACTCCGAAGACGCACTTCTCGGGATTCAGCTTGAGTTGTATCTTGCGCAGATTCTCAAAGGTTTCTTCTAAGTCTTGGATCAGGGTATCCTTGCTCCTGCTCTTGACCACTATATCATCCATGTAGGCTTCCACATTCCTGTGTATCTGTGGCTCAAAAGCAGTGTGGACCACCCTTGCAAATGTTGAGCCCGCATTCTTCAGTCCAAAAGGCATACGTACAAAACAGTAAGTGCCACATGGAGTAATGAATGTGGTCTTCTCTTCGTCTTCCTTGGCCATGAATATCTGGTGGTAACCTGAGTATGCATCGAGAAATGAAAGCAACTCGCATCCCGTCGTGGAGTCAAAAATTTGGTCGATGCGCGACAAGGGAAATGGATCCTTGGGGCAAGCTTTATTCACATCAGTGAAGTCTATACAAAGTCTCCACTTCCCATTAGCTTTGCGCAAGACAACTGGATTGGCCAGCCACGTGGGATGAAGTACGCCTCTAACTAGGCCTGCTGCTTCCAACTTCTTGATTTCTTCGGCTATGAACTCTTGGCGCTCCAAAGCTTGCTTCCTGACCTTCTGCTTGACGGGCCGCACGTGGGGACAAACAGCAAGCTTGTGCTCGATTACCTTCCTGGGAACGCCGAGGATGTCAGATGGTTGCCATGCAAACACATCGACATTCGCCCGCAGGAAGGCAACGAGCGCGCTTTCCTATTCGAGGTCGAGCGTAGCACTGATGGTGAAAGTACCACCAGTGCCGTCCTCCTTGGCGGACACCTTCTTGGTTGCCGACGGAGCTGCCATTCCTTTCTTGCACTTGCCGGTGGAGCTTGATGGTGCGTCCTCGACGGCAGCGCAACACTCCGAAGAGGTGCGTTTGCCGGAGTGGGCCCCATAGCTCTTGCCGGACTTGGTCTTGGTCTTCCCCCCGGGAGCTTCAGCGGCAAGTGTGTTGCTGTCTGCCACAGCTGCTGCATCCCGGTAAATCTTGTCGGCGTAGATAAGCGCATCTTTCTTGTCGCCGGGGACAGAGATGACACTAATCGGCCCTGGCATGCATCTTGAGCATGTTGTACGCATAGTGGGAAGCTGCCATGAACTTGGCGAGCACAGGACGGCCAAGTATCCCATTGTATGGCAATGGGATATCGGCAACGTCGAACGTGATCCTCTCCGCCATGAAGTTAAGCTCTCCGCCAAAGGTCACCGGCAGCGTGATCTTCCCCTTCGGCTTGCTCCTTCCCGGGTTGATTCCTTGGAACGTCCCAGTTTCCTCGAGCTCGCTGTCGGGGATCTGCAGTTTCTTGATCACAACGGAGGAGATCAAGTTGAGGCCGGCCCCGCCGTCAACCAACATCTTGGTGACCTTGAGGTTGCGGATAGTTTGTGAAACCAACATCGGCAAGCACCCGACCGCAGTTGTGCGGTCAGGGTGATCCTCAAGGTCGAAGATGATGGGCGTGCCGGACCACTTCAGTAGCCTGCGCGATTCGACGGGTGGCTCTGCCGCATTCACTTCCCGCACCCACTGCTTGAGTTGGCGGTGAGAAGTGTGCAGAGAGGCACCTCCATCGACGCACAGAACTTCTGTGGCCTTCTGGAACTCCTGCTCGCTGTTGTCTCCTTCATCCATGTCCTCATCGTCGTCTTCGTCTGTCTCCTTGCCGCTGCTTGGCCTTGCCGCGGCGTCCTCCCCGGCCATTGAACGGCCGCTTCTTGCTGGGCTCTCCTCCGCCTCCTTGGGCCTTCTCCTTGTCGCGACGCTCGTATTCAGCCTTCTGCTGCTCTACGAGGTACTCTACCCTCTTGCAGTTCTGGAGATCGTGGCCCTTGGTGCGGTGGATCTTGCATTACTGCTTGTCGGAGCCGTCCTGCTTGTCGGCTGCTGCTACAGGGGTGGGCTCCTTGTCGGAGCCACCAGCCTGTGTCTTCTTGGCGGCAGCCTCCTTGCCGGACTGCTCGACAACCAGTACCTCCTTGTTCTTCTTCTTCTTGTTCCGCCGCTGGTTTTTCCTTGCCGGGGCGGCATCCTCGCTGTCACTTCCTCCTGCTCCGGTATCCTCTCCGGGGAGTCTCCTCCCTTCTTCAGCACGGGCACACTTATCAGCCAGAGCGTAAAGCTAGCTGACATACCGGATCTTGGTCATTGCCATCTCCTCCCTCATCTGGCGATTACGCACGTTCTGGTGGAACGCGCTGATAACCGCGGCGGGGTGGACATCGGGGATATTGTGCTGAACGCGGCTGAACCTCTGGATGTATTTGCGTAGGGACTCCCCCTCCTTCTGGGCAAGAATGTGGAGATCACTCTCCTGGCCGTGGGGTTTGTGGCCGCCCGTGAAGGCGCCGACAAACTGGTGGCACAAATCTGCCCAAGAAGAGATGGAGTTCTCCGGCAAGTGCATAAGCCAGGACCTGACGTTTGGCTTAAGCACGAGCGGGAAGTAGTTGGCTAAAATCTTCTCGTCGCGTCCCCCGGCAGCCTGCACCGCAATGGTGTAGATGCTGAGGAACTCAGAGGGATGCGTCCTGCCGTCGTACTTCTCGGGTACGTCGGGCTTAAAATTCTTCATGCTGGGCCACTGGACTTGCCGCAGCTCTCGGGTGAACGCAGGGCAACCTGCCGCGTACGGCAAGTCGCCTGGTTCACCGGGTGCGTGCATGTCGACAGCGGTCCCAGCGCGCTGGTCAGACTGTCTTCTGGCTTCTCTTCGACGCTCGATACGAGTTCGAGCGTCCTCTTGTCGCCTGTCGTCAAGGACTTGGCGCTGATCGCGGCGAGCCCGCGGGTCCGACGACGCTGTGGAGTCGTCGTCAACGTTGATCCGGCGGGGCAGCGATTTCTGCTTTCGCGGCGGGGAGTGCACGGTAGTTGCACCCCCGGCGGTCTTTACTCCGTCGGCCTTCACTTGGTCGACTTGCCGTGGCCGTGATGTTGCCGGCTGCTGCGGCGTGTCGTTGTTGGCGAAGGCGATGAGGCTCTGGATCGTAGCCCTCCAGTCTTCGGCTTTGTCTGCCGCTGGAGGGAAGTCGAGGAGTAGCTGAGCTCTGGCGAGAGCTTCAGCCGGAGTGGAGGGGAGCGGTGGTGAGCGGTGCGAGGAGCGAGATATGCTCAGACTTCTAACAGCATTAGAAGGAGCAGGTTCTCGCCCCGGCGACCGCGCCTTGCGCGTGCCAGCACGCTGGCCTTGAGCGTCCCGCGACCCACCAGTTTGGCCTTGCCCCAGCAGACGGATGGTACCGTGGGTACCACGTCGCTGCTGGCCCGGCGCCTCCTGAGAGGGACGGGGTGCGTGCACGGACGCCGAGGCTTTGGAATTCGCCCGGTCATCCGTCTTGTCCTTGGACTTGGTGGCGCCGTGAGTCTCCCCACCGGCGTCCACCCTTCCGCCAACGTCTCCTCCACCAACCGTCGGTTTTGGTGGTGGTGGGATTGACGCAGACGGGCCTCCGACCTCCGAAGCCTTCTTCTTCGGAGGCATGTTGACGTAGCCGATGAAGTTGACGAAGCTGGAGAGGTTGATGAAGACTGTGCCCGCATGAGCGCCGGATCAGGTTCGCACAACCTCGAGGCCCCCTACCTGGCGCGCCAAAGATGTCGGGGAAACTGACCGCCCGCGAACACTTATGGGGCCGGAGCCCCTTCTACGTTGCGGTAAGGGAGCGGAGGGAGCACGGAGAGCAGATCGATGAGCACACGCGGGCAGTTTACCCAGGTTCGGGCCGCGAGGGCGCGTAAAACCCTACTCCTGCTTTGGTTGTATTGAGTTCTTGGGCTCGGGAGCTTGAAGATCTACAGTACTAGCTACGCCGAGCGTGGGAGTGATCGAGTTTCTGGGATCCAACCCCCTCTACGTTGTGCATGGGCCTCCTTTTATAGCTCAAAGGGGTCACCGACAGGTGTCAACGTAGAGGAGGGTAAAAGTGTAAAATCGGTGGTGGTAACAGTGCATGAACAGTGTATGAATAGTGGTCTTCACCTAGCTCTGACGGTGGGGGACAAGGGCATTGAATGCCCGTCGCCGTCGCCCCAAAAAGCGTCCGTCCATGCGTCTCCGTTCGCCACGGCGATAGCCTCGTCACCGCGGCTTGCCACCGTGTACCCCAGGCTGCACAGCCACCTGCCACGTGCCCCTGGAAGGGCCCCAGGGCGACGCGTGGCCAGATGAGCTGGAGCGCAAGCACACAGCGTAAGCTTCCCCGGCAAGCACCTTGCCGGGGTCGCAACCTTGCCGGGCCCGGAAGCTTGTCGCTCTCCGGGCCCTGCCGGGGCGCATGATGCACCGCGATATACCTTCTTGAAGTGCCGTTCTTTTGGCCTTCCTGGCAAGCTCCTCTTGCCAGGGTCTTGTGCTGGAATGATAACTTTGAGCCTGGTGCGGCCTTCCCGGCAAGCTCCTCTTGCCGGGGTCTTGTCTCTTAACTTGAATACTTTGTTCTTGAATGGCTCAAAAGGGGTCTAGAGTGGGCTTTGGCGGGCACGTGGTGAGCCAGACCACGGGACGCTGCTACTGCCCGTGCACAAGTCGGGATACTAAGGTACCCCTACTTTAGTACACCGACACCAAAATTCATCGGATCTTGGCAAACACACCGCAAAAGAAGATTACATCAAATAGATCTCCCAGAACAACGAGGAGAATATGGTATTGAGGATCAAAGAGAGAGAAGAAGCCATCTAGCTACTAGCTATGGACCCATAGGTCTGTGGTGAACTACTCACACTTCATTGGAAGGGCAATGGTGTTGATTTAGATGCCCTGCGTGGTGGAATCCCCCTCCGGCACAGTACCGGAAAAAGCCTCCAGGCGGGATCTTGCAAGAACAGAAGCTTACGAGGGCGGAAAAGTGGTTACAGCGGATGTTCTGATGTTTCTGGAATATATGTGAATTTATAGGCGGAAGAAGTAGGTCAGGAGAGGCACGAGGGGCCCACAAGGTAGGGGGCGCACCCTACCCCCCAGGGCGCGCCCTCCACCATTGTGGTCACCTCACAGATCCCCTCGTGTGTACTCCAAGTCCTCTGGATGTCTTCTAGTCCAAGAAAAATCCTCGTAAAGTTTCGTTCCACTTGGACTCTGTTTGATATTTGTTTTGTGTGAAACTCAAAAACAAGGAAAAAAACATAAACTGGCACTAGGCTCTGGGTTAATAGGTTAGTCCCAAAATTAATGTAAAATAGCTTACTTATGCATATAAAACATCCAAAACAGATAATATAATAGCATGGAACAATCAAAAATTATAGATACGTTGGAGACGTTGTCGGATTCAGGGCCCCGCAAAACCCGTTAAGTTCGAACACAGGGGCATGAACGAAGATCTCTCCCAGTCTCGTCTACCTGGTGCCTCGCTCTCGCCGCGGTGGAAGGATTCAAGCAAACAACGAACAAAGCACACAATAGTTTATCCAGGTTCAGGTGACCGCGTGGTGTAAGACCCTACTTCCTGCTTTGGTGGATTAGCCTCGGGCTAGTTGGAATATGAGCTAGTACAATGATTCCTGGGCTCAGGAGGTGAGCTCAGGAGGGTCAGGAGGCTAGTGTTCTTGCTCCTTGTGTGGTGGCAGAGTGTATCCGTCGATGCCCTTCATAGCGGGAATCCTAGCTACTTATATAGGCGGCCACGGTCCTCTTCCCCCGAAATGTTTAGGCGGGAAGGGATCTCACAACGGCCATTTTTGAGCGGGAACACAAGGACGTTCTTATCCTGACAACAGCAGTCTTCACCTGCAATAGTACCAGGTGGTGACGTGATGGTGGGCTCGACAGAGACATCCTCCTTGTCGTCCTTGCGGTCTTCGATCTTGTTGCACCAATGAGGAAACCTTTGCCCGCTCCTCGGGAACCTGCGGCCGCACTGTCCCCCTTGCACCAAAATGGTAACTACACCGCTGGCGGACGCTGGTACACGCTGGCGCTGTGCATCACTGCTGATATCACTGACAAATCCTGAGGCAGGCTTGACCATGGGTTCTCCGCCCCTCCGGAGGACCTTGCTGAGGCTGCTCCTGAGAAGGTCTTGACGTCGTTCTCCTCGCGAGGCTTGGCTCCCTCGCGAAGGTCTTGGGCAGCTAGTCGATCAGCTGGGCCGTACCAGGCCGTAGTAAGAGCTCATCGTGCCCCGCAGGCAAGCAAGTCTGGGTACCCTGGTTCCCAGTACGCCGACAGTAGCCCCCGGGCCCAAGGCACGCGCGGAGTTGGCTTTGGGGCGAAGCCTTAGTCGAGGACGAAGCGCCGCGGGCCCTAAATACTGCGGGCTAGGCCGGCGTGCGACTGTCGGATGCGACGTGGCGGCTCCGCTTCCCATGCAGCCTTGGTGATCGTGCGACTTGAGAACTCCTTGGCACAGGCGACGAGGCCGTAATGGCCGCGACGCCATTGGCTGGCGGTCGGGCTCCTCCGCCCTATAAAGGGACTAGTGGGGGAGCCCCTAGGCCGTTTCCAAGCCAGAGTCGTCTTTTCCTTGCTTGTCCTTTGCTCTCTTTCTTGCCGCAAGATCTTTATGGCACCGCCGCGGAGAAGGGGAAGACCCCGAAGGATCCAATCCCATTGCCGCCGAAGAGGGGTCGCGGTCGTCCCCGCAAGTATGGCGCTGCGCCCGCATCGGCTTCTCTGGGAGGCGGGCGCGGCCTTCTGAGCCCCGCCGCGGCCGCCGGTGGATTGCGCGGGGCGTACTCCCGTGGTGAAGGCGGTCGGAGCTTCGGAGGAAGAGGAGGCGCGCAACGGTGCCTGTCGGTCACGCGGCCTCCACGCCCACATCTCCATTCCTCCGACGTCTCGTCAGAGTTCATGGAGTGGGCGGAGAAGCCCGGCGGCCCGTGGCTCAGGCTTCCCCGCTTGTTTAGCGACGTGCTACTGGCCGGAGGCCTTGGATGGATATGACTACAGGCCAGCGCTTGCTGCAGCGGTGCGTCATGGGTGGAAGTTGATGTGGCTCCCTCGGGCAATGTGTTCCTGGAGTGTGGCTGGTAGTCGTTTGCTCACGCATGCCGGCTGCAGGGGAGGTGTGCACTCCACTTCAGGTAAGATGGCGTCTCCATGCTGTTCGTCAGGGTCTTCTCGGAGGAAGGGAGGCGTCTTGGGTGTTGTCCTGAGGCCGATGACGAGGAGGACGAAGACGTCTGGAGGAGCAGCTCTTCCTCCGGAGACGACCTCGGTCCTAAGGGGCACCGTGGGGGCCGCCTCTGTGGCAGCAGCAGCTCCTCCAGCAGTGGCGGTCGCGATGAACCACCACGCCGCCGAGTTCGGTACGGCGAGAGGAGGGGATCGCCACGCCGCTGCGGTTCGGTGAAGCCAGAGGACCCGGAGGACTCCCACTGAGCGGGAGCGGCTTCTGCTTCTTCTTCTTTCTTTTCCATCATGTCCTTTCTGCGTCAAAATTTCAAGTTGCCTTGGAGGCATGTAATGGGTTGTGATATATGTAAGAAGCGAGGACTCGCTGTCATGCTTTTGTTGCCTGGGTGAAATTACTTAGATTTTATGCATCATGTCGTCCTGAGGTGGTGTCCTCCTGACTCCGGCACCATGAGTCCCATCGGATCATGATGAGGTGGCCGAGTCTGACGGGCTCGTACAGCCCCCGAGCGGGGGTCAATCGCTGAGATCTGTTGAGAGTGCCCAGCGCGGGTTAGAGCACTAAAGCCTGAGCGGCTCGGTAAGATAGGTTGCGCGGACTGAGAAGCCTGGCGCCAGAGCCTATGCAGGCTTGCCCTGGAGAGGTTGCGGGGCCACGGCAGATGAGTGCCGGTGACCGACCATGCCCCAGCCCCACGCGCGAGGCGCGTGAAGAAGAGCGAGTGGCGTAGCTGAACTTAAAACCGGCGAGAAAGATCCCAAACATGAAACTCTCAACAAAATGCAGGAAGCGCGAGAAACACGAAAACTTCATAGCATGGGGTAGAGGAAGGGCTGATAGCCAAGGAAGTAGAAAAGGCTGACAGCCAAACAACAAGCAAAAAGGAAAAAGGTCGTGTTCGACCCATACACTACGTCTTCTTCCCAGCGCGGAGCTAAGGACTGCCACTAGGGCGTGGGTGGGAGCCCCGTCTGAGGGTCCGTAGGCAACGCACAGGAGACTCCGAGGCGTGTATAGCCCCAACTCATTATTACGTGAGAGTGTCACGGGCGGAGACCTTCGCGAGCACGGAGCCTTGATTATGGATAGAACCTTCTGAGGTATTTGATATTCCAGGAATTCTGGATAGGTATCCCATCATGCGTCTCTAGGTGCACAGCACCAGGCCTAGAGACACGGATGATTCTGAACGGGCCCTCCCACATGGGCGAGAGCTTGTGTAGCCCCTCTTGGGAGAGGACCCGCCTCAGAACCAAGTCACCAACTTCAAGTGTTCTTGCACGGACGCCGCGGCAGTGGTACCGCCGCAGCGCCTGCTGATAACGTGCCGCCCTGAGGGCAGGTTGGCGGCGGCCCTCCTCGCCGAGCACGAGGTCCATCCGCTAGGCGGCGTCCTGGCATTCCTCATTGAAGGCCAGGACACATGGGGAGAGATGGTTGACATCGTGAGGGAGGACCGCCTCCGCCCCATAGACAAGAAAGAAGGGATTTTCCGCCATAGGTTTGGTGGCAGTGGTTCGGATTGGCCACAGCACGGACTGGAGTTCGTCGATCCAGCCCCTGTTGCAAGCCTCAAGCTTCTTCTTGAAGCTGCACGTCTTGAGGCCACGCAAGACTTCCGCGTTGGCGCATTCGGCTTGGCCGTTGCTCTTGGGGTGGGCCACCGAAGCGTAGAAGATCTGTGTTCCAAGGTTAGCACAATATTACCTGAAGAGATTACTTGTGAACTGCGAACCGTTATCCGTGATGATGCGGTTGGGGACCCCAAATCGCCTCACGAGGCCCTGGATGAACTTGGTAGCTGACCCGGCTGGGATCGCGCGAACAGGCTCCACTTCCGCCCACTTAGTGAAAAATTTGTCGCTGGCGAAGTACAAGAAGCGGTAGCCCCCTGCTGCCCGAGGAAAAGGACCCAGGATGTCCAATCCCCAGACTGCGAAGGGCAATGAAAGTGGAATCGTCTGGAGGCCTTGCAGCGGTTGGTGGATCTGATTGGCATGAAACTCGCATGCTTCGCAAGCTCGCACGAGCTCCATGGTGTCGTTGAGCACCGTGGGCAAGTAGAAGCCGTTGCAGAAGGCCTTGCCCACGATGGTGCAGGATGACGAGTGATGGACGCAGTCTCCATCGTGGATATCGGCCAGCAGCTCGCGCCCTTACTTCCTCGAGATGCATTTTAGCGAGACGTCGTTGGGGCGCCTCCTGTAGAGTTCACCTTCTTGGATGCAGTAAGCTGAGGCCTGTCGGACCACGCGCTCTGCGTCTTCTTCTTTGTCTGGCAGGGCATCATGTTGTTGGTACATCTTGAGTTCTTGGGTCCAGCAACCCTCCTTGGGCTCCGCAGCGGGCAACAGGCGGCCTCTGGAGGGTGGCCCGCAGGGCGGGGCACCGTCCGGAGGCGCCGCCGGAAGCCCCTGCCGAGGAGAGGCCGGCTCAGGAGCGATGGTGCTGCTGATGGCTTGAGTAGCTACTCCTCAAAGACGCCTGGCATTTGGGGCTCCCGTCTGGAGGCTCGCTTGGCGATGTCGTCCGCTTCTTTGTTCGTGCCTCTCGGCACATGTTGCACCTCCACCCCTTGGAATCGCTTCTCCATCCCGCGCACCTCCTCCAGGTATTCCCGCATGTGCTCATCCTTGCGCTTGTACTTCTTCTTGGAGAAGTCGACGAGGAGCTACGAATCGCCTTGGATGGTTAGATTCTTGACCCCCAGCGCGGCGGCGGCCTTGAGCCCGGCAATCAGGTCCTCGTACTCGGCGATGTTGTTGGAGACCTTCTTGCCCTGCTGGAAGCAGAGCTGCACAGCGTAGTACAACTTATCCTGAGTGGGAGATACCAACACGGCGCCAGCCCCCGCGCCGAGGCGTGAGAAGGCGCCGTCGAAGTACACTACCCATCCATCTGGGGCTTCATCGCCGGGGGTCAGCGAGTGGTCTTCGCTAACCCCCCGCTCTGGTGCGTCAGTCCATTCCGCCACGAAGTCTGCCAGAGCTGCTCCCTTGATCACCCGCGTGGTGCTGAATTCCAGCTGTAACGCTTGAAGCTCGATGTTCCACTCGGCGACCCTCCCGACGACATTCGGGCCCCGCAGCACCTTCTTGAGGGGATATGACGAAACAACATTGATGGGGTGGCCTTGGAAGTAGTGGCGCAGCTTCCTAGAGGCGACGAGGATTGCCAGGAGCAGCTTCTGGGGCATTGGGTAGTGCGAACACGCGTCGCACAGTACTGTACTGATGAAGTACACCGGGTGCTCCACGAGGGTTGGCGCAGTAGGGTCCGCTGGCGCCTCAGGAGCCTCTGGAGCTCCTTGCTGGGTGGTGGGGCCGTTGGTGCCCATGGTAGAATCCGCCCCTGAGGCTGCGCCGGGGGGCGGCGCGGGTCCTGAAGGTGCTGAGCTGCCCGGTGGCCTTGGGATTCTGAGCCTTTCTTCGCGCTCCATGACTAGTGCTGCGCTGGCGGAATGAGGCGTTGCGGCGAGGTAGAGCGTCATGGGCTCCAAGGGTCGTGGTGCTACCACAACCGGCGAGCTGGTGAGGTATTCCTTGATATCCTGGAAAGCGGCGTTGGCCTCTGGAGTCCACTCAAAGGGCCCTTTATTCTTCATGAGCTTGAAGAACGGGAGGGCGCGTTCCCCAAGCTTAGAGATAAAGCGCCCCAGGGATGTCACACACCCGGCGAGCTTCTGCATTTCCTTCAGGTTTGTGGGTGGCCTCATTTTCTCGATGGCCTTGATCTTCTCCGGGTTGGCCTCAATGCCCCGGTGCGAAACCAGGAATCCTAGCAACTTGCCGGAGGGTATGCCGAACACACACTTCTCTCGGTTGAGGCACAACTTCACTTTGCGCAGGTTGGTGAATGTTTCTTCTAAGTCCTCGATAAGGGTCGTGGCCTCCTTGGTCTTAACCACGGTGTCATTGACGTAGGCCTCTGCATTCCTCCCAAGCTGAGGGCCGATGGTGATGTGCATCAGGCACTGGAAGGTAGCGCCCGCGTTCCTTAGCCCAAATGGCATGCAGGTGTAGCAGTAGACCCCGCATGGGGTCAGGAACGCCTTCTTCTCCATGTCTTCTACCGCCATCTTGATTTGGTGGTAGCCCGAGAAGGCGCAAGGAAGCAGAGTAAGTCGCACTCAGCCGTCGAATCCACGATTTGGTCGATGCGCGGAAGAGGTAATGGGCCCTGAGGGCAGAACTTGTTGAGGCTCGTGAATTCGACACACATGCGTTCCTTGCCTCCTTTCTTCGGGACGCTGATGGGACTGGCCAGCCACTCCGGGTGCCGTACTTCCCATACGACACATGCTTCCTCCTGCTTCCTAACCTCCTGGACGATGAAGGCCTGCTTCTTCGGGGCTTGTCTGCGCGCCTTCTGCTTGATAGGGCTCGCGTTGGGGCACACCGCGAGGTGATGCTCAATGACATGCCTAGGCACCCCGACCAAATCTACGGCCTTCCAAGCGAACACATCCTTGTTGGCCCTGAGGAAGTTGACCAGCACCGCCTCTTGCTCTGGGTCCATGCCCGTGCCGATCGTAAAGGTGGCTCCTGAGCCTTCTTCGTCGGCGGGCACTTGCTTCGTCTTGGCGGGGTCCTGAGAAAAGAGCTGCTTCTTCTTGGCAGGCGCGGCATCTGGAGGTTCCGGAGCCGCCTTCGCCCCTGTGTGAGCTGCGGCAGTGGCCGCCTTGTAGGCACGCCCAAGGACTTGAAGGGCGGCCTTGGGGTCCTCCTTGATGGTGATGACACCGCTGCTCCCGAGTATCTTGACGGTGTTGTAGCCCGTGTGAGTCGCGGCCATGAACTTCGCCAAGGTTGGGAAGCCGAAGACGGCGTTGTACGGTAGGTGGATGGGCGCAATGTCAAAATCGATGAGCTCAGTCCGGTAGTTAGCCGGTGTGCCGAAGGTGACTGGGAGGCGGATCTGGCCGAGCGGAACGGCCGAGCCCGCGACCCCCGAGAAGGGCTTGGTGGGGAGGAGCTGCCTGTAGGACACATGCAGATGACCGAAGGCTTCGGGAGAGAGGTTGTTGAGGCCGGCGTCGCCGTCGATGAGAGTTCTTGTCACGGCCACACCGCAGATGGTGGGCGTGCATACCGTGGAGAGAGCGCCGATGCCGGCCGCTTTGGAGGCGAGGTCGTCGAGGCCAAAGGTGATGGCAGGTCCTGGCTCGCTCTGCGCCCGCAGGGCCTCCCGCGGCTGGGCAGCAGCTCCAACCTGCCAAAAGTGCGACTTGGCGTGCCGGGCAGAAGCTGGTGCTTGGGACCCACCAAGGATGCAGGCGACCCCGTGGCAAGGCCGCTCCCTGCAGGCGACGCCCCACAGCTCGCAGCTGCAGGCCGTCCGTGTGGCGCGGGTCTTGGCGGGCAGCCGGTGCTGGGCTTGCTGTCGCCCCATTAAGAGCGTGACCGGTGAGGCCATGGGAGGCAGGAGCGGTGGTGCAGGCCGTCCTCCAGTGTCCTGGCCGGCAGGAGCGTTGTTGAGGAAGGAGGAGGGGCGCCCATGGGTGGCGCGGTCCACTGATATTGCTCGGTCGACGGGGAGGACGCCAGCCCTCGCGCTGTTGTGGCCGGCCGCAGCCATCATAGAGGTGTTGAATCGCAGAGGGAAAGCGAGGTCGTCGGAGAGGCGAGATTTCGACACGCCCCCTACCTAGCGCGCCAAATGTCGGATTCAGGGCTCCGCAAAACCCGTTAAGATTGAACACATGGGCGTGAACGAAGATCTCTCCCACTCTCGTCTACCTAGCGCCTCGCTCTCATCGCAGTGGAAGGATTTAAGCAAACAATGAACGAAGCAGACAAGAGTTTATCCAGGTTCGGGCCACCGCGTGGTGTAAGACCCTACTTCTTGCTTTGGTGGATTAGCCTCGGGCGAGTTGGAATTGTTGGGGAACGTAGTATTTTAAAATTTTCCTACGATCACGCAAGATCTATCTACCAGATGCATAGCAACGAGAGGGGAGAGTGTGTCTACGTACCCTCGTAGACCGGGAGCGGAAGCGTCAAGTGACGCGGTTGATGTTGTCGAACTTCTTCGCGATCCAACCGATCAAGCACCGAACGTACGGCACCTCCGCGTTCAGCACACGTTCAGCTTGATGACGTCCCACGAGCTCTTGATCCAGTTGAGCTTCACGGGAGAGTTTCGTCAGCACGACGGCGTGGTGACGGATATGATGTGTTCACCAGCGCAGGGCTTCTCCTAAGCTTCGCGACGGTACGACCGAGGTGTGATTCTGTGGAGGGGGGCACCGCACACGGCTAAAACAATTCAACTTGTGTGTCTTTGGGTGCCCCCTGCCCCCGTATATAAAGGAGCAAGGGAGGAGGGCTGGCCAACTGTCAGGACCGGATTTCCGGGATATAAATTTCCCAGTCAATGGTCCTTGTGCTCACCAGCCCCAGGATTACTGTTAGCTGATGAGACACAAACTTGATACAGAAATTCCAAGCAAAATACCAAATATGTAGTACAAGACCATTCTGGTCAATGAGTACAACATAAGGTTTCTAGTGGTTGATAGCGGAAGCGGGTTGCGATACATCAGCGTCTATGGGACTCCATTTCCCACAGGAACAGCTGACCTGGATAACTCCTATCTTCGCGAGGCTGCTATCACCGTTTGTCTAGGTTCCGGGGCTACCATCGCAGCGCTCCTCTCCAAGCAAGAAATCTGGCCAAGACAATAACCAGGGACAAGCCAGTGAGTACTTTGAATGTACTCGCAAACATTATGGACACAGGTACAATATAGCAAAAGATATTCGTGCTCTGAAATATTCCATGATCACCTCGTTGGTCGCGAAATAAAGTCCATGATGTAAGCATGTTATTCTTATAAACCATGAATAAGCAATCAAAGAATAAAAATAAAATGCACCGATCGGGTGTCTGAAGCGACGCCTCGAAAGGATAAAAAAAAAATAAGGCCTGCCTCAGTCGGACGTCTGAGCGACGTCACATAAAGGGCTTATAAAGAGAAAAAAAACAAACATGCCACAATCGGGCGTCTGAGCGACACCACATAAAGGGCTTATATGAAAAATAAAACACAAGCATGCCACAGTCGGGCGTCTGAGCGACACCACATAAAGGGCTTATATGATAATACTCACAGGGAATATCCAGGAGGTAGGACCATCCCAGGGATATTCAATAATTCAAATAATACAAATGGTTAGTCCAAATTAAAATTAATCATAATCGTCATATATCACATGTTATGACCAATGTTCTGGCTTAGCAGTGTTCCTCCGAAGACCGACACTAAGACCGACACTTGACCCATCCCAGACTGTAATCCTTAACCGCGGACACGGCTATTCGAATAGGTATAACCTCTGCAGAGAGTGTACTCTTTACCCACGAGTAATGGATTCCTTTAGCCCATCGGGACTAATGCCAATTACGGTCTTTTAGTTGAAAACACACCTGTCCTGCACACACCAGCTTAACTTACCGGTGACTGGAATCACCCACGACACCTGTTAAGTAAAACTCTAAGTGGGGAGGCTACAACCTCGAGTAGCATGGGATCGCAGAATTTATATTGCGCGCAAACTAGGGGAGCTATCCCCTCAGTCCCAACCGGAAACACCCATGCCCCCGGACCAGGTGGCCTGTCTACCGGATGCAGCCGGTATCTTCCACCATGGCCTCTCTGTACGGTGTGTGCCAAGAAAGGGGTTGACAACTTACTGGACTGTACCCTACCTGCGGCGGGGACAAGTGGTAGCACGAAACAAGAATGGGGGTTACCGGAACAAGACTCGATCTATGGTCGACTCGGGAGGTTAAAGCATCACCTACGTGATTAGCATAACAAATATTTTCCACATCACCAGGTTCACCGCTCATCATGCTACGTCATGCCCTCACTGATCTCTCTCGTCACCATGAGGTACCATTTTCACGGTCATACTTTATCCAAGACAAAACTTCTCCCCGAAGTTTGTCCGGACCAGCTCAGGCATACGTGGCATGAGGCAGTAACCACTTCACACATATATCACTTGATCACAACAAATTAACTCCTCCTAAAAATGCATTCATGCATGACTTGTCATCATATGCAAAACTCACTATTTCATGTGACATAAAGTAAGCTTTCAACAAAATATCATATCTGTGTTCAAGATGCTTGCCTTCAAGGTGCAGAGAGGTGAGGGCACTTCAAAACTTTTGAAAGTTTTGCTCTTCCCTCCAACTCCTATTTGAAAATATTCAAATCAACATAAACTTTAAAAACAGTACAAAAAGTTGTCCTAATTATTTTTGAAATAAATCCTAAAATAAACTAGATGATTTTAGAAGGAGGTAGGAAAAAGAATCAATTCATTTGGACCTATACTTAAAAAGTTATGCTCAGTCAAAGTTGGGTCAAACTTCTGTTTTAAATTAAAACAGAAAAGGAAACGGTTTTGAATGAAATGCGCTTTTAAACAGAGAAAACGTACTCGGTGGGGGGGGGGGCGCTTTCACTTAAGCCAGCGAGGGCCGGCTCGGGGTCACTGACAGGGGGCCCCGCGGTCCCACCTGTCGGGTTTGGCGGGTCCTTCTCCCTCCTCCCTTCCTTGCCCGCACTGGACGGAGCTCCGGCGATTGCCGGCGGCGGACGGCGGCTCCATGCGGGGAACAGAGGGGTGGAAAGGGTCCGCGGGTCCATGGCGAACCCTTCGGTGGTCGAAACGGCAGAGGTGGAGCTGAGGATCGCCGGCGACGAGCTTCGCGGCGGCGACAGCCTCGGGAGGAAAGGGGAAAATGGCTACGGTGGTGCTGGAGCTCGGTTGAGTAGTTGGGAAGCTCCGTGGAGTCAAGGGGAAGCCAAAGGCGGCACTGGATGGGTGGGGGAGGGCCTGGTCACGGCGAATGGTGCCGGCGCATGGCGGCGGCCGTGGTTGCCGGAGGTGGAGAAGATGGCTTCTTCCGGTCGAACCACTACGAGGGGAGCTAGCTACGGTGGACTGAAGGTTGTTTGCGGTCTCGGACGAGCTCGGGGGTGCCTTATATAGGCGGGCGATGTCGGTTCACGCTATGGCCGAGGATAAGATCGCCGGCGCGTCGTTTTCCAGCGATGGCAGGGGTGTCAGGGTGGTCGGCACTAGGGGACGGTGTTGCGGATAAGTTCGCGCTGCCCTGAGGGTGAGGTGGCGGCCTGCGGTGGCTTGGGCGGCGCCGTCCACGGCGAGGACGCTCACGGGCACCGTCGGTGGCCATGGCTGCTAGCGGCGGTGGCTCTGCGGCGCGGCCAGGGGCACGGCGCTAGCGTCACGGGCGGGCGGTGGCTGTGGGGCGCGGCTACTCGAGCGGGGGAAGGCCA
The DNA here is from genome assembly GCA_902687465.1 of Secale cereale. NCBI lineage: Eukaryota > Viridiplantae > Streptophyta > Magnoliopsida > Poales > Poaceae > Secale > Secale cereale. The sequence continues at coordinate 644,638,895 of LR738710.1, forward strand.
GAGCGCGGCTGTGCGGTGCGGCGGCTCGGGTGCGCGTGCGCGTGCAAAACGTGCGCGCTGCTCGCGCTCTGTGCACGCGCTCAAAGTGTTCGGCAAAATGCCGACGCCTGCCAGGGAGCTCTGCTGCCCACGGGGCTCCACAGGGATGGCTTGGTGGCCAAGGCAAAGCTAAGAGACAACTGATAATGCCAGATGAGCTAACCTCCAATGCAAAACAAAAATCATGCCAAAAGAGTTCATGCACTCCAGCTGTTCGACAAAATGTTAGGGGCATCCAGAAGGTTTTGCTAGTGATCAAAATTTCCAGATCATATCCTCTTTAGATGATAAAGAGGGTGGCAAGGTTAGTTTGTCAAAAGCAAACACTCCTAAGTACAGGTTTTTGAGAAAACCAAATCTGGACAAAAATGAAGGTCATTATTGCATGAGTCAAAAATATTCCAATTGTCTCAATCTCCTGGACTTAAGAGTTTGATATGGTGGTCTACAAGCAGGAGAAAAATTCAGAGGCAAAAGGGCAAGCAAACTTGGAGCTGTAGTACAAACCACTAAACTGGACCAGAACACAAATGAGGATGGTTTGCTCAAATTTTCCAAATAACACCAATGGGTTTTTGCATAGAAATGAATTATATACTTCTACCAACATCTCCAAATTTTGGTGAAATTTTTAAATGAATTTCTCAAGTGGTTGCAGTGCAAAAGAGGCTCCAAACTTATGAGAAATCAATTTAAAAGCAATAAAGCTTTAGGGAAATATTTACAGAAATATTTCCACTGATAAAAGAAATGATCTTGAGAGGGAATACAAGTCCAACAACATTTATTTTTGAAAAGTTCCCCTTGGAGGGAAACTCCACAATTCAGAAGAAAAGAATGGTTCTAAAATCAAAAGAAAGTCCAAAAGAGGAAAAATTTAATTCCCTGGCAAAATTTTTAATATATAAACCATGGTTAAATTTTTGGGGTGTTACAACACCACCCCCCTTAAGAAAAATCTCGTCCTCGAGATTTGCTAAGGACGATCTCAAAATATCCATCCTATTACCATAAAGTATTAATCAAAAGAAACGAACACTCTTAATACGTAACACACTGAGGTTACTGCGAGGGAGCAAATAATTGGTACAACCACAGTGGGGTACTGGTGCTATGTGAGGAAAACTATGGTTGGGGAAACCGAGAAATTACCACTATCGGCTACGGTAAATTTAGAACAACAGTCTAAATTCACAAATTACGCTGGTCGTACCCGAGTGCATAGAGCTCTTTCTGGCTGACAGGTGGACCCGGGGTCCACTGTCAGTCTCTTCTTCTACCTCTGGCTCTCTTCCTCCCTCTCTCTCGTGTGCTATCCCGCGCTTTCTCCACCGGCGACGCCTAGCGCGTAGGGCATCTAGGCCGTACTGCGGTAGTGCGCGGCGTGCTAGCTGCCGGCGCAGCGTGCACTCACCTCGCGGGCCAGTGCGTTGTCGGCACTGCTCGCGGATTCGCCTCCGAACACCGGCGATCGAGCGACGAGCGGCGCTGGTGGACTTCGCCCACCGTACACCGATCTCGAGCTATAAAATGACCGCGGTGCTCCTCTCTACTTCCTCACACATGGCCTCGCCTCTTCCTCTCCTTCCTTCTCCTCCATTTCTGTTTGCAGGAGCTCGCGACGAGGCTCTAATGGCGGAGGTGATGCCGGACTGGTACGTGATCCTGATGTGCGGAGGGTTGGCGGCGTTGCTGGGGTTCTCCGTGCTCTTGTGCGCGATGATCCTCAATGATCGCCGTGATGCTGCTGCTCGAGTGTTAGCTCTACGCGGCGGCGGTGATCATGAGGATTAAGTGTGGTAGTTAGGTTCTGACTGCTGTCAGTGTGCTGGAGGTAACTTGCACTCTAATAATCACCCACAATTTTCTCCTCTAGAAACTGTGGCGTGTTAGCGAGGTGATCAGTTAGGTGCAAAAATATGCACGAGGCTATGCAATCAGTGCATGCTATGGAGTGGTTGTGGAAGTGAGCCTGCTGTCGTGGTGCCGTGTGAATTAAAATGCATGACACGAAGAATTTATGTGCTGTAATAACACCAAAGAAAAATCCCACCTCCAAAATTACCGAGAGCAAAACAGTCAATCAAAATGAACAGCAGTAAAAACCACTCCCATTAATCGAAAACAAACATTTAATTCATCGCACAGACTTAGGATACAACGCATAAGCTGAAATACATAAATAAGTGCTAGGATAACAAACATAGCAGTTACGTCTACGATAGAAACGGAAAATGGACAGGGTCCTGAGGAACTGTCTCTGGCACTGGGGCACATTCCTCTTCTATCAGGGAAAGCGGATTGCTTCCCGGTGTTGGAATACATTCTACTTCTTCCGGAGGGAGCGGAGGAAGTTGAGGAAGCAATCGAAGAACGTGTCCCTCCTGAGTTGGCAGAGGGGGTCCGCCAATGGTGATCCGGGGATTCAGAACAGCAAGGTAGTGGAGATACCCCAGTATTTGCTGGGTGAAACGCTCCTGGGCCATCACATATTGAATGAGATAGACCAGGGCCGGATCGCTCTCCGTACGTCCACAGCGGAACGTAGCTTCTGCTCCAAAAGCAGCGCGGCTTGGGAAATAGCAGTATTCTCTTGTGCTGGCACAAGGTACCGCAAATCGAAGACGGGTGATTGCTTCATACGCAGCAGACTCAATGGCCATGCCTGACGTTGGCATGGATCTCCCAATGAAGATAACATAGGGAGGGCCTTGGTTTAAATCTGCTGGTGGAATATGTACAGCTGCCCAGTATTTCGAGAGATCGGGAGTGATTCTCGATTTGAGCAGCTCATACAGGGGTGGATGGGTGGAGCCAAGAGTATTGCGGGCAAAATCCCATAATATCTTAACAAAACTACCAGGATTTGCGTCGGGGGTCCTCAGGTAAGCTCCGGGGTGAGACATGGATGGGTGAATGAGGAAGGTAGTGCTCGATGCTGATGGATGCTGGTGTGGAAAATGAGGGTGGCCTCTTATAGAGAGCCTGGGTCATGAAACATGAAGTGGTGTCGGTACGACCGAGACACCGACTCCGGCGCGGGGCTGTCTGAGTCAAAGTCTCAGGCCTCAATCCCCAACAGAAAAGTGACATGTTACTGTGCACAGGGGTCACGTCTAGAATTTTACTCTGCAACCACTCGTCAAACAATTCATGTCAAATCACACATACTATGAGATGTTGACACACGGGTGGTTACAGGCTCACTACGCCACACAACGGCTACTACGGAACTAAAGGAAAAACCGACCACTAGGGCTTGACAACAATTCTGGTGGATTTAGTCCACCTGGTTGATATCTAGCCGGACGTGTCTTGCGGATGCCGAGTCCTCTCCGGGTGCTTCCGCGTCGGAGCTGGCCGGGGTAGGATGGGGAGCTACTGGGCTGGAGTAGCGGTGGTGGCCTTCGCGGGGTGTCGAGGTCACCGTCCCATTGGAGTAGGCCTCCAAGAGACGACGGAGATCTCCGGGTGCGGCGATGGCATTGCCTGGGTGGATGACATGGTCAGAGCTTGGGTGCTCAACCGGCCTTCCAGGCAGCACTATCGGTGTGTCGGTGGCGGATGCGAATTCGCTCCTTGCCGGGGTCAGGCGAGCGAGCGTCATGCGGGTCTCAACCAGGTCAAAAGTGACCTGATCAAATAGTTCCTCTTGCGCTTCCAGGTAGCGCACCAGATGCACCAGGGCAGGGTCCGACTCGTGGTCTCCGTTGGCGGCCTGGGTCGGTCTACCATAGCCTTCACGACTAGGGTAGTAGTAGAATGAGCGGCAGTTAACCCTCGGCGACAGGTGCCGAAGATGAACTATAGCCTCTCGGGCTGCAAGTTGGATGGCTTGGGGCTCGTCGGAGGTCGTCCTCCCGGTGAACCGGTAGGGACGCTCCGATGTAATGCCTCTCCCGTAGATGTGCGCCGTGGCCCAGAAGTGTTGGATGGAATTACTCGTGTGCTCTTGGTACACGACATACTCCGGCGGCTCGTAGGTGCCGAAGGCACGACGGGTGAGATTGGCGAGGATGGCTACGAAGCCTTCGAGCTCGACTGCGGTGGTCTCGTTGCGAACGCGGGGGCCTGGCATCTTGGTGGTTGGATATCGGACTGGGAATGAGGCTGTGATGTGCTGAGTTTTGGGGCAAGGCTTCCTTTATAAGTCAGCCGGGTCTTCCATCGCACGCTTGTGGATGGGGCAACTCAGGTGTCGGCACAGGCGCACGGCCTATGGGTAGACCGATAGGTTGGGCACCGACTGCCAAAAGGTGTCGGGGTCACTGTGTGGCTATCCTGCACGAGCGGTTTGGCTAGGTTTAGAATAAGGTTTGGTGGGTTGTTTAACTTAGGTTTATCGACCTGGCTAAGATAGGATTAGCCAATGGTCAGCCTGGCTCTGATACCAAGGTTGTCAGGACCGGATTTCCGGGATATAAATTTCCCAGTCAATGGTCCTTGTGCTCACCAGCCCCAGGATTACTGTTAGCTGATGAGACACAAACTTGATACAGAAATTCCAAGCAAAATACCAAATATGTAGTACAAGACCATTCTGGTCAATGAGTACAACATAAGGTTTCTAGTGGTTGATAGCGGAAGCGGGTTGCGATACATCAGCGTCTATGGGACTCCATTTCCCACAGGAACAGCTGACCTGGATAACTCCTATCTTCGCGAGGCTGCTATCACCGTTTGTCTAGGTTCCGGGGCTACCATCGCAGCGCTCCTCTCCAAGCAAGAAATCTGGCCAAGACAATAACCAGGGACAAGCCAGTGAGTACTTTGAATGTACTCGCAAACATTATGGACACAGGTACAATATAGCAAAAGATATTCGTGCTCTGAAATATTCCATGAACACCTCGTTGGTCGCGAAATAAAGTCCATGACGTAAGCATGTTATTCTTATAAACCATGAATAAGCAATCAAAGAATAAAAATAAAATGCACCGATCGGGTGTCTGAAGCGACGCCTCGAAAGGATAAAAAAAAAATAAGGCCTGCCTCAGTCGGACGTCTGAGCGACGTCACATAAAGGGCTTATAAAGAGAAAAAAAAAACATGCCACAATCGGGCGTCTGAGCGACACCACATAAAGGGCTTATATGAAAAATAAAACACAAGCATGCCACAGTCGGGCGTCTGAGCGACACCACATAAAGGGCTTATATGATAATACTCACAGGGAATATCCAGGAGGTAGGACCATCCCAGGGATATTCAATAATTCAAATAATACAAATGGTTAGTCCAAATTAAAATTAATCATTATCGTCATATATCACATGTTATGACCAATGTTCTGGCTTAGCAGTGTTCCTCCGAAGACCGACACTAAGACCGACACTTGACCCATCCCAGACTGTAATCCTTAACCGCGGACACGGCTATTCGAATAGGTATAACCTCTGCAGAGAGTGTACTCTTTACCCACGAGTAATGGATTCCTTTAGCCCATCGGGACTAATGCCAATTACGGTCTTTTAGTTGAAAACACACCTGTCCTGCACACACCAGCTTAACTTACCGGTGACTGGAATCACCCACGACACCTGTTAAGTAAAACTCTAAGTGGGGAGGCTACAACCTCGAGTAGCATGGGATCGCAGAATTTATATTGCGCGCAAACTAGGGGAGCTACCCCCTCGGTCCCAACCGGAAACACCCATGCCCCCGGACCAGGTGGCCTGTCTACCGGATGCAGCCGGTATCTTCCACCATGGCCTCTCTGTACGGTGTGTGCCAAGAAAGGGGTTGACAACTTACTGGACTGTACCCTACCTGCGGCGGGGACAAGTGGTAGCACGAAACAAGAATGGGGGTTACCGGAACAAGACTCGATCTATGGTCGACTCGGGAGGTTAAAGCATCACCTACGTGATTAGCATAACAAATATTTTCCACATCACCAGGTTCATCGCTCATCATGCTACGTCATGCCCTCACTGATCTCTCTCGTCACCATGAGGTACCATTTTCACGGTCATACTTTATCCAAGACAAAACTTCTCCCCGAAGTTTGTCCGGACCAGCTCAGGCATACGTGGCATGAGGCAGTAACTACTTCACACATATATCACTTGATCACAACAAATTAACTCCTCCTTAAAATGCATTCATGCATGACTTGTCATCATATGCAAAACTCACTATTTCATGTGACATAAAGTAAGCTTTCAACAAAATATCATATCTGTGTTCAAGATGCTTGCCTTCAAGGTGCAGAGAGGTGAGGGCACTCCAAAACTTTTGAAAGTTTTGCTCTTCCCTCCAACTCCTATTTGAAAATATTCAAATCAACATAAACTTTAAAAACAGTACAAAAAGTTGTCCTAATTATTTTTGAAATAAATCCTAAAATAAACTAGATGATTTTAGAAGGAGGTAGGAAAAAGAATCAATTCATTTGGACCTATACTTAAAAAGTTATGCTCAGTCAAAGTTGGGTCAAACTTCTGTTTTAAATTAAAACAGAAAAGGAAACGGTTTTGAATGAAATGCGCTTTTAAACAGAGAAAACGTACTCGGTGGGGGGGGCGCTTTCACTTAAGCCAGCGAGGGCCGGCTCGGGGTCACTGACAGGGGGCCCCGCGGTCCCACCTGTCGGGTTTGGCGGGTCCTTCTCCCTCCTCCCTTCCTTGCCCGCACTGGACGGAGCTCCGGCGATTGCCGGCGGTGGACGGTGGCTCCATGCGGGGAACAGAGGGGTGGAAAGGGTCCGCGGGTCCATGGCGAACCCTTCGGTGGTCGAAACGGCCGAGGTGGAGCTGAGGATCGCCGGCGACGAGCTTCGCGGCGGCGACAGCCTCGGGAGGAAAGGGGAAAATGGCTACGGTGGTGCTGGAGCTCGGTTGAGTAGTTGGGAAGCTCCGTGGAGTCAAGGGGAAGCCAAAGGCGGCACTGGATGGGTGGGGGAGGGCCTGGTCACGGCGAATGGTGCCGGCGCATGGCGGCGGCCGTGGTTGCCGGAGGTGGAGAAGATGGCTTCTTCCGGTCGAACCACTACGAGGGGAGCTAGCTACGGTGGACTGAAGGTTGTTTGCGGTCTCGGACGAGCTCGGGGGTGCCTTATATAGGCGGGCGATGTCGGTTCACGCTATGGCCGAGGATAAGATCGCCGGCGCGTCGTTTTCCGGCGATGGCAGGGGTGTCAGGGTGGTCGGCACTAGGGGACGGTGTTGCGGATAAGTTCGCGCTGCCCTGAGGGTGAGGTGGCGGCCTGCGGTGGCTTGGGTGGCGCCGTCCACGGCGAGGACGCTCACGGGCACCGTCGGTGGCCACGGCTGCTAGCGGCGGTGGCTTTGCGGCGCGGCCAGGGGCACGGCGCTAGCGTCACGGGCGGGCGGTGGCTGTGGGGCGCGGCTACTCGAGCGGGGGAAGGCCAGAGCGCGGCTGTGCGGTGCGGCGGCTCGGGTGCGCGTGCGCGTGCAAAACGTGCGCGCTGCTCGCGCTCTGTGCACGCGCTCAAAGTGTTCGGCAAAATGCCGACGCCTGCCAGGGAGCTCTGCTGCCCACGGGGCTCCACAGGGATGGCTTGGTGGCCAAGGCAAAGCTAAGAGACAACTGATAATGCCAGATGAGCTAACCTCCAATGCAAAACAAAAATCATGCCAAAAGAGTTCATGCACTCCAGCTGTTCGACAAAATGTTAGGGGCATCCAGAAGGTTTTGCTAGTGATCAAAATTTCCAGATCATATCCTCTTTAGATGATAAAGAGGGTGGCAAGGTTAGTTTGTCAAAAGCAAACACTCCTAAGTACAGGTTTTTGAGAAAACCAAATCTGGACAAAAATGAAGGTCATTATTGCATGAGTCAAAAATATTCCAATGGTCTCAATCTCCTGGACTTAAGAGTTTGATATGGTTGTCTACAAGCAGGAGAAAAATTCAGAGGCAAAAGGGCAAGCAAACTTGGAGCTGTAGTACAAACCACTAAACTGGACCAGAACACAAATGAGGATGGTTTGCTCAAATTTTCCAAATAACACCAATGGGTTTTTGCATAGAAATGAATTATATACTTCTACCAACATCTCCAAATTTTGGTGAAATTTTTAAATGAATTTCTCAAGTGGTTGCAGTGCAAAAGAGGCTCCAAACTTATGAGAAATCAATTTAAAAGCAATAAAGCTTTAGGGAAATATTTACAGAAATATTTCCACTGATAAAAGAAATGATCTTGAGAGGGAATACAAGTCCAACAACATTTATTTTTGAAAAGTTCCCCTTGGAGGGAAACTCCACAATTCAGAAGAAAAGAATGGTTCTGAAATCAAAAGAAAGTCCAAAAGAGGAAAAATTTAATTCCCTGGCAAAAATTTTAATATATAAACCATGGTTAAATTTTTGGGGTGTTACACCAACTCTCTATGGTGCGGCTAGGGAAGGGACTCCTACTAGGAATAGGATTGCAATCCTATTCCTAGTAGGATTCACCGAAAGGAAGAAGGGGGAAAGGAATAGGAGACGTCGCGCCCCCCCCCCCC
>LR738710.1:644647417-644673092 GCA_902687465.1 Secale cereale
GCACACGGCTAAGACAATTCAACTTGTGTGTCTTTGGGTGCCCCCCTGCCCCCGTATATAAAGGAGCAAGGGAGGAGGGGCCGGCCACCTCCTATGGTGCGGCTAGGGAGGGGACTCCTACTAGGAATAGGATTGCAATCCTATTCCTAGTAGGATTCACCGGAAGGAAGAAGGGGGAAAGGATTAGGAGAGGTGGCGCCCCCCCAATCCTAGTCCAACTAGGATTCCTAGGTGGGGGCGCCGGCCAGCCCTATGGGCTGCCTCTCTCTCACCCTTTAGGCCCACTATGGACCATCCCCTCTCGTAGGGGGTTCCGGTAACCCCCTCCGGCAATCCCGATAAATCCGAAACTTTTCCGGTATACTTCCGGTGTCCGAATATAGCCGTCCAATATATCAATCTTTATGTCTCGGACATTCCGAGACTCCTCGTCATGTCCGTGATGTCATCCGGGACTCCGAACTACCTTCGGTACATCAATACTCAAAAACTCATAATACCAATCGTCATCAAACGTTAAGCGTGCGGACCCTACGGGTTCGAGAACTATGTAGACATGACTGAGACTCATCTCCGGTCAATAACCAATAGCGGAACCTGGATGTTCATATTGGCTCCTACATATTCTACGAAGATCTTTTATCGGTCAGAACCGCATAACAACATACGTTGTTCCTTTTGTCAAACGGTATGTTACTTGCCCGAGATTCGATCGTCGGTATCTTTATACCTAGTTTAATCTTGTTGCCGGCAAGTCTGTTTACTCGTTCCGTAACACATCATCTCGTGACTAACTCATTAGTCTTTTGCTTGCAAGGCTTATTGTGATGTGTGTTACCGAGAGGGCCCAGAGATACCTCTCCGACACTCGGAGTGACAAATCCTAATCTTGATCTATGCCAACACCACGATTACTTTCGGAGACACCTGTAGAGCATCTTTATGATCACCCAGTTACGTTGTGACGTTTGATAGCACACAAGGTGTTCCTACGGTATTCGGGAGTTGCATAATCTCATAGTCATAGGAACATGTATAAGTCATGAAGAAAGCAATAACAGTTAAACTAAACGATCATAGTGCTATGCTAACGGATGGGTCTTGTCCATCACATGATTCTCCTAATGATGTGATCCCGTTGATCAAATGACAACTCATGTCTATGGCTAGGAAACATAACCATCTTTGATCAATGAGCTAGTCTAGTAGAGGCATACTAGGGACATACTGTTTTGTCTATGTATTCACACATGTATTAAGTTTCCGGTTAATACAATTCTAGCATGAATAATAAACATTTATCATGATATAAGGAAATAAATAATAACTTTATTATTGCCTCTAGGGCATATTTCCTTCAGGAATATGAGCTAGTACAATGATTCCTGGGCTCAGGAGGTGAGCTCAGGAGGGTCAGGAGGCTAGTGTTCTTCCTCCTTGTGTGGTGGCAGAGTGTATCCGTCGATGCCCTTCACAGCGGGAATCCTAGCTACTTATATTGGCGGCCACGGTCCTCTTCCCCCGAAATGTTTAGGCGGGAAGGGATCCCACAACGGTCATTTTTGACCGGGAACACAAGGACGTTCCTATCCTAACAAAAGCTGTCTTCGCCTACAAAAGGACCAGGCGGTGACGCGGTGGTGGGCTCGACGGTGACATCCTCCTTGTCGTCCTTGCAGTCTTCGGTCTTGTTGCACCAATGAGGAAACCTTTGCCCCGCTCCTCTGGAACCTGTGGCCGTGCTGTCCCCCTTGCACCGAAATGGTAACTGCGCCGCTGGCGGACGCTGGCACCCGCTCGCGCGGTGCGTCACTGCTGATATCACTGCCTCCTCCTAAGGCAGGCTTGGCCTTGGGTTCTCCACCCCTCCGGAGTACCTTGCTGATGCTGCTCCTAAGGAGGTCTTGACGTCATTCTCCTCGCGAGGCTTGGCTCCCTCGCGAGGGTCTTGGGCAGCTGGTCGATCAGCTGGGCCGTACCAGGCCGTAGTGGGAGCTCGTCGCGGCCCGCAGGCAGGCAAGTCTGGGTACCCTGGTTCCCAGTACGCCGACAGACGTATCAAGTTAGAGCGATGTTGCGTGTCCCTGCTCCCGGCAGTGCCAGCAACAATAGTGGAAGTGGTGGTGTGGACCCGGGTACTGCCCGATTGGAGTATAGTGCGACTAGTTGCGCCGCCATCTCTTTTTGAGCCTGCTCGAAAAATTGAAAGGCCGCATTGTGACCGCCAAGGGCTCTTTCTGGCAGCGGCGATCCTAGCGGGCGGTATAGTGTTTTCACAATTATCTGTACATTTTCGTTACGTGTGGAAAATGTTTAGTTGTGACTATGCTCTAATTTGTACGAAATGGGTAATGGACCGCCAACGTTCCCGAACCACTCCACGTCCCTCTATTTCCTTTCCGCAATGGCAGAATGATCCCTCGCGTGCAAGTTTCTCGGGGGAGGACGGATGGTGGGACGGGAGTACCACTCAAGAGCCTCTTCTTTTTTGTATGACAAGAAAAGAATGGTGCAAGGAAAAGCTAAGTGTAACATTATGAGACTTTCCCGTGTACTACTTTGTACTATTTCATGGTTCCCCTTTGACAAGTTATGCCTTTATGAAAAAAACTACACGTGAAGGGACCTTAAACATGATCATTCACACTCTTATCTTGTTTCAAGTCCGCTTAACAATTTAAGCAGCTACAATGGGAACGTTAAAAAAAACTTGTCGGTAGCGACACTACCATCAGCCTGCTAGAGACCCATTCCTCAAGCGCTTGTGGTAGGAGGGAGCATCGGCAAGCCCCCAATATGCGTAGGGTGTGCGGTCAAACCATACAAATATGAAACTAAACAAGGAGGGGAAGCATACATTTGTTCATCAATGCAGAGTTATATTACATCACAAATATAGTGCAAGTCTAAAATAAGATGAAATGTATATTTTTCATGACAACAACGCAATGGAAATGGCGACAAATCAGTCCCGGCGATCGCCTTCGATCCTAGGAACCCTGAGCACCTTGTCAGCAAGAGGGGAGGTGATCTTGTCAACAACAGTGATATCAGTGTCCTGCAGCAACCTCTTAAAGATCCCGGAGAGATCAGTGTCGGGGCAGCGGAGGGCCAAGTTGAGCAGTTCCCTATAGAGGATGTCACGTGCAAACATGCGGGATACATCAATGAAGGAGACTGACCTATCATCTTCATATGTCTTCAGCGCTTTGATAAGGCCTTCGAAGAAATAAGTCAACCTGACGCGGGCGGCCTTGTGTTCATTAGTGGTGAAGATCTAACTCCTCATGTCCATGTCGGCGGTTTGAAAGAAAGTGATGGAAATATGCCCTAGAGGCAATAATAAAGTTGTTATTATTTTATATTTCCTTATTCATGATAAAAGTTTATTATGCATGCTATAATTATACAGACCAGAAAATTAAATACATGTGTGAATACATAAACAAATACTGTGTCCCTAGTGAGCCTCTACTAGACTAGCTTGTCGATCAAAGATGGTTAAGGTTTCCTAACCATAGACGTGAGTTGTCATTTGATAGAGGGCTCACATCATTAGGAGAATGATGTGATGGACAAGACCCATCCATTAGCATAGCATTTGATCGTTTAGTTTATTTGTACTGCTTTCTTAATGTCAAATACATGTTTCTTCGACCATGATATCATGCAACTCCTGGATACCGGAGGAATGCCTTGTGTGTTATCAAACATCACAACGTAACTTGGTGATCATAAAGATACTCTACACGTATCTCCGAAGGTGTCTGTTGGGATGGCATGGATTGAGACTGGGATTTGTCACTTCGTGTGACAGAGAGGTATCTCTGGGCCCTCTCGGTAATACAAAATCACAAGAAGTTTGCAAGAAAAATGACTAAGGAGTTAGTTACAAGATTATGTATTATGACACGAGTAAAGAGACTTGCCGGTAACAAGATTGAACTAGGTGCGGAGATACCGTCGACCGAATCTCGGGCAAGTAACATACCGATAGACAAAGGGAATTACATATGTTGTCATAAACGTTCGACCGCTAAAGATCTTCATATAATATGTATGAACCAATATGGGCATCTAGGTCCCGCTATTGGTTATTGATCGGAGAGTCGTCTCGGTCATGTCTACATCATTCTCGAACCCATAGGGTCTGCACGCTTAACGTTCATTGACGGTATAGTGTCATATGAGTTATGTGAATTGGTGACCGCATGTTGTTCGGAGTCCCAGATGAGATCATGGACATGACGAGGAGCTCCGGAATGGTCCAGAAGTAAATATTTATATATGGGACGATGCTATTCGGTCATCTGAAAGGTTTCGGAATGAACCAGGTAATCATCGGATCACCGGAAAGGGTTCCAGGAAGGACACAGGAGTTATTGGGCCTAAACGGGCCAAGGAGAGGGAGCACACCAGCCCTCGGGGGGATGGTGCCCCCCACCTCATGGCGCCGACCCTAGGGAAGGAAGGCAAGAGGGCTTGCCCCCTCTCACCTTCTCTTACACGTGAGAAAAGGGAAAGAGGGGTCGCCTCCCCTCATGCCTTCTCCCATGCGACATAGGAAGGAAAGTGGGGGGCACACCTAGGGCAGGAATCCAGGGCAGCGTCTGGCCCCCTTTGCGGCACCCTTAGGATTGCCTCCCCTTCCCCCCACCTGTATATAAACATGAGGAGGGAGACGGGTAGGACACACAATGATCCCCAAATCGTGTGCGGTGCCCCGTCTCCCTCTAGTTCTAGTTCTTCCTTCGTCCACGTCTGTTGTGCTTGGCGAAGCTCTGCGAATAGATTCACCACCACCATCACCATGTTGTTGTGTTGCCGGAAGTCATGTACTACTTCGCCTATCTTGCTGGATCGAGAAGGCAAGGACGTCATCAAGCTGAACTTGTGCTGAATGTGGAGATGTCGTACGTTTGGTACTTGATCGGTACGGATCGTGAAGGTGTACGACTACATCAGCCGCGTTGATAAACGCTTCCGCTTAGTGATCTTCATCATATGAAGATGCTCTCCGCCTCTTGTAGCTATGCATCTCCGTGGGTAGATCTTGCGTGTGCATAGGAATTTTTTTTGTTTTTCATGCAACGTTCCCCAACAGTGGTATCAGAGCCAGGTTTATGCGTGGATGATATGCATGAGTAGAACAAAAAGAAGTTGTGGGAGGTGATGTTCATACTGCTTACCACCAACGTCTTATTTTGATTCAGCGGCATTGTGGGATGAAGCGGCCCGGACCAACCTTTCATGTCCATGTACATGAGACCGGTTCCACCGATTGACATGCAACTTGTTTTGCATAAAGGTGGCTGGCGGGTGTCTGTTTCTCCTACTTTATTTGAATTGAATTTGACTATGGCGAGTCCTTGAAAAAGGTTAAAATGGAAAACTTGATAAATCATTGTTGTGGTTTTGCATAGGTAAGAACGGTTCTTGCTAGTTGCCCGTAGCAACCACATAAAACTTGCAACAACAAAGTAGAGGACGTCTAACTTGTTTTTGTACGTCATGTTGTGATGTGATATGGTCAAGACGTGATGTGATATAGGTTGTATTATGAGATGATCGTGTTTTGTAATATCGACAATCTGCAGGAGCCTTAGGGTTCTCTTTTAATTTTTGTACGACCTGCATGTCAATCATTAAGCGCCATGTAATTAATTTACTTTATCGCTATCCGTTAGCAATAGTTCACTACAAAAAAATACACTTCCGTGATGATACGTGTTTTTCGTAGTAGGTCGCGTTTTTTTTCATGCATGTACATCCATGAAAATTTTATGACAGAATCAAGATAGTCATACCTGTGCTGTCGTGGAAGTGTTCCATGACATTACCAAAATTATCATCACGAAAGTGTCCACTTCCATGACGATAAATCGCGCATCACAGAAGTGCTTTCGTCAAGGGTGACCGACACGTGGCATCCACCGTAACGGAACGCCGTATACTATCGGGTCCGGTTTTGGATCCGATAACCCGCTAACAGCCCCGACCAATGGGGATTCTCCACTTGTAAAATCATCATTGGCTGGAGGAAACACGTGTCGGCTCACCGTTGGGACAGATGTCATCCACTCATTGGACCGAAGGCGCCTATGATGCGTCGACACGTGGCACAACCGAACAGAGGCCCATTATTGTGAAAATGCCAGACCGTTTGACTTGGTCAAAAGGTGGTCGGCCGGCCCACGGAAAGCATGTTAACGACCTATTCGCATATAGCCCATTTATAGCCCGCTAACCCAGGGCCCATTATGACCTATCCGAATTAGGCCCGGTAGCGTCATCTGGGCCGTCCAATATGATTCCAGCCCATTTTAAGTTCTGGTCCATGTATGACCATGACATCTTTCGGCCCATATGAGGCCCTTTATAACTCTTGGCCCATTAACGGCCCGTGGTGAAACTGGCCCGTAATGAACAGTGTATCACTTTATACCCATTAACGGCCCATTAATCCATTGGGCCGTTTGCAGCCCATGTTAACTTTCGGCCTTCTCACGGCCCATTTATTCTTGGCCCATGGTGAAACCGGCCCGTAATGAACAGTGTATCACTTTATACCCATTAATGGCCCATTAATCCATTGGGCCATTTGCAGCCCATGTTATCTTTCAGCCTTCTCAGGGCCCATTTATTCTTGGGCTCATTTCCAGCATTCGGTTACTTATGGCCCGTTACTGCCATTTTCTGCTTGCGGGCCAAATTCAGCCCGTGGTTACAGTCGACCCGTTTGTGGCCCGTTAATACGTTGGGCCATTTTCATAGCGTCATCAAATACAGCCTATTAACGACGGCCTATTATGGTCGGCCCATGAACGGACGACTCCAACTCTAGCCCGTTTATGGCCATAATGCAGTATGTTTTTGGCCCATGTTTGGCCAATCGATCATACGGCCCATCTAAGGCCCATTGATGATACGACCCGTAGAAGGCCCATTGTTTCTACGGCCCGTAGAAGGCCCATTGTTTCTATGGACCGTAGAAGGCCCGTTGTTTCTACGGCTCCTAGGAAGCCCAGTGTCACTACAGTAAATATGTAGCCCATGGCATGTTAAAGGCGGGAAACTACTATAGGTTTAGACCTGCTAATGGCCCAAGATGATTATAGGCCCACGTTTTGGCCCATATGAGTTACGTGCCAGCCACTGAACCTTTCGGCCTAAATTACAGCATACCGACCAAAGAATAAACCTAGACTATACAACAAATAAATTACGACATATTACATCCATTGGGAATCAAAGTTCGCTACATACCGGTGATAATAAAGCGCAACATGACCGCGGATTACATACACTGGGCATCAAAGGTCGCCACCAGTGCATATAAACGCGCCGACAAAAGAATATACAAAATTGAGAGCTCTTGAGAAGGCACTAGACCTGGCAAGCTCGGGCCCCGCAAGCAGTCGAACAAGCTGATGAGACCTCAGTTGTGTCAACGATAGATGATTCATCCCTAGCTGTATGGCACCATAGAGCGCAAGGCAGTCCCCTGACATCTTCATTACATCTTTGACTTCAAGTCGGAGCTGAGCTGAAGCAAGCCTTTCCGCTTTAAGTTGAGACTGAAGAAGTCGAACTGATTGAGGCAGCGACTGCACAGAGGTTGTCTCACACCTGCTAGTGAGTAGCCTCAACTCACTGTCTTCAGCAAGACATGACCTTGGGTTCATCTCGCTGTCCTCAAGATGGTTTGGCTCACTATCTTTCCTAAAGTTCTGCCTGGCATAAGAGATATGACTCTGAAAGAGAAACAAGGAGACACGTAACAGGTTTCACAATTATATAAGCAAATAAATGGATCTATTCTGCATAAGGAACATGTTTTTACAACTACAATTTAAAACTAGTAGTTGTTGCAAACATCCAATCAGATGTAAAAAGCAGTGGAGGAAATGATGCCTATCTAAATCTATACTAGAACAAAGATTGAAGGCTTGAGAAGGATGAACTTACATTACATGTTAACACGGGATGGACAAAGCCCTTCTCCATGTTGATGGAAAGATAATTCAATAAATTCCCCAAAGAAAATTCTTTATAAGCGTTGCCATTATTCAACATTTTGCAAAGAGTAAATATAGATCAAATAATATTGGAAGAAATAGAGGATAATGAAGATCAGGTGCAGACTGATGATGCATAATCAAATAGCAATTAATTAAGTACAACGTTACAAGGCAAAAGGTACTGACAAGAGGAATGCAGACATCAACGTGTGCAGTGGCATTGGCTTTATTCAACATTTTGGTAAGAGTAAATGTCGAGATGATAATTTGGAGAAAGTGGAGGGCAGGGCAGATAAGATGCAGAGTAATGCTAGACAATCAACTATCTCGCGATGCACGTACAGTAATACCTCCACCGTCCGTTATTAGTTGTAGCTCAAATGGATATATCTAGCACTATTAAGTTCTAAATACATCCAATTGATCAACAATTGGGAGTACATGACAACAGGTACTTACATGAGCAATCCAAAACTTCATAACCATTGTGTTAATTCTACATTTATCTAAGAGTAAATGTAGATCTTATAATTTCAAGCAAAGGGAGGATAAAGAAGCGAACATTTACAGTGATGCTACATAATCAAACAACAATGAGTGTAAGTATGCTCACAAAGGGCAAGAGGTACTGACAAGAGCAATGTAGAGCCCAGTATTGTCTTGAGATCCTATGATCCTTTGAGCAAGGAGATTCATGTCAAATTAGTTCTCATACAAGAGAGAAGGTAAGGCACATGCAGAAATTTAGGAGTTCAAATTCTGAATTGATATCATAAACATTACCTGACGCTAGGCTGTCAACAGTTCAAATA
The DNA here is from genome assembly GCA_902687465.1 of Secale cereale. NCBI lineage: Eukaryota > Viridiplantae > Streptophyta > Magnoliopsida > Poales > Poaceae > Secale > Secale cereale. Next base: position 644,656,251 of record LR738710.1, read on the forward strand.
GGGGTTTGGCCACTGGAGTAGGGGTAAAGTCTGTTACAGTTGGGCCAGTGTTTTTTGTGGCTGCTGATCTATCTGATTTAATAGGTATCACTACCTTTTCCAAATACCTAGTTTGTACTCCTTGAGGATCTGCAATCACCCTCTTCCTTTTGGACATCTATTACGAAAGAACAACATTTGACTGGAAAAACATAGTATGACGACACATGGAATAGGTACAGAAAATGGATAGGTATGGCATATACTCATATATGATGCTTAAACTAAGCAGATGGTGTAACAAAGTAGAAGTAATGCAAGAGGTCAGATGCAAAATATGTGCGACCAATATAACCTTGCCAAGTTAGAGCATGCACCTTGATGGGTGAATAAGATAGGCCATCCTCAACCATGCCAAGTTTGTTAGCCAGTGGATTGTTCCGCAATATTCCTCTCATGTGCCCATTCTCATAATCATTTTGATAATGTTCAATACCTGACATGCATGAAAACATAAAAACAAGTGAGATTATCTTTGTAATGCAGAAGTGATTCTAATCCAATACTTCCTCCCTGTAAACCCCTTTGTGCTATCTTTGTAATTCTTCTAAGAGGTGCCATGCATGCAGTAATTTGGTGTATGCATTAATATAATGTGGCCTACTACTCAAAATATGAGAGGTCCAAAAGTGATGATACTTCACAGATGACAACATCAACATATAGTAAAGAAGAACAAGTCGACCTGACCTGACAGATTCAAAATATACTAAGGGAGAATAACTCGACCTGACTAGCCGACCGCAAGAGAAGAGGATCATCTTAAAGAAGAGCAGAAGAGAAAGTAGATTGAAGATATTACAAGTCTTTCTATACAATATCGGTTGGCCACCCATGATGAACCAGAGTGCACAGAGAAATACTATTCCTTCCAGTCTCTCCATATGTGGCTCACATGCATTTCGAAACTAAAGTAGGAACATTTAGCTGACCAAATAAACATCTCTCGGTTTTACTAATATCAACATAATATCATATTTGAATTTGTACAACTAAGCTTGTTTAGCTCGATGGGTCGAGCAGTGCTATTACGACACGAACCACGTAGGCTGATCGTCGTCATCATAAAATGGGGAAACCGTAAGCATGCTGAGTATAGTGTTGACCGTGGTAGTGGGATGGCAGATCTGAAGCTGAAAAACCGCGCAAAGGGTAGTTAGCAACCGATATTTGCTTAGAAATAACAACTAAGATTTGGTATGGACAACAAAGTACAGTCTACAAGTGACAAAGAAATGCAATTCTGTTGTCTCTCTATATGTCGCGACATGCATTTGGAAACTCAAGTGGGACCTTTAGCTAACCAAATTAATGTGTCTGTTAACTAATATCAGTATCATATCACAATCATATTTGAAAAACTAAGCTTTGGAATTTTGAGTGTTGTGTTGTTTAGCTTGAAGGGTGGAGTAATGCTAGTATGACAGAAAGAACCTACGCAGATCATAATAGAGTAGATAAAAGGGGAAAACCCTAAGCATCAAGAGTAAAATCAGGAAAGTGGAACTAGCTGGACCAGTGGGTGGCGCACATGCTTTTCGAAATGAATATAGGAACATTAGGTGACCATAAATGTTCACTAATTTAGTAATATGAGCATCATATCAGATTTGTATTTCAACACGTAAGCTTTGGAATTATGAGTGGCATGTTGTTTCGCTTGATGGGTTGAGGTCTTGAGGAGTAGTGCTAGCATGACACGAAGCCGTGAAGCACCTACGATGATGGTAGTGAATCTAAAGGGGGGAAACCATAAGCTTTACGAGTATAGTGACTGTGACATGGTGGATCTAAAGGTGCAAACCGGACAAAGCTACTTCACCACCAATGTTTGCATTCAACTAGCCACTACGATTTGGTACGGACAAGAAAAGTATAGTAAACAATTTAAGATCTATTTTCCGGCTGAGATCAATAACTTAAGAACATATGGAAGAGTACCACCTCTCTTGCAACGCCGTGTAGGCCCCTGCTAACACGTTGAAGGTGTTGCGGGTGCGATGGTTGTCGGCGGCGGGGAAGAAGACTTTAGATGGCAGACGGCTGGGTTGGGGGGTAAATCCTTTTTCCGTGGACAAGGCGGTCGTAGGAGCGGCAACGGGAAAGTGGACGACGGTGCCGATGAAGCGAGACGAAGCGATGAAATGATCCTGGTCCGGCGCCGTGGATGAGAGACGTCAATATCTTGCAGTGGACGACGGGGTAGGGGTAGCAGCTCCGGCAAGGTGGAGGATGGGGTGGCGGACGGAGGAGGCTGCCCGCAGTGGGGAGGTTGTCGTGGCGTCGACGGTGTATGAATGGGGAAATGGAGGGGGGTCTCAAACTTTGGGACGCGCTTGTCTAAAATGTGGCAAAGTTATGAACTTATCCCCTGTTTAAAATTTTGGACATAACGTCGGTTGGGGATAGGACGGTAATCTCGCATCTCCCAAATATTTTTCGGTAACAATTTCGGGCGAGGAGAGGGTGTTTTGCCGCCCACGGTTGGCGCCCATGGTGTAGGCTGACAGGTATGGCCATTGTGTCACGTCTGAGGGAAGTTACACATCTACCCCTATTTAAAATATTAGCCTACATCGATTTCCGACGAGGAGAGTTTGTTTTGCCGCCCACCGTGGATGAATGGGGAAATGGAGGGAGAGACACATGTCTTTCAGATGATCTTGAATCAAATGAGTTTTGCCACCCATGTTTGGCGGCCACCGTGTCAGAATGAGCTCAGAGGGCGTCGTGTCACGTCTGATTGAAGTTACTAGTCTACCCCTATCGACAGCAGTGTAAATCCGGTCGATAAGGATGTCAAGTGTCAGTGGTAGACAGTAATTTCCATCTCGCAAACACTTGCTTCGGGCAGCCCACAAATGATAGTGGGTGTTTAGCCGCTTCATTCAAAACATGGGAGAATTAGCATTCACGTTTGCCCTCGGCCCTAGCAACTAAATCCGAATCCAATTTTTATTCAGTTACGAATATCCACAGATAATTCTACGTTTTGTTATTTATTTCTTCAAAACCACAACAAAAATTTATTCCACCTTTATGTATGATTATGATTTAGAAATGACGTGATCCTCGAATTCAGTAGGTTGGATACACTTTGAGTCAAACAGTTATTTCATTCAATACAATATGCTCACACGAAAAATAGTTCACCTTATGTAAATCATACAAGTATTGAGGATTACCTCACCTAAAAAATCCGGATCATTACAACACATGGACAACATAGGGGGTGTTACAATATAATCCATTCAGAGACATGACACAACATGCAAGTTCAATAATCTAATGACAATTTCAACTGCTATCTAAAGAAGAACTGGGATTACCCTGGGCTTCAGATAGCAGAAGTAGCATGACCTCCTCCGTCTTGAAATGCAACATTCTTACTTCCTCCAATTCTTGGGTTGCTTGCATAATGCGTGCAACTAATTGCATAATTTCCAGCTTCAAGATCGAGATTACCTCATTCATGGCAGCCACACCATCTCTTTCTGCCTCTAGTAGAGCCTCAAGAACTATAATATCTGTGCTCAGACTGCTCCGGCGGTGTTTCCTCTGAAGTGCTACCATCTGGTAACATGGATGGTGCACTACTTCCACAAATAGATTATGGGGTTGTACATTGTGTCCTAGTGTGAACGGCATCCTGAAAGGTTTCTGCTGGACATAAGTAAGAGATAGTTATCGCATAATCCAGGCAGTAAGATTACATGGTAAACGACATATGAATTATTGCCGAGCATGGCAAGCTATATTTAAATGGTTCGAAGCAGCATCAGCCGAAAAGAAATTAAAATGGTAAGATAAAACTAGGCATGTAAGTGGCAAATAAACGACATCCGCCAGTCCCATCTAGTTAGTTTTTGCTAGCTCCCTAGTTTATTTTCCTCAAAAAACAAAAACTCTTTTGAACTATCATACCACTAGTGGACTTTAATCAGGATTAAACGGGACCCAGTTGACATCCCTAGTTGAAAGGGAGTGTACCACCGCTATATTTAAGTTGCCAAGGCATCTAAGCAGTTCAAATAATCTAAGAACACACTTAACAGTGTGTCCTCATATAAGCTATGAAGACAGTCTTGTGATGAAGTTCAGAGGAAAAGTTAAGGACTCAAATGAACTAGGCATGCATTTCTTTACGATAGTACAGCAGGCACAGCTGACATATTGGCCAACTCAGGTATAGCGTAACAAGTAACGAACAAGCATTCAAATCAAGCAATACTGCAAAGCAGACAACTGAACTATTTGTTATTCTATAGGATTACAGGTTGAGGGCACAAGCCAAGAAAGCAGCCCACACGCATTACATTTCACACGTACTAAAACACACTGGCTTACCATATGTTGCTGTGAAGCCTCGCTGCTATTGCAATGTTCTTTGAAGATATCGTCAGAATCCCGTGGTTGCAAATCTACTTGTTGTAGTTTATTCTGCACCCTCTATTTATGTAAAATTAATTTTAATCGCATGCACTGGTTCGAATTGATCATCAACGGTTCATCTAAACTAATGAAAGAAGGTTGTGTGCATACACGACAATATATCTGCTTCCCTCTATTTTTATGCTTGTTTGAGGTGCCAGCCCCAAAAGAACAAATATTTTGCTTCATGGGGTTGGCAGGTCCATAATTAATAGAAGCATCAAATTAGTCATGCAACTTGGGAAGATCAAGAACACACAAAAAATTAATGAACAGAGGCTCGTAGCAGTGATGTAATAGCTAGCATCAGAAAATGTAGGGTAAAACAAACAAAAACAAGCGGAACCACATGCTAGTTTGCTGATGTGTAATTAAGCATAGAGAACATGAAGCAGTCTGATGGAACGAACAGGTGGCATCAGAACGACACCATTATCATCAATATAGCATGCAAGAAGTAAAATAGTAGGCAGTGATATCTAGGAAGTACAGTAATACTTAGGACAAAACTAAAGCATATTAACTATATGTGCACTGGTATGTAATTTAGCACATGTAACATGTTCACTGCCAGAAGTATGGCCCTACTCGTGCAAGCAGAATAATGTGTCTCATGAAAAACTAAATGATGCCCTGAAGAAATTCAAAGGTGCGGTGCTTATGCTAAGAAAGTGAACGTAGGCGCCGGCCATTGGATAATAGTACCTGATTCTCGGCGGCGTATGGGTATCGTTGGCATACTTGATGGCTAAGGATCGTCGATGGTGCTCGTGTTGTGGTTGAGTTTGGGCCGGCTGTCGCCGTCGCTGAAGTGGCTCCGGTGCTACGGTTGCGGCGCCTGTCGACATACAAGAAAGCTCATCTGTGGTAAGTGAACAGTTGCACGATAAAGAGAAAAACCAAAGGAGTACAGATCGAAATAACCTAATGAGGCTGCGGCGTCGGTAAAGCATGGCCAGTGGAGTTGAATATGGCGTCTCTGGAGCGGGTCCGGTGCAGTGGACGAAGGCTTCGGCGGGCGCGTTGTACAGTGCTTTCGGTGAGGCGGATCTGTTGCGGCGGACGAGGGCTTGTATGAAGGGCCAGCGAATGGACGGACAAGGGAGTCAGTGAAGGGCCTACACTGTGGTGGACGAGGGCGCCGGTTAAGCATATCCGGTGCGGTGGACCATGATGGCGGTCAAGGAGATCTGGAGCGGTGTAGAAGCTAGTCACTGAAGCGGCTCAGATGAAGTGGTGAGTTGGCAGTTGGGGGTTCCAAGGTGCGGAAGGTAGATCCGTCTGGGTGTGAGGTCCACCGCTACGGCGGAGGACTAGATTCGGCGGCTTGCCGTGGTTGGGGGGGGGTCGGGGAGGGGAAGGGGATGGGCTCTGGGATGAATGTTGGGGGCAAAGAGGGGAAAACAATGGAGTTACCAAAGCAGCCCTTTTCCGTTCATGTGGCAGGGGTAAAACAGGAATCACAGGGCTAAACTTTCGGGCGCGGGATATTTCTATGTGAGCGGGAACTTTGAAAGCTATTGGTGCCTGAAATTATATTCTGCTCTTATACGGCCAACTATGATATCATGGCCGAGAATTTGTTTGTTTTGCACGCAAAAAAGTGGAAGTTTTGAAAATCATTGTCTCCAACTCGAAACTTAGATTGTCCATTCAATTCAAACATGGATCATTTAGCTACTACAAGCAAATACCATCATATGGTCCAACTCAAATGAAGTTCCTAATGTGTTTATCCTAAATATGGTAACAAAAGCAAAAATGTGTATGTGTATGAATAAAGTGGATGATTATAAAGTTTGAACATGCATGTATGTGTATATATCTAGGTTTGATATATGAAATTGAAATCATGAAATCCCGGCTTAAAAATGTACCTCCGTTTAAATGAATTACAAAAGCTAATGATGGAGTCGAATTCCAAAATTCTGGTTTGTAATTCTCATAGTCCAAACTGTGAAACAAATTGATCAACCTTGAGTGCACATCATGAAATCCCGGTTTGTAATTCTGGTACATCAAAGTATATCACGCATGTTCAAAAGTATCGTTTTCTCATAGTCCAAACTGTGAAACAAATTGATCAACCTTGAGTGCACACACTATTGACCATGTATATCTCAATTACGCTAAAGTCCCTCAAATATAGATACCTCACTCTTTATCTGAAGCCAACCCCCTTCCCCCCCCCCCACACACACAGAGAAGTCGTTCTCTCCCCCAAACACCAACACACGAGCACATTAACACCCCTCTCTCTTCTAAAGTCTGGACCCCAATATAGGTCTCTATCACTTTGTCGCTTGGGCATGCACACATATCTTCCCCCACTCTCTCGCTAGGTCACCCGGCATCTCTCTTTCCCAAACACACGCACTATGTAGAGTGTATCTTTCCCATACACACAAAATGTCGCCCCAAACGTCTATCTCCCTAGTTATGTGGTTCTCGACACTCACCGCACACACCACCCCCACTGCAAAACAAGCACACTTTGTCTCTTTGTGCACCACTCTCCTCTTTCTATTTCTCCCACATGCGGACCCACCCCAGCTCCTCCATGTATACATATATGTCATGACTCTTTCCATACCTCCCTAATTTATCATCATTCTCGATCTCACACATTGTTCTCTACACCATCTATTCTAGATCTCTCATGAAGTCCCTATCACACAAACGATGACTCGCTTCCCTTGTGTCTCCGTACATAGGCCAATTTCAAACAACATCAACATTCTCTCCCTATCTATACGTCATTTATGGACACAGACGCCCCCTCTCTCGCCCTCTCTCTCTCTCTCTCTCTCTCTCTCTCTCTCTCGCAAACACGCTCAACAAGGGTTTCCCCATGAATAACTTACCGTCTATTCATCAACAGTCATGGCAGTACGACGAACACGAGACATGAAAAAGAATAAATCTACACGTGCTTAGACTACCTAGTATGTCTACTAGGACTAGAGCAAGCCAAAAAGTCACCCCCTCCTTATCGGCGATGGGAAAACCTTTGTTTTACACAGTCCAGAAGTCATTGTGCTAAGGCCTCACATTCTGAGGCGTTGAATAGAATGTAGATGCTAGCCTACGGAAACAAGTATCGATAATACGTTTGTATCTCTATACTTATATTTCTTCTCTTATAAAAAAACCGAGTTGGTGATGATGGTACGCGTGCCATCTTGCAATATAGACCGTCTGATCTATATCTAACTGATAGAAATGAAACTAAAAGATACCCGCACCCCTCTCCACATTTGCAGACAAGGCCTTCCCTCGTTCATCCTTATCTCCAACAACCTGATTGTTAAGCAATTAAGAAAGGAAGCCTCTGGAACAAACTGGCCTGGTGGCCGCTGCCAGCGTCGTCAATCCCCATGCCTCCGCTCAGTCCGACCACCAATCACCACCACGCCCCACTCCTCTTCACCTTATCTCCTATTTCTCGAGATATCATTAGTTTTTACACATGGGATTACTCCCGCATGGGTCAATCACAATGAGTGTTTTTATTAAAAAATGCATCTTGATGTTCCGTGCAATGCACAGATCTTGCTAGTACTCCTACAGAAGACTAAGTTTGTGATGATGGTGTGTCTGTCATCCGTCATTTGTGACCATTAGATCTACATCTAACGACTGTGAGGTAAGTTGTTGCCTATTCTCACAAACATCCCACTTGCCTACCAATTTGCAAAAAAAAACATAATTAGTATCTTAAAACCAACCACATCCCTCCCTGACCTCACCCAAACAGCCCAAGGAATATATTCTAATTGAAAGATAATATATCTCTAGTGATACATGTATATCAAAATTAGAGTGTTTTGTATCAAGTTCGTGAATAAGTATTATTCTAATTATAATTCATTGCAACACACATGAACATTGCTAGTATTTCGAACCATGCAAAAAATTTCCCTAGTATTCCATAGTTTCGAGTTGTCCATCATGATATTAGTCACTCATGGTTGATATTTACTTTCAATCATGTACACATATGCACTATGTAACTAGCCTTGCTTATTGGGTTCCAAAGCTTAACTTTCACTCCTACTTACAATATGTAGAGTATTTAACAAAAAACTACCACTTTCAACCAGCCCTAGGAAGAATCTATTGTACAAAAAATAGCAAAAACATACCCAAAATTTCTTAATCCACGCCAAAAACTACTACCTACCAATTAGGTTAGTTTAAACTCATTAATGACAGGGTTGGCCCACACATCTGTGCTGACGAGGCAGCTTAAACCAACACATTTTGTTTGACCGTTGACACAAGGGACCCACATCTGACCTTCTATCATGTTATCCCTCCCAAAAATCATTATTTTTCCTGAACATTACTTCAAACAATACTGATGCATGTTCGTCGGTGGCGCCGGTGATGAGCGAGTTGGTCGCCACTCCGCCAGACAGGCCGGACGCCGCGCTGGCCTCTGCACGAGTTGGCAGGCAGGCCCGAGCGTGACTCACGAGCGAGCAAGCCGCCGCGCTGGCCTTCGCTCGAGCCAGATAGCTGGCCTTACCGCGGCACGCGCAATCAAGCCGTCGTGTCGCCGTGCCAATCTAGCTAGCAAACCTTGGAGTCAAGCAGCTGGACTGAGCTATCTTGGCTAGCTAGCGGCCACGAGCGCCGGACGGAGCTGGCATCCGGTCTGCCGCAAGATGGGCTCCGCACCGCCGACGGTTTTGACCTCGCCTTCTGCCGGCGGCGGTAGCTGTGTCCCATGGCCGAGGATGACTAGGTGGACGGGCCGGATGTAGGAGGTCACTCGGGGATTTTTGTGCAGACTGACATGTAGGTCCCACAAGTCATAATGCCCGGTCGAATAGAAGGCGTTGACTTAATGGGCGACATGGGCCATGTTTGCATAATCTAAGTCAGAGGTTAGATTCTAACCCTGAACTAACTCTAACCAAAGTGGTGTTTGGATGGCAGGGTTAGATTGACAACAAATGTCTCCAAACAGGGCCATGGGTTGAAACGTGCCTATAACGACACTTTGTAGAGTAGTTGCTTCTTGGTAGGGCTGGTTGGTAAGAGCGTGTACAATGGTTGATAAGTTAGTCTTATCTTAGGTCTGGCACGTATGCAAGTGGTAGTAGTTTCTTGGCATTATTAGTGGTTTTTTGCATTATTAGGGGTTTCTTGTAAGGAACAATGTACTACTAGCGTCAAAAGGCGATTCTAGGTTGCGTTGTACTCCAACGAGTATTACTATTGGTCGCGGGAGTGTATACCTCGTTTTGTGGGTTCGATCCAGGCCGAATGCATGGCGGCCTTTTTTTAAATAGTAACTTCGCTGCGAGCCAATATTTTACACGGGTAGTTTGAGTTTTTAAGTCAAACGGACGTGCGGCACCACAATCTGGGTGCACTGGATAGCCTAGCCACGTGAACGGGTTTTCCTTCCCAACATCTCGTGGCTCGCATGCTCGCCCTAGCCGCACCTTGCTTGCAGCTTCCTCATCAGCTAGTAGCATATTTAAACTAGCGCCTCCCAATTAAGCCCGAGGAGCCGGAAAAGACTGGCAGGGCATTGGGAACTATGCAATATGGCTCTGTGCGTAAAGTGCTCTAATACTACTCTATAGCTTGTGGCGTTACACGCATGAACTTCACTCAATTATCGGCTCTACTATAAGAGAAATTCCTCTTGACGTGTTTTTTTGAAACGGAGGCGAAAGCTTTGCTTCATCTCATTCATAAAGAAGGAACTACTATTAAAGTTCAACGAGATCCATTACACCTCCACAAATGGAAGCGAAAATGCTAGTCTCGCATTATCAAATAACTCAAATGTTCTGCCCCCGCAGTAACCGTCGCTGATAAACAGGCTGCTAGTGTGTGCGTGAGAGGAGCGGCTGAGTAGGCCAGCTATGTGAGAGGAGCGGCTGAATAGAGCACCTAGAATACCCACTAGGCCACTACGCAGGTGTACTTTCCCTCCATTGATAGTACAGCGATGGTTCTAGAGAACAGTAGTACCCTCCACTTCCAACTGTAGCTCCTTGGCCCTGAGATTCAAGAGTTCAAAACTGGTGCACTATACTAGAAGTACAGTACATAGCACTAGTAGTACCCTCGCACTACTAGTTGAGAAAGTATTACTAGTACTGCTACAGTACGAGTACGTACTACTCCGTCACATAATGTAAGACGTTTTTTGAAACTAGTTGGCGTGTACAAAAAATAGCAAAAACATACCCAAAATTTCTTAATACACACCAAAAACTACTAGCTAGTGCCAAAAATTTCTTACTAGTGCTATTATTTACAGTATAATGCAATCCCATAACGTCCCAGAATGCTAGTACTAGTAGTAAATAATAGCATGACCCCTTTGCTACAGTTGGAAGGAACGATCTACAGATGGAAGGGACAAGGCCCTGCAGTTACTACGCTCTTATCCCCTCCTCGCCAGTTCCCCTCCCCCAGAAGAGAAGGCAGTTCGTCGCTGCTCCCATGGATTCGCCAGGCGGTTCTTCTCCTCGTCGGGGCTGGGAGACCTTGGATGACGATCCTCTGGGACAAATCGCATGCCGCTCCGACGTCCTCACCGTTGCAAGACTCGATGCTTCCTGCACCAACTTTTTCAAGACGGTGCTTAAAATGGCTTGGGAAAAGGACATGCTTGTTGGTCTTCCATGCGTCCTCAAGGAGAAGGTTCTTCTATGGGACAATCCTTCGAACAGTCCACCGCTCCCTGACCATCGTTGCATGTTGACTCCGCTGGAGTGGCCGACGTTGAGAGGTAGTCGGATTTTGTCCGATGAGCAGGTCAGTAATGGAGTTTGATCATGTAGTACTTAGTTATTCCATTTCCATCACGTATTTTTTCCGCTGCCCACCGTCTTATATATAAGTATGGGTCCGTGCCAACAAAGATTGGATTGCATACCTCTGGCCGGATACCACCATCATTTTGCACAACATCCACAGCAGTGCGGCCGTTCCGGTAGACCCCTTCTCCACCATTGGGATCGGCCTTCCGGACTGGCTAGGCTTGAATACGTATGATGATGCCTACATGAGATTGAAGAAGATAGCAATTGCGAACCCGCCGACAAAGCGACGCGACTACGACAATAACTATCTCATTGCGGTGTTCGACATAAGGATTGCCATAAATGCAAGAGGCAGTAACGACAGAGGCTGGCGCATGTTGGCGGTGGCAGATTTGTACCCCTACACGTTCGAAGCCGTCGTGAGCCATCTAGGCTGCATCTTCACGGTGACAAGCCAGGGGACTTGTTTCATCTGGTTACCATCCTATGGTACGGGACATTACAAACGGAATGCACAAACCATCATTTGCATCCCTAATGGTACTCCATTATTTTGCAGGGACCAGTCATCCCGCGATCAAAATAAGATCGCCGATCCCGGATGTGCATTTGCATCCGCGATTCGGTCTAACCTCGAACCTTGTAGCTGACTTTGGCATATTGGGATCAACTATCTTAGCAGTCGTTACCCATGGTACCACTGATGTGCAACATGGTCACACAATCTACCACGATCGGACCGTCACCATCTACCCAAGTATTCCATTTTTTAACCCTCTCGCCTTCTCTTTCATTGTTGTACTAGTACTCTACTTACGTACTAGTAGGAGTACTTTTTACCTTGGAGGACATGTATAGCTAGCTAGGCCCTTAAAGACTTGAACACACTAGTTGTCACCATTTTTTTCCATGTCTTACTATCTCATCCATGTAGCCAAGAGTGGCTATATATAATAAGCCGGTTATTTTACTTCCTCTATACTGGAGTAGTACTATTTGCTGCACAGTATTACTGACCGCCATATTTAGCACAACATTATTATGCATGGACCTTGACTATGTACGTCACCATGTGTCCAGATCTGAGATGCCGCGTGTACCAGATGAATGGCGCCGAGTTCGACCCCCGTGATGCTACGTGGGTGCCGAGGAACAATCTTGGAGAGTACTCGCTTTTCATTGGGGACAGCTACCCCATTATGAAGCGGATGCCACCTTCCGTGGACGACACTGAAGGCCTGCCATTCATGTAGCATGGTTGTGTCTTCAGTGCGCACCACCGGATGAACGACATGCTGGGACACGATATCCCTGATTTATGCCGCTTCAGCTTGGATTAGTCTCCATCATGTGGAACCGGACTAGAAAGCTGCGACAATGATTCCCGTTGCCCACCGCTATGGATCATGCCATCCATGAAGAACACCTGGGACTAGAACCTGGAGGAGGACATGTAGCCCATCTATAACGTGTAAGTGGAGTACGGTAAATTGTGAACGGTAGCGCTATGAATATATGTAGACTAGTCGTGCACAAATTTATCACATGAATTGGAGATGAACTTGTGTGTCATACTGGCATTTGTCCTTTAGAATTTATTACTAGTAAATGTGTTATGTGTACGTGCAACTTGTGTGGTTGTTGCACGGGCTCCAACATGCTCTTTGAGAAAAAAAGGTGGCACAACTTTGGATATACGTGACGTGGCGGCATCATACAGTAGCATCGTTCGCTATAGTTGTAGTATGCTCCTACTAGGACGACAACTCCTATAAAACCTTGCGCTTGGCTCTTTGCCTCTTCGGGAGGTTTAACAGTTCGTACTCGTGTGAACCTTGCACTTGGCTCTTCGCCTCTTCGGAAGGTCCAACAATGATGATACTACAGTACACATTATACTTCTGGCAATCTGACACTGTTTGGACTGCTGCACGTACACCGCGAGGGCGAGGGCAAGGGAGAGGGAGAGGGTTCTGTAGTCAAAACCCTCTCCTCGTCCTGCGAACCACCGTGCGCGTGGGCGAGGGAGAGGCGTAGTAAGCAAGCTTCTCCTCGTTTGGCGAGTTGATGGGACACATCAAAGAAGTACTAGTACTAGTCCATACTGCGCCCTTTCCGCTTAATATGGCTTAATTTGAAACGAGAAAAATACACTGGCGGTCAACGTATGTAACAATACGCTCTTTATGGTCACTATATATAGTTTTGCGGTGATTATATGATCACTAGCTCGTCGTAGAGCACCGTATTACACCCTACTGACCGTCCACATAGTCGACGTGGCACTTTGTTGACTGGTTAAATTGTCACCTAGTTTTTGGGTCCCACCTGTCAGTTGGCAGTGCAAAGAAATCAGCTAAAAAACAAAGAGTGTAGTACATCTACACTTCCAATGCATTTAGCATTTAATCTAAATCGATATTGATTGACTAATGCACCAACTTGTGCTCTAGGTATAGGCTACATGTCTATCCTTAATTACATCATGCAACGACCTTCATTTAATCTTCTTCTGTCAATGGTCGCGTGCACACATAAGTCTGTTACTTTAGGGCGTTAATTATGCCCTGGTCAATGTGTAAATCTCTAAATGTACAGTCTTTCACGGACGTCGGAAGTAGGTTGAGCACTTGAGCGTGAGCGTGTGTGTTGTGTCGTGTGCTATGTGCCGCAAGGGTGCGTGAGTGTTGCGTGCGTCCATGTGTATGTGTGAGTGTTGAATCTTGCATGCATGCATGGGGCTTACTCCCTCCCATTGACATGTTCATATTTCAAGCTTCCTCTGTTCCCTCCATATGGTGATACTCCCTCTGTTCCCAAATACGGAGTATTTGTCTTTCTAGAGATTTCAACAAGTGACTACGTACGGAGCAAAATGAGTGAAGTGAGCATAGAGGCATAGGGATAATGTAGAAAGGAAGTCTTCGCGATCCATTATTCCCCATCTGGGTCAGAGAGAACTATTAAACTAGTGTTCGCAGTGAAGTGACAATATACGCTGCAGCAGATGGGACACTTAATTAGTAAGCTGAACTAATGTGTTGGTGTTACTAAATCAGCCTTACCCGGTACTGCCATCATGTTTGCCAATAGAGCACACTTCTATCCTCCATTAAATGACATATGGGCCCTCTTGTGGTAGACACATATGTCATCGGGGGAACTATTTACACTTCGAAGGACGGTATATCCTGGTAGTAGAAGTAGAATTGAGATTTAATGCACTTTCTTCCCCGTCTTCCACTCCTCTTCCTCCTCTCTTCTTCTTCCTCCTCTCTTCCCCATCGTCAGCCGCACACCATTCCCCCCCGCTTTCAACTCGCCCGCCCACGCTATCTTCCTTGGTAGATTGCATGTACCATATCCCCCCCGCTCACTGCTCGGCCACACGAGGAGAAGCTTCTTTGCTCGCCCGCCCGAATCCACTTCTCCGCTAGCTCGCAGGCACCGAAAACCCCAATGGCAGAACCGACTCACATGTAGAGCCGCGATTGGAATTCCCTCCCCAATGTTCTCTTGGAGCAGATCTGTAATCGTATGGACCTACTCAGCACCGTCCGTCTGGCCGCATGCTCGGTGTCTTTGTACCATCTACTCGTCTGCAACCGTCCGGCTCTTTTCAAGACACCCTGGTTGCTGATGCCCGATCCTCGCAGGTGGCCCAGACACCGACTTGATGATCCTACGGAGGTTGCCGTGGTGCCCCTCGACATGCTACCACTACCCGTACACCTGTCCTTCATGCGCGGCCACTACTGGGTGGGCATGAAGGCCAACTGGATCGTCCTCATCCACCAATCCGGTAGTCTGTGGCGTCTCATGGATATCTACACCCAGCGAGAGATCGCCCTTCCATCTTTGGATACCGCCGCTATCGAGCCTCGCGGCCCACCGGACACTCCTGCCTACTACGCATGAGACGCGTTGAGCTTTTGGCTCGACCTCTGTTTGCTGAAGGTTGTAATCTGCGAAGTACCCACACCATCGGAAGACTACATGGATTACAAGCTCATTGCCGTGTTCAACATGGGATTAGTCTATCTGGAATCCGGTCGCCATACATGGTTATGGCTCATCGTCGATCCTCTTTACCTAACACTTCTGTCTAATGCTATAGTGCATGATGGCATCGTTTATGCGGTCGACGCACAGATTGGCTGCCTATACTGGTGGAATCTATCATCGCGTAATTGGTATATCTCATCTCATCTTTACCTTAAGAATACGATTGCATGTTCATTGTTTCAAATGTAGAATATATAGTATGCCTATAACCACATCATTGCTATATGTTCCTCTCATTTACTAGATTTTTATGACCAGACATGTTATTGTTAGAGTTGATATGAGAACAATTGGTATCTAATGATTGTTAGAATAGATATTATGAGTATAACCTCATAATTGCAATATGTTACTCTCATTTCCAGGATTTTTATAACAACACATGTTATTGCTTAGAGTTGATATGATAACTGTAGTAAGTGCTATGGTAAAATTTGAGTAGGCCCTGTCATATCTGTTTTCCTCTCATTGTTACATGAGGTTTGAACCATGATATGTTGCTAGAATATGAAAGCCATTGGCTTATGTTTTTTAACTTGAGGGTATGATTATGACCATGACATTGCAATTCTCTGTCCATGATATGTGTCCCTGTTATAATAATCTTAATTACACACATACTCTGAACATGATTGTTTATTTTTGTCCTTTTGGTCTCCAATTTGAATTGTTGCAGCAGACGCAAATGCGCTGGCCTTCATGATTCCAGGACCTGGAATCATACCAGCCGATGGGTGGTGGTTTATCGCTCGTTCAGCTGACGGTGGTCATTTGATGCTCATTTGCAGGTACGAAATTGACCAAACCATTTCATCAAACCACATGCAGTACAATGCCTGGGGCATTCGCGACATTGATGGCTATGGCTGCTTCGTGTTCGAGAAAGATCCCAGCTCCGTTGGGCCAGGCGTGTTCAACTAGAGGCGAGTTTACAACCTCGGCAACCACTCCATGTTCCTCGAGCTCAATTATCCGATCATCCGACCAATCATCGATCATATCACCGGCGATGATTACCGTGCTATGCAACTTCCATTCGCTGGGGGGCTGTGTTTACACAGCATTACCATGGGTTTCATTAATCACCATATCCAGATATTCGTCAACACAACTTGTTGCCAGATAATCTTTAGTGTGTGAAACGCATCAAGCTTCCATGCGATGAATGGCTTTTGCAAACCCGACATGCGGTGATGTGGTTCATGCCAACAGAAAATATGCACAATTTGATTCGTACTGATATGTAGACTGAGCCATGTATTCTGCTGCTGTAGCACGACCATCTTTTGTTGGATATTATGTACTGTTGTTAGTTTGAAGCACTCCTCTGGTTTGAAGGATAGATACCTTTATAGGATCAAGTGCATCCTAACTCACATGCGCAGGATGTACTGATAATGATGATGGAGATGTTGTGAAGTATATATATATACATACATACATACATATATATATATATATATATATATATATATATATATATATATATATATATATATATATATATATATAT
>LR738710.1:644673282-644708627 GCA_902687465.1 Secale cereale
TCCCCGCCTCCTAGCGCGCCAGCGCCGCGGCGGCCGGCGGCGACCCCCACCCCTCCCCGCCTTCTTCCGTGCCAGCGCCCCGGTGGCTGGCGGCGACCCGCACCCCTCCCGCCTTCTTCCGCGCCCAGCACCGCGGAGCGTGCGCCAAGCGGCCGGCGATGCAGTCCGTAGGCGACGATATTTCCGCGGAGGCGTTTAGGAAGTGACGCCGCACCTCACTTTCGCCCCAACACCACCTGGGGGATCCGCCGCTGAAGCATCCAGCCTCAGCCATGCATGACAAGGGAAAGGGAACTGCAAGGATGACTACTCCATCGCATTCGTCGTGGATGCGAACTGCAATGGTGCACATCCAGCCTTCTCCCGCAACAATGGCGAAGGTGGAAAAGCGCATGAGTTCTTGCAGCGGAGGTGGACTGCACGCCAACAGCAGCAAGAGCTGCATCTGCAGAAGGAGGGAACTACATATAAGGTAAGAAAATCACATACCAAACCCCCACATCCAGTTTGCAATGCCGTTTTTATACCCATGCAGTGCCCCATCTTGCGTCGACTGCAGTCACATGTGTCTCCAAAGTAGAAAAACAGAAAAGGATACTTCAAAAAATAAAAAACGCTGTATGGATCAAAATTGCAGTCCACAATGAATTAAATATGTAGACCGTTGTGCCTAGAACTGAAGTGCATTGTTTCTTCATGTTAACTAACAGTGCCCCTGCTGTAGAATGACAAATTGAAGTGCAATTTCTTACAGTTGCAAAAATATAATGATATATAGTACGAAAGATGCAGTTCATTTCACTGTTGACGTGCATAAAAAAAGCTTTGGCTTAATACTCTGCAGGTAATTACTATGCCTCAAAAACAGAAGATGCCTCGAATTATTTACGACCCAAAGCCCCTGAACTGCATTGGAAGAGAAGAGTGGGAGATGCGTGGATGGATAACACCTGAAATACCTAGGGGTTTATTTAACACAACAAACAGAACTGCGTACTCCGTGGAGGAAGATGTAGAGGATACAGATGAAAACAGTGAACCAAACATCATTCGAGATGGAGAAGGCAGTGAAACAAAAAACCCGCAGGATGAGGAGGAGGACGACGACGATCTGGTCTTCATGGGGGAGCACGCGCAGAAAATTGATGAGGAGGAGGATGATGACGAAGAGAAAATCATAACAGTTATGCAGAAGGTACACGCGTGTCTTTGAAACATTTGGTCAGCAGATCAGAACGGATGATATAGCACCTCCAGAAGCCGATGTTGAAACCCAGCAAGTTCAGCAAGTCCATGAGCAAACGATTCGTCGACAAAGAGACAGTGGAATTCCACCAAGGCCGCCTACTGCCCAACAAAAGAATCGGAAGCAGAATCAAGGAGAGCCACAAGCAACCAAAAAAGTAAAGTTCTCCACACTCCTACCTCCTCGCGATCCTGAATTACACAGATCTGTTGTCACCCCTCCATGCCCAATAAACATCGGTGAGCTGCAAACATCGTTGGAAGAAAAACAGTACACGCACGTAAGCATCCTTGCCTAACTACTGCAGTTCACTTATTACGCATTCTTTCAGCTTGTGCATTCTCATTAACAAAAAAAACATTCCATATTGTGTGTGTGCAGGATGAGAACATGCTCCAAGACCTTGTGCCTGTGAAAGGTATGTAGTTCACATCACAAGATGCGGCGCGAGAATTCTACAACACGTATGTGAGGCATGCAGGCTTCGGCACACGCAAGAACGGCGGATACAGAACAAACAGATACATCGTGTGCTCAAAAGAAGGCAGAAGCAACGAAACTGTCACAGATTATGACAGAAAGCGAGAAAAAACATCAAAGAGGACTGGCTGCAAGGCGGGAATGAGATTGAAAAAAATAAAGGATGTGTTTGTGATAGCAGAGATTGAGCTCAATCACAACCACAGGATGATTGACAGGCCGGCTATGCTTCTGCACATGCACTCGCATAAGACGGATGATCCGTTGCTTGATAAACTAGTGAAGGACATGCAGAGCGACAACCTCACACACACGCAGATGATGTCAACCCTGTCAAGGATGTCAGGAGGACTGCACTTTATGGGGCGCACCAGTCATGACTTTGTGAATAGGTACGTTCACTAAAACAAAAAACAATATATCGTCTATTTCATGCAGTCCGCTTTGTGCATTTTCTGTATGTCCCTAATGCTGCAAGTATATTATTATTTCGAACTGCAGGAAGCACCAATTCGCGAGGGAGGAAACAGAGGACGATGTGAAGAAACTCCTGGCTTTCTTTGAGAAGATGCAGCAAATAAACCCAGAGTTCTTCTATGATTACGACAAAGATGTCGATAACCGTGTGCGGAACATATTCTGGGCGAACGCGAGCAGCAGGGGATCGTACGAAGATTTTGGAGATTGTGTCACATTTGACACGACCTACAAGACCAACAAGTTCCACATGCCTCTGGCCGTCTTCGTTGGAGTCAACCACCACCTCCAAAGTACAATATTCGCTGTGGCTCTCATCAGAGACGAAACAATAGCGACTTTCGAGTGGGTGTTCCGGATGTTCTTGCGTTGCATGAACAACAAGCGGCCAATCTGCATACTCACAGGTATGCTGAAAAAAAAAGAATGGGTTTAAATAACAATGCAGTTCACTGCCAAGTTTTGTAGTCCATTTCTTACATCCAATGAAAAAAAAAGCAGAAAAAGGATATGCAGTTCTCTCAATAACTCACTGCTTGGTTTTTTTTCAAAAACATGCAGATCAATGCCCCTCCATGGATGCCGCGATAAAAAGTACGCTAATAGGCACGTTGCACAAGTTATGTCGTTGGCATATACTGAAAAAATACAAGGATCACCTGTCCTTGCTGTACAAAGCGTATGAGAAATTCAAGGATGAGCTGACCTCAGTTCTCAACCACCCGCTGATGCCATCAGAGTTTGAACGCGCTTGGCATGAGCTCATGGAAAAGTATAACCTCTAAAATGATGAGATTATGAAGGCGCTCTGGACAGACCGAAAAGAATGGATATCGGCTTACTACAAGGAGGTGTTCTGTGCACGGATGATGTCGACACAGAGAAGTGAAAGCATGAACCGGATCTTGAAGAGGAACTTTGTCAAGGAAAGACACGACCTACACATCTTTGTGTCGCAGGTGGACAGGTGCATCCAGACAAGGAAGGGCGTCGAGCACGCGGAGACCATAGCTAACGAGGTATATAAACAGAGCAAAGTTTTTAAGCTGGATGAGCAATTAATAAAAACACTACTCGCTTTCTTGATTTTTCCTGCGAAAAGACAACTACTTAACTGGTTTTCTTTGTTTCATAGACGGAAATAAAGACTACTACTTAGTTTTGGTTTCGAGGTTCAGCTCTCCAAGATTTGCACCAGGGCGGTCTTTGCTGACTTCAAGCAAACACACTACCGCAGCACTGCATTCAGATCAGAGCAGTCCACTGACAACCCGACGAAATATTTGGTGCACCACTACAATCGGTCTGATGATTTTGATTGGGCAAGACACGAGTTCCAGGTGGTTGCTGATGTGACGAACGGTATCTATGAATGCGAATGCAAGCTGTGGACACACACAAGTAAGTGAGACAGGAAAACAAAAAAATAAGCACAACATAAAACATAATGAAGTTCACTTATTGCTGGTAGCAAAAAAGAGATGAAAAACAAAAAAAAATACTTAGTGAAGTTCACTATAGCACCAGACCCAGGACCTATTTATAATGCAGTTCACAAAACCAAAAAATGAAAAAATGTTGCCTATTTATGTGAAGTTTGCTGGCACGAATAACCCAAAAAAATTCTTTTGTTGCAGGCCTATTCTGCGTGCACATCATTTGCATGTTGGATCAGCTGCGGGTGGACAAGATACCTGAAGAGTACATATTGAAGAGATACACACGGAACGCACGCCAAAATCCAACTTTTGACCGCAGAGACTATGAGCAAACTGCTCCAGATGGGAGTTCGATGTTCTGCCGTAGGAGATTACTTGCAGAAACTGCCATGGACCTGGCGAGCAGGGGTGTCAAATCGGATAGAGGGTACAACAGAGCTTTAGCTGGTATGAGAGAACTCATACAAGAAGTGAACGTAATAAACGAAGAAGAAGAGGCAGAGCAGATCATGCATGCGCGGTGTGAAGAACAAGGAAAGGAGCGCGAACATGCTGCTGATGGTGCAGTTCATACTATCGATGACACAATTCTTCCCCCGCCTGTTTCAAACACAAAAGGGAGAAAGAAAGAGAGCAAATCAGCCAATAAAAAAGCTGCAGCAAATGAAAAAAGCCCTGAAAAAATAGCAGGCCTGAGCCAGAACTGGACAGCGGAGGAAGACCACTTGGGGTAAGGATGTGTAAATCATGCAATAAGATTGCGGGACACAACTCAAGAACATGTAAGGAGAGGCTAAAACAAATCCAGGCTGAAAATGCCACCACAAATCACCGAGCTCACCAGCAAGATGATACGACAAAGAGAAGACTATGTAGCGTCTGCAACAAGAGAGAGAAGCATAACGTGAGAACTTGTCCAAATAGAACAGAAGAAAAAGATGAAGAAGATGACGAAGAAGATGCTGACAGAGAAGAGAACAAGGAAGCGAGCGAAGCTGATGAAACTGAAGAGGAAGACGAGGAAGAAGAAGAAGAAGACGAGGAAGAAGAAGAAGGAGATGAAGACATCGAAGAACCATCATCAAAAACGAAGGGGAGAGACAGAACGTAGCATCCAGCGCGTAGGCAAGCATCGCAGTCGCACGGTCGCGTTACGAGGGGTAATGCGAACAACAAGAGCAAGACAGAAGCAACAACAACCATTGAAACAAATGCAGTGCACAATCTGAGAAGAAGCAGCAGGAAAAGGACGTAGATCAACACATATGCAGTTTTACATTTTTTAAAAATATATTAACTTCATCCTTTATATATATCGTATCGTATATAATATATATAGCTTGTGTTCAGTGGACTGCAAAAAAAAAAGAATTCAACATGTAATACTGAAGTTCAAAAATGAATAGATACAACATATGCCATACATACTTTGTGACCAATGTGCTGCGGGGGAGGGGGGGTATGCTTGATAAAATGCAGTTCTCTTCTATATGAAAAAGAAAATAAGATGAGAATTTCATTCTCAGAATGCGGTTCTCTTCTGTATGAAAACCCTGAGATCGGAATGTCATTTTGAAAATGCAGTTCTCTTCGTCGTATAGAATCTGACATGACCGTGAATCAATACGGAATGTAGTTAGAAAAGAAAAAAAATGCAGAGTCAGACTAGGATTCACGTACACCGCAGTGCGTGCGTGGTGCGTTTAAAGCTTGCAGTGCAGTACGCTTCGAGTACACAGTGCAGTGCGCTTAGTGCAAAAAAATGTAAAAAATTGACCTCTCCCTTAGCAGATACGGTTGATTTTCTGTCTTCTAATACAATCTTTCCAGAATTTTGAAACTCGACGACAAACACGTTGAATTCGTCTTTGCAGTCCCATGTGATAAGGTGAGATGCAGTGCGGATGCATATATTTAAAAAAAACTTGGCTGCTACTCACATGAGACAATGCAGTGCGCTGCGAACATGTTACAACTCACGAGGAGGAGTTGGCTGAAAGCTCCATTATTTACATATTTGCCATTGTCACTGTCTGCCACCAAAAAAAACACAAAAACTAACTAGACCGGTATATACAAAAGCACACAGCATGGTGTGAACAGTTTTGCAGATCGAGAACTACACACAGCGACCATACATTACTGTTTACAGAAAGTTCTGTAGCACACACGAAAAAAATACATCAGCACACATAGAAAAGGATCTGCTATCATTTATGCCTCCTCCTGCTCCTGCGAATCCAGTCTTGGAGAAAAGCCAAGAGAAATGCAGAGATTTCTTAGATCCTCCGGGAACTCGGTGACTACGACCATGTTTTCTGGGTGGAACAGAATCTGGAACAAAAACTCAGCCTTCCAATCTTGAATAACAGCTTCCTGCGATGAAGAAAAAAATAAAATAAACAAATATACAACATCATCTACAAAAAAAACTGACAAAAAAAATATCAAGGAATGAGGGATTATTATTGGGTTAAAAAGAAGATACTTACACTACGCTTTGCGAATTTCACAACAAAGGTTTTGCCGTCGTAATACTGAGCCATCTTCAGAACATAAAAGCCGCACTCGTTGGGGCCCTGCTCAGGGGTGCCCAAATAGCTAGCTTTCTTTGAAACATCGACCCAGTCTACCGACTCTTTTCTCTTGTACTCCTTTTCTCCATAAACCTTCTTCAACAATGCAGTCATCCTGATCATCTGGTGGAAATAAAAAAAAATACACATCACAACAAAATATTGTTCAACACGCGCACGCATGGAAAAAAAAGAAGAAAGGTGAAAAAGGAAAAAATTTACCATTTCAGTGCGGTCGCTGTGGTATTCAGACTTATGCCACCTCATCGTTTGATCAACCGGTCCGTTGTATCTCCTAGTGTCATGAATGTTAAGGGTCTCACGGTGCCTATTCATCGTGTATAGCGAATAATGTTTGTCTTTCATCCGTGGTAACAGAATCTGATTTTGTTTCATCATACTTGTCATGGGTTTGATGAGTGAAAAAGGATTACTGGAAAAAATTGGGAGAGAAAATAAATACAAAAAAGGCTGAACAAAAGCAAATCTGATAACTTACTAATATGCAATCAAGAAGGTTCTCGTCATCTCGAACATAAAGTTCGAACTGCTTTGCTGCATCTTCGACGTTAAACTTGTCGTGGACAAAAGGCAACACAACATTTCCATCTTCATCTCTATTCGCGTGATCATTCATTTGAAGCACATACTGCGTGTGGGTACTTCACAAAAGAACGTTAATGCAGTTCACCTTAAGATGTTCGCTCCGACGCTTAATAAAAAAAACGGATCACGCTTCTCTAAAAACAGTATGCAGTTCAAAAATTCTCACCATAATTTTGTTTCGTTTGAGATGCATGAGTTAAAACACACACAAAAAATGTATGCAGTTCAGTACATTCTAAAAACAAATTATTATACACTATTTACTGCAGTTCACTCGAGCAGAAAAAAAAGAAAAAAAAGAGAAATACCGTGATAAACAAAGGGGACAGCAGAACGCGTTCGCCAGATCGATAAACCACGTTCATACGCTCGTCATTCTTCCAGTACCTGATGATATGATCCATCAATTCCGAGTCCATAAAACCACCTCTGGTGAAAGTTAAGAACATGTAGTCCACAGTCACGGTGTAGACTTCGATAGGATTCCTGTGCATGAAAAGCGCGCACCTGCACAAAAGAAACGGCGAAGGTGGGGGGGTTAGTAGCACAAAAGCAAAAACACAGAAAGAACATTACACACATTAAAAATCAAAAAAAATATAAAAAACTAACGAAAAAAGAACTGACTCGCTGTATTTCTGCCTGAATTGTGTGCTCGTGATGAGTTGCAAGACTTTCCTCATCTCCACAAGATGGCTGAATCTCGCAGGATTCAACTTCTGTACAGGAGATCGAAACTTTGATGGCTTCTGCACAGGCCTCATGTTTGATAGAATTAGTGCCTCGCTGTCCGTCGGACGTTCCACAACTACGCACCTGGTCCTCCTAGGAACTGTTGGTGGCCTCTCAAAATCATCATCACTATCTTTAACATTAGGAGGGCTCGCAGCTTTCTTCCCATGCTTGACATTGACAGGAGATTTCTCAAGAGCTTTTTTATTCGAAGTGCCGGCGCCACTCCTCAACATCTTACACACAGGTTCTTTCACAACCTTAACGGGGGGTTCATCAAGGACAACTTTCTGAATAGTTGGAGTATGAACCTGAGTTTCAAACAAGGAAATACCACCTTGGTGTGCGCCTTCATCAAAGCCTGCACAAAAAAATGGATAATGAGCAAAATGAAAAAGAATCATCAAGTTCCCTCAGGAAAAGTCATTTTAAACACGCGAATGGGGTTCTACTAAAAAGCTTAACAAAAGTAGTGGACATCCCCTCTCTGTACCAATGAAGTTCACTTAATAAAAAAGGTGTGGGTCTGAAAGAAAAAAAATGTAATAACCTTCTTTAAAAATTAAAAGTGATGTCAGGTCCAGACAGCAATGCGACGAGGTCAGCCAACTATAGATCATAGCCTTCCTGATGTAGCCAATGTGCTCCTTCCCAAACTTGGCAATCGTTTCACCATCCCAGGTCTGCATGAATTGGAGCATGTAAAATCCACAATCATGCCTGCAAAGAAAACCAACACAAAACACATTAATAATGCAGTTCACTCAGTAATGAAAGTGCTACTGATGTTAGTAAAACAATGCAGCTCCATACACACAAGAGACCGAGGGAGAACAACCAATAACACATTAGTAATGCAGTTCGCTCAAGGGAAAAGCTGCTTCTAATTTAGTAAAAACAATGCAGCTCACTTACACAAAAGAAAAACTGATGGAGGAAAAAGAAAAAAGGAGAACAGGTACAAACCCGTTTCCCTATTGCGGGACATTAATATGAGTCAGCGCAAAGCCGTCCAGGGTGGGAGGGTTCAACGGCTCATCGCAGCTTGCGCTGCCATCTTTCCAGACTTTTTTGATGTTCCTGACCATTTTCCTGGAGACAAGATTTGCAGCAGCGTTGTCTCCTTCGTTCAATGAGTCGAGAAGCTCAAAACGCTTCTCTCGTAGGTTCAAAGTGACCAAGCAGTATTGGCCTATCGCGCCCTTCATTGTTGCGGGTGGAGGGTCAAATGTTGCAAACATAATCTGAAAATAAAAAAATAAAAAAAATAAACCAGATGAGAAAAAATAGAAAAAACAGAAAACTTATTTTCAAGATGACGAAAAATGGTCAAGATGCGTTACCAAGTTTTTCTTGTCCACACGTTCCTCTGCGCTTGAAGAAAACATCTTTTTCAAAGCCCTATTTGTGGCACCGCCGTTCCAAATGGAATTCTGCAAAAAAGACAAAACCAGAGAGTTAATGAAAATGCTTATAGCACAAATAAAAATTGGACGAGGGGATAAAATATAAATTAATGAAAAATGCTTACACATTGGTTGTACGGGACAATCATCGTTTGAGATCCTTTGAACCTCTCAGCTAGCATAGAGACGCCAATGTTTGCGAGGCGCGTGCTGAGCGTTCCATACGACCAAAAAGACTCGCCAACCTGACCGATAGTAATATCACCAAACTCGTCCTTGAACGCAACTAGATGCCTTCAGACAAGAAGAAAAAAGCCCAGCAAAAAGTGATAAGATGGGTGTCCCAAAAAAATAACATATTAAATAACCGGGGCATAAGACAAAAAATGTCATACTTCTTCTTCTAGTCCCTCCTAGCCCTCGTAACAGCGTTATGTAACTCATTGTATCTTCTCATAAGAGCTGGATCAACCCTTGAAGGAGTAACAACAGGTAATTCCTCATCTGCATACAGAGTGGGGGCGATATCAGATAATAAAACCCACACCGTCCATTTCGCCCCGGGGAAAAGAACAAAAATAATGCAGTTCGCTTACCTTCGGTTTCAGAATAAACTTCCTGCGGCTGCTCATATACATCTTCGCTGAGCGTCAAGTGCTCCAGCCCAGTAATATCATCGTCAAGCGGCGCTTGATTGCTCATGTCCTGAGAGAGTCTTGGTTGTTCCTCTGCAGAATCAATTGAAACTGTCTCAGCTGGGACTTTGGTTGTATCAGCTGGGAAAGCCAGATTGCCGGCAGATTGCTCGGGGGCACGAGGGACGACACAAAATTTCTCAAGCACCTCATCGCCAACCAACAAAACAGTAGGCCCAACAACACCATCCATGCCAGCGGATGTCCCGGCATCATCAAATCAGACTCTAGGAGTTCCTTCTATCTCTTCTGCAACTTCAACTGTAACACCAGGAGCTCCTTCTTTCTCTTCATGCTTATCACAATCCAGGATATCCTCCCTTCCTTCTCTCTCTTGTGCCTTATCAGCCTCAACAGGACACTCCCCTCCTTCTCTACCTTCTGCCTTATGAACCTCCGCATCAGGCTCCTCCCCTCCTCTCCCTTCCACATTATCATCCCCAATGTTGCGCTCCGCTTGGATTTCAACATTTAATCTGCAGTTCTGATGAGTTAATAAAATAAAACACATTACACAAAAAAGATAGAATGCAGTTCACTAATAAAAAGGACCATGAAGCTCCCATGAAAAAAATAAAAAACAAAGCACAAAAATGCAAAAATTCTCTATACTCACAAGGGAAGCGTCGTCGCCTTCCATCTCTTTACACTTGTCAGCCTCCTCGTCCTTGCCAGCGCCACCCTCTGCCTCCTTCCCATGTATATCCACGTTTGATTCGGCATCCTAAAAAACATTAAAACATAAATAAAACTATTATCCAAATATGCAGTTCTACAACTAAAAAACCAACACCAGATCATGCAGTTCACTGCTAAAAAAGATGATGATTCTTCTCTAAACAACAACTGCAGTACACTACCACTTCTGGTGCACAAAAATACAAAAAAAAGTTAGAAACTGCAGTTCGCTGCCATTGCTGGAGCAAAAAAATATGATTGTTTGTTTTGGACACTACAAAAAATCAAACAATGAAGTTCACTGTAACAAAAAAAATAGGAAGAAATCAAACCTTGTCGATGACAACTTCGTCAATAGGATTGTCTTTGGCAGCTTCGTGAACAGGGGATAATGGCCTGTCAAACAAGTAATCAGAATCAACACCGTCGTGGTCCTGGTGGTCATCATCACGACAAGCGTTAGCCTTGGAAGATTCTCCAACACACTGCGAAAAGAACAAAAGGATGCAAAAAACAAATAGTCAATGCCACAAACACACAGAAAAAATAGATAACAAAATATGGGTAAAAAAACTGTTCACATATGGAAAAAAGACATACATCCACATCTGCGGGGTCGGGCAAAGAAGGTCGGACAACATCTTCATGCCTGTTCATTTCCTTCACAATTGCATCCGCTTCCTGCTCATACGTAGCACACCTGTCATCCAGAGACTGCTTAAACTGAACGAATGAAGATCTGATATTCGTTACAGCCTGCTTAATGAATTCAAGCTGCTCACGGTAAAAGTTATGAGCAGCCTCGATTTCTGCTTCAGAAGGGCCTTTGCCTTCAGGAAACAACCCGGCAATATTCTTCATCCTGGAACCGGATGTTGGGAAATCACTAGTTATATTGATGACCCTATCGAGAAGCTCATCGACCTGAACAAATTTATTACGATCAGCAGAAGCATGGCCAGAAAAACCTCCAGCAGCCGCCCTAGCAAAACCACGACCCCGTCGAATTGGAGCCGCCCTAGCAAGAGGCTCGCAAAACATTTCAGGCGCTTCGGCAACTGCAGTCCGCTTTTACACAATGTCCGCTTCCG
This sequence comes from Secale cereale, assembly GCA_902687465.1. Taxonomy (NCBI): domain Eukaryota; kingdom Viridiplantae; phylum Streptophyta; class Magnoliopsida; order Poales; family Poaceae; genus Secale; species Secale cereale. The sequence goes on from LR738710.1 coordinate 644,684,709, forward strand.
CCTTCCACTGAAAAAATTAACAAAAAAAAAGAGATGCAGTTCACAAAAAAAGTACATAAGAGGTTCACATTTAGCATGCGCGAAAAAAAAGGAATAAAAACAAAAACAAAGGATGGCTATGCACTCACCGGCAGCTTGCCAAACTTGTAAGAGTCCAGGTGTATCTTTCCCCTGACAATGATGTCGGCGTTCTGAATCTTCTTCAACTGCACATGGGACAGTATTGCGGCGCGTGGAGTGCGTTTATCCATCACCGATACTTTTCGAAGATTCAACGAATCCAGGTACATGAATAGGGGCACGATGGTGCAACCCTCAGCGCAGTCCTGCTTGCTCCCTTCAGAATTCCACTTGTACACAACGGCCTGCAGCTCGTCGACAACAAGCTGACAAAAGTCCATGCTAGCCATAGATGCAATATCCAAGTTTTCAACCATAGCAGCTACCCTGGACAACCGAGTTGCGGGGCTGGGACACATCAAGCACTGGAAGACAATGAGAAAAAAAACCTTCACCGTCTTATCAACCTTCGCAGGGTCCATAGCCAGCGTGCGAAGTAAGATAAGCAGGTCCTTCGTATCTATGCTACGAGAACGGTTGAAACCGAGTTCATCCTTCAGATTAGTCAGCGAATCATCATGGCCGCTGGCAGCAGGCCTGGGAGCAGTGTGAGAACCCATAGGGAAGTCAAAAATGTGATGGACAGCCTCACGATTGATTTCCAGAACCTTGTTTGGCCCGCAGTCCAATTTCCTCGTGTCGGGGTCGATCTTTCCCATCAGCTTGCACATCAAGACACAAGAAACATTCTTCTCTAATTTCAGGTCAAAGACAATGCCAAAACCTGCTTGCCGCACCAAAGTTCTGTGCGCCTCACCCAGCAAAGCGACAGCTTTGATTACGTTTGGAATGGACAGCCGAACTGTCTTGTGGAAACGCCATTCATGCGCAAAATCATATTCAGACCTCTTCCTCTTCGTACTCTTAGCAGTCTACAAAAAAAGGATAAAAATGCAGTTCACATCAGCAAACTCATGCCAAAACAACTTAAAAAACAGAAGAAAAAGTAAATAAACAGCGTATACCTTACTAACATCAACATCCTCCTCATCAGAATCACTGTCCAGAGCTTCTTCAGCTGCATTTTCCCGTGCAAGCTTAGATCGACGCTCAGAATCAACACCAGAGTGATCGTCCGCGCGTCTCCGCTTTCCTTGAATCCCACCCAAATCAACCTCGGCGTAATTAGGTCTCTTTGAGTAATCAACACGCGGGCTCCGGCGTGGAGAACTTAAACCTTGCTCTGCAACAGTGTTGAGTTTCCTCTTCACAGGATTCTTTGCGGGGGCAAATTTACCAGACTTCTTTGAATCTGCAATCCTCCTTCCTATCTCCTTACCCTCCCCTAACTTTACTTCCTTCGCCCTATGAGCCTTCACGAAAGTATTACCGAGCGCAATAGCTTTCTGCCTTCTCCTCTCAACATCGGCTGCAATCTGATCAGGGACCATCCAATCCTGTGTAACTGGCTCTGTGCCATCAACAGATTGCGACTGGGTTTCACTCAATTCAGGTGGAATGTTGCCCTGATCAGATGTACCGCCACTGACAACATCGGCTGTGAAATAACGTGTAATCAAATAGTTAATGCCACCACCCCCTGACCCACCAGTAGATAAAACTGTGTGTGAGAAAAAACATAAGAAAATATGTGTGTGTGAGAGGAAGACCTAAACTTAATGCAACTTATATCAACTTGGAAAACACAAAAAATGTAGAAATGCAGTGCACTTTTCCAGCAGTTTATGTTTAACAATTAAAAAACATAACAGTAAACCTAAAAAATGCAGTTCATGTCGCTTGAATATCATATTCACGCGTGTCTGAAAGTGGACATTTGTAAAGGGATATATGATGCAGTGCACTAATTCGTTCAAGTGACCAATTGACCGCATATAAAAATAAGAAGTGCGCTTAGATATACAAAACAAAACAAATTCATGCAGTTCTGTGAGAGGCAAAAACTAAAACTTAATGCAGCTCATATCAATTTCGCAAACCGCATAGTGGATAGACAAAAAAATACAAAGCAGTGTCCAAAATGCAGTGATCTTTTAGCAGTTTATGTTTAACAAAAAAAAACATAACAACTAACTTAATGTCCTTCCAAAAAAGTAAAAACAATTAACTTGACGCAGTTCATATTAGTTTGCCACACGTGTCTTAAAAAATGGGCCTTACTAAAAAGGGATCTAAGATACAGTGCACTATTTCGTTCAACAAAAGAAGTAAATTGACCCTCAATGAAAAATGCAGTTCACTTTGATGTAGTTACCAGATGGGGAAGCCGTTCTAACTGGTGACGCATCAATTGGGGAGGAAGAAGCCATGCTGTGCCTCCAATCAACAAGGGTTAATAATTAAACCCTAGACAGCAAACCCCAAATTCAGGCAGAGAAAAACTTTCAATCCATAGGGCGTTGCAATTTCAAGCATACAAAACAACCTTAAGAAGAGAATGCTGGCTCGAAAAATAAACCTAGCACAAGATTTGCAACGGATTAGGGGCAATTTGGGGCTCACCGTGGGACGAAGTGACGGCCGGACGAGGCATGTGCGAACGGCCACGGTGGAGGAAGCGCCCTACGGACGGCGGCGGCTGCGGGCGTCGACGCTGTCCACCACGAGAGAGCCCCTACGGACGGCGGCGGCTGCGGGCGGCGTCGCTCTCCACCACGAGAGCACGAGGGCGGGGGGGATTTCTGTGCGGGCACGGGGGAGAGGGAAGCGGAAGGGGGCAAGGGGGCTACAAGAGAGACTTAATGAATAAAAGGCCGACCGACAGGCCCACAGGTCATAGACAAAAAATAAAAAAACGTCTCGGTGTTGTAACACGATGCAGTTCGCTTACGGAAAACCGACTCGGCTTCTGAAACGTTGTAGTTCGCTTACGGAAAACGATTTCGCTTCGGAAGCGATGCAGTTCGCTTATGGGGGACGATTCGGTTCGCCTACCCTAAAATAAATGCGCCCACTATCGCCTGAAGCATTGCGCCCACGCTCCCCTATCTGGCCGGTTGCACGCCACGCGAAGGCCACGATCATCACGAACCCACGATCGCCAACACGGTTGGGAGACGAGATCGTGGCCTCGGCAGAAGTTGCTGCCGCTCCGATTTAAATCCCGCGCTCCATCAACCTGACCGTCTGCACAAACACACGACGCTGCCCCTTCCTCCTCCTCTTCCTCCTCTTTGCAGCAATGGGGTCCACCAGGACCTACGATGCCGTGCTTGCGCACGGGAAGACGAAGCTGAAGGTGATCTACACCACCGACGTCGACGCCATGGCGACGTACGTCGAAGAGTTCAAGACAGTTCTCCAGCGGCGCCGCTAGAAGATCGTCGGCATCGACGTGGAGTACACACCCAACAAGAGCAGAGCGGCGCTGGTTCAACTATCCATCGGCAAGTACCACCCAGTGCTTCTTTTCCAGGTATGTGGTACATTGGGCGAGAGATGCATCCCCTTCGACAGGTTCCTCGGCGACCCAAGGTAAGCAATTCTCTCTGCCGAGTACGTGTTGCAGTTCTATATGCCTATGTATGCAGTTCCGAAAGGTATAACCTGCGGTTCACTTTCCTTAGGTTCGAGTTCGCTGGCTTTGCCATCGAGCAGGACAAGGAGAAGCTCTCACGCTGCAACCTCCACATCCCCAACTTCTTCGACATCTAGACGAACTGGAGGGTGCCTGATGGAACGAAGCCACTGGACTCGCTTGGCGATGTAGCTGCTGCCATCATCGACGACGAGTACGCAGACATGAAGATGAAGATGTCAGACCACGACCACAGCCTGTGGACTTCGATTCTCAGCACCAGGCACATCGAGTATACTGCCAAGGACACCTACACTGCGTTGGAGGTATGGAACCGAATCACCACAATGAAGAAAGGCCTCGCGCGCGCTGAAATAGAGAAGACCAAGAAGCGCCCGAGGTCATCCTGGAGGGGGTGGGGCAAGGGGGGATCAACTTCCACCTCCGACCCCAACGGGTGGAACTAGTGAAGCAGGCCAGATGCTGAAAGCCAAGGATTCCTGTCGCAAGTGCTCGATTAGTTTCCCTCTGCGTATGTAGATTAGTTTGCTTTCGTTGTAGTTTGCTTTGGGACAATGTTTGCTTATGTTGCGTTAGTTTGCTTAATGATGTACTTTGTTAGTTATGAGCGCGGAACCTTGGTTTCTATCTATCAACGATATGCAGTTCTCAATAGTCTGTTTTCAGCATGTATATTGCTTCAAACTGTTGTTGTAGCTGGGATACACATAAAAAACAAACTATCAAAGCAGTTCACATAGAGTATTCTTTCACAAAACTGCTGCTATTGAGAAGGTTGATGCAGTCCTCTTTTATTAAAAAAACTCTAGTTCCGTATGTGGATTAAAAAAAGCTCGGTGGGGGTTTCCAATATGTATGTTCTTCAACTGCTGCTGCTGATAGGATGCACATGAAAAACTATATGTCAAAAGCAGTTCACTTATACTCAGAATTCTTATAAGAAAATACAATAGAACCCACACAAAAATGTCAAATTATTACAACAAAAATGTCTCATGCTGCTGCTGCTCAAGCAAGACTGATCTAAAGCAAATTTAACTTTATTTCCAAACACTTTGCATGCCTATAAAACATAGCCATGACAACATCCCCAGCCTGAAGACCAGCTTCCTCCACAAATTCCTTCCAGCCATCTTTGAGAACCAAACAATTATTAGAGCCAACAGAATACATAACATCAACATCATGATATCCATTCTTGCTGACCAAGACCAAATTAACACAGCTTTCTGTTACCCTGACTAGACTAGAAGGGAATTTCTGCAAGAAAAACAACAAGAACATAAAAAATAAGAACAAATAAGAAAACATTACAATCTTTCAGAAACTAAATTGCTGCTACAATCTTCATAAAAAAATATTGATGTCAACACAAAATAATATTGACTAGACAAAATTGCTGCTGCTCCTACAATGTTCATAATAAAACTACTATGTGAAAAGCAGTTCACTTATACTTAGTGAAAAAATATTTCTTCAGAAACTAATACTACTACAAAACTTCAGATAGTGTTAACTACAAACAACACATGAAAAAGAATATGCGAGAAATACATACCCCCGAAATCCAATACCTAAAGAATATAGAAGGGAACAGAGCACGCTATGCCGCTACCTCTAGTTCAGAACCAAACCTTCAGAAAAAACGCATGTCCCCAGCATAGGCTCCAACCTTGCCAGGCAGCCGCACGCGCAATCCATTGCCAGGCGAAAAACAGATCTGGTTGGGAGAAAAACAGATCGAGGAAGAGTGGCGCCGCCAGGGATAAGGTGAGATGGGAGCCGCCAGGGATAAGGTGGGAGGGGAGCCAATTGACCCACCAGTATATATATATGTAAAGAAACAACATAAAATCGACAAATAAAGCAGTGCGGTTACATAACAATGTGCATTTCGTATTACATATTACTGCAGTCCATCGCGCTTGACCAAGCAAAAAAACTTATCAAACTAGTCCCCCACACCCCCGTGGCTGTAATGCAGTTCATACAGGCTCGCATTGCATATTAATGCAGTTCGCCGCGCTTCAAAAATTCGCCACGCATTGCATATTACTGCAGTTCACCGCGCATTGCATATTACTGCAGTCCACCGCTCTTGACCACGATTCACAGACGAAAAACACAGCCTGCAATGCAGTTCTAACAACTATATAATGCAAAAAAAATCTCAAAAAACATCTTTGAGAAATGACCAGAGCGTGTGGCGCCCGCAAAAAACATGGACAAAAAAGTTAAATTCTTCAAAATTAACAACTTAATCTGCTCCAATTCATACGGATTGATCAAAGGCAGCACATAATTGCCGAAAACAACAGAATATTACATACAAAACGCAACAATTTCGATCCGGACGGGGAAGGACAGAGAACAGACGTTTTTCCGCTAGAACAGAGAGATACTCGACCAATTATACTGAAATTTCAATCCTATTAGCAGATTAATCTGTCGCGGAATAACACAAACATCAACGCGATAATGGTAACACACTAGGACCACGCTATAAAATCAAATACGAACAACCAGCAGCAGGATGCGAAACTCCTCCACCAGCGGAAGAACGGACGCAGATCCGCCAAATCAAAGGATTTCCGTCATTTTCTCGCTGAATTCAGTGCTTAACCACATATTAAATCAGCGCACACACAAATAAACCAATAGAAATCGATCAAACTAGCCAGAAACGCTGCTCCATGAAGGTTTCCTGCTGCCCCTCTATGTGGTTCGCAACAGAAGAAGGAAGCAGTGCGCATAGCTTTCCAATGCAGTTTTTCTCATAACACTTCTGAACTGCATTGTAATACTGCATTCGAAGCTATGCGCACTGCTTCCTTCTTTTGTAGCGAACCACATAGAGGGGCAGTAGGAAACCTTCATGGAGCAGCGTTTCTGGCTAGTTAGATCGATTTCTATTGTTTTTTTGTGTGTGCGCGCTGATTTAATATGTGATTAAACACGCAATTCAGCGAGAAAACAACGAAAATCGTTTGATTTGGCGGATCTGCGTCTGTTCTTCCGCTCGTGCAGGAGTTTCGCATCCTGCTGGCTGTTCATATTCGATTTTATAGCGTGGTCCTAGTGTGTAACTAATTTCGCGTTCATGTTTGTTTTATTCCGCGACAGATTAATTTGCTAATAGGATTGAAATTTTAGTATAATTTGTCGAGTATCTCTCTGTTCTAGCGCAAAAACGTCAGTTCTCTGTCATTCCCCGTCCGGATCGAAATTGTTGTGTTTTTTATGTAATTTTCTGTTGTTTTCGGCAATTATGTGCTGCCTTGATCCTATCCGTATGAATTGCAGCGGATTAAGTTGTTAATTTTGAAGAATTTAACTTTTGTCCATGTTTTTTGTGTTCTTGCGGGCGCCACTGGCTCCAATCGTTACTCAAGATGTTTTTTGAGATTTTTTGCATTATATAGTTGTTAGAACTGCATTTCAGGCCGTGTTTTTCGTCTAGGAATCGTGGAGGGGTGAACTGCAGTAATATGCAATGCGCGATGAATATTGTAGCGCGGTGAACTGCATTAATATGCAATGCGAGCCTGTATGAACTGCATTACAGCCACGGGGGTGTGGGGGACTAGTTTAATAAGTCTTTTTGCTTGGTCAAGCGCGGTGGACTGCAGTAATATGCAATGCGAAATGCACATTGTTATGTAACCGCACTGCATTATTTGTCGTTTTTTTTGTGTTTTGTCTTTACATATATATATATTGGTGGGTCAATTGGCTCCCCTCCCACCTTATCCCTGGCGGCTCCCATCTCACCTTATCCCTGGCGGCGCCACTCTTCCTCGATATGTTTTTTCCCAACCTGACCCTATGCCTGGCAATGGATTACGCGTGCGGCTGCCTGGCAAGGTTGGAGCCCATGTTGGAGACATGCGTTTTTTCTGAAGGGTTGGTTCTGAACCAGAGGCAGCGGCACAACGCGCTCTGTTCCCTTCTCTATTCTTCAGGTATTGGATTTCGGGTTCCATTCGTCCATCAGATGACTGACGATGATGTCAGTGATTCATGGGTATGTATTTCTCGCATATTCTTTTTCATGTGTTGTTTGTAGTTAACACTATCTGAATTTTTGTAGCAGTATAAGTGCACTAAGTATAAGTGAACTGCTTTTTCACACAGAAGTTTTATTATGAACATTGTAGGAGCAGCAGCAATTTTGTCTAGTCAATATTATTATATGTTGACATTAATATTTTTTATGAAGATTGTAGCAGCAATTTTTTTTTTGAAGATTGTAATCTTTTTCTTATTTTTTCTGTTCTTGTTGTTTTGCTTGCAGAAATTCCCTTCTGGTCTAGTCAGGGTAACTGAAAGTTGTGTTAATTTGGTCTTGGTTAGCAAGAAAGGATATCATGATGTTGATGTTATGTATTTCTGTTGGCTCTGATGATTGTTTGGTTCTCAAAGATGGGTGGAAGGTATTTGTGGAGGAAGCTGGTCTTCAGGCTGGGGATGTTGTCATGGCTATGTTTTATAGGCATGCAAAGTGTTTGGAAATCAAGTTAAATTTGCTTTTAGATCAGTCTTGCTTGAGCAGCAGCAGCATGAGACATTTTTGTTGTAATAATTTGACATTTTTGTGTGGCTTCTAGTGTATTTCCTATAAGAATTCTGAGTATAAATGAACTGCTTTTCATATATAGTTTTTCATGTGCATCCTATTAGCAGCAGCAGTTGAAGAATATACATACTGGAAACACCCACTGAGCTTTTTTTTTATCCACATACGGAACTAGAGTTTTTTAATAAAAGAGGACTGCATCAACCATTATAATAGCAGCAGTTTTGTGAAAGAATACTCTATGTGAACTGCTTTGATAGATTGTTTTTTATGTGTATCCTAGCTACAACAGCAGTTTGAAGCAATATACATACTGAAAACAGACTACTGAGAACTACATATTGTTGATAGATACAAACCATGGTTCTGCGCTCATAATTAACAAAGTACATCATCAAGCAAACTAATGCAACATAAGCAAACATTGTGCCAAAGCAAATTACAACGAAAGGAAACAAATCTACATAAGCAGAAGGAAACAAATCGAGCACTTGCGACAGGAATCCTTGGCTATCAGCATCTGGCCTGCTTCACCAGTTCCACCCGTTGGAGTTGGAGGTGGAAGTTGATCCCCCCTTGCCCCCCACCCTCCAGGATGACCTCGGGCGCTTCCTGGTCTTCTCTTTTTCACAGCACACGAGGCCTTTCTGCACTGTGGTGATTCGGTTCCATACCTCGAACGCAGTGTAGGCGTCCTTGGCAGCATACTCGATGTGCCTCGTGCTGAGAATCGAAGTCCATAGGCTATGGTCGTGGTCTGTCATCTTTGTCTTCATGTCTGCGTATTCGTCGTCGATGATGGCAGCAGCTACATCGCCAAGTGAGTCCAGTGGCTTCGTTCCATCAGGCACCCTCCAGTTCGCCTGAATGTCGACGAAGTTGGGGATGTGGAGGTTGCAGCATGAAAGCTTCTCCTTGTCCTGCTCGATGCAGAAACCAACGAACTCGAACCTAAGGGAAGTGAACCGCAAGTTATACTTTTTGGAACTGCATACATAGTCATATAGAACTGCAACACATACTCGGCAGACAGAATTGCTTAGCTTGGGTCGCCGAGGAACCTGTCAAAGGTGATGCATCTCTCGCCCATTGTACCACATACCTGGAAAAGAAGCACTGGGTGGTACTTGTCATTGGATAGTTGAATCAGGGTCGCTCTGATCTTGTTGGGTGTGTACTCGAGGTCGACGCCGACGATCTTCTGGCGGCGCCGCTGTAGAACTGCCTTGTACTCTTCGACGTACGTCGCCATGGCGTCCACGTCGTTGGTGTAGATCACCTTGAGCTTGGTCTTTCCGTGCGCATGGACATCGTCGTAGGTCTTGGTGAACGGCATGGCTGGAAAGAGGAGGAACAGGAGGAGGAAGGGCAGCGTTGTGTGTTTGTGCGGACGATCAGGTTGATGGAGCGCGGGATTTAAAGGGGAGCGGCAGCAACTTCTGCCGAGGCCACGATCTCGTCCCCCAACCGTGTTGGCGATCGTGGGTTCGTGATGATTGTGGCCTTTGCGCGGCTTGCAACCGGCCGGATAGAGGAGCGGGCGCGCGGCGCTTCGAGCGATAATGGGCGCATTTATTTCGGGCAAGCGAACCGAATCGTTTTCCGTAAGCGAACTGCATCGCTTCAGAAGCCGAGCCGTTTTCTATAAGCGAACTGCATCGTGTTACAACCGAGACGTTTTTTAATTTTTTGTCTATGACCTGTGGGCCTGTCGGCCTTTTATTCATTAAGTCTCTCTTTTTCTTCTATGTTTCTTGCAGCCCCCCTTGGCCCCTTCCGCTTCCTCTCCCCCGCACCCGCACAGAAATCCCGCTGCCCTCGTGCTCTCGTGGTGGAGAGCGACGACGCCCGCAGCCGCCGCCGTCCGTAGGGGCTCTCTCGTGGTGGACAGCGACGACGCCCGCAGCCGCCGCCGTCCGTAGGGCGCTTCCTCCGCCGTCGCCGTCCGCACCCGCCTCGTCCGGCCATCACATCGTCTCACGGTGAGCCCCAAATCACCCCCAATCCGTTCCAGTTCTTGTGCTAGGGTTATTTTTCGAGCCAGCATCCTCTTCTTAAGTTTGTTTTGTATGCTTGAAATTGCAACGCCCTATGTATTGAAAGTTTTTCTCTGCCTGTTTTTGGGGTTTGCTGTCTAGGGTTTAATTATTATCCCTTTCTGATTGCAGACACAACATGGCTTCTTCCTCCCCAATTGATGCGTCACCAGTTAGAACGGCTTCCCCATCTGGTACTACATCAAAGTGAACTACATTTTTCATACAGGGTCAATTTACTTCTTTGTTGAACGAAATAGTGCACTGCATCTTAGATTCCTTTACCAAGGCCCATTTTTTTTGCCTATCCACTATGCGGTTGCCAAATTGATATGAGTTGCATTAAGTTTTAGTTTTTCCCTCTCACAGAACTGCATGAATTTGTTTTGTTTTGTATATCTAAGCGCACTTCTTTTTTATATGTTGTCAATTGGTCACTGAACGAATTAGTGCGCTGCATCATATATCCCTTTACCAATGTCCATTTTCAGACACGCGTCAATATGATATTCAAGCGACATGAACTGCATTTTAGGTTTACTGTTATGTTTTAATTGTTAAACATAAACTGCTGAAAAAGAGCACTGCATTTCTACATTTGTGTTTCCAAGTTGATATGAGCTGCATTAAGTTTAGGTCTCCCTCTCACACACATATATTTCTTATCTTTTTCTCACCCATAGTTTTATCTCCTGGTGTGTCCGGGGGTGGTGGTGTTAACTATTTGATTACACGTTATTTCATGACCAATGTTGTCGGTGGCGGTACATCTGATCAGGGCAGCATTCCACCTGAATTGAGTGAAACCCAGTCGCAATCTGTTGATGGCACATAACCAGTTACACAAGATTGGATGGTCCCTAATCAGATTGCAGCTGATGTTGAGAGGAAAAAGCAGAATGCGATTGCGCTCGGTAATACTTTCGTGAAGGCTCATAGGGCGAAGCAAGTAAAGTTTGAGGAGGGTAAGGAGATAGGAAGGAGGATTGCAGATTCTAAGAAGTCTGCTAAGTTTGCCCCCGCAAAGAATCCTGTGAAGAGAAAACTCAATACTATTGCAGAGGAAGGTTTAAGTTCTCCACGCCGGAGCCCGCGTGTTGATTACTCAAAGAGACCTAATTATGCCGAGGTTGATGTGGACGGGATTCAAGGAAAGCGGACACGTGCGGACGATCACTCTTGTGTTGATTCTGAGCGTCGATCTAAGCTTGCGCTGGAAAATGCAGCTGAAGAAGCGCTGGATAGTGATTCTGATGAGGAGGATGTTGATGTTAGTAAGGTATACGCTGTTTATTTATTTTTTCTTCTATTTTTAAGGTGTTTGGCATGACTTTACTGATGTGAATTGCATTTTTTATTCTTTTTTTTGTAGACTGCTAAGAGTACCAAGAGGAAGAGGTCTGAAGATGATGTTGCGCATGAATGGTGTTTTAACAAGACTGTTCGGTGGTCCATTCCAAACGTAATCAAAGTTGTCGCTTTGTTGGGTGAGGCGCACAGAACTTTGGTGCGGCAAGCAGGTTTTGGCATTGTCTTCGACCTGAAATTAGAGAAGAATGTTTCTCGTGTTCTGATGTGCAAGTTGATGGGAAAGATCGACCCTGATACGATGAGATTGGACTGCGGGTCAAACAAGGTTCTGGAAATCAATCGTGAGGCTGTCCATCACATTTTTGATTTCCCTATGGGTTCTCACACTGCTCTCAGGCCTGCTGCCAGCGGCCATGATGATTCGCTGGCTAATCTGAAGGATGAACTTGGTTTCAACCGTTCTCGTAGCGTAGATGCGAAGGACCTGCTTATTTTACTTCGCACGCTGGCTGCGGACCCTGCGAAGGTTAATAAGACTGTGAAGGTTTTTTTCTCATTGTTTTCTAGTGCTTGCTTTGTCCCAGCCCCACAACTCGGTTGTCCAGGGTAGCTGCTATGGTTGAAAACTTGGATTTTGCATCTATGGCTAGCATGGACTTTTGTCAGCTTGTTGTCGACGAGCTGCAGGCCGCTGTGTACAAGTGGAATTCTAAAGGGAGCAAGCAGAACTGCGCTGAGGGTTGCACCATCATGCCCCTGTTCATGTACCTGGATTCGTTGAATCTTCGAAAAGTATCGGTTATGGATAGACGCACGCCACGCGCCGCAATATTGTCCCATGTGCAGTTGAAGAAGATTCACAACGCCGACATTATTGTCAGGGGAAAGATACACCTAGACTCTTAGAAGTTTGGCAAGCTGCCGGTCAGTGCATAGCCAGCCTTTGTGTTTGTTTTATTCCTTTTTTTCGCGCATGCTAAATGTGAACCTCTTATGTACTTTTTTTGTGAACTGCATCTCTTTTTTGGTTAATTTTTTCAGTGGAAGGCGGAAGCGGACATTGTGTACAAGCGGACTGCAGTTGCCGAAGCGCCCGAAATGTTTTGTGAGCCTCTTGCTAGGGCGGCTCCAATTTGACGGGGTCGTGGTTTTGCTAGGGCGGTTGCTGGAGGTTTTTCTGGCCAGGCTTCTGCTGATCGCAATAAATTTTTTCAGGTCGATGAGCTTCTCGACAGGGTCATCAATTTAACTAGTGATTTCCCAACATCCGGTTCCAGGATGAGGAATATTGCTGGATTGTTTCCTGAAGGCAAAGGCCCTTCTGAAGCAGAAATCGAGGCCGCTCATAACTTTGACCGTGGGCAGCTTGAATTCCTTAAGCAGACAGTTACGAATATCAGGTCTTTATTCATTTAGTTTAAGCAGTCTCAGGACGACAAGTGTGCTAGGTATGAGCAGGAAGCTGAGGCATTTGTGAACGAAATGAACAGGCATGAAGATGTTGTCCGGCCTTCTTTGCCTGACCCCGCAGATGTGGATGTATGTCTTTTTTTCATATGTGAACAGTTTTTTTACCCATATTTGTTATCTATTTTTTCTGTGTGTTTGTTGCATTGACTATTTGTTTTTCGCATCCTTTTGTTCTTTTCGTAGTGTAAATTAGAATCTTCTAAGGCTAACGCTTGTCGTGATGATGTCCACCAGGACCACCACAGTGTTGATTCTGATTATTTGTTTGACAGGCCATTGTCCCCCGTTGACGAAGCTGCCAAAGACAATCATCTTGACGAAGGCATCATCGACAATGTTTGATTTCTTCGTTTTTTTGTTACAGTAACTTCATTGTTTATTTTTTGTAGTGTCCAAAACAAACAATTATATTTTTTGCACCAGCAGTGGCAGCGAACTGCAGTTTTTAACTTTTTTTGTATTTTGTCCACCAGTAGTGGTAGTGCAATGCAGTTGTTGTTTAGAGAAGAAGCATCATCTTTTTTAGCAGTAAACTGCATGATCTGGTGTTGGTTTTTTAGTTGTAGAACTACAGATTTGGATAATAGTTTTATTTATGTTTTTTTGTTTTTTAGGATGCCGAATCAAACATGGAAATACATGGGAAGGAGGCAGAGGGTGACGCTGGCAAGGACGAGGAGGCTGACAAGTGTAAAGAGATGGAAGGCGACGCTTCTCTGGTGAGTATAGAGAATTTTGCATTTTGTGTTTTATTTTTTATTTTTCATGGGAGCTTCATGGTCCGTTTTATTAGTGAACTGCATTCTATCTTTTTTGTGTAATGTGTTTTATTTTTAACTCATCAGAACTGCGGATTAAATGTTGAAATCCAAGCGGAGCGCAACATTGGGGATGATAATGTGGAAGGGAGAGGAGGGGAGGAGCCTGATGCGGAGGTGGATAAGGCAGAAGGTAGAGAAGGAGGGGAGTGTCTTATTGAGGCAGATAAGGCACAAGAGAGAGAAGGAAGGGAGGATATCCTGGATTGTGTTAAGCATGAAGAGAAAGAAGGAGCTCCTGGTGTTACAGTTGAAGTTGCAGAAGAGATAGAAGGAACTCCTAGAGTCGGATTTGACGATGCCGGGACATCCGCTGGCATGGATGGTGTTGTTGGGCCTACTGTTTTGTTGGATGGCGATGAGGTGCCTGAGAAATTTTGTGTCGTCCCTCGCGCCCCCGAGCAATCTGTCGGCAATCTGGCTTTCCCAGCCGATACAACCAAAGTCCCAGCTGAGACAGTTTCGATTGATTCTGAAGAGGAACGGCCAAGACTCTCTCAGTACATGAGCAATCAAGCGCCGCTTGACGATGATATTACCGGGCTGGAGCACTTGATGCTCAGCGAAGATGTATATGAGCAGCCGCAGGAAGTTTATTCTGAAACCGAAGGTAAGCGAACTGCATTATTTTTGTTCTTTTCCAGGGGGCGAAATGGACGGTGTGTGTTTTATTATCTGATATCGCCCCCACTCTGTATGCAGATGAGGAATTACCTGTTGTTACTCCTTCAAGGGTTGATCCAGCTCTTATGAGAAGATACAATGAGTTACATGACGCTGTTACGAGGGCTAGGAGGGACAAGAAGAGGAAGTATGACATTTTTTGTCTTACGCCCCGGTTATTTAATATGTTATTTTTTTTTGGGACACCCATCTTATCACTTTTTGCTGGGATTTTTTCTTCTTGTCTGAAGGCATCTAGTTGCGTTCAAGGACGAGTTTGGTGATATTACTATTGGTCAGGTTGGCGAGTCTTTTTGGTCGTATGGAACGCTGAGCACGCGCCTCGCAAACATTGGCGTCTCTATGCTAGCTGAGAGGTTCAAAGGATCTCAAACGATGATTGTCCCGTACAACCAATGTGTAAGCATTTTTCATTAATTTATATTTTATCCCCTCGTCCAATTTTTATTTGTGCTATAAGCATTTTCATTAACTCTTTGGTTTTGTCTTTTTTGCAGAATTCCATTTGGAACGGCGGTGCCACAAATAGGGCTTTGAAAAAGATGTTTTCTTCAAGCGCAGAGGAACGTGTGGACAAGAAAAACTTGGTAACGCATCTTGACCATTTTTCGTCATCTTGAAAATAAGTTTTCTGTTTTTTCTATTTTTTCTCATCTGGTTTGTTTTTTTATTTTTTTTTATTTTCAGATTATGTTTGCAACATTTGACCCTCCTCCCGCAACAATGAAGGACGCGATAGGCCACTACTGCTTGGTCACTTTGAACCTGCGAGAGAAGCATTTTGAGCTTCTTGACTCATTGAACGAAGGAGACAGCGCTGCTGCAAATCTTGTCTTCAGGAAAATGGTCAGGAACATCAAAGAAGTCTGGAAAGATGGCAGCGCAAGCTGCGATGAGCCATTGAACCCTCCCACCCTGGACGGCTTTGCGCTGACTCATATTAATGTCCCGCAACAGGGAAACGGGTTTGTACCTGTTCTCCTATTTTCTTTTTCCTCCTTCAGTTTTTTTTTTGTGTAAGTGAGCTGCATTGTTTTTACTAAATTAGAAGCGGCTTTTCCCTTGAGCGAACTGCATTACTAATGTGTTATTGGTTGTTCTCCCTCGGTCTCTTGTGTGTATGGAGCTGCATTGTTTTACTAACATCAGTAGCACTTTCATTACTGAGTGAACTGCATTATTAATGTGTTTTGTGTTGGTTTTCTTTGCAGACATGATTGTGGATTTTACATGTTCCAATTCATGCAGACCTGGGATGGTGAAACGATTGCCAAGTTTGGGAAGGAGCACATTGGCTACATCAGGAAGGCTATGCTCTATAGTTGGCTGACCTCGTCGACATCACTTTTAATTTTTAAAGAAGGTTATTACATTTTTTTCTTTCAGTCACACACCTTTTTTATTAAGTGAACTTCATTGGTACAGAGAGGGGATGTCCACTACTTTTGTTAAGCTTTTTAGTAGAACCCCATTCGCGTGTTTAAAATCACTTTTCCTGACGGAACTTGATGATTCTTTTTCATTTTCCTCATTATCCATTTTTTTGTGCAGGCTTTGATGAAGGCGCACACCAACGTGGTATTTCCTTGTTTGAAACTCAGGTTCATACTCCAACTATTCAGAAAGTTGTCCTTGATGAACCCCCCGTTAAGGTTGTGAAAGAACTTGTGTGTAAGATGTTGAGGAGTGGCGCCTGCACTTCGAATGAAAAAGCTCTTGAGAAATCTCCTGTCAATGTCAAGCATGGGAAGAAAGCTGCGGGCCCTCCTAATGCTGTAGATAGTGATGATGATTTTGAGAGGCCACCACCAGTGCCTAGGAGGACCAGGAGCGCAGCTGTGGAACGTCGGACGGACAGCGAGGCACTAATTCTATCAAATAGGAGGCCTGTGCAGAAGCCATCAAAGTTTCGATCTCCTGTACAGAAGTTGAATCCTGCGAGATTCAACCATCTTGTGGAGATGAGGAAAGTCTTGCAACTCATCACAAGCACACAATTCAGGCAGAAATACAGCGAATCAGTTCTTTTTTCGTTAGTTTTTTATATTTTTTTGATTTTTAATGTGTGTAATGTTCTTTCTGTGTTTTTGCTTTTGTGCTACTAACCCCCCCCCCCACCTTTGCCGTTTCTTTTGTGCAGGTGCGCGCTTTTCATGCACAGGAATCCTATCGAAGTCTACACCGTGACTGTGGACTACATGTTCTTAACTTTCACCAGAGGTGGTTTTATGGACTCGGAATCGATCTGGCAAACGCGTTCTGCTGTCCCCTTTGTTTATCACGGTATTTCTCTTTTTTCTTTTTTTTTTCTTTTTTTCTGCTCAAGTGAACTGCAGTAAATAGTGTATAATAATTTGTTTTTAGAATGTATTGAACTGCATACATTTTTTTTGTGTTTTAACCCATGCATCTCAAACGAAACAAAATTATAGTGAGAATTTGTGAACTGCATACTGTTTTAGAGAAGCGTGATCCGTTTTTTTATTAAGCGTCGGAGCGAACATCTTAAGGTGAACTGCATTAACGTTCTTTTGTGAATTACCCACACGCAGTATGTGCTTCAAATGAATGATCACGCGAATAGAGATGAAGATGGAAATGTTGTGTTGCCTTTTGTCCACGACAAGTTTAACGTCGAAGATGCAGCAAAGCAGTTCAAACTTTATGTTCGGGATGACGAGAACCTTCTTGATTGCAAATTAGTAAGTTATCAGATTTGCTTTTGTTCTGCCTTTTTTGTATTTATTTTCTCTCCCAATTTTTTCCAGTAATCCTTTTTCACTCATCAAACCCATGACAAATATGATGAAACAAAATCAGAATCTGTTACCACGGATGAAAGACTAGCATTATTCGCTATACACGATGAATAGGCACCGTGAGACCCTTGACATTCATGACACTAGGAGGTACAGCGGACCGGTTGATCAAACGACGATGTGGCATAAGTCTGAATACCACAGCGACCGCACTGAAATGGTAAAAAATTTCCTTTTTCACCTTTCTTCTTTTTTTCATGCGTGCGCGTGTTGAACAATATTTTGTTGTGATGTGTATTTTTGTTTTTTTATTTCCACCAGATGATCAGGATGACTGCATTGTTGAAGAAGGTTTATGGAGAAAAGGAGTACAAGAGAAAGGAGTCGGTGGACTGGGTCGATGTTTCAAAGAAAGCTAGCTATTTGGGCACCCCTGAGCAGGGCCCCAACGAGTTCGGCTTTTATGTTCTAAAGATGGCTCAGTATTACGACGGCAAAACCTTTGTTGTGAAATTCGCAAAGCGTAGTGTAAGTATCTTCTTTTTAACCAAATAATAATCCCTCATTCCTTGATATTTTTTTTGTCAGTTTTTTTTTGTAGATGATGTTGTATATTTGTTTATTTTATTTTTTTCTTCATCGCAGGAATCTGTTATTCAGGATTGGAAGGCTGAGTTTTTGTTCCAGATTCTGTTCCACCCAGAAAACATGGTCGTAGTCACCGAGTTCCCGGAGGATCTAAGAAATCTCTGCATTTCTCTTGGCTTTTCTCCAAGACTGGATTCGCAGGAGCAAGAGGAGGCATAAATGATAGCAGATCCTTTTCTATGTGTGTTGATGTCTTTTTTCGTGTGTGCTACAGAACTTTCTGTAAACAGTAATGTATGGTCGCTGTGTGTAGTTCTCGATCTGCAAAACTGTTCACACCATGCTGTGTGCTTTTGTATATACCGGTCTAGTTAGTTTTTGTGTTTTTTTTTGGTGGCAGACAGTGACAATGTCAAATATGTAAATAATGGAGCTTTCAGCCAACTCCTCCTTGTGAGTTGTAACATGTTCGCAGCGCACTGCATTGTCTCATGTGAGTAGCAGCCAAGTTTTTTTTTTTAATATACGCATCCGCACTGCATCTCACCTTATCACATGGGACTGCAAAGACGAATTCAACGTGTTTGTCGTCGAGTTTCAAAGTTCTGGAAAGATTGTATTAGAAGACTGAAAATCAACCGTATCTGCTGAGAGGTCAATTTATTACATTTTTTTGCACTAAGCGCACTGCACTGTGTACTCGAAGCGTACTGCACTGTAAGCTTTAAACGCACCACGCACGCACTGCGGTGTACGTGAATCCTAGTCTGACTCTTCATTTTTTTCTTTTCTAACTGCATTCTGTATTGATTCACGGTCATGTCAGATTCTATACGACGAAGAGAACTGCATTCTCAAAATGACATTCCGATCTCAAGGTTTTCATACAGAAGAGAACCGCATTCTGAGAATGACATTCTCATCTTATTTTCTTTTTCATATAGAAGAGAACTGCATTTTATCAAGCATACCCCCCTCCCCCGCAGCACATTGGTCACAAAGTATGTATGGCATATGTTGTATCTATTCATTTTTTAACTTCATTATTACATGTTGAATTCTTTTTTTTTGCAGTCCACTGAACACAAGCTATATATATTATATACGATACGATATATATAAAGGATGAAGTTAATATATTTTTTCAAAATGTAAAACTGCATATGTGTTGATCTACGTCCTTTTCCTGCTGCTTCTTCTGAGACTGTGCACTGCATTTGTTTCAATGGTTGTTGCTGCTTCTGTCTTGCTCTTGTTGTTCGCATTACCCCTCCTAACGCGACCGTGCGACTGCGATGCTTGCCTACGCACTGGATTCTGCGTTCTATCTCTCCCCTTCGTTTTTGATGATGGTTCTTCGATGTCTTCATCTCCTTCTTCTTCTTCCTCGTCTTCTTCTTCTTCCTCCTCATCTTCCTCTTCGGTTTCATCAGCTTCGCTCGCTTCCTCGTTCTCTTCTCTGTCATCATCTTCTTCGTCATCTTCTTCATCTTTTTCTTCTGTTCTATTTGGACAAGTTCTCGCGTTATGCTTCTCTCTCTTGTTGCAGACGCTACATAGTCTTCTCTTTGTCGTATCATCTTGCTGGTGAGCTCGGTGATTTGTGGTGGCATTTTCAGCCTGGATTTGTTTCAGCCTCTCCTTACATGTTCTTGAGTTGTGTCCCGCAATCTTATTGCATGATTTACACATCCTTACCCCAAGTGGTCTTCCTCCGCTGTCCAGTTCTGGCTCAGGCCTGCTATTTTTTTCAGGGCTTTTTTCATTTGCTGCAGCTTTTTTATTGGCTGATTTGTTCTCTTTCTTTCTCCCTTTTGTGTTTGAAACAGGCGGGGGAAGAATTGTATCATCGATATTATGAACTGCACCATCAGCAGCATGTTCGCGCTCCTTTCCTTGTTCTTCACCCCGCGCATGCATGATCTTTTCTGCCTCTTCTTCTTCGTTTATTACGTTCACTTCTTGTATAAGTTCTCTCATCCCAGCTAAAGCTCTGTTGTACCCTCTATCCGATTTGACACCCCTGCTCGCCAGGTCCATGGCAGTTTCTACAAGTAATCTCCTACGACAGAACATCGAACTCCCATCTGGAGCAGTTTGCTCATAGTCTCTGCGGTCAAAAGTTGGATTTTGGCGTGCGTTCCGTGTGTATCTCTTCAATATGTACTCTCCAGGTATCTTGTCCACCCGCAGCTGATCCAACATGCAAAGGATGTGCACGCAGAACAAGCCTGCAGCAAAAGAAATTTTTTGGGTTATTCGTGCCAGCAAACTTCACATAAATAGGCAACATTTTTTCATTTTTTGGTTTTGTGAACTGCATTATAAATAGGTCCTAGGTCTGCTGCTATAGTGAACTTCACTAAGTATTTTTTTTGTTTTTCATCTCTTTTTTGCTACCAGCAATAAGTCAACTTCATTATGTTTTATGTTGTGCTTATTTTTTTGTTTTCCTGTCTCACTTATCTGTGTGTGTCCACAGCTTGCATTCGCATTCGTAGATACCGTTCGTCACATCAGCAACCACCTGGAACTCGTGTCTTGCCCAATCAAAATCATCAGACCGGTTGTAGTGGCGCACCAAATATTTCGTCGGGTTGTGTGTGGACTGCTCTAATCTGAATGCAGTGCTGCGGTAGTGCGTTTGCTTGAAGTCAGCAAAGACCGCCCTGGTGTAAATCTTCGAGAGCTGAACCTCGAAACCAAACTTAGTAGTAGTCTTTATTTCCGTCTGTGAAACAAAGAAAACCAGTTAAGTAGTTGTCTTTTCGCAGGAAAAATCAAGAAAGTGAGTAGTGTTTTTATTAATTGCTCATCCAGCTTAAAAACTTTTCTCTGTTTATATAGCTCGTTAGCTATGGTCTCCGCGTGCTCGACGCCCTTCCTTGTCAGGATGCACCTGTCCACCTGCGACGCAAAGATGTGTAGGTCTTGTCTTTCCTTGACAAAGTTCCTCTTCAAGATCCGGTTCATGCTTTCACTTCTCCGTGTCGACGTCATCTGTGCACAGAACACCTCCTTGTAGTATGCCGATATCCATTCTTTTCGGTCTGTCCAGAGCGCCTTCATAATCTCATCATTTTGCAGGTTATACTTTTCCATGAGCTCATGCCAAGCGCGTTCAAACTCTTTATGGCATCAGCGGGTGGTTGAGAACGGAGGTCAGCTCATCCTTGAATTTCTCATACGCTTTGTACAGCAAGGACAGGTGATCCTTGTATTTTTTCAGTATATGCCAACGACATAACTTGTGCAGCGTGCCTATTAGCGTACTTTTTTATCGCGGCATCCATGGAGGGGCATTGATCTGCATGTTTTTGAAAAAAAACCAAGCAATGAGTTATTGAGAGAACTGCATATCCTTTTTCTGATTTTTTTTCATTGGATGTAAGAAATGGACTACAAAACTTGACAGTGAACTGCATTGTTATTTAAACCCATTCTTTTTTTCAGCATACCTGTGAGTATGCAGATTGGCCGCTTGTTGTTCATGCAACGCAAGAACGTCCGGAACACCCACTCGAAAGTCGGTATTGTTTCGTTTCTGATGAGAGCCACAGCGAATATTGTACTTTGGAGGTGGTGGTTGACTCCAACGAAGACGGCCAGAGGCATGTGGAACTTGTTGGTCTTGTAGGTCGTCTCAACTGTGACACAATCTCCAAAATCTTCGTACGATCCCCTGCAGCTCGCGTTCGCCCAGAATATGTTCCGCACACGGTTATCGACATCTTTGTCGTAATCATAGAAGAACTTCGGGTTTATTTGCTGCATCTTCTCAAAGAAAGCCAGGAGTTTCTTCACATCGTCCTCTGTTTCCTCCCTCGCGAATTGGTGCTTCCTACAGTTCGAAATAATAATATACTTGCAGCATTAGGGACATACAGAAAATGCACAGAGCGGACTGCATGAAATAGACGATATATTGTTTTTTGTTTTAGTGAACGTACCTGTTCACCCAGTCACGGCTGGTGCGCCCCATAAAGTGCAGTCCTCCTGACATCCTTGACAGGGTTGACATCATCTGCGTGTGCGTGAGGTTGTCGCTCTGCATGTCCTTCACTAGTTTATCGAGCAACGGATCATCCGTCTTATGCGAGTGCATGTGCAGAAGCATAGCCGGGCTGTCAATCATCCCGTGGTTGTGATTGAGCTCAATCTCTGCTATCACAAACACATCCTTTATTTTTTTCAATCTCATTCCCGCCTTGCAGCCAGTCCTCTTTGATGTTTTTTCTCGCTTTCTGTCATAATCTGTGACAGTTTCTTTGCTTCTGCCTTCTTTTGAGCACACGATGTATCTGTTTGTTCTGTATCCGCCGTTTTTGCGTGTGCCGAAGCCTGCATGCCTCGCATACGTGTTGTAGAATTCTCGCGCCACATCTTGTGATGTGAACTGCATACCTTTCACAGGCACAAGGTCTTGGAGCATGTTCTCATCCTGCACACACACAATATGGAATGCTTTTTTTGTTAATGAGAATGCACAAGCTGAAAGAATGCGTAATAAGTGAACTGCAGTAGTTAAGCAAGGATGCTTACGTGCGTGTACTGTTTTTCTTCCAACGGTGTTTGCAGCTCACCGATGTTTATTGGGCATGGAGGGGTGACAACAGATCTGTGTAATTCAGGATCGCGAGGAGGTAGGAATGTGGAGAACTTTACTTTTTTGGTTGCTTGCGGCTCTCCTTGATTCTGCTTCCGATTCTTTTGTTGGGCAGTAGGCGGCCTTGGTGGAATTCCACAGTCTCTTTGTCGACGGATCGTTTGCTCATGGACTTGCTGAACTTGCTGGGTTTCAACATCGGCTTTTGGAGGTGCTATATCATCCATTCTGATCTGCTGACCAAATGTTTCAAAGACACGCGTGTACCTTGGCTGCATAACTGTTATGATTTGCTCTTCGTCATCATCCTCCTCCTCATCAATTTTCTGCGCGTGCTCCCCCATGAAGACCAGATCGTCGTCCTCCTCCTCCTCATCCTGCGGGTTTTTTTGTTTCACTGCCTTCTCCATCTCGAATGATGTTTGGTTCACTATTTTCATCTTTATCCTCTACATCTTCCTCCACGGAGAACGCAGTTCTGTTTGTTGTGTTAAAGAAACCCCTAGGTATTTCAGGTGTTATCCATCCAGGCATCTCCCACTCTTCT
This sequence comes from Secale cereale, assembly GCA_902687465.1. Classification (NCBI taxonomy): domain Eukaryota; kingdom Viridiplantae; phylum Streptophyta; class Magnoliopsida; order Poales; family Poaceae; genus Secale; species Secale cereale. Next base: position 644,707,723 of record LR738710.1, read on the forward strand.
CTTCCAATGCAGTTCAGGGTCTTTGGGTCGTAAATGATTCGAGGCATCTTCTGTTTTTGAGGCATAGTAATTTCCTGCAGAGTATTAAGCCAAAGCTTTCTTTATGCACGTCAACAATGAAATGAACTGCATCTTTCGTACTATATATCATTATATTTTTGCAACTGTAAGAAATTGTACTTCAATTTGTCATTCTACAGCCGGCGCACTGTCAGTTAACATGAAGAAACAATGCACTTCAGTTCTAGGCACAGCGCTCTACATATTTAATTCATTGTGGACTGCAATTTTGATCCATACATCGTTTTTTATTTTTCGAAGTATCCTTTTCTGTTTTTCTACTTTGGAGACACATGTGACTGCAGTCGACGCAAGATGGGGCACTGCATGGGTATAAAAACGGCACTGCAAACTGGATGTGGGGGTTTGGTATGTGATTTTCTTACCTTATATGCAGTTCCCTCAATCTGCAGATGCAGCTCTTGCTGCTGTTGGCGTGCAGTCCACCTCCGCTGCAGGAACTCATGCGCTTTTTCCACCTTCGCCATTGTTGCGGGAGAAGGCTGGATGTGCACCATTGCAGTTCGCATCCACGACGAATGCGATGGAGTAGTCATCCTTGCAGTTCGCTTTCCCTTGTCATGCATGGCTGAGGCTGGATGCTTCAGCGGCGGATCCCCCAGGTGGTGTTGGGCCGAAGGTGAGGTGCGGCTTCGCTTCCTAAACGCCGCCGCGGAAATATCGTCGCCGACGGATTGCATCGCTGGCCGCTGGGCGCGCGCTCCATTGTGCTGGGCGCGGAAGAAGGCGGGAGGGGTGCGGGTCGCCACCGGCGCCGGGGCGCTGGCGCGGAAGAAGGCGGGGAGGGGTGGGGGTCGCCGCCGGCCGCCGCAGCACTGGCGCGC
>LR738710.1:644709158-644741187 GCA_902687465.1 Secale cereale
ATATATATATATATATATATATATATATATATATAGGGTGGGTCTATTCTCATAACACCCCTTAAGACCTTATTCTCATAACAAAAACCTTATTCTCACAACACCCCCACTTAAATAGGTTTCTAGCGCGGAGTGCCCCGAGGACAGCAACCACTGCCCCGCCTCCTACCCCCGCGCTGCCGCCCTGCCTCCTTCCCCCAGCACCGTCGCGCCGGCTCCTACCCTGATGCAGTGCGGTTTTCTTGTGCAGTTCGGAAGCACAAAAAAACGCTCGCTGCCATTATTCGTCGGTCGCACCGTTTTCAAAACTGCTCTTAAACCATGCGGAATCTCGAAAAGTGTTCAACATGGCGAAGTTGCGTCTACTCCATAGATTTTCAAAGGTATATTACACACATAATTCCGATAAACGGTTAAAAAACTAGAGCAAAAAGGTACCAAAAAACAACACGTACAGTTGTTTCAAACATGCAGTTCACTGCTTTCAAAACTGCTCTTAAACCGTGCGGAATCTCGAAAAGTGTTCAACATGGCGAAGTTGCGTCTACTCCATAGCTTTTCAACGGTATATTACACGCATAATTCCGATAAAACGGTTAAAAAACTAGAGCAAAAAGGTACCGATAAAACAAGCTAATTATTTTTAAATAATACATTTTTTATCAAATTTCATAAATATTACGCGGCCAAAAGAATATTCAAAAATAATACATCGTCGGCCCGTAGCAGGCCGACTGGGCCTAGTCGTCCCACAGCTGGCCGACTGGGCTCCAATCGGCTTGCTGCTAGCCGATAAGCCTATCGGCCGCGAGCTCTCCAGCAATCGGCCTGCTGCTGGCCGACAGGAGCTCAGTCAGCTTCCAGCTGGCCGACAGGACCCCTATTGGCTAGCTGCTGGCCGATTGCATGCAACTAAACACCTTCCACGTTGTTCACTACTTCCTGCCATATTTTCCCCCCTTTGCTCTTTCCCGCCATAGGTTTCCGCATAGCTCGTTTCCGCCATATTTTTCCCGCTCTCTACTTGCCTCCCCCTTTGCTCGTTCCCGCCATATTTACCCGCTTTGCTTGTTCCCGCCCTATTTTTCCGCTTTGCTCATTCCAGCCAAATTTTCTGGCTTTGCTCGTTCCCGCCATTTTTTCCTGCTTTGCTCGTTCCCGCCATTTTTTCCCGCTCTCTAGTTCCCGCCTTTCTTTGTGTTGTGAGTCTATAAAACACCCTCGGCAGTAACATTGGTAAGCATTCAGTTGTAGTCTCGTAGTCTCGCCAAGATGTCCGGATATCCTTTCGATCGTAGTTTTCACCCTAGTATGTCCAGATGTCTTCTGGATTTAGCCGCTGATATCAGTGTAGACAACAAGATAGTTCAATGGGAGAAGCTCATCAGTACTGACACCCTACTGAATGAGCGGGCTCACGCACCAAGTAGGTGCGGGTGGCCTTCCAGTACCTTTGAGGAGATACGGGAAGAACTTGTGAGGTTGCAGGGGAGATGGAAGAAGCAACAATCGAAGGGTGAATAACACCTAAAGTGTGCAGCCGAACATACTTTTCTATGGACTGAGGACAGTGAGGATGATGAGGATATCTTCATGACGCCGCTTCCGGGTTCTACATATTCGAAGGGTAAGAGTTCAGCATCGTCAAAGGGCAAAAGTTCTCCATCGTTGAAGAGCAAGAGTTCTGCATCGTCGAAGAGCAAGAGTTCTTCATCATCAAAGGGCAAGAGTTTTTCATCGTCGAAGGGCAAGAGTTCTGCATCGTCGAAGGGCAAGATTTCTGCATCGATGGAGGATGACGATGATGACTTTATGTAGTATTTATCCTTTATGTTGTCAGTTAAGTTGTATGTGCCGTTTTATTTAGATGTAGTTATATCTAGTAGTTTGTACTTTCTTGTTGTATGAGCATTATATTCTATCTAAATAGCAGAGACTAAAATAGAGTAGTCATATGTCTCATACATAAATACATAATCATTTGTCTCATACATAGAATAGACATAAGTCTCATACAAAATTAAATGGTCATGTCTCTACTCATAGATAGAAGCGTCACTGACGACGTCTGCCCCGGCGTGGAGGCGGATCTTGCGGCGTCGTCCATCCATACCTATGTATTGGCCTGATGTTACGAGGCGGAATCTCAGACTCACCCTGGTGATACTGTGTATCCTGTGTCGGGCCACGTGGAGGAGTCGAAAACATGTCTGGCCACTGGATGTGCTGCGACATCTGACCCTATATGTTGTCCTCAAGACGTTGATCACTCCCCCATGTATCATGTGATGCAGACATAGACGCATGATATCCTTAGGCTCCTGAACGATGGAACATTAAGTCATGCAGAATAAGGTTGCCTAAATTAATACTGAAAACAATACACATACCTGTTGGCTGTGACGGCTGCTCTGGATGAAACACAAAGCTCGACGAGGGACCCTGTTGTCGTGGCTGTGGAGAAAACACGAAGCTCGACATGGGACTAAAGTGGTCTGGGTGCTGCCAGGTCGAACTACCAGGTTGGTCATGAGGGGGTGCCCTCATAGTCGGCTGATGTGCAAGACGCGGACGTGGCTGATGTTGGTGTGTGGAGTGATGCGGCGGCTGCTGCTGGTGCTGAACAACGTCACTCCTCTGGGTGCACGTGATAGCCTCGTAGACAGCACGAATCTTGTTCTGCATACGTTCCAAGAAGGGCTGTAGCACAGGACGGTGCTGAAGAAGAGGTCCAGACGGCAGTGATCGTCCAAAGGTGGTCACGTCGTTGTTGAGTTCGTGTGTCAAGCTAGCCTGCAAATTCTCGCCTTGGTTATTAAGAATGCACGTCAAAAATATGTGACAACTAAATTTAAGAACAATATGTCTTACCGCGTACTGTCTAGAGCCTGAAGTATCATAGCTCGGGTACATATCCGATGGAGTAGGGTCAGGTATCTCCTCTGGGTGAGAGTGCTCAACGATGCGCAACCGTGTTCCGTTCATGTAGCGCCGCAAATAGAGATTGAATTCATTGAGATCAAAATCATGATTCTGGTGCCATAGATGTGTGTTTGATGTCTCCCAGTCTATAATATACGGCTCTAGTCTAACTAGCCACTCGACAGTTGTCCTATTCGTGCCCTTCCTTGTCGTCCTAAAATAGCGGTGTATTTTCAACAATTATTATGTGCTTGAAAAGAGTACTATGAAAGATAATGCAACATTGAAAAACTGGTAAATACCTGTGGATGTGTTTTGGCACCGGGTTCTCTGTAGGGGGCGGCAGCTCTGACTGCAGAAGACCAAATTGCCTCATAACCCTTTGTTGTGCCATCTCCTGGACAAAGACATCGAAGATGATCTTCGATTTTGTCATCCAGTAATCTCTGTCCCTTGTGCATAGCACAGACAAACCATCGGGGTATCTCGCTTGTATGGCTGCTTCCATGTAGGGCTTCCAGATGACCCCAGTGTACGTATCGAACTGCGCGTTCAATGCCGTGTATGCCTTCCTTGTCTGATCACTAGCAAATCGCCTGTGCAGAAAACAAAAGTTAGTACCCGGTAGCATATAACTATCTTTTTGTGCTAAAAAAGTTGCATTAAACTATACACCAATACATACCTCACGACGTGTCCAACACAGACCGAAAGTGGGCATGTCGATGCCGTCAGCATCGAACCTGGCGTCTATAGGCTGATTCACAAGTACGTCTGGTCGCCCTATAGAGAACCTCTCCCACGACCACAGCTGAAGGAATAGAGGGAATCCAAGAAGGGCTGGCTTTTTCGATGTAAGTTGACAGCCGTTGCACATACCTCGGTACGTAGCCGCTAGGACCGCCGAACCCCAACTCCTCTGTCTGATTTGATCAGTCGTCTGAGCACTCGCTATCTCGAGTGCCCTAGGGATGTAGAGCGCGCTAATAGTGGTGACATGGTTCTCTGTGAACATCACCTTGCCGAAAAGCCACATTAAGTAGGCCTCCAGGCTCCGTGTGATCTGTTTCGTAGACATCGGCGCCGGGAACTTCTGTATCTACAGTAAGCATAAAGAAAGTTTTAGTAAGCCACATGTATTTTCCATAAAACTATGGGCACGATAAGTTGAAGATACAAGGTAGGGAATTTTACCTGGAAATTGAGCAACCACTCATACTTAGGTCCGTGATGCTCCCATACTGGATCCGGAACATTCAGATAAAGAGCATGAAAACGATGTGTAAGACCTCGCTCCTAATCAGCCGGTGCGTCCAACGGTCCTATGGCATGACCTGCCAACGGTAGTCCGAGCAAAAGTGACACATCCTCTAGAGTAAGAGCCATCTCTCCCCATCGGAAGTGAAACGTGTGGGTCTCTGGCCTCCAACGGTCTACTAAGCAGCTCAACAAGGAGGAGTCGATGGCGAGGCGTTTGCAGCCCGGGATAGACTCAACCAGACGCGCGAAAGGTAAAAGGCCGGCCCATTTCAACCTTCATCATAGAACATTACAGTTAGTGTCTCCAATTAATATGCATGTCAGTGTGCAAATTAAAAAGCATGTACCTTTGTTCCCATCCTCGGTGTATCCTCCAGTGCTCCTTAGGAGTGCGAGTGACAAGAGGCTCAAGCCTCCGCTCAGACCAAATCGCAGCACGATGACCCCTATCAATGTCCGCACGCAGCAACCCCATTCCCGACATTCCTGCACATAAAGCCACACTTAATACAAATTTCAAACAATGTGCCACAGTTAATACAAATTTTCAAACATAGTGCCACACTTAATACAAATTTCAAACATAGTGCCACTTAATACAAATTTTCAAACATAGTGCCACACTTAATACAAATTTCAAACATAGTGCCACAGAATACAAATTTTCAAACATAGTGCCACTTAATACAAATTTTCAAACATAGTGCCACACTTAATACAAATTTCAAACATAGTGCCACACTTGATACAAATTTCAGAATATAGTACTGTTGGCTTAGTTTCTTCCTCTACCTCTTACTCCTCTACCTCCTCTTCGTCCCCGGTTGCCACGTCCACGCCTAGTACCACTGGATGTGACAAAAGTGGGACAATTAGTGTCCCTATGGCCAAATTCATTGCATAGAATGCATTGAATTGTCGGAGCTCCTGCTTTAGATTCATCCATATTATTCCGGATGCGACGACACTGCTGTCTGCCTCTACTTGTACGCTTATGCTCTGGGTTTGGAATGTAACGCCTTTCAGAGGAGTTGACGGTGTTGAAGTTACCCATTGATCGAAAACCCATCAGCTGACATGTCCAGGTATTCAGGACAGCCTCTTTTAGAAAATATGGAGACACAAACGATATTGCGTCCAATCCAAGCAGCCCGCAAGCAGCAAGTACATGTGAGCAAGGTAGGTGCCACAATTTTGGTTTGTTGCATGTGCACTCACATGTTGGCCAGGCTTCATTTCCAATTTTCACCTGATGTGTCCTCATCTCATTTGCACATCCGAATATGTTGTTGGCTAAGCGGACCTCAAACCTTCTTTCTTGATTACCGATGGCGACTACAGTGTGTGACCTTGCTTTCTGCATCTTGTTCTCTATGTACTTCGTGACTCTTTCACAGTAACGTGTATTCGGGTTGTTCAAGATATGTTGCTCTGCTTTTTGACGTCTATCTCTGAAATACTTCATGGTGCCATAGAAAATACCCTCAACGATGGCTGTAAGTGGCAATGCCCGGTTTCCTCTGAGGACAAAGTTGTATGTTTCAGCGAGGTTGGTTGTCATGACACCGTACCTTGCTCCATGTGTGTCATGTAGCAAAGACCACCTCTCAAGAGGCTCATGCTCTATCCATTGCTGGAAGGTTTTAATCGACCTCCCGAGCCTTCTCCTAGTACCTGGTGGGTCAAAGCCTGGCAAGTCACATAGCCCAACAGGCTCCTCCTCCACGGTCGCTTTTCCTGTTGCCAACTGTGCAGCTACTGCTTCAACATGTGCCCTCACCGCTGCATCTCTTGCAGCTTTCCTGTCCCTAACATGTCTCTGCGTGCACACATTAAGTCGATCACGTATCAAATTGTACTTCCATAACTGGTTCTGCTTGCAGAATTTTTTGAATAGATTAATCAGGTTCTTGTTTCTGAACTGCGATAAAAAAAATTAGCCCCCAGATGGCGCATGCACCAACGGCTCTGCAAGTCTTGCCATGAAGTTTGTTCCTCAGGTCCTGGATTTGTAAGTGTCCTCATCGCACTGAGTATACCTGCATGCCAGTCATGAAGGATGCACACATTGAGCTTCTCCTTAACAACGGATATTTTCAACTGCCTGAAGAACCATGTCCAACTCTCAATGTTCTCACTCTCCACGAAAGCAAATGTGAGTGGGACAACTTGATTTTGGCCATCTTGACATATGGCTGTTAGGATCTAACCTTTGTACTTGCCTGTGAGAAATGTACCATCAACACATATCACCGGTCGGCAATGCCTGAAAGCTTCGATGCATACACCCAAAGAGAAGAAGAGACGATGAAACACTCTCACAGTTGGGTATTCTGGCATGAAGAGGTCTTGGATATTGATATAGGTGCCTGGATTCCACTGCTGCAGTGTACGGAGGAGCTTGACAACAGAGTCATATGCATCAAAATATGAACCAAATCTGCTCTCTAGCGCCAAATGCTTAGCCCTCCAAGCCTTTCCATAAGAAATTTTGTACTTAAACTTGGTGAAGACTTTTGTCTGGATTGCCTTCACTTCCATAGCTTTGCCCTGCACTATTTCATCGTAAAACAACCGAACAATAAGCGACGATGAAAGGTTGGCATGATCTTGAGGGATGCCCGGAATAAGACAATTGTGATGCACTAAGTCACTGATCACTCAACTTGTGCCATACTTAGGTAGATAGCCGTGCACCCTGGCAGGGCAATCTGCATTCTTGCATACCATTGTGAGGTATTTCTGACTTGACACCTGAGCTGTGAAAACCCTTTGCATGGACATTGCCCAATTAATTATTGCATCCTTCATAGCTTGCTTGTTTGGATACATAGCTCCCGTCGCAATATTGTTCTGGTGATATTGCCAGGCAGAATCATGTCCATCGTTGACTATCATTGCAGATGAGAAGTCATGATTCCATCTCTTCATTATCTTCCTCATCCGACTCATCAGAATCATCGGCATGACCCATATCAACATCGGTGTCTTCTTCTGTCGGGACCCCGATCCTAAGTCACACCGGTCTAGCATGTAACACACCATATCACTTTGCGGCCTCACGCACAGTATCCCCACGGGTGCCACCTTACCTGGCCCGGGACCATTTGCACATTTTGGCTCACGTATATGATAGTGTCGCTAGCATCCATATGACAGAGAACTCGGGCCGACATGACCAGTTATAAACCAAAAGTGGCACTAAATTACAGAGACAGGCATACATGACCCAACAACGAACGTGTCGGTCATCAACGTATGAACCCAAGTCGTAGCAAGCTACAAGGACTTAAAGGAACGACGCGTGAAATTTCCCCTAAGGGACAGACACAGGAACGAAGAAGGACACATGCCGGTCAGCCTAAGTGTTCTGGAGCAGTAGCAAGCTACCAAGGCTCAGTGGAAGCACTAGGAGACATTTCCCTGTAAGATAGGCTACCAAGGGTAAACAACTAGGTGTCGGATCCCACACATACCAAGCATTTCAATAACATACACACAATATGCTCGATATGTGCAAATACAACATGGCATCACAACAAGACTCTAAGAAACAAAGTATTTATTCATTAGGCTCCGAGGGGCCAAATATTACAAACATGGCGCTCATGACCCAACATTCAGAGCATACAAGCAACAAGCTGAAGCACAACATGTCTGAGTACACACATCTATAAATAAAAAAGGCTGAAGAGCCTGACTATCTACAACACTCGTCCAAGAACGTAGCTGAGGTAACAAGCTACTTGTCGAAGTCCAAGCGGATCTACTAGTGAGACAGCAGTCTCATCTGCAAATCATAAATTAAGCAAACATGAGTACAAAGGTACTCAGCAAGACTTACATCAGATCCTATCATACATGCACTTGTATCAAAAAGGCAAAGTGGGGTTTAGTTGCAGCAAGCCAGCTTTGAATCAGTGGCTATCCTATTCTACGACTGCTGGTAATTCTTTTGAGGTGGCGCACACGAGTCCACTAAGCACCACACAATACACCACTATGGATTCATCCCCGTCTCCCTACGAGAAGGCCATCCATAGCACTCACACTTGTCTTGAGTATTTTAGAGTATCCACTTCAAGTTGTATATGTACCACGTAAGCATCCAAGAAGTCCATAACCGTGGACCCGGCTATTCAAATAGATCATGTTAACCTTGCAGGGGTGTACTTCTTCACACACGCTCTCGCCACTTACCGCCATGTACATCTCGTGTATCTCGGCAACCTTCAAGCGGAAGCCTGGCGAGGATGTCGGCCACGACCTGACTAACCACACAAGACTCTAGTCCAAGTTTATCGCCTATTCGGGTTCCATCCATAAGGAGATCCGGACGGGGTGTCGCTCACGGCCCCAAATGATGTGCGCAGGGTTCCCAAGCCCACCTCGCCGAGTGGATCTATGCTTGGTACACCGTTCCACGATGCCTAGTCTATCCCAAGCCCACATGGCCGAGTGCCACTTGGTAGACTACTAGCACTACCTACATACACCAGAAACTAGTTGCAACTCCTGGACAGAGATCATGTTGATTAATTAGTCGAGAGGGGTCGAGTTACCGGAACCCAATGTGTGGTAGTAGCTAGTCATTGGACAACATACACAGAACTCAGTTCTTAGGAACGGTTCTAGTTAGACAACCCACCATGTACTCCTACATGGCCTCTCACCGCTACCTTTACCAAAACGTGTTCACACACTTGACTCTCAGCATCAGAACATATCATTGCACTCCAATTCATTCCCGATGAATCAGACCTGACACACTCTAAGCAATAGCAAGCAAGGCATGGTAAGATCACATCATGGCTTCAATCAACTCCTACACATGCTAGTGGGTTTCAACTATTTACTATGGCAAGGACAGGTCATGCAGAGGAATGGGTTCAACTACCGCAGCATAAAGTAGCAGTTGAAGTCATTGTTGTCCTAATGCAATAACAGAGAGCAGGAGCGAGAGAGGGATTGTATCGGAATGAAAAAGGGGGTCTGCTTGCCTGGTAAAACAACGTGTAGAGCACTGCTCCTCTGACAGGTACTCTGGATCGGTCTCCGGAGCTGGAACTATCGAGAAGAACGGTGCCGACAATCAAACACAAACATATGCAAAAATATGATGCATGATCATGGCATGAAGATGTGATGTTATTTAAACTAATGCAACTAGCATTCTAATTGAAAGAAGTCCATTTGAACCAAGGGTTCAAATGCAATTCCAAAATTAACATTTAAAAGTGTCATTTATGTGTTTTCACCTATACAGCAAGTATAAGTTGGTTTAACATGCATGAAAATGCCATAAACAGATTCCTTATATTTTTCTGATCATTTTTCATATATAAATTATTTCATTCTGAGCTACGGTTGAATTTCTGTGATTTTTTGAAGTTTAAACAATTTTCTGGATTTTCTTAAACAAAAACAATTCCAGAAATTTGTTTATTGCGTCAGGACTGCGTCATGCTTGCGTCAGCAAGTCAGCAGCGCTGACTCAGGTCAAACCTGACGTGTGGGGTCCACATGTTAGTGGCTTCAGTAAACTAACTGAGTTAGTTAGCCCTAACTAACTGGGCAGGGCCCACTAGTCAGTGACTGTAGGAATAACCTAACTAAGTTAATTAGTACTAACACTAATCCTAACAACTAATTAGCTGGGCAGGGCCCACATGTCAATGAGAGAGAGGGGAGGTCAACTGGACCGTGGGGGTCAAACCACGCCAGTCAGCGGGTCAAACCCACCGGCGGCTCGACGCCGGCATCCACAGACGCGGCGGAGGGGATCGGGATCGTCGTTCCGGCGGTCATTTAGGCAGCGGAGACCAGCTAAGGGGAGCTGGAGCTCGTCCGCGTCGGTTGGAGCAAGCGAGAGGGCACGGGGCGGCCGGAGCTCGTCGGAACGAAGCTCGCGGCGGCGGCCGGAGCTCGGGAGCCAGCGGTTTCGACGCTGCGGTGCACGGCAGGAACAACAGGTGATGGTTTTGGGGTCCTGGCATTGCACTGAGCAAGGTGGTGTGCTCAGCTACGGCCCTAGGTAGCAGTGTCCACGGTGGCGACATGGCCGGCGGCGGGGAGCTCGGGCATCAGCGGAGATATGGTCTAGAGGTCGAACGCGACCAGGGAAGAAGGGGGAAACGACCCGGGAGCTCACCGCGAGTCTGTTGGGAGGGTTAGTGGGCTCGGGGACGCGTCGGAGGCGGCGAATTCGTCGATGGCATCCGGTGGCCGTGTAGAGAGGATAAGCTCGAGGACGAGGCGTAAGGGCGTCCGGGGTCCTGCAGTTCAACGTAGAGGTGCACGGCAGCGAGGCGGAGCTCTACGGCTCGTCGGAGAGGCGAGGGGGAGGCCGTGGCTATGGCAACGGCGAACGGCGGCGACAACGCGCTCGGGTCCGAGCGGACGAGAGAGTAGAGGAGGGGGAAGAGGACGGGGGAGAGTGCGAGTGCTTCCAGGGGGTGCGTGGCTCGTCCAGACGCAACGGAGAAGGGGACAGCCAGGCAGAGAGGGAGGAGGTGGCGCGCTCGCCATGCGTGCGCGTCGGCCACACGCCTCGCCTACTGGCGCGAGGAAGACGACAGGGGAGGCAGATGGGCTGGGCCGGCCAGGCCGCACTGTGATGGGCCAGCACAGGTAAGTCTCTCCTTCCTCTGTTTTTTTATTTGTTTCTGTTTTCTAATTTTGTTTCTTTGTTTTGATTTGATTTACAAACCAAACCATTTTAAAACTTTCTGTATATTTTTATGTGAGCTCAGGGAACTAGTCCAAGGTCACATGCAAACTTACAAAAATACTTGAACTTTATTTCTTATATAACATTAATAAATTCAACTCAAATATGTTATTGATTTAATTCAAAGGCCCAAAATAAATATTTTAAAGCCTCCAAAAATATTGGTTTGAATTTTATTCTTGCCAATATTTTCCAAGGTTTAACAGGAACATTTTCTTGGGCTTCTTTGAGAAGATTTTAAAGTCAACCGTTATTATTATTTTTAACTGCTTTCTGAGGGTTTCAACAAACCTCAATTCAACTTTCATTTGAACTTTAAACATGATGCAAACATCAAGACTAGCCTAGTGCATACCAGAACTAGGGTTGTGACAACTCGCCCCCACTCGAAAGAATCTCGTACCGAGATTCAGGAGTAGACGGAAAGAAGGTGGGGTACTCCAGTCGGAGACGATCTTCTCGCTCCCAAGTAGCTTCTCTCTCGGAATGATGAGACCATTGAACCTTGAGAAACTTGATGTTATGACGTCGAGTGACACGCTCTGCTTGATCCAGAATGCGAACGGGATACTCTCGATATATGAGGTTATCTTGGAGATCAAGCGTTTCGTGGTCCACTCCGCGGATGGGATCCGAGAAGCAACGCGTGAGTTGAGAGACATGGAAGACATCATGAACTCGAGAAAGATGTGGGGGTAGTTCCAACTGGTAGGCAACCTCTCCTCGTTTAGCGAGAATACGAAAAGGACCAATGTAATGAGGAGACAACTTGCCCTTGATACCGAAACGATGGGTACCCTTCAAAGGAGTAACCCGAAGGTAAGCTTTGTCGCCAACTTCATAAGCCACTTCCTTATGATGACGATCATACTGGCTCTTTTGACGAGACTGGGTTGTTTTCAAATTCTCACGAATGATGCGAACTTGCTCTTCTGCTTCCTGGATCATGACCGGTCCAAAGAATTGTCTTTCACCGGTTTCTGACCAGTTCAAAGGTGTTCGACATCTTCGTCCATAGAGAATCTCAAAAGGATCTTTCTTGAGACTGGATTGATAGCTATTGTTATAAGAAAACTCGGCGAAAGGAAGACATTTCGCCCAATCCATACCAAATGAGATAACACAAGCTCTAAGCATGTCTTCGAGAATTTGGTTAACCCGTTCCACTTGACCACTTGACTGAGGGTGGAAAGCGGTACTGAAGGAAAGATGGGTGCCCATGGCAGTCTGGAAACTCTCCCAGAAATGAGAAGTGAAAAGACTACCACGGTCTGAATTGATCTCTAGTGGAACACCATGAAGTGACACTATTCGAGAAATATACAAGTCAGCAAGCTGACTAGCGGTGATACTCTCTCGAACAGGTAGAAAGTGAGCCACTTTGGAGAGACGATCAATGACTACGAAGATAGCATTATTCCCTCTCTTGGTCCTGGGAAAGCCGGTGATGAAGTCCATACCAACTTTATCCCATTTCCACTCAGGAATAGCTAGAGGCTGAAGGGTGCCAGCAGGTCTTTGATGCTCTGCTTTAACGCGACGACAAACATCACAGTTAGCAATGAACTGAGCGATTTCTCTCTTCATCCTAGTCCACCAGAACCTCTGGCGTAGGTCCTGATACATCTTAGTACTACCGGGATGAATCATGAGAGGAGATTCATGAGCCTCCTTAAGGACCAGTTGCCGAAGATGTTGCTTCTTGGGAACCACCAGCCGGTTCTGGAAGAAAACAACACCTCGATCATCTATGGAAAAACTACCAGCAATACCCTTGGCAATGTTTCTCTTGATCCGGGTAATCCTGGTATCATGCTTCTGGGCTTCTATGATATGATCCACAAGAGTAGGTTTCGCCACCAAGGTAGAAAGGAATCCGTGAGGAGCAATGTGAAGGTTAAGCTTACATAATCCCTCATGGAGAAGTGGTTGGCCCTGCTGCAACATGAGATTGTTGCAAAAGGACTTACGACTTAGCGCATCAGCCATAACATTTCCCTTGCCTGGGGTGTAGGTAATCCCTAAGTCGTAATCTGAGATCAACTCCAACCAACGTCTTTGCCTAAGATTCAAATCTGGTTGGGTGAAGATATACTTGAGGCACTGGTGATCGGTGTAGATCTCGCAACGATTACCAAGGAGGTAATGCCACCAGGTCTTAAGTGCGTAGACTACGGCCGCAAGCTCTAGATCATGTGTAGGATAATTCTCCTCATGTGGATGCAACTGTCGAGATGCATAGGCAATCACATGACGATACTGATGTTGCCACGCAAAATTGCCGCGCAGCACCACGATACCGTCGTGCTTTCGTGACGACGAACGATTGCTTTCCGAGCAAAGCAACAAAGTATTTATCGCTTTCGTGGAGGAGAGACGACCGCTTTTCAGCGCAAAGCGGCAAAGATCAACCAAACCCTAGGTGGTAGGGCTCGGCAGAGGAGAGAACGAACGCAAAAAGTAAACATACGTAAGAGTAGATTGTTTTGATGAATAGCGATTGTCTTATTCCAACCGGCCGTGGCTTTAATATTTAAAGACGCAGGACTTGGCGTACAAGAGTCGAACTCCAAAAGCTACACCGAATAGATCAGGTCCTTCTTTGATTCAGATCCTTCCTCGATTCGGTTACTACCATGTACAGATACATGCCTACCAAACTTACCTCACGTCGGCCATATTCATGTACAAGAACATTCTCCCATATGAATAAAATATTCGGCCAGGACGCTAATCATGCGATAATAACAATGGATCGTGCATCACCTTGATCTCATGTGCACGTGACTTCTCCTATTGCACGTCTTCTTACGTAACTTTCACAGCTTTGTAAATATCTTCTGGCTTCATATTCGACGTCACATGTAGAATGTTGTAGCTCCAAATCCAAACGTTTTTGATTTCGGCTAGGACTTTTCCTTGGTTAGAACAGCAAATTCAAACATTTGTCAGCCAATAATCCAACCATCATCATTTAAAATAATTTGGCTTATAAAATACCTAGTAGCCAAATTATACATTCAACACATGCCCCCCCCCCCGGTTTCAGGTACAATTGTATTAATCGAAAACACCAACCATACCTTAGGACGATGTCGATCACTTCACCGGCCATATAATTGCTTAGGGCGATGTAAAAAGAACACATCGGCCAAATTTTCTAAGGGCGATATCTCAAAAACATATCGGCCAATTTCTGCTTAGGGCGATACCTCAAATTATGCATCGGCCATGGTATCATCAACTCTCTTGCCACATGCTAGGATAATACTTCTTCAAATATTTTCCCATGAGAGCTTTAGACAACTTCACTCCCTGCAAAGATTGTACAAAATATGAATTACCAGGAACAATCTCTACAACTCTATATGGGCCTTCCCAACTCGGCGACCATTTGCCGAATTTCCTATCTTTAGTTCCAATAGGTAAAATTGTTTTCCACACTAAATCACCTATCTGAAACGATTTTCCCTTCACCTTTTTGTTATAAGCCTTAGCCACTCTTAATTTTTCTTTCTCAATTTCTCGCAAGGCCTTAAACCTCTCCTCAGGCACATCATCTATTCTGTCCATCATCAAATTATTATAATCTACAGCCGACAAATCATTTTGTCTGGCCACTCTAAGAGCCTGTAAGTTAATCTCCACAGGTAACACCGCCTCTTGACCATACACTAGCTCAAACGGTGTCACTTGAGTAGCCCCATGCTTAGATATCCGATGAGCCCATAAAGCTTCCGAAAGCACCTCATGCCATCTTTTCGGATGCTCCTCAATTTTCTTCTTTATAAGCTTAATTAAAGTTTTATTGCTAGATTCGGCCTGTCCATTAGCTTGAGCATAATAAGGCGACGAATTTAACAACTTAATTCCAAAAGATTCGGCAAATTCATGAAATTGATGAGACATAAAAGAAGAACCTTGATCTGTAGTTAAAGTTTGAGGAATGCCGAATCTATGAATAATATGTTCTAAAACAAAACTGATTACCTCTTTATGCGTCATGTTTCTCAAAGGAACCGCTTCAGTCCATTTAGTAAAATAATCCGTAGCTACTAGGACGAAGCGATGTCTTTTAGAAGATCCAGGATGTATTTGGCCAATAAAATCCAAACCCCATCCTCTAAACGGCCACGGCTTAATAATGGGATTCAACATAGCCGCGGGCGCTAACTGTACATTCCCAAATTTCTGACACGCCTCGCAGCCTCTATAATACCGAAAGCAATCATCTAACAAAGTCGGCAAATAAAAACCCGCTCTTTTTAATAACCATCACATTTTATGAGCCGACTGATGCGTGCCACATATTCCTTCATGCACCTCACCCATGGCTAATCTAGACTGATCAGAATCCAAGCATTTTAAAAGTAAACCATCTATAGTTCGGCGATATAATTCATCATTCAGCAAAGTATATTTTAATGCTTGCCGCCGAATTTTCCTATCTCTTGTTTGACTTGGATCCTTTAAATGATTAACTAGAGGAACTCTCCAATCTGCAGGTTCTAAATTATTTTCTAATTCGGTCGTTTGGGACTCATACACCGAATCTTCATGGCTACAGATCGCTCGTTGCTAAACTGAACTAGGACCAGCTGCACCCTGTGGCAAACTATTCAGCAAAACAGACTCGTTTATTACAGCAGCAAGCATCGGCTTTTCTATCACGAAAATGTTTCCTTTACTAATGTGATAACCAGAAGCCTGCTGTGCTAAGCAATTAGCTATATAATTTTCTTCCCTAGGTATATGATTAATAGTGAAAGTATCTAAGGATTTGATTATATCTAAACATCGGTCCAAATAACTATTTAGTAACCCATCAAAGCACTGAAATTCGCCTTTAATTTGTTGCACTACCAGAAGCAAATCTCCAAAAGCATCTATATCCTTTACACCCATCTCTACTAAATTTTGCAAACCAAACAGTAAAGCTTCATACTCAGCTTGGTTATTAGTACACAAATATTCTAACCGGACCGATGTTTCATAAACAACATTGTTAGGTGAAATTAAAACGTTGCCGACGCCTTGTACCTCTCTACAGACCGATCCATCAAAATAAAGTTTCCATGGGCATATACTAACATAATTAATATCTTCTTCATCACTAATTCTATGATCAACAATAAAATCGGCGATAACTTGACCTTTCATAGCACGCAGCGATTCATATGTCAAATCATACTCTATTAGCGCATAAGCCCACTTTCCAATCCTACCACTAAGAATCGGCTGTTGCAACATATATTTAATCACGTCGGCTTGACAAGCTACTACACATGTGCTAGAAAGTAAATACGGCCTAAATCTGGTACATGCATAATATAAAGATAAGCATAATTTTTCAATAAACACGTACCGAGTCTTAGCATCCAGCAAACGGCGACTTAAATATGCAATAATGTACTCCTTTCCGCCGTCTTCTTGCGTCAACACCGCGCCAATCACTGTATTTTGTGCAGCAATGTACAACCTGAACGGCACACTAGATTTGGGTGCTCGCAACACCGGAGGACTCGACAAATATCTCTTTATGTTATTAAAAGCCTCCCGTTGTTCTGCCCCCCATGTAAATTCGGCTTCATTCTTTAGCCGAAGTAACGGAATAAATGATTCAATTTTCCCTGCAAGGTTAGATATGAATCGTCTCAAGTAATTAACTTTTCCAAGCAATTTTTGCACATCCTTCTGACAGGTAGGTTCCTTCAACTTTCTGATTGACTCTACTTTTGTAGGATCAATCTCTACGCCATGTTCGTGAATTATGAAACCTAAGAACTTTCCAGCTGACACACCAAAAGCACATTTGAGTGGATTCATTTTTAACCCATACCGACGCATCCTTTCAAAAGCTAACCGTAAATCGGCTAAATGATGATCAAACCTGTCTGATTTAACAACCACGTCATCAATATATATTTCCAGTATGATGCCTAAAAGATCATGGAAAATTAAATTCATAGCACGCTGGTATGTAGCACCAGCATTTTTCAAACCAAAAGTCATGACAACCCACTCAAATAAACCCACAAAACCCGGACAGCGAAAAGCAGTTTTGGACGTGTCCTTTTCGGCCATAAATATTTGATTGTAACCAGCATTACCATCTAAAAAGCTAATTATCTTATGCCCGGAAGCATTATTAATAAGTGTGTCGGCAATAGGCATAGGATATTCATCTTTTGGAGTAGCCTTATTCAAATCTCTAAAATCAACACATATTCTAAGCTTATCCGTGTTCTTCTTTTCAACAGGAACAATGTTAGAAACCCATTCTGCATATCTACATGACTGAATAAACCCAGCTTTTAATAACCGATCAATTTCTTCTTTGATGCGGTCAAACAGATTAGGATTAAAATTTCTACGGGGCTGTTTATGCGGCCTAAAACCAGATTTAATAGGTAATGTATGTTCCACTAAATCTCTACTCAAACCTGGCATCTCCGTATAATTCCAAGCAAAGCAATCAACAAATTCTTTAAGTAACAAACATACCTTGCTTTTCTGATCGGCTTTCAAATGTAGATTGATAAATGTAGGCCTTGGAATACTTCCATCACCAATATCTATTTCTTCAAGTGGATCAGCCGATGAGAATCCCTGTCCAAGCTTCTCCATATCATCAAAATCTTCAATTGCTTCATGCATATCGCTCTTTCCAGAACGATATTCCTCCGTGCGTTTTTGCAGCCACTTAATACTATCTTCTTTACTCATCATTTATATGGACAGATTATTAAGCCGAGCTATGCTAGCCAGCTGTGCATTTATAGGTACAAAACCATCTCCACCAATACTTATATAATCATACTCCGATAAATCTCTACCGGTCAAACAACGCATCTCACAGTGCTGCCAATCAACCGGAGCATCTGTCAAAGCAATGCAGGCTGAATTATCTGCCTCTATCACCTCCACATCGTCATGAACCCACTGAATTAAGCACTGATGTAAAGTGGAAGGAATGCAGCAATTTGCATGAATCCAATCTCGGCCCAAAAGAATATTATACCGACCTTTAACTTCAACAACAAAAAATGCAGTCGGCAATGTTTTGCTACCTACTGTGAGCTCCATAGAAATAATGCCTTTAGCTTCAGACAAGTCACCAGAGAATCCGCTAAGTCCCATGTTGGTTTTCATTAACTCACTCTCTTTTCGGCCCAATTTAGAGAAGACCGAAAAAGGCATAATATTAACTCCAGCACCTCCGTAAACAAGCATGCGACCAATAGGCTTACCGTCAATGTGACCCCTGATGAATAATGGTTTTAAGTGCTGCTCGGGCTTCTCCGGCTTCTCAAATGTAGCAGTTTTCGGACCAAGAACAAGCTCTACAACTTCAGCCTCGGGTGCACGAAATTCAGCGGGCAATGCAAACACCATATTAACATCCATATCACTAGGAATACCTTCGCTATTTTCTGAAATCTCATCATCAATTGCGTCACTCATGGTGTCATCATTCACGTCATCGGTGGGGTCATTAAGTGTGTCATTTGCAGCTATACTCTCCTCCCTCGCAATGCGCTTCTCCTTCCATGTCATTTGCGGCACCATTGGTTTCTCTCGGTTGAACAATTCATCACGTTTTTTCTCAGCTATTTCTTCCCTGATCTCCAGTGCTCGCAGCCGCTGGACTCGTCGTTTTTGAGTATGTGTTAATCCCGTCGGACACCAGCGAGGTCCCGGCTTTGTCCCTGGAGCGACCGACTGAAATCTGCTGCCCCCCGAGCCTCTAGGCTTGTAGTGACGTACTGTATTTCCTGGGACATATATTCTCTCTTTAGCCGAAATATTTCTCTGCTGACCCGATACAACTCCAGCTGCAATTTTCTGGCTTCCGTTACAGCTTGGACTCCCATGTTGGATAACCGTGCCAGAACCATTTGAAGACCTCCTCGTGGATGCTCCTAGGATCTTCACGAGTGAATTCGTACGCATGCTAGCTGAACCAAATTTCATACTAGTACTAGAAGAAGCAACGAGTTCATTAATCAAATTTCTGTCCTCTGTACTGGCATCTTTTTCCTGCACCGATACACACCTTGCCGGATCAGCGTTTTCTGTCTCTGTAGCATTCCCAACACCTTTAGCTGATTGATCTTCTCCAGATTTCAGAGCAAGAGAAGCAACAGAACCCTTCATGTTTTCTACAGGCTGAGTTTCAGCACGCTTCTTTGGCACCCAAGTAAGCTGACGGCCGCGCTTATAGTCCCTGCCATCCACACTGTGTACCGGTGATCGGTTACCTCGAATAACAATTGCATCACGTGGCCCAGTTTCTTCATTAAATCGAGCCCTTTTCTCATGTGAGTATGATCTGAACATCGGCCTCGACGGAACCCACTCCGGCTGAAAATAACCTGCTGGTCCTATAGGATATTGTGCCCAAGGATTGAAACCCCACGGAGGAAACTGTGGATACATGGGAGCTGCACCGCCCCAATATGCAGGCTGCATTGCAAAATATTGTGGCTGGTCATATGAATTTCTTTGCCATCGCTCATGACCTCCAGGTCCAGAAGGAGACCTAGGACGTTTAGCGCCTCCAAGCCGATTAAACACGTTGTTGGTCCTGCGTGAAGTATATTTTTCCAACAACATGTTTACTGTCGGCTTTATCCTTGGAACACGTTTTCTTCCTCCATTGACTTTCCATACTCCTACTTCTGGATTTTTTGGTTTGATCATCCTCGGCGGAGCACTATTATCAATCACAACATTTTTCCCATTGGCTGATTCGGTCTGATGTGGCCGAATAAGCATTTTCTTGTTCTCAAACTCGATCACATTAATAGGAAAAGGATCACTATCGAGTTTCATCTTAGTACTCTCTGTGAACGTCAATCGTCCTTCATTAATGGCCGATTGTACCTGTCGTCCAAACACATTGCAATCATTAGTAGAATGAGAAAAGGAATTATGATACTTACAATAAGCTCATTTACCCAATTCTCCTGGAGATGGAATAACATGACCCTCTCTCAATCTAATTAATTTTCCTTGCAGCAACATATCAAAAATCTTATCACACTTGCTAACATCAAATGTATATTTAATTTCCTCTCTTTTAGCAGGTGTAGGTTTCAAAGCAGGACATGCAAAAGGTTTTGACTTCGGCGTATGAACCCATTCGGCTACACATACGTCTACATCATCCTCACTAGCCGAATCGCTATCATATTCTAAAGCATTAACCGCATGGTTATCCTTATCTTTGCTCATATTATCCTTAAACCGGCTATATTGTTTAATTTCTTTAGCCCGATTTTCTTGCGCCAAAGCCTTTTGCAATACTTGATTAACATCTGAAAATTCTTGCCCATCTAATTTATCTTTAATATGAGCAAGCAAACCCGAAAAGGCAAGATCAGCTAAATCCTTTTCGGCTATGGTCAAGCTAAAACATCGGTTTTTTACATCTCTAAACCTTTTAATATAATCATAGACATGCTCATTATATTTCTGCCTAACCATACTCAAGTCTGATAGTCTAAGTTCAGTTTCACCGCCATAAAAATACTCATGAAATTTCTGCTCCAATTGTGCCCATGTCGAAATAGAATTAGGAGCTAGCGATGTAAACCATGTAAAAGCAGTACCGGACAAAGATAATGGAAATAATTTTACTCTATAAACATCCGATGTACCGATCTCGCTACATTGCGCTAAAAATTGTCCTATATGCTCAAAAGTTGACCTACCATCTTCTCCCGTGAATTTAACAAAATCCAGAATTCTAAAACCACGAGGATATGGTGTCGAGTCAAAATAATTAGGATATGGTTTTTGATATGCACGTGCTCTACCTTTGGGTTCCAAACCAAATTCTCTAAGTATGCTAGCAAGTTTATCCTTAAAACTATCATTAGGCTGTGGAGAATTTGTTTGCGGAACAGATGGAATACTAGCACGAGATGGAAACTCCGGCAATGAAGTTTGGGTGTGCGATGTTTGCAACAGAGTGCCACCAAAATATGAATCGGGTACCGGCCCGTACGGAACGCCGGTACCGAGAGGCGGCAGCGGTGGTGTACTGTATGCTACAGTTTGATAAAAAGGTTGCTGCAGATTATAATTAAATCCCGCACTTTGGTTATTGTTGTTATAATTTTGTGGAACCGAAGTTGATATAATCGGAGCAACTGCGCTAGGCATAAAATTATTAGCCGAACTATTAGCATAGTTACGACCACATTGATCATTACCTAAAGTTACGTGACGCTCATGTGAAGCACCACCCGATGCACCTGCTGTGTGGATAGGACTAGGAACAGCACCTAATCTGCTATTTTCTAGTGGCATCGGCCCTTTCTCAGAATTTTCATGGTGCGGTAACGAACGAGCATGGCTAAATAATTTTATTTCCAGATCCTTATTGAGCTACACTTTAAATTCTTCAAGTCTAGTAGCTACTGCTTCAGTAATTGTACGTGCCGTATTTGACATATCCGAACCGTACTTACTAGCTACGGACGCATCAATTAAATGAGCAATTTCTTCGGTTGAATTTTTTACCTCAACGCCGAGCGGCCCGGAAGAACTCGGCGTAATTACCTTCTTGATGATGCCGTTCCTTGTCTTCTGGAATCCGGCCAACCTCAGCTTCATCTTCTCAGCCTTTTCTTCCTCGAGCTCACTCTCGAGCTCACGCCGATCATCTTCAGATAGATCATCAAGTGTGACGGCGATGATGTTTTCCGGGTCGAAGTCGCTCCCGTTCTTGGGATCGGTGTCCATCGTGTCTTTCTTCTTCTTCTTCCCCAGCGGAGTCGCCAATTGTGTTGCCACGCAAAATTGCCGCGCAGCACCACGATACCATCGTGCTTTCGTGACGACGAACGATTGCTTTCCGAGCAAAGCAACAAAGAATTTCTCGCTTTCGTGGAGGAGAGACGACCGCTTTTCGGCGCAAAGCGGCAAAGATCAACCAAACCCTAGGTGGTAGGGCTCGGCAGAGGAGAGAACGAACGGAAAAAGTAAACGTATGTAAGAGTAGATTGTTTTGATGAATAGCGATTGTCTTATTCCAATCGGCCGTGGCTTTAATATTTAAAGACGCAGGACTTGGCGTACAAGAGTCGAACTCCAAAAGCTACACCGAATAGATCAGGTCCTTCTTTGATTCAGATCCTTCCTCAATTCGGTTACTACCATGTACAGATACGTGCCTACCAAACTTACCTCACGTCGGCCATATTCATGTACAAGAACATTCTCCCATATGAATAAAATATTCGGCCAGGACGCTAATCATGCGATAATAACAATGGATCGTGCATCACCTTGATCTCATGTGCACGTGACTTCTCCTATTGCACGTCTTCTTACGTAACTTTCACAGCTTTGCAAATATCTTCTGGCTTCATATTCGACGTCACATGTAGAATGTTGTAGCTCCAAATCCAAACGTTTCTGATTTCGGCTAGGACTTGTCCTTGGTTAGAACAGCAAATTCAAACATTTGTCAGCCAATAATCCAACCATCATCATTTAAAATAATTTGGCTTATAAAATACCTAGTAGCCAAATTATACATTCAACAACTGCATAAGGATGCAACCTAGTCCCTGTCGTGAGGCATCACAGTAGATAACAAAGTCCTTAGTGAAATCCGGTGGCACAAGTATGGGAGCAGAAGTCAGGCGTCTTTTCAGTTCCTGAAAACTGTGCTCACACTGTGGGGACCACTCAAACTTTTTATCTTTCTTGAAAAGTTTCGTGAGAGGTTAGGCCACTTTAGAGAAGTTCTCAACAAAGTGGCGACAATAACTTGCTAGACCAAGGAAGCTCCTAACTTGTTTAACTGTTTCAGGTGGAGTCCAATCAAGGACGGCCTGAACTCTCTCGGGGTTGACAGCAATACCCTTACCAGAGATTACATGGCCGAGATAGGTCACTTCTGGCAACCAAAATTCGCACTTGGAGAACTTGGCATAAAGGCGGTGCTCTCTGAGTTTCTCTAAAACAAGTCTAAGATGTTCGGCATGCTCTTCCTCGTTCTTCGAGTATATAATAATATCATTGAGGTAAACAACGACGAACTTAACTAAGTACTCCATGAAGATCGAGTTCATCAAGCGGGAGAAAGTGGCTGGAGCATTGGTTAGACCGAAGGACATGACGGTGTACTCGTACTGACCATAACGACTGACAAAAGCCGTCTTGGGGATGTCCCCATTTCTAATCTTCATTTGATGGTATCCTAACCTCAAATCCATCTTGGAGAAGACTGAGGATCCAGCGAGCTGATCATACAGGTCGTTCATCCTGGGAAGCGGATACTTGTTCTTTACCGTGACCAAATTAACGGGACGATAATCTACAACCATCTTATCCATACCATCCTTCTTCTTGACGAAGAGAACGGGGAAAGCCCAAGGAGAAGAACTAGGACGGATGAAACCCTTTTGCAAGGACTCATCAAGTTGTTTCTTAAGCTCAGCTAGTTCTAAGGGTGCCATCTTGTAAGGTCTCCTAGAGATTGGAGCGGTTCCTCGGATAAGCTCTATAACAAACTCTACATCTCGGTCAGGTCGAACACCTGGCAGTTCCTCTGGAAAGACATACAGAAAGTCACGGACTACTGGAACATCTTCAATGTCAGGAAGAGGGTTGTCATTAAGAGAATAGAGTTGACGCTTTGCAACTCTAGTGGTGATAGTGACTATCTTGCCAGATGGGTGTGTAAGCTGAACAGACCTAGTGAAGCAATCAATCTTGGCATGATGAGCTGTCATCCAGTCCATACCCAAGATGATATTAATATCTTGAGGGCTACAAGTGATGCAAGGAACACAAGTCTGTCGACAAGGATTTCATTACCATGGCTTACACTAGAAGTTTGCCATTTGGATCCAGGAGTTTGAATGAGTAATGGGGAGGGCATATCACAAAATGACATGTCGTGCAAGCGGGCATAACTTTCGGAAATGAAATAATGAGATGCTTCAGTATCGAACAGAACCGATGCCGGATGACAATTGACAAGGAGTGTGCCAAGAACGACATCTGGATCATCATGAGCGTTTTTGGCGGAGACGTGATGCACACGTCCATGTTCGGTGGGAGCTGACTTGATACTGATCATCTTGTGTGATGGTTTATCATGGCCAACAGATTTCTCAGACTGGGGTGGAGCAACACGGGTCTGGGTGCAAATACGGGCAATGTGGCCTGGCTCTCCGCACTTGTAACAAATCCTGGAGGTAGGACGTGAACCCACGTTGGCAAACGGTACATCAATAGGCCTGGGTGGAGCATACTGCTGAACTGGAAGAGGTACCACATAAGATGGCCTCGGTGTACAACTGGGCAGAAGAACAGAGTTCGGAACCCAAATCCGGCGCTTCTGAGAACTAGAACCGGTGGAAGACCCCAAATCAAGGGTGTGCTTACGAGACTCCTCGTAAGTGAGCTAAGCTGTCTCTGCATTGATGGCCTTGTTCACAAGAGCCTGGAATGTGTTGCAATGATGTAAGTGGAGATCACGACGTAGTTTGGGGTTGAGACCCTTCCGGAACCTAACCTGCTTCTTGGCGTCCGTGGACACTTCTTCTGTAGCATAGCGGGCGAGGTTCTCAAACTCTCTACTATAAGCATCAACAGCCATCTTAGCCTGGGTAAGACTACATAACTCTTCTCTCTTGCGATCGATGAGAGCGTGAGGAATGTGATGCTCGCGAAAAGCCTCAATGAAATCTCTCCGGGTAGGAATCTGGCCAGCTGGAATCATGGCCTCATAGTTCTGCCACCAAAGACTAGCAGGACCTTCCAGGTGATAGGTGGCATAGATTACCTTGTCATCTTCAGCTACGTTCGCAGAACGCAGCTTGTGAGTGATACTACGGAGCCAGTTATCTGCATCGAGTGGCTCAATGGGATGATGGAAGGTGGGTGGTTTCAGACGAATGAAGTCATGGATGGTTGCTGATTCCTTGCACTGATGTGTGGTGTTATCCTCAATACGTGCCAACAAGCGGTTAGACTCACGCTTGTTTCTCTCCATCTCAAACATTGACTCTGCCAACGAAGGCTGGTCGGGAGGATCCTCCTCATCCCTACCACCTCCGTGGTTTTGTCTACGAGCAGCTGAGCTTCGCTTAACTGAAGACATCCTGAGAAGCGAAACCGAGGACGGAAACATCATCAATTATAGGATGCATAAGGTAGAACAAGAAATTAGTATCTCTCGAACTACTAGGATAATTCCGGCAGCATAACGGCAGTAAAATGCTTAGAATGAGACATCCTGCTAACAAAGGGTAGTACAAAAACTCAACATCATCACTCAAGGTTCTGTGATAGTACTAAACAACTACACCGGAAAAACTTGACAACAAGAGTAGGACTCTGATCAACCAATCCTAAGGGACTACGGAGTAGTAACTCGTGATCCTGATAGACCGAAGAGAAAGCCTAGTTCCTTAACCCCGTAGGAAAGGTAGGATGACTCGGATCAGAAGACATGAGGTATAAGGAGTAAAAAGAGCCTTACGTTCCCTTCCACAATCAATTCCCTTAAATAACTAAAGAATTTCTAGACTCAAGTTCGACCAGTTTGGCTTGGTAAACCTACAGGTAGTCAGGCTCTGATACCAAAGCTGTCGGGACCCCGATCCTAAGTCACACCGGTCTAGCATGTAACACACCATATCACTTTGCAGCCTCACGCACGGTATCCCCACGGGTGCCACCTTACCTGGCCCGGGACCGTTTGCGCATTTGGCTCACGTATATGATAGTGTCGCTAGCATCCATATGACAGAGAACCCGGGCCGACATGATCAGTTATAAACCAAAAGTGGCACTAAATTACAGAGACATGCATACATGACCCAGCAACGAACGTATCAGTCATCAACGTATGAACCCAAGTCGTAGCAAGCTACAAGGACTTAAAGGAACAACGCGTGACATTTCCCCTAAGGGACAGACACAGGAACGAAGAAGGACACATGCCGGTCAGCCTAAGTGTTCCGGAGCAGTAGCAAGCTACCAAGGCTCAGTGGAAGCACTAGGAGACATTTCCCTGTAAGATAGGCTACCAAGGGTAAACAACTAGGTGTCGGATCCCACACATACCAAGCATTTCAATAACATACACACAATATGCTCGATATGTGCAAATACAACATGGCATCACAACAAGACTCTAAGAAACAAAGTATTTATTCATTAGGCTCCGAGGAGCCAGATATTACAAACATGGGTCTCATGACCCAACATTCAGAGCATACAAGCAACAAGCGGAAGCACAACATGGCCAAGTACAGACATCTACAAATGAAAAAGGCTGAAGAGCCTGACTATCTACAACACTCGTCCAAGAACATAGCTGAGGTAACAAGCTACTTGTCGAAGTCCAAGCGGATCTACTAGTGAGACAGCAGTCTCATCTGCAAAACATAAATTAAGCAAACATGAGTACAAAGGTACTCAGCAAGACTTACATCGGATCCTATCATACATGCACTTGTATCAAGAAGGTAAAGTGGGGTTTAGTAGCAGCAATCCAGCTTTGACTTAGTGGCTATCCTATTCTACGACTGCTGGTAATTCTTTTGAGGTGGCGCACACGAGTCCACTAAGCACCACAGAATACACCACTATGGATTCATCCCTGTCTCCCTACGAGAAGGCCATCCATAGCACTCACACTTGTCTTGAGTATTTTAGACTATCCACTTCAAGGTGTCTATGTACCACGTAAGCATCCAAGTAGTCCATAACCGTGGACCCGCCTATTCGAATATATCATGTTAACCCTGTAGGGGTGTACTTCTTCACACACGCTCTCACCACTTACCGCCATGTACATCTCGTGTATCTCGGCAACCTTCAAGCGGAAGCCTGGCGAGGGTGTCGGCCACGACCTGACTAACCACACAAGACTCTAGTCCTAGTTTATCGCCTATTCGGGTTCCATCAGTAAGGAGATCCGGACGGGGTGTCGCTCACGGCCCCAAATGATATGCGCAGGGTTCCCAAGCCTACCTCGCCGAGTGGATCTATGCTTGGTACACCGTGCCATGGTGCCTAGTCTTTCCCAAGCCCACCTGGCCGAGTGCCACTTGGTAGAATACTAGCACTACCTACAAACACCAGAAACTAGTTGCAACTCCTGGACAGAGATCATGTTGATTAATAAGTCGAGAGGGGTCGAGTTACCGAACCCAATGTGTGGTAGTAGCTAGTCATTGGACAACATACACAGAACTCAGTTCTTAGGAACGGTTCCAGTGAGACAACCCACCATGTACTCCTACATGGCCTCTCACCGCTACCTTTACCAAAACGTGTTCACACACTTGACTCTCAGCATCAGAACATATCATTGCACTCCAATTCATTCCCGATGAATCAGACCTGACACACTCTAAGCAATAGCAAGCAAGGCATGGTAAGATCACATCATGGCTTCAATCAACTCCTACACATGCTAGTGGGTTTCAACTATTTACTGTGGCAATGACAGGTCATGCAGAGGAATGGGTTCAACTACCGCAGCATAAAGTAGCAGTTGAAGTCGTTGTTGTCCTAATGCAATAACAGAGAGCAGGAGCGAGAGAGGGATTGTATCGGAATGAACAAGGGGGTCTGCTTGCCTGGTAAAACAACGTGTAGAGCACTGCTCCTCTGACAGGTACTCTGGATCGGTCTCCGAAGCTGGACCTACCGAGAAGAACGGTGCCGACAATCAAACACAAGCATATGCAATAATATGATGCATGATCATGGCATGAAGATGTGATGTTATTTAAACTAGTGCAACTAGCATTCTAATTGAAATAAGTCCATTTGAACCAAGGGTTCAAATGCAATTCCAAAATTAACATTTAAAAGTGCCATTTATGTGTTTTCACCTATAGAGCAAGTATAAGTTTGTTTAACATGCACGAAAAATGCCATAAACAGATTCCTTATATTTTTCTGATCATTTTTCATATATAAATTATTTCATTCTGAGCTACGGTTGAATTTCTGTGATTTTTTGAAGTTTAAACAATTTTTTGGATTTTCTTAAACAAAAACAATTCCAGAAAATAGTTTATTGCGTCAGCACTGCATCATGCTTGCGTCAGCAAGTCAGCAGCGCTGACTCAGGTCAAACCTGATGTGTGGGGTCCACACGTCAGTGGCTTCAGTAAACTAATTGAGTTAGTTAGCCCTAACTAACTGGGCAGGGCCCACTAGTAAGTGACTGTAGGACTAACCTAACTAAGTTAATTAGTACTAACACTAATCCTAACAACTAATTAGCTGGGCAGGGCCCACATGTCAGTGAGAGAGAGGGGAGGTCAACTGGACCGTGGGGGTCAAACCACGCCGGTCAGCGGGTCAAACCCATCGGTGGCACGATGCCGGCGTCCACACACGCGGCGGAGGGGATCGGGATCGCCGTTCCGGCGGTCATTTGGGCAGCGGAGACCAGCTACGGGGAGCTGGAGCTCGTCCGCGTCGGTTGGAGCAAGCGGGAGGGCACGGGGCGGCCGGAGCTCGTTGGAACAGAGCTCGCGGCGGCGGCCGGAGCTCGGGAGCCGGCGGTTTCGACGCTGCGGTGCACGGCAGGAACAACAGGTGATGGTTTTGGGGTCCTAGCGTTGCACTGAACAAGGTGGTGTGCTCAGCTATAGCCCTAGGTGGCAGTGTCCACGCTGGCGACATGGCCGGCGGCGGGGAGGTCGGGTATCAGTGGAGATATGGTCTAGAGGTTGAACGCGACCAGGGAAGAAGGGGGAAACGATCCGAGAGCTCACCGTGACTCTGTTGGGAGGGTCAGTGGGCTCGGGGACGCATCGGAGGCGGCGAATTCGTCGATGGCGTCCGGTGGCCGTGCGGAGAGGATGAGCTCGAGGACGAGGCCTCAGGGCATCCGGGGTCCTGCAGTTCGGCGTAGAGGTGCACGGCAGCGAGGCGGAGCTTGGGGGCTCGTCGGAGAGGCGAGGGGAAGGCGGTGGCTACGGCAACGGCGAACGGCGACGACGACGCGCTCGGGTCCGAGCGAAGGAGAGAGCAGAGGAGGGGGAAGAGGACGGGGGGGAGTGCGAGTGCTTCCAGGGGGGTGCGTGGGTCGTCCAGACGCAACGGAGAAGGGGTCAGCCAGGCAGAGAGGGAGGAGGTGGCGCGCTCGCCATGCGCGCGCGTCGGCAACGCGCCTCGCCTACTCGCGCGAGGAAGACGACAGGGGAGGCAGATGGGCTGGGCCGGCTAGGCCGCACTGTGCTGGGCCAGCATAGGTAAGTCTCTCCTTCCTCTCTCTTTTTTATTTGTTTCTGCTCTCTAATTTTCTTTCTTTGTTTTGATTTGATTTACAAACCAAACCATTTTAAAACTTTCTGTAAAAAAATTTGTGAGCTCAGGGAACTAGTCCAAGGTCACATGCAAACTTACAAAAATCCTTGAACTTTATTTCTTATATAACAGAAATAAATTCAACTCAAATATGTTATTGATTTAATTCAAAGGCCCAAAATAAATATTTTAAAGCCTCCAAAAATATTGGTTTGAATTTTATTCTTGCCAATATTTTCCAAGGTTTAACAGGAACTTTTTCTTGGACTTTTTTGAGAAGATTTTAAAGTCAACCATTATTATTATTTTTAACAGCTTTCTGAGGGTTTCAACAAACCTCAATTCAACTTTCATTTGAACTTTAAACATGATGCAAACATCAATACTAGCCTAGTGCATACCAGAACTAGGGTTGTGACATCTTCTTCCATCTGGTCCTGCATGTGCCCATCTACCTCATCAGCGTCCACCTCGCCAATGTAATCACCATCAGCATTTCCTCCTTCTACCTGACTACTTTGCCCTGGGTCGTAACCAACATCATTTCCTCCTTCTACCTAACTGCTCTGTCCTGGTTCGTAACCAACAACATTTCCTCCTTCTACCTGACTGCTCTGCCCTGGTTCGTAACTAGCATGCCCAGCATTTGACATAGATAACTGCCTCCCTCCACTACTCAGCCCAGGATCGTAGCCACCCTCGCCTTCATGTGTGGTGACCTCATTCACGACGGGAATCACTAAGGCAACAGGATTGCATCCCCCGCATTCACAACCTTGTAACCGCCGCATCCATTCGGAGTCTCGCTCAATTGGCCTCAAATAAAAACATATTGTTGAACTTGACCGTGTCCACAATGCATGAATACCGACTGTGTGCGTTACAGTATCTAGCCCTAAACTTGCCACAATCCATTCTTTCAACTAACTGACTGACCATGTTTGAGGCGCGTTCAGTGCCACCTCTATGTGAGTAAATTCACTCAGATCAGCTCCCATCTTAGTTGTCTGGACAGTACCAGTACCGTAGTAAAATATGAACTTCACTACATCAGACATCTCGGCTCACCTAATTTTTTTTCCAACAACGACAGACAAATAATAAGCAACGCTTTCAAATGTCCGCACTACTAAATATTAGACATGTATATATGTACGGACCAACTAAAAATATTCACATACATAAAAATATTCACATACCTAAAAATATTCACAGACCAACTAAAAATATTCACATACCTAAAAATATTCACGGACCAACTAAAAATATTCACATACATAAAAATATTCACATACCTAAAAATATTCATGGACCAACTAAAAATATTCACATACCTAAAAATATTCACATACCTAAAAAATGCTACCAAACAATTACGAGAGATAAAATGTGTGTTGGAATATACCCTTGAAGCGTGCAAACGAACGACGAACGGCGGACTTCACTCAACGGAACCGGAGCCGGAAACTCGCCTAGCAACGCCGGAGCTCGACCACCCCCACTTCCTACATCGCAATGCCCGAGCTTCACCACCACCACCGCCACAACCTTCACCAGTGAGCTCAAAAAAAGCTCCACCAAAAGGCTAACCACGAACACCACGAGCTACCCCATGAGTAGATCGAGGTATTCCTTAGCTCCCCTCACTACGTAGAACCCATTCACGGTGCCAAATCCG
Organism: Secale cereale; assembly: GCA_902687465.1. Lineage (NCBI taxonomy): Eukaryota > Viridiplantae > Streptophyta > Magnoliopsida > Poales > Poaceae > Secale > Secale cereale. The sequence continues at coordinate 644,740,055 of LR738710.1, forward strand.
CAAAAAAATGGGTGAGTTGGCTGTATAAATTGGAGAATATATGTGTGAGGAGAGGGAGAAAGAAGAATAGAGAAGAGAAGAAGATAAGAACCAGCTGGAGAAAGAAGAAGGGAAGGAGAAAGGGGAAGGAGCCGGCCGCGGTGGGGCCCGCACCCTGTCGGCCCGCAGCAAGCCGATCGGTCTACGGCTGGCCGACAGGGGCGCCCGTGACCCAGTCGCGTCGACAGCGCCCAGTGCAACGTGACCTGGCCAATAGTCGGCCTGCGCGTGGCCGATTAGCGACCTGTCGGCCCGCAGTTGGCCGATAAGGCTGAGTCGGCCTGCTGCTGGCCGATTGGGTAATATTTTTGAAATTTCTTTTGGCCGCGTAATATTTATGAAATTTACTAAATAAAATGTATTATTAAATTTTTTTAGCAAAAAACAACACGTACAGTTTTTTCAAACATGCAGTTCACCGTTTTCAAAACTGCTCTTAAACCGTGCGGAATCTCGAAAAGTGTTCAACATGGCGAAGTTGCGTCTACTCCATAGCTTTTCAATGGTATATTACACGCATAATTCCGATAAACGGTTAAAAAACTAGAGCAAAAAAGGTACCGAAAAAACAACACATACAATTTTTTCAAACATGCAGTTCACCGTTTTCAAAACTGCTCTTAAACCGTGCAGAATCTCGAAAAGTGTTCAACATGGCGAAGTTGCGTCTACTCCATAGCTTTTCAAAGATATATTATACGCATAACTCCGATAAACGGTTAAAAAACTAGAGCAAAAAAGGTACCAAAAAAACAACATGTACAGTTTTTACAAACATGGAGTTCACTGTTTTCAAAACTGCTCTTAAACCGTGCGGAATCTCGAAAAGTGTTCAACATGGCGAAGTTGCGTCTACTCCATAGCTTTTCAACGATATATTACACGCATAATTCCGATAAACGGTTAAAAAACTAGAGCAAAAAAGGTACCGAAAAAACAACACGTACAGTTTTTTCAAACATGCAGTTCACTGGTCTGTGTGTTGCAGTATCTGTGCAGTTCGGATGCGCAAAAAAAACTCTCGCTGCCATAATTCATCGGTCGCACCATTTTCAAAACTGCTCTTAAACCGTGCGGAATCTCGAAAAAGTGTT
>LR738710.1:644741294-644776612 GCA_902687465.1 Secale cereale
CATTTTCAAAACTGCTCTTAAACCGTGCGGAATCTCGAAAAGTATTCAACATGGCGAAGTTGCGTCTACTCCATAGCTTTTCAACGGTATATTACACGCATAATTCCGATAAACGGTTAAAAAACTAGAGCAAAAAAGGTACCGAAAAAACAACACATACAATTTTTTCAAACATGCAGTTGACCGTTTTCAAAACTGCTCTTAAACCGTGCAGAATCTCGAAAAGTGTTCAACATGGCGAAGTTGCGTCTACTCCATAGCTTTTCAAAGGTATATTATACGCATAACTCCGATAAACGGTTAAAAAACTAGAGCAAAAAAGGTACCGAAAAAACAACACGTACAGTTTTTTCGAACATGCAGTTCACCGTTTTCAAAACTGCTCTTAAACCGTGCGGAATCTCGAAAAGTGTTCAACATGGCGAAGTTGCGTCTACTCCATAGCTTTTCAACGATATATTACACGCATAATTCTGATAAACGGTTAAAAAACTAGAGCAAAAAAGGTACCGAAAAAACAACACGTACAGTTTTTTCAAACATGCAGTTCACTGGTCTCTGTGTTGCAGTATCTGTGCAGTTCGGATGCGCAAAAAAACTCGCGCTGCCATTATTCATCGGTCGCACCGTTTTCAAAACTACTCTTAAACCGTGCGGAATCTCGAAAAAGTGTTCAACATGGCCAAGTTGCGTCTACTCCATAGCTTTTAAAACACGCAAAAAACGCTTGCTGCCATTATTCGTCGGTCGCACCATTTTCAAAACTGCTCTTAAACCATGCGGAATCTCGATAAGTGTTCAACATGGCGAAGTTGCGTCTACTCCATAGCTTTTCAACGGTATATTACACGCATAATTCCGATAAACGGTTAAAAACTAGAGCAAAAAAGGTACCGAAAAAACAACACGTACAGTTTTTTCAAACATGCAGTTCACCGTTTTCAAAACTGCTCTTAAACCGTGCGGAATCTCGAAAAGTGTTCAACATGGTGAAGTTGCGTCTACTCCATAGCTTTTCAACGGTATATTACACGCATAATTCCGATAAACGGTTAAAAACTAGAGCAAAAAACGTACCGAGAAAACAACACGCGTACAGTTTTTTCAAACATGCAGTTCATTGGCCTCTGTGTTGCAGTATCTGTGCCGTTCGGAAGCGCAAAAAAACGCGTCGATTTGGGTGTCACGAAAAACAGAGTTTCCGCGTTTTTGTAATTTCAACACTGCTCTTAAACCGTAATGAATTAGAGGGGGTGTTCTACATGAAAAAGTAGCGTCTCGACGATATGTTTCCAACGGTGTATCATTTGGATAATTTCGACCAACGTTTTGCAAAAATTCACGAAAAACGGCCAATGCCCTTCGTAGTCAGCCGCACGATATTCAAAATTAACTAAAAACCGTAAGGAATCTCAAAAACATTTCAACATATGAAAGTTGCGCCTCATTCGTAGCTTTCCAGCGGTGTATTACACGCCTTGTTTCGACAAACGGTTAGAAAACTGGAGTGAAAACAGTACCGAAAATTTGAAAAATTTCGAAAAACACAATTCCGCGATTTAGTAAATTCAAAACTGCTCTTAAACCGAAGCGAATTAGAAAAAATAATAGATATGAAAAAGATGCGCGCCGACGATACCTTTCCAAAGGTGCATCATATGTTTCATTCCGATGAGCGGTTTAGGAAAAAACGCAAAAAAAAAGCTCGCTGCCATTCGTTGTGAGCCGCACGATTTTCGAAACTACTCTTAAACTATGATGAATTTTGAAAAGTGTTCAACATGGCGAAGTTGCGTCTACTCCATAGCTTTTCAACGGTATATTACATGCATAATTCTGTTAAACGGTTAAAAACCTAGGGCAAAAAAGGTACCGAAAAAACAACACGTACAGTTTTTTCAAACATGAAGTTCTGTTGCAGTATATGTGCAGTGCGCATAGCTTTCCAATGCAGTAACACAAAGCAGTTCGAAAGTGTTATAAGAATATTATTCTCATAATGTTATGAGAATAGACCGGCTGTATATATATATATATATATATATATATATATATATATATATATACACACACACACAATATTCTCATAACACTTCCGCGCTGCACGCACAACGCGAGGGCACTGCAACACAACGAAAGGTGAACTTTCGTTTCGAAAAAACTGTACGTGTTGTTTTTTGTGTACCTTTTTTGCTCTAGTTTTTTTACCGTTTATCGGAATTATGCGTGTAATATATCGTTGAAAAGCTATGGAGTAGACGCAACTTCGCCATGCTGAACACTTTTCAAAATCCATCATAGTTTAAGAGCAGTTTCAAAAATCGTGCGGCTCACAATGAATGGCAGCGAGTGTTTTTTTCTGAACCGCTCGTCGGAATGAAACATATGATACACCGTTGGAAAGATATCGTCGAGGCGCATCTTTTTCATATCTACCATTTTGTTTAATTCGTTACGGTTTAAAAGCAGTTTCAAATTTACTAAATCGCGGAATTCTGTTTTTTGAATTTTTTCGAATTTTTGGTACTGTTTTCGCTCCAATTTTCTAACCGTTTGTCGAAACAAGGCGTGTAATATACCGTTGAAAGCCTATGAACAAGGCACAACTTTCATATGTTGTAATGTTTTTGAGATTCCTTACAGTTTTTAGTTAATTTTGAAAATCGTGCGGCTGACCACGATATGCAGCGGCTGTTTATCGCGAATTTTTTTCAAACTCTCGTCGGAATGATTCAAATGGTACACCATCGAAAAGATATCGACGAAGCGCAACTTTTTCATGTAGAACACTCTCTCTAACTCCTTACGGTTTAAGAGCAGTTTTGATTTTACCAAAATGCGGACACTCTGTTTTCCACGACACCAAAATGGACGCGTGCACTGCATCATACAGAAAATCGCACTGCTTCAAACTGAAAACCGCACTCCATCAGACAGTCACATGAACTTGATGATCTCATATGAGTTTTTGTGTGTTTTTGTTGTATTGTTTTCAACTTTTTTTATGAACAAGAGTGTACCGCAGAGATGAGGGCAAGTGAACCGTGACATATATCGAAGTGAACCACATTACTATCTTGTTGTTTCGCTAAATTTTTCGCACTATTCATGTTGGGCGCATGTGAACAGCTTCACTCTCAAAAGTGAACGACATCCGAGGACCGAACGCACGTCAAGTGTTGAGGTAGTCGACTGTATTCTGAGACACACGAAAATATTTTGCACTTCATACATGAGTATAAGTGAATCGGATGAGATTTTTGACTTTTTCTAACTTTCTTTCATAGGAGTGGACCACATGGTCAAAGTTTAGTGTACAGTATGATTATATGAACTTTAAATTTATTAGGATTGTGTGATTGAGAGTTACAAAAGTGAACAATGACATGAGTTGAGTGGACTTCATTTTTTATTTTATTTTATTTAGATGTTTTTTTAACAAGTCTGGACTGCTACGAACACCTAGTGCACTGCTAACTTTTTGTGAAGCGGTAAATAGAATTTCTTTGTCACATTCGCTGCAGCTTTTTTTTTGAGCCTTAAGTGGACTATACGAGTTTTCATAGGGAACCACATCATAGTTTTGAAGTTAACCACAACAGTTTGCAAAGAGAACCACATTATGTTTTTTTTCTAAACTGCATCCTTTTTTTAAACCGGATTGCGGAGGCGAGGTCAATGCACTGCAAGTTTTAATTCAGTGCAGTTCTGAATTACCATTTTTTGCCATGCAGGAATTGGGCATAGAGGAATGCACCCAACCGGACTAGACCAAACCTAACAGTGTACCGCACCCAGTAAAGATTTTCTTTCCAATGTCAAAAAAGAACCGAACTGAACAAATGTGAAGTACACCAGGAACAATATTAGGGATAGATCGAAGCATAGGGGGTGCACGCGTGCGCAAGCACTGAAACGACCGTGACACCGGACCGCATGTGAGGCCATGGCGAACTGCAACCGAAGACAAAAAAAGAAGCAGCAAAACAAGCAATTTCTGAACTTCACGGGGCATTGTTGCCGCCGTTCACCTTCAGCTCCGTGATTGAAGGAGGTTGGCCTCGTGCCTGCCTTTTCGACGATGCCCTGTAACTAAGGAGGGAGAGATGGAGGTAGGGGCTTGGGCATTGTTCCTGCTCCTATGCGGCTGCCAGCGGTCCTTCTGCAATGCTCACTACACAAGAGGGCCAAGGAGGAGCGAAAGGGGTATGGGAAGATTTCTCCTGGGAGGACCCGTGGCTGCAGATGGGTGTGGACAGACGGTGGGGAGGAGCCCTGACCTAGTACTTTGGGTGCAGCTCCTCCAAGTGCACTGCTCGCCCCCACGGGCCAAACTGCATGGTACATCCCTCGGGGCTCCGGTGGCCAGCGAAGCTGGAGCCAGTGGATCTGGAGGGCTGGCAGCGCGTAACCAATTTGCAAAGGACCTGGGGGCGACCTTGTGCGTGTTGGAGCAGAGGAGGAGGGGTCAGCCTGGTGCCAGCGCGGGAGGAGGAAGCAAAGATTAGGCCGCGCCAGGGGTCGATGGCGGCCGGATCCGGCGGTTTAGGCCGCGCCGGGGGCTGGTAGCGGCCGGACACAGCTGTTGAAGCTGCGTCTGGGGGCGGTGGCGTTGGTGACTGGGGGTGGCCGCGCCAGGGGTCGATGACGGCCGGATCCGGCGTTGTAGGAGGAAGGCGAGGAGGGGAAGGGTAGCCAGTGCCGGGAGCCGGGGCTACGAACTTCGAGAAAGGATGAGGAGAGGAGGCCGGCAGCCATCGGGTTTGGATGGAGGTGTGGCGTCGTGGCGCTATGGATTGGGGGAGGGAGGCGCGCCGGCCGAGAGTGAGAGGAGGCGGTGGTGTGGGGCACCTCAGTGGTCGGGGCCATCCCCGTGGTCGTCGGTCACCAGGCAGGTGGTGGACGGCGGCGGTGCTGGTGGCTGGTGGTGGTGGGGTGGGGAGGGAGGTTGGTGGAGGAGTGGTGGGCAGCCGTGGGAGGAGGAGTGCATTTTTTCTATTCGCTAGGTTCGTGCGGGTACAGGTGGCTAGTGGGTAGGGTGTTAGCAGAATAAGCTTTTTGTTATGAGAATAAGGTCTTAAGGGGTGTTATGAGAATAGACCCACCCTATATATATATATATATATATATATATATATATATATATATATATATATATATATATATATATATCACTTAGGCTTCAAGTGCGTACTTCTTAGTTAAACCTATGGTTAAAATGTGACACCAAATATGACTAGTAAGTAGTACAGTAGTAGTACTAGTATACGTCGGTCAAATTATTCATCATGTCCACACATTGAACTGACGTGACAAGACGCTGCGCATGAGGTGACACAAGAATCCCGGCGGTGAAACAAGTGACTGCAACATGCCAAAGATGTTATAAAAATGCCAAGTACATACACTAAAACCTGTATTCGACAATACTGCAGGTATCACACTGAGTGGCCTAAGCAAGCATTTCTTCCAGCGCAATTCCAGGGCGTTCAAAAGGGGCACGTGGACACGTCGCAAGATATAGTCAGAGTGCAGCATGCACGCGATGTGGCACAACACCGGTAATACCTTCCCGGTGATGGTCAACAGCCGGCAAACGGGCAGCAAAAAGGTTCTGGTGCTGCACACCAACAAGAACTTCGACCAGCAAAGGACCAACTGGATGATGCACCAGTACCACCTTTGTTGACCTGGAGCAAGAGAAGGAGCGGGTGCTGGTCCTCTGCAAGATTTTCTACCAGACGAACACTAGGGCCAGGAGTAAAAAGATTATAAGTTAGTTTGGTATTGGTACTTGTACTACCTTGTCGGCCGCAAGTTGGTATTGTTGTTAACGATCTTTTGGTATGAAATTGGAATTTGCTTCCAACCATCATGCCGAGGGTCAACGTGGATATAAAGCTGAATCCTTTGTTTCAAAACGAATTTTCAGGCACCTGATTTTTATTTGATGGGTAGCATAAGCACCTGCCATTCGAATTTCCAGTTCTCCAAATTTCTCGAAGCAAGTGCATGCTCTTACTATCACGATGAAAAAACTATATCCCTGCTGCATCCCAGTTATCAGTCTGCACTTGCAGAATTCTCTCGTTTATTGAGCACGTATATTATTTTTTCAGTTCGAGCAAGTTTCAACTGGGCTGTAGACTGCCGAGGCTTGGTTTTGTTTTTAAGAGGCCCTGCCCATGATGACAACGGGACACAAAGATCCAGCAGGTATCTACTGGCCTCTCGCCCGCCAGCGTTAGTCATATTTTGTCTTACAACATCTGCATGAACTTTTTTACTGAATCAAACACACAGCCCAGTTCTATTTTCCTCTTGAAACACATGTCCTACATCCATTTTCTAATATCTACCTATAGTTTTACTAGTACATATACACGTATCATTATATTGAAAATACATAAAATTCAGTTTTCATATTTACATCCTTATTTTTGTTGTTGTTTTCCCTCCAAGCGCTGATTTTTTTACCACTCGTTTTCCCTTAAACCAACTCAATTGTCCCACATCTTATTTTACTACAAAAACAAAACGATTTTTTTGGCAAATCAATAAGTTCTTAAAAATGTTAATCATTTCTGGATTTCAAAAGTTCGGACTCCACCGAAATATGCAAAATAAGGTTGAACATTTTGACCGTGGTCCTGGGCAGAAAATGGGTTGTAATAAATTACTTAAGAATTAGCAAATGGGCTGCAAATTATTAAAAAATAGCAAATGGGCTCTATGTTGTGTGCCAAAAATTTGGAGGTTGACTTGTGGGCCTACTAAGTTCATGCGTACACAAGGTTTATCAAAAAAGAAACTTAGTCAACAATCGACTCTACCAGCGTCAGGCCATTAGATGTCAATCTAAGGGCAATCGTGCTTCTTCAGTCTCTGATCTTCCTGCCAGAGCCGCCCAAATCAGCGCGGTCGAAACCGCCTGCTCCCGCCTCTCGTGGCCGGCTGTGCTGCCGGGCAGGCCTCATGGCCTCATCATATACTCGCATCCCTGGCATGTCTATCCCTCTACTCACCCACACCTCCTGTTATTTTCCGACGACGGTAGCCGAACTAGTCAACCCTCGTACTCTCCACCATGTGGGCAGCCACTGACGTGTCTTCCTCGGCTCCGTGTCATTCCCTTCGTAGGCCTCGCCGTTGTCCACCGCCCTGGTGCTCTCTGCGCGGCGTGGTCAACATGGTCAACGAACGACATCCATCGGAAGTGGACTGTATGTGGAGAGGCTGACAGCTGGGTCCACGGCCGCACACAAAGAAATGCCTCCTTATTATGCACAAAATAATGATTCCCCACCTGACATCTGGGACCCGCCTGAAGGGCCTCTGTATTTCACCAAAATAATGCTCCCTCCGCTGACAGGTCAGACCCACCAACTATATCTTCACACGTAAGGAAGTGCCTCCTTATTGCACACAAAAAAAATGAATACCCCCTGCCAGCTAGGACCCACCACAGTGGGAGGCTGACTTGTGGGCCTACTAAGTTGACGGGGACGGAGGGCTTTGTCAATTTAGTCAATATGAACGATTCTAGCTCTAGTGACCGTACGATGTCCATCCAACGGCCTTAGAGCTTCTTCAACCTCTAGTCTTCTTGCTCCAGCCGCCCAAAGCAGTGCCGGTCGTGCCGCCTACTCCTGCCTCCCGTGGCCGGCTTTGCTGTTGTGGAGGCCTTACCGCCCCATACTACTCCCACCGTTGGCCAGGAAATCCCTCCACTCAGCCACACCCCCTGTTATTCTGCGGCGACGACAACCTCACACTACAGCCGAACCAGTGAACCCTCGTACTCCTCTCCACGTGGGCATCCACTGCCACATCTTCCCCGGCTTCACGTCGTCCCCTTCCTAGGCCTCATCGTCGTCCACTGCCTTGGTGCTCTTGGCGCGGCGTAGTCAATGTGGTCAACGAACGACTTCCATCGCAAGAGTACTGTACGTGGAGAGGCTGACAGCTGGGTCCACGACCACAGCCAAGTTTTCTTGTGATTTGCCAAGTAAGTCGCTTTGTCAAGCCTATTGGGCTGCAAATCTTTCAAAACGAGGAGAGCTTCATTCGGCTAGCCGAGAAAATGGCCAATCAGTAATGAGAAATGGGCTGTACATTTTTAAAACACATCAAACCGGCAATTAGTTTCAAATTTCTTTTTTTCATTTCGAGATTTTAAATTGCATTGATTTTTATTCATGGACAATTTGCTCGATTTTATATTGATATATTGTAAGTGCATCTAGTGCCACCCCTAGTTGGTGTTGGAGTATTGACGACAAACCTGGTTGAGGGACTAATGTGTTTGTGAGAATTGCAGGATAACACAGGTAGTAGTCCCTCATTGATTCGGCTAACCTACCGGAGATGACCCCTAAAAATTTATGAAGACATTAATATCAGTGGTGGTATATGAAGATAATCATATTGAAGACTATGACATGAGAAGACATTGTGTGAAGACTATGGAGACCGAAGACGTGGATGTTTCATTGCTTCCTTTTCTTCTTTGTTGAGTCATAGGAACCACCGTACTGTTAAGTGGGGTCCAAGTGAACTAAGTCAGAGTGATTGAAGTGATGCTCAACCAAATCCTATGTCTTCGAGCGAAGACTATGAGAGCAAATCTTATCCAGAGGCGGATGAGTCAGCTTTACTTGGAGCTCAAGTAAAGTTGCCGTGTGTGTTTGAAATCTGACCGATGGAACACGTGTCAGTTCCTTAGTGACCCAGGGTCACTTCGGACAAATCAGGTCGGGTTGCCCAGTGGCTATATATAGCCCACCCCCTACACCATAAATTGGTGGCTGCTCAGAGTTATTGCATGACTTTTGTCGTTTGAGAGCAACCCACCTCCGAAGCATTTGAGAGAGAAATCCTTGCAAGGACAAAGCCCAAACACCCAGAGCCAAAGAATGTTAGGTATCACTGAAGTCTTTCTGTCTGTGTGACCTGAAGACTTATTACACTTGAGGACGGTGTTTCCTCCAGCCGGTTAGGCATCGCGTTCTGAGCATCCAAGAGTCATTGTGGATCGCCGGTGAATGAAGTCTGTGAAGGTTTGGAAGTCTACCTTGAAGACTTACCAGAGTGATTGGGCGAGGACTAGGTGTCCTTAGCTCAGGGGGAACAAGGTGAAGACGCGGTCTTCTGAGTTAAATCTCAGCCTCCCTAACCAGACGTACAGTTGTCACAGCAACTGGAACTGGTCTAACAAATCACTGTCTTCCCCGAGCTACTGGTTCTATCCCTCCCTTCCTTTTACCTACTTCCATACGTTGTGAAGTCATTGCATGCTTGCCTTATCTGATTGTCTTCACTGAGTATCTACTTGTTGTGATTGGCTTCATTCCTTCTTCCATCATGATCCCTACTGCCTAGCTGCTATTAGTCTTCGTGCTTTCACTTCATTGAATACATGACTATAGCGTATCTAGTGTAGTCCACTTTCCGCTGCATACAAATAGGATTGAGTTTATCGTTTGTCTTCGAAACTACCATGTTTTGAAGCATTTCATAAAAATTGCCTATTCACCCCCCCTCTAGTCGATATACTGCACTTTCAATTGGTATCAGAGCAAGGTACTCCCTTGTTCTGTGTGATTCGGTTTAACCACCTGGAGTTTTAGTTATGTCGACTGGAGGGATAATCAAAGTCTCCGCTACGTGCCTCGTCTTCGATGGCACCGAATATCCCTACTGTAAGAACAAGATGTGAATGCACCTTGAAGCCATTGACGTGGACCTCTGGTTTGTCGTCAAGAACGGCGTTCCCAAGACTGGTGAAGGTATCACCCCTGCTGATGTCGAGAGGCTCATTCAATTGGATTCAACGGCCAAGAACATCATCTGTGGTCATCTGACCAAAGGAAAGTATGGCCGTGTAAGTGCTCTGGACACATCAAAGGAAGTTTGGGACTGGCTCTCAAAGGTCAATGAAGGAGTCTCTACCCAGAGAGATCAAAGGATCAGCGTCCTTCGCAATCTCTTCAATCGCTTCAAGAGACATGAAAATGAGAATGTCCAGCACACTTTTGATCGTCTCACTGACATCACAAATGAGCTTCAAGCACTTGGCGCCACTGAGATTACCAAGCATGAAATCGTCAAGACCCTGCTGAGATCACTCGACAGCTCATTTGATATCCTTGCGCTGATGATTCAAGAATGCCCTGACTTCAAGACTCTCAATCCATCTGATATACTTGAGAGGCTCAACACACATGAGTTCCACCTATCTGAGAAGCGTGACATCTATGGTCCCAACTATGGCCGATCTCACGCCTTAAAGGCAAAAGCTGTTTCTTCATCTGAAGAAGAATCTGACTGCAGTTCTGATGATCCTGAAGACATTGGAAAGGAGCTTGCCATGCTTGTGAAGAAGTTCCAGAAATTAACTAGGAAGAAAGGCTTCAGAAAGTCTTCACGATCCAGCTCAAGAAATGATGAAGCTTCTACTCATGACTACAAGAAGAGAACATGTCATAAGTGCAAGAAACCTGGTCACTACATCTCTGAGTGTCCTCAGTGGGACATTGAGAAGAAGAAGATGAAGAGCAAGGAATATGATTCTGATGACAAGAAAAAGAAGAAATACTCAAAGTCTTCTTCTAAGTCTTCATCAAAGTATTCATCACACAAGAAGAATTCATCTGGCAAGGCTCGCACATTTGTTGGCAAGGAAATGGATTCTGAGGAAGAGTCTGCTTCTGAAGAGGCGGAGGTGGAGTCGGACGAGGAGTCTGATTCTGGTGCTGCTAGTCTATCTTTGGCCACTACCTACGTGGGCAAGTCCATCTTCAACACTGAAGACAATGGCCCCGTCCCCAACCTTGATGATGAGGATGACGACTCTGCTCCCACCTTCTGCTTCATGGCATGCGGTGCCAAGGTAAAATCACGCGATGCTTACTTTCAAACATCTAGTGAAGATGACTCTGATTGTGAATCAAAACCTAGCTACAAAATACTTGCTAAAATTGCCACTGAACAACAGAAAGCCATGGAACATATTCAAAAACTATTAGTCAAAAGCGATGACCTGTTGGACGCGGAAATGACCCGTTCTCAGTCCTTAATTGAAGACATAAAAAATCTTCATGTTAAGTACAAGGAACTTGAAGATCTTTATGAATCACTTTCAAAAACTCATGAAAAGCTTTCCCACTATTACATTCAAAGGAAACGAGAACTTGAGAAAGTGAAAGCGGCTCATGAAGATCTTCAAAAGGAAAATGAGTCACTCCGCGCTCAACTGATCAGCTTCACTCACGAAGAGTTTGAACCACCATGTCTAAAATGCATTGAACGTGATAATGCTACATCTGTTGCTGAATGTTCTACTGCTGCTACTGTTGCAATGTCTTCAACTATTGATGTGGTAACTAACCCCTCTGCTGAGGATACTACTACTATTGCTGATGAAAATGCTAGGTTGAAGACTTTTCTTGAAACAGGGATGTACAAAAGCCTCAAAGGGGATCAGACTCTATGTGATGTCCTCAAAAAGCAGATACTGAACCGAAACCCTAGGAAAGAGGGTGTTGGGTTCGGCAGGAAAATGAATGTTGATGGTTCATACTGGAAGCCTGAGCAGTATCCCAAAACCACATGGGTTGCTGCAAAGGAATCTACAGTGGATCCATCTACTTTATCTGGCTTCACTTGTGCTAATCCTGTTATCATTGATGAATCCTTTGATGCAAACTATAAACTGTTTAAGAACCAAAATGGTGAAGTGTTTGCTAGGTATATTGGTACTAACTGCAGGAATGGACCTCCTATGAAGAAGATCTGGGTACCCAAAGGTTGTCTTGCGAAGCTTCCAGCAAATACTATCATGACACCTCCTGGGATGAAGACAATCCCCAGACCAAAGGCTTCATATGGTCCTAAGGCTTCATACCGACAAAGGACTCACCTGAGTCACCCTAACACGAATGTTTTGCAGGGAAACCATACTCAGATCCATGAATATGAGCGTGTTTCTTCAAACCGCTATGTTCATAAATCAAAGAATTTTTCTGTCTATTCCTATGAATATTATTCTCCTCCTGCAAGACTATTTGCTAGGGCCCTAAAGCCAAAATTCTCAGATGCTGCTCTTAGACTCATTGCTTCTAAGCCACCCCTAAAAATGTGGGTGGTTAAGAAGAACTAACTTTCTCTTGCAGGGAAAGGCCTCCAGCCTATAATCAAAGGCTTCTGATGCTGTTGCTGGGGACCTAAAACACTTGTAGGGCACAAGATCAAATGCCCAAAATGACTTACTGCTCATACTATTCATAGATCACTTACTGAATATCTTATCAGTCCTAACTTTCATCTAAGCTTTCATAATCCACATATGCTTCAAATGTTTATGCTTCATAATGGCTTTTGGTGAAGCATATCCTCCTAAATGCATTGTAGGGAGTGACACCAAAGTCTTCAGAATGGATTATGGATAGCGGATGCACAAATCATATAACTGGTGATCGAAAACTTCTCATGGACTCAACCTTACGCCCATCTAACAAGAGACACATCACATTTGCTGCCACTAGTAAAAGCAAAGTGTTGGGTCTAGGTAGAGTTGCAATCTCAAGAGATCAACACATGGATAAAGTCATGCTTGTTGAATCTCTTAGCTTCAACTTAATGTCTGTCTCAATGCTTTGTGACTTAAACATGATTGTGATCTTTGGTAAATTCCGTTGCCTTCTACTAATGGAATCTGACAAGTCTTTAGTATTTGAAGGATACCGAAAAGGTGATCTGTATATGGTAGATTTCTCAGCTGGACCGCAAATGGCCGTATGTCTTCTAGCAAAAGCTTCAGAGTGCTGGCTCTGGCATCGGAGGCTAGGACATGCTGGCATGAGGAACTTGCACACTCTCGCAAAGAAGAAGCATGTCATAGGCATCGAGGAAGTCAAGTTCAAGAAACATCATATATGTGGTTCCTGTGAAGCTGGGAAGATGACTAGAGCCAAGCACCCCTCGAAGACAATCATGACGACATCCAAACCCTTCGAGCTGCTTCACATGGACTTATTTGGCCCTACACACTACTCCACATTCTCTACCACAACCTATCTCTATGGCTTCGTCATTGTTGATGATTATTCAAGATAAACATGGGTACACATAATACTCTACAAGACTGAAGTGCAAGATGTCTTCAGACACTTCGCCAACCGTGCCATGAACAACTATGGCATCAAGATCAAGCACATCAGAAGTGACAATGGCACTGAATTCAAGAACACTGGCCTCGATCTTTATCTAGATGAAATGGGAATCACTCATGAATTCTTAGCTCCATATACACCTTAGCAAAATGGGATCGTTGAGCACAAGAACAGAACTCTAATTGAGATGGCTCGAACGATGCTCGATGAATACAAAACACCAAGAAGATTCTGGCCCGAAGCTATTGATACTGTATGCCATATCATCAACCGTGTTTATCTTCACAAGCTTCTGAAGAAAACATCCTATGAACTCCTTACTGGAAAGAAGCCTAATGTAAGTTACTTCAGAGTATTTGGAGCTAAGTGTTGATCAAGGATCCTCATCACAAGTCAAAATTTGCACCCAAAGCTCATGAAGGCTTCATGCTCGGATATGGAAAGGATTCACACTCCTATAGAGTCTTCAACATTTTTCTCTATAAAACTGTTGAAACTGTGGACGTGCGATTTGATGAGATGAATGGTTCACAAAAAGAGTCCCTACCTAATGTGCTAGATGAAGCTTCACCAAATGAATATATCAAGCTTATGGGAACCGGTGAGATCATGCCTTCTGAAGCACAACCTGATGAGGAACTCATCATCTCTGCTCCAAATCAACCTGACGACAATGCTCAGCCTGAAGACAACACTCCTGATGAAGGCAATGTACAGCAAGAGCAAAATCTTCGTCCAGCTCATCCTCGTGTTGCAAATGAAGTACAAGTTGAAAAGATAATTGATAGCATAAATGCTCCTGGTCCACTGACTCGCTCAAGAGCAACACAACATGCAAATTTCTGTGGGCACTTTGCTTTTGTCTCAATATCTGAACCCAAGAAAGTTGCTGAAGCTTTTATGGAACCTGAATGGATTCAAGCAATGCAAGAAGAGCTTCAACAGTTTGCGTTGAACAATGTATGGGAACTTGTCAAGCATCCTGATCCTCGCAAGCACAAAATAATAGGCACAAAATGGATCTATCACAACAAGCAAGATGAGCATGGTCAAGTGGTCAGAAACAAAGCTCGTCTCGTTGCTCAAGGATACACTCAAGTAGAAGGGATTGACTTCGATGAAACATTTGCTCATATGGCTAGACTTGAAGCTATTCGTATACTGCTAGCCTATGCAAATCATCGCAACATACTTCTATATCAAATGGATGTAAAGAGTGCCTTTCTCAATGGAAGAATTGAAGAAGAAGTGTATGTTGCACAACCACCTGGCTTTGAAGACCCAAAACGTCCTGATATGGTATACAAGCTCAACAAGGCATTGTATGGCCTCAAACAAGCGCCTCGTGCTTGGTATGACACTCTCAAAGACTTCCTGAAGAGCAAAGGCTTCAAACCTGGATCCCTAGACCACACACTCTTCACGAAGACATATGATGATGAGCTATTTGTCTGCCAAATCTATGTGGATGACATTATCTTCGGCTGCACGGACAAGAAATACAGTGATGAGTTTGGTCACATGATGCAAGAGCAATATCAAATGTCCATGATGGGCGAGCTGAAATTCTTCCTTGGTCTTCAAATTCGTCAGCAAAGCAACGACATCTTCATATCTCAAGAAAAGTACCTTAAAGATTTCCTAAAGAAGTTTGGAATGCAAGACTGCAAAGGGTACTCGACGCCAATGACTGCTAAACATCATCTGGGTCCCGACGCCAATGGTAAAGAGTTTGATCAACAGGTATACAGCTCCATGATTGGTTCTTTACTTTATTTATGTGCATCTAGGCCAGATATTATGCTTAGTGTTTGCATGTTTGCTCGATATCAAGCGACACCAAAGGAGTCGCATCACTTAGCTGTGAAGCGAATACTTTGATATTTGGCTTACACCCCAACACTAGGATTATGGTATCCAAAGAGCTCAGAGTTTGATCTAGTAGGATTTTCAGATGCTGATTATGCTAGTGACAAAGTTGATCGCAAGTCCACATCAGTCACATGTCACTTTTTAGGACGATGACTTGTCTGTTGGTCTTCAAAGAAGCAGAACTGTGTATCACTCTCCACTGCTGAATCTGAATACATTGATGTTGGATCTTGCTGCGCTCAGCTTCTCTGGATGAAGCAAACACTCAAGGACTATGGAGACCATCTGAAGCATGTGCCACTCTACTGTGATAATGAAAGCGCTATCAAGATTGCCAACAACCCAGTTCAGCACTCGAAGACAAAGCACATTGAAATTCGTCATCACTTTCTCAGAGATCATGTCATGAAGGAAGATATTGATATCATACACGTCAACACTGAAGAGCAACTGGCAGATATCTTCACAAATCCCTTGGATGAGATAAGGTTTTGCAAGTTGCGGTGTGAGCTAAATATCTTAGAATCCTCAAATGTCCTGTAATCAGGCACATCCTAACACTTATGCATATTGATGACTTAGATGTGCAACACACGAAGTAAAGTATATCTTCAATCAATGAAGACTTACATTCTAAGTGCGAATACATTAACATGGAATTTGACTTCGGAGCGCCACGATAATTATGCGCCGTGTCTGGGTCTAATACTTCCTATACGGTGGGTAACGCCAACACCAAATTCTTGTTTGAAGTGTTTCTCGTGGCGTTACATTTGCAAAGTCTTCGCACTTGGTTTATCTTCATATAGGACATATATATCTATATATATATATATATATATATATATATATATATATATATATATATATATATATATATATATATAGAGAGAGAGAGAGAGAGAGAGAGAGAGTTGTGTTCTGTCCTCAACAGCATTCACTTCTTATAGCTATGTCTTCGTATTTGAATCTTTTGGACTAAGTGAATGTGATCGGACCCTAACCTCTCTATGCTTTCTCTTCTCACACTCTGTCTGTCCAAATCATATGCATTCTGTTCAAACTGTCGAATATCTTCTCTGCATCCTTGTCAGCAGAAGATACGGAGACAAACTTTAATCTGATTTTAATGCTCCATCCATTATGCCTGAAACCCGGAGAAGCCGAAACGACCACTCCGACAGTCGTGGTGTACGTGGGATCGTGGGACAACTCCCAATGCATTACATGAACGCCACGTGTCACTCGTACGTGAACCGTCAGGGGCACCTGAGTAATTACACTATGCCGTCTCCCATGCCTATAAATGCACGTCCCATCACGGTCAAAAGTTTCTTCCACCACCTCTCCACCTCGACCAACCCTAGTGCCTCCGCTAGCTTTCGACGACGCCGGCAACCAAGCGCTTCGGTGCCGCAACTTTGTCGACGCCGTCCTCACGTCAGCCGCGGACATCTTCTACTCCGCCGTCGCCGTAGCTGTCCTCCGTCACCAAGTTAGGGCACGGAAGACCGAACTGCTGGGCATCCAACTCCTCTCTGTCTAAGTAGTTCATCGTGTGGTAAATAAAACTTGCTTTTTACCATCTTCTAGATCCATAAAGTTTCATCTACTTTACCACATGAAGTTTCTGCCTACTTAGATATATAGATCTATCCTGTCTGCATCTCATATCTTGCCTAGTACATTCACATATGCTTCAACCATAGTTAGATTCCTCACTTGTACCTATTCGTGGATTCGTACAAATCTGGAACCAACTCTCATGAGTGAATGTCTTCGTGCTATGAGGTCAAAGTCTTCAAAACTGTTTTAATCTTCAAAACTTCTGAGAATGCATATGACCTCTTCCCCTTCCCTCGCATCTCTAATGCTGTCACAGGTACATGTCCGTGGGAGAATCCCTTGGTTCTCATAGTCTGCATTCGTTTGCAGAGTTTTTGCAGCGTCACATTCACTCCCCTGAAGACACTTCCTGTCTGACCAGCAGACCGAAGCATTTGCCTGTTTTGAAGCCATTCAGTTTGAAGCCCTTCAGGTTGAAGCAAATGGTAACTGACAAGACAGTTAGAAAAGGTGGCAGACAGCGCCATGGCAACACCTCCATTGATTTACCTCCTGATCTCAGTGAGATATACAAGACTGATCCAGAGGAGGATTACAATCAGAGGAAGACACGAATCCAATGGATTCGAAGATACTAGGCTGAGCAGTGGTTTCAGTACAAGTTCATGACCCAAGAGTATGCTGAGAAGAACGCCATCAAGCATCCATGGGGAGACATCACTTATAAAAATCTTCCCCCCAAGACTTCTGCTGAAGCCATTGCTTAAGTATTCTATCCTTGCATGGTCAGAGGACCTTAGCCTGCTGATGCTGATCCAAGCTCTCTGCTCTGGTGTCGCGATGACAATCTGTTCAAGCAAAATCTTCAGTACGCCATGAACTCGGCCAAACAGAACAAGAAGCATTGGGGATTAGACTTCAATCCTGGCCCCTCTGCGCCCCGCGCTGATGGCACGTGCAAAGCTGAACCAAATGTGGTTGGGCCTTTCTACAACTTAGAAGGCCTCATCAGTCACATAAGGGTTCAAGGGGCGGATGTGGATCAGCCTGAAGCAGATGCTGATTCAGAAGAAGCACCTGCAACGCCGAAGCCCAAGAATAAGAAAACAAAGGCTTCGAAAACCACTCCTCCAATTGCTTCTAGAGTGAAGCCTTTGGCCACTGCTCCACCTGCACCAAGTGTGCAATCTGAGGAACACTCTCGAATCTCCAAGAGCAGACAACTGAAGAGGAAGCCATCACGCAACCCCAGTCCAGCTCTCACTCCTGATGCTGTTCTGAAGACTGCCAATGATGCCCTTGATCTCTCAAGTGATGAAGATCTTGGTGATGATGCTCTGGAGCTATTGATCAAGAGCAAGCAAGTGCTGAAATCTTCAATGATTTGCCGCTCTTTGACGTTGAAGTGCTCAATAACTTCATTGATGAATGGTTTGACACACCCAACCTGAGCGTCGACGATCTTCAACTTCCAGTTGGCCTCAGCGTCTCCTTTCATGGCGCCATTGCTTCTGAGCTGGCTCTGGCTCAAATAATTGTTGAGCTGAAGCAAAAGATAGACTATAAAAAGGCTCAGTTCAAGAAGCATGTGGACAAGCTCAGCGTGCAAGAAATTCAAAACTTCAAGGTTATGATGCATGAGCTCGAGGAAGCCTTTCGCCAGAGGCGTGATGAAGCCAAAGGCTCTCGTGAGCGAATCAAGGACTTGGCTGTCAAATGCGTTCAAGCATTCAATGAAGCTAAAAAGCGCAAGGCACTTGGGCGTCCTGGCATTGACCCAAGGATGGCTGCCTAGAAGAAGAAGAAGCAACCTGTTCCCTAAGCTGAAGAATCAAGGAAGGAAATGCCTTACATAGTCTTCCCTGCTAGCATGACTGGCACGAAGCCTAAGGCTACCCCGACCACTTAAAAGCTCAAGAAGACTAAGGTGGTTGAAGCTGAAGCTCGCAAGAACAAGCAATCTACTAATGAAGCTCCACCCACCAAGAAGCGCAAGACCAAGAAGGATAAGGCTGCTTCCAAGGAGCCTATCTTTGTCGAGCCAATCTCAGTTGTCCGCCCTGCATCTGCCCACAGAGAACGTCGAATGACTGTTCATGAGCCTGCTCCCACAGAGGCTGAAGACATTGCAGCTGTTGACCCCACCGCAGCTGAAGAGATTGGTCCTCAAGACAATGTTGAAGATGATGAAGTCCTTCCTCAGATCGAATACAACATTGAATCTTCGCCTGTTCTTACGAACAATGAACCCATCAGCATTGGTCGTCCATTGACGCCAATTGCACAGGATGACTCGTGGGCTGATCACCCACAAGATACACAAGACACACCTCAGCAAACTCAAGACACCAGTACAGTGCTTGAAGAAGAAGACTTTGAGGCCCAACAACCTCCATCTCCTCAGGCATCGCCAGCTTTTCGCAGGCTTCGCAAAGGACCAAGGCCTCAAGTCGTCGCCCAAGTGTTCAAGAAGGAGTTGAGCAACCATCTGCACCTGATGCTGCTCCTACTGTGAACCCCTCAGAATCTGAAGCCAAAACGGCTGAAGATATTCCGGCTGCATCAGCCGAAGAAGAACCACCCCAAGGAGAAGAACAACCCCAAGTTGAAGAAGAACGTACTGCCACACCCCTGTTCTCGAGGAGAACGTGTCCGACCCTCCACCTCCTGAAGTGGAGGCTACAAATTCAGAGGCTGCCACCAACAACACTGAAGCCAATGATGTGGTCATGGCTGACGCTAATATGGCGCCCGAAGACACTGTGATCGCACCTGAAGTGACTGCTCCTGAAGCCAGTGCTGCGCCTGAAGCCTATGCTGCACGTGAAGCAAATCAGCAGCTTGAAGAGAATGCCTCTTCTCCTGTTCCGCCTCCCAGGCCCCATACCGTTGAGCAAGCATACAACCAGGATGATCAACTTGTTACTGTCCGGTGGCCCATTCTAATTCCGCCACCTACCACTGAACCGCGTGCTGCTGGTCCTTAGTTTGATCATCATGTTGCTCACAGGCCACAAGTTCAGAAGCCTAAGCCAAGACTGCCAAGGTTTCCAGGTATTGCAACCTCTTCAGGGTCATTCAATGCTAATAGCTTCACTGCGCACAACACCTTCTTTCACAGCGCCAAGAACCCATATTCCAAGCCAAGAATATCATCAGATAGGTTCTGGAGCCATCAACAGTGCAGCTACTACTCAAGAGTACTCTATGATCAAGGGCGCATTTTCCCTCATATGCATCTTGACACTGAAGCTATTGCTGGTCTGCCTTGCCTGGAGGAAGCCCTTTACTGCTTCTGTGATGCTGGCCTGCTCAATTTTGTAACTGATAAAGAGCATTGGAATGAAGAGCTGCTTCTGCAATTCTATGCAACCCTTCACATCTGAGGCTACAACAGGGATCCGAAGACATGGATCCTTGAGTGGATGACAGGCAATGTGCATTATGAAGCTAAAGCCTTTGATCTCATTGAGCTTACTGGCCTGCCCACTCCAGGAGATCTATATGAACCTGGCTGTCAATTGCACACTGAAGCCTTGGAGAGTATCTTTCAGAAGCGCCAGCCCAACATGAGCCAAATGCTCAGCATGATGAAGCCTCTGCCAAGTGATGCTGAATATCCTAAGGAATTCTTTGTTGAAGACCTAGAGTACCTGCCGCGCACCATTTATCACATCATAAGGCGTACTCTATGGCCAATCAAAGGACATTCTTCATCAGCCAAGCTTGAAGGCACTATGAAGACTTTGGTCTTCTATATCTTCAATGGCATCAGCTTCAATGCTCAAGATTTCTTCATTAGGCAAATGGCTATGTCTGGAGCTGATCTCTTTGGTCTGAAATTTTATGCCCCTTTGATAATGCGCCTCATCAAGTTGCATTCAGCTGTCACCTATCAGCCCTCCGCTCGCAACCATCAGATTTTCTTGCCTGGGGTTGATATGTCAGCTGAAGCCATCTACCAAGAGCCTGCTAAAGAGCGAGTTAGTCTTCACAACGCTGATCACCAGAGCTTCACTCAGCAGATTAAAGGAGTTCCAGCAGTCTCACATGTTTATCCTCTCGCTGGCCGTACTCGTCTACCTCGACACGCTGAAACCGAAGCCACTGAGAGCACCATCGCCCAAAGGCCTTAGAAGCGATCTCGTGTCTTGAACAACCGAGAGCTTCTGGTTGCCCTTCATTAGAAACAGGACAAGCATCACCTCTGGTTAAAGCGTCAGATGCAAAGCCTCTTGGTGGATGTCAATCGCATTCGCAATCTTGCCACCAAGAATGCCTTTGTTGCTCATGAAACATGTCGGAGGTCTTGGAAGAGTTTGACCTTGCTGAGTGCTGAAGCGGATCTGCAAGATGATGGCTTCACAGAGAGATTCAAGTTTGACAACACTCCTCCAAGGACTGCTGTTATGCGTCGAACTCCATCCCTTGAAGATTCTGAATACTCCTCCTCCGCTGCAACAATTGACGCCAGGGTGATCGATGATCAGGATGATGCTACTTCACCGCCTCCTACTTCAGCGCGCATCGACACTGCACCAACCACTTCTGCACCGCCAAACAACAACACCGACCCTGCATCCTCTTCTCCTCCAACTAGGAACGAGTAGAGGCTCTATGTCTTTAAACCTTTTTGGTCCTTGCTGATAAAAGTGGGAGAAGCATATGAGTTGATAGTCTTCAAGCGGGTCCATATGGGCGGGTGCTTTATAATTTTCCTAGTGTTTACAACTCTTGTTTTGCTACATTTGGTTCTTTGAGTTGTAACACTTAAACTGATGGTCATCTGCTATGTTTTCATGCTACTCTGTAATGCGATGATAAATTCCGCATCTGCTATCTTATATTATGCACTTAGTCATTATTGCAGACGTCCATCTTTCATTATGCATGTCATTATCTTCGACATATCAATTGTGCATGATGAATTGTCTTCATAAGTTGAAGAGGATCTCCACAAGTACAACCTGCCATGTGCATTTGCATCCAAAGGCAAATTAACTATATGCACATCTTCAGGGGGAGCCTTTTGCTACTTACGAAGACAATACCTTTATCCTTTACAATTTCACATATCTTTAACCCTGTTGAAAACTTCAACCAGTTTGTCATCTATCACCAAAAAGGGGGAGATTGTAAGTGCATCTAGTGCCACCCCTAGTTGGTGTTGGAGTATTGACGACAAACCTGGTTGAGGGACTAATGTGTTTGTGAGAATTGCAGGATAACACAGGTAGTAGTCCCTCATTGATTCGGTTAACCTACCGGAGATGACCCCTAAAAATGTATGAAGACATTAATATCAGTGGTGGTATATGAAGATAATAATATTGAAGACTATGACATGAGAAGACATTGTGTGAAGACTATGGAGAGCGAAGACGTAGATGTTTCGTTGCTTCCTTTTCTTCTTTGTTGAGTCATAGGAACCACCGTACTGTTAAGTGGGGTCCAAGTGAACTAAGTCAGAGTGACTGAAGTGATGCTCAACCAAATCCTATGTCTTCGAGCGAAGACTATGAGAGCAAATCTTATCCAGAGGTGGATGAGTCAGCTTTACTTGGAGCTCAAGTAAAGTTGCCGCGTGTGTTTAAAATCTGACCGTTGGAACACGTGTCAGTTCCTTAGTGACCAAGGGTCACTTCGGACAAATCAGGTCGGGTTGCCTAGTGGCTATAAATATTCCACCCCCTACACCATAAATTGGTGGCTGCTCAGAGTTATTGCACGACTTTTGTCGTTTGAGAGCAACCCACCTCCGAACCATTTGAGAGAGAAATCCTTGCGAGGACAAAGCCCAAACACCCAGAGCCAAAGAGTGTTAGGCATCACTGAAGTCTTTCTGTCTGTGTGACCTGAAGACTTTTTACACTTGAGGACTGTGTTTCCTCTAGCCGGTTAGGCGTCGCGTTCTGAGCATCCAAGAGTCATTGTGGATCGCCGGTGAACGAAGTCTGTGAAGGTTTGGAAGTCTACCTTGAAGACTTACCAGAGTGATTGGGCGAGGACTAGGTGTCCTTAGCTCAGGGGGAACAAGGTGAAGACGCGGTCTTCTGAGTTAAATCTCAGCCTCCCTAACCAGACGTATAGTTGTCACAACAACTGGAACTGGTCTAACAAATCACTGTCTTCCCCGAGCTACTGGTTCTATCCCTCCCTTCCTTTTACTTACTACCATACATTGTGAAGTCATTGCATGCTTGCCTTATATGATTGTCTTCACTGAGTATCTACTTGTTGTGATTGGCTTCATTCCTTCTTCCATCATGATTCCTACTGCCTAGCTGCTATTAGTCTTCATGCTTTCACTTCATTGAATACATAACTATAGCCTATCTAGTGTAGTCCACTTTCCGCTGCATACAAATAGGATTGAGTTTATCGTTTGTCTTCGAAACTACCATGTTTTGAAGCATTTCATAAAAATCGCCTATTCACCCGCCCTCTAGTCGATATACTGCACTTTCATATACATTTATTTTTTTAAATCAGTTTGAATGTGACTCGAAATTTCGGGATTATAAACAGTTCGGACCGCACCGAAATATGCAAAATTTCGTATATTTTTTTAACCGTGGCCACAATATGGGCTTCAATGCGAACAAAAAGAATATGGGCTCCAAAAAAACCTCAAGAATTAGCAAATGGGCTGTAAATTATTAGAAATAATGGCAGATGGGATGTATGATGTTTTCCACAGATTTGAGGCTTTCCTAAAAAAAGGTTGACGCACAAGCAGTGATTGTTGGATGTCCATCCAACGGCCATCGTGCTTCTTCAATCTCTGCGCTTCCTACTCCAACCGCTCAAACAAGCGCCGGCGGGACTGCCTGCTCCCTCCTCCCCATGGCCGGTTGTGCTTCCGTGCAGGCCTCACTGCCCCATTGTACTCCCATCGCTGCCCTAGCCATTCCTCTACTCACCCACACCTGCTGTTATTCTCCGGCGACGGTAGTCGAACCAGTAAACCCTCGTATAGTCGTACTCACCTCCGCGTCGGAAACAACTGCCGAGTCTTCTCTGCCTCCGTGTTGTTCCCTTCCTAGGCCTCGCCATCATCCACCGCCCTGGTGCTCTCGGCGCGGCCTGGTCAGCGTGGTCAACGACCGACATGCATTTGAAGTGGACTGTATGGGGAGAGGCTGACAGCTGGGTCCACGGCCGCACGCAAGGAAATGCCACCTTATTACGCGCAAAATAATGATTCCTCCACCTGACATCTAGGACCCATCGAAATGGCCTCTGTATTTCACGAGAAAACTTTATCGCCGCTGACAACTTGGACCCACCAGCTATATCTTCGCACCCAAGGAAGTGCCTCCTTATTACGCACAAAAACATGAATACTCCCCAACTAGCAGGGACCCTGTATAGTGGCAGGCTGACTTGTGGGCCTACTAAGTTGACGGGGATGGAGGGCTTTGTCAACTTAGGCAATATGCACGATTCTAGCTCAAGTGATCGTACGATGTCCATCCAACGGCCGTACTGTCATGGTTCTAAGCCTGACAGTACGAGTAGGGGGTACGAATGAGGAGGCAAGGCCCTAGCTATGGTGGAGTTGTACACGAGGTTTTTTACGAGTTCAGGCCCTTCTCAGAGGAAGTAACAGCCCTACGTCTCGGTGCCCGGAGGCAGTCGACTGATATGTATATAGGTGTGAGTTACAGGGGTGCGAACCCTTGTACAGGAGGAGGGGCTGGCTTATATAGTGCGCCAGGACCCCAGCCATGCTCCACGTTACCAAGGGTTCAATGTACATTAAGGCAGACGTTACTGATAACATCTGTATTAAAGAGTAATAAAGGTACTCACTATGGCGAGTAAATACCAGACCGTTATTGTCCTAAGGGACCTTTGACCTTCGGGGGTCGAGTGCCTTGGATTGGTCTACTGGAGTTGAGTCGGCTTGCAGGTGATGTCCAGTTGAGTGGGATGTCCTCTTGGGCCGTTTAAGTCGACTGTCTTTATCATCATATGACTTGTCTTTTGATCTTCTGGGGTAGTGACCTCGGGTGGGGTACCTTGGTCAGGCCTGTGACCCTACCCTAGGTTTATAACCTCATTAGTAGCCCCCGAATGGATTGAGGCTTGAGCAGGAGAGAGTGCTGAGGAAAGCCCCGGTCCTGGCTCAACGCCCTTGGGGTAGTCTTCTCTGAGCTTGCAGACTAGGCTGTCCTTCTTAATCTTGTCTTGGTCGCCTTGATCGATTCTGGAACCGTCGAGTGCGTTTGTTGCGTCCTCCTTCGACTGAACTTTGCGCTAGGCATCGGGTGCCGTTGGTGTGCGTAGTTTCCGGCGGGGTTAGTTGCTCTCTGATCGCCGGATTTCACGGGATTTCCAAGTATGGGGAAGCGCGCGGGGCGGGTCATGCCGCAGCAATCAGACGGATATGCTCGGGACGCCTCGATCCTCGCGCCACCTTTTTCGCCACGTATCGCGTCCGCACCTGTTGCGGGATTTGATAAGATCGCTCGGGGCCACCGGTCAGCCACTCGACCGGGGTGCTATAAGTGTGCGCCGAGCCCGAAGCGAGGGCACTGTGCGCCCATTCCCTGTTCTTTTGCCCGTGCCTCTCCGCCGTGCCTCTTCTCCTTCTCGCTTTCTCCATAGCAACCGTCGGCTCGCGTGCCATGGGCAAGGGCAAGACCGTGGCGATGGAGCGTTCGAAGAAGGCGGCGACGGGGAAGCGGAGGCGGTCCGGCCGTAGTGGATCATCGTCGAGGTCCGGGCTCCCTGCTGGTTGGATCCAGGGGGATTGGATCAAGTCCACCATCACGACGGAGGATTTGGAGGAGCTGGAGGAGGAGGGGCTGGTCGCCCGCGGCTCCTGGCGGGTGCCGGAGGGCGAGCTCGAGCCCCGGCCACGGGAGGGCGAGTGCGTCCTTCTCACGACCCATGTCGACCGAGGTTTCTCCATGCCTTCGCACCCTTTCTTTCGCGCTTTCATGATATTCTTCGGCGCCCAGCTGATACGTCCAAAACGTATTTATAATTTCTGCTTGCTCCATGCCTCTTTTGGGTGATATTGCTATGATAATTATACACTTCCATACACTTTTGATCATATTTGGACTAACCTATTAACTCAGTGCACCCCAGTGCCAGTTTCTGTTTTCTGCTGTTTTTGTATTTTAGTTTTTCCCACTACGAGAACTGCCAGAAAAATCCCAAAAAAATTATATAAAAAATCAGCGTTCCAGAAGGTTCCTGGTAGCCAAAGTACAGCCGGGGGGCACCAGGGCTCCAGGCGCCCTGGTGGCGCGCCCCCCCTGGGCCGCGTCGGGGGGGCGCCTGGGCCCCCCGAGCCTCGTCTGGTGCCCCCCTTTGGCATATATTTAGACCGTCCCCCAAAACCCTCGAGACGGAAACCCTTTTTCGCGATCTCATCTCTGTTCCGCCGCCGCCGCCGCTTCCAAGATCGGGAGCACCAGGAGAACTCTTCCCGGCACCCTGCCGGAGGGGAGGATCACCACCGGGAGCTTCTCCACCACCATGGACGCCTCCCGGATGAGTTGTGAGTAGTCTCCCTTGGACCATGGGTCCATGACCAGTAGCTATGTGATGTTCTCCTCCCGTTCTTATGCTTCACTAACTAGTCCTCGTGAGCTGCCCTACATGATCGAGGCACATATGTAATCCTTATGCTGTTGCTATGATGAGTTTGCTGGGATCCGATGGATTATAAGATTATGTTGAGATTGTGTTTGAGTAATATATTTGATTCACCTCTTTTATATTTATGTTCGTAAGTAATTCTTGCATGTTCTCCGTTGTTATTTATTGCTTTCGCCAAGTAGTAGGTAGTGACTCCAAGAGGGAACGTTATGCTTGATTATGGGTTCATGCCCCTCGATGACTAGCTTGAGTGGCAGAAACATGAATCTAGGGGATGTGTTGTTGCCACAAGGGGGAAAACAATGGTGCTTGTGCCCGCGGGTGCAAGGATTGTTTACTTTACGCAAAGTTCTTTTAATGCAGTTGTCTGTTGCTTTGAGTTTACACTATGGGTGGGACTCGCAACTTAATACCAGCGAGATGTTCTGGATAGATATCTCAAGGTGGATGATTAGTAGTAGATGCAGATGGATTTCGGTCTACTTACCTCAGCGTACCGCCCATGCTTTGAACCTCTACCTTTCTTGCAACTTAGTCAGCATTGGTTTGCGCACATGGTCCTGTCAATTGCCCAGCTGTAATTCGTTTACCTCA
The DNA here is from genome assembly GCA_902687465.1 of Secale cereale. NCBI lineage: Eukaryota > Viridiplantae > Streptophyta > Magnoliopsida > Poales > Poaceae > Secale > Secale cereale. The sequence goes on from LR738710.1 coordinate 644,768,117, forward strand.
CATAGCTGTTTTATCGTCTTTTGGGAGAGAGACATCACTAGTGAACATCTTGAGACTCCGGTCCATATTACCATCATTGATAACATCCTCTATTTACTTTTCCGCTTGTACTTACTATTGCAATTATATCTATCACTATTATCACTTGCGTTTGATCCTTTGTAAACTACAAGGCCGGAGGGATTGACAACCTCTCTGTACTCGTTGGGAGCAAAGTTATTTGTATCTGTGTGCAGGTCCACGTTGATTGCTAATATCTGGTGCCGTTAGCAGTTGACACCTTCTTGTTGAAACTGGGAGTCTGAGGGAAATCGATCCTTGGTATTGCCAAGGGAAAACTTCCGCTACACTGCATCTCAAACCTTCCACTTGGGGTAACCAACGAGGGGCGAGAAGCCATCAAGCAAAGTTTTCTGGCACCGTTGCCGGGGACTCCACTCTTCAGGATAGGGGAGTTGCACGCCATCTTTTACCTTTGCTTTTTAGTCTTGTTAGTTTACCTTTCAGTTTTGTGTCTTGATGTGTCTTGATGTTGTTGTTACTACTGTAGCATCATGTTAATTTATTTTTCTTTTGTTGTGTCTTGATGTTGTTACTACTGTAGCATCATCATTGTATCTTTGCTTTTCAAATTTTGTGCCAAGTATAGCCTCTGATTGCAAGAAAGTTCAAAAGTTGTGACGTGCTGTCCAGGAAACAGATTCTGTCCTTGGATAGAAAAATTCGTATAGAATCACCAGATCATCTTTTTGGTCTGAATTTTTTTGACAGCGTGCTCTATATAATTGTCTTTCGTGCGTCTGTTTTGAGTTTTTTTATTAGAGTTGCAGAAGTGCCCCGAAAAAATCATTTACTACCTGATGTTCTGTTTTTCACAGATTCTGTCCTGTTTTGCCTTTCCTTCATTTTGCAAACCTAGAGCTTGCTTTTTCTTTGCAAAAACCTTTTGGCAATCTTGAGAAACAGTAGAACTTCAAGAATATCTTTATTTCCAGCAAGGAACAATTATTTTATTATGGGTACTAACCTCGCTAATCATATTATGATGAGTTATGTATGAAGGGAGTTTTCAAGTGTGCGAGGGAAGATGATAAAAAGATTCAGGAGTGTCAAACGCTCAAGCTTGGGGATGCCCCCATGCACCCCCAAGAAATATTCAAGGAGACTCAAGCGTCTAAGCTTGGGGATGCCCCCGTGCATGCCCTTCTCCATCAACATTATCAGTTCGTCTTTCGTTCCACTATATTTTAATCACTTCATGTGTTATGTGCTATGCTTGGAGCGTCTTGCTTTTAGTTTTCCTTTTTAGTTTTCTTTTAGCTTTTCATAACGAGTCGGAACTCAGCTTTCTTTATGTGGGAGAGAAACACACTCCACTTCTACCTAGAACACAACATAGAATTTTCATGTTTATCTTTACTGTGTGTGTTCTTTGTCTTTTAATAGCTACTATCATGCTTAGCTCTTTGTATTCATGCTTATCTTTTTGAAGAGCTTTTGTTTAGTTGGTTTCTTGAACTCTCTTTAGTTATCATGCTTATCTTATTAAGAGAGTTTGCTTCCGTTGCATTGGTTGATATGTCTATGATAAAGATGCTACGTGCATAATGGCGCTTAGTAGTTCATGTTTTCTTATGGTTAGTCTCAAATAGCTGGGGGGTTCCCAATGTGTTATTGGAGTACCAACATGATTTGTTTGCCTATGATGTGGTATGGTTTAGTAATATCTTCCTTCGAGAATTTATTTTGATTGACTTGGCGTATGCTCACGCATATTTAAGACTGTAAAGAAAGTCTGTCAAGCCTTGATGATCTTTTGTTTCTGAGTAGCGATATAAATTCCATGCCTGATTCAATGTTGCTTTGTCGCTCTCCATGATTATGACCGTCATTGCTCTCTTAGTTGGTCGCTCCCAGTCTTTTGCTAACCTCCACCTGTACTAAGCGGACCGACTGCTTGTGCATCCACATTCTTTTATACCAGTTATGCCATATGAGTCCACCATACCTTCCTACATGGTATTTACCTGCCATTCCTAACGGAGACTTGCATGTACCATCTCGAAATTATTCAAAGAAAAGCATTCCTATTTTGTGCCTCTGTTGTAAGTCCATGAGGAAGTAGTAGTTAATTCATAATATTTTTAAGTTGGACAAGCTTCACCCCGGGATTGCATGTATAATGTGCAAACCCATAATACGAGAAGGAACTGGCATTGAGTGCGCCCGGCTCAAAATTAATATAAGAAACAAACCCTCCTTCACGCTTTGTTCATGAGAAATCAGAAAACTTTGGCAGTGATAAAGAAAGGATATTAAGAGGATGTGATCGTCCTCATTCGGGAGCCGTTCCTCGAAACTTGTCCATCTCAAGAAGTGATTGAGTTGTCTGCTAGCATTCGTTGACGAAACATGCATGATCTAAAAAAAATTTATTACCTCTGTTTTAAAACCAAGAGCTCTGGTACATGTTTTGTCTTTGTTTCCGAATACGGGTTTTCAACCTTGCCAACAAAAGCCACGGTTCGAGAGTCTCCACCTTCTTTTAAAGCACCAACTACTGAGAGCATGATTGTCATTCTGAGTGTAAAGTGCATAGTTCCAAAGTAGCATTGTCTTTTGCATGATTGTGATATCGTTTATTCTGAAATCATTGTATCTAGTCATCACTTAAACCTTGGAGGTGCCCCTGCATTTATGTTTTGCTTCACTAAAGGGGGCAAGCGAGATATCACTTTATCATATTTGCACACCATGTTCATTACAAATCTATTTGATGTTTCAGTATCATATTGTAAAACTTTCAGTTCTTTGTGATTTTCTCATGAGGCAACTTAATTACTATAGATTCATTGTCTCAGTAAGCTTTTGTCATATGACTATGAAAAAGTCCTATATGGTTAATAGCATGTCACCACAGAAATTATTCTTGTTATCATTTACCTACTCGAGGAGGAGCAGGAATTAAGCTTGGGGATGTTGATACGTCCAAAACGTATCTATAATTTTTGCTTGCTCCATGCCTCTTTTGGGTGATATTACTATGATAGTTATACACTTCCATACACTTTTGATCATATTTACACTAACCTATTACTCAGTGCACCCCAGTGCCAGTTTCTGTTTTCTGCTGTTTTTGTATTTCAGTTTTTCCCATTACGAGAACTGCCAGAAAAATCCCGGAAAAATTATATAAAAAATCAGCGTTCCAGAAGGTTCCCGGTAGCCAAAGAACAGCCTGGGGGGGGCACCAGGGCTCCAGGCACCCTGGTGGCGCCCCCCCCCCTGGGCCGCGCCGGGGGGGCGCCTGGGCCCCCCGAGCCTCGTCTGGTGCCCCCCTTTGGCATATATTTAGACCGTCTCCCAAAACCCTCGAGACGGAAACCCTTTTTCACGATCTCATCTCTGTTCCGCCGCCGCCGCCGCTTCCAAGATCGGGAGCACCAGGAGAACTCCTCCCGGCACCCTGCCGGAGGGGAGGATCAGCACCGGGAGCTTCTCCACCACCATGGACGCCTCCCGGATGAGTTGTGAGTAGTCTCCCTTGGACCATGGGTCCATGACCAGTAGCTATGTGATGTTCTCCTCATGTTCTTGTGCTTCACTAATTAGTCCTCGTGAGCTGCCCTACATGATCGAGGCACATATGTTATCCTTATGTTGTTGCTATGATGAGTTTGCTGGGATCCGATGGATTATGAGATTATGTTCAGATTGTGTTTGAGTAATATATTTGATTCACCTCTTTTATATTTATGTTCGTAAGTAATTCTTGCATGTTCTCCGTTGTTATTTATTGCTTTGGCCAAGTAGTAGGTAGTGACTCCAAGAGGGAACGTTATGCTTGATTGTGGGTTCATGCCCCTCGATGACTAGCTTGAGTGACAGAAACATGAGTCTAGGGGATGTGTTGTTGCCACAAGGGGGAAAACAACGGTGCTTGTGCCTGCGGGTGCAAGGATTGTTTACTTTACGCAAAGTTCTTTTAATGGAGTTGTCTGTTGCTTTGAGTTTACACTATGGGTGGGACTCGCAACTTAATACCAGCTAGATGTTCTAGATAGATATCTCAAGGTGGATGATTAGTAGTAGATGCAGATGGATTTCGGTCTACTTACCTCGGCGTACCGCCCATGCTTTGAACCTCTACCTTTCTTGCAACTTAGTCAGCATTGGTTTGCGCACATGGTCCTGTCAATTGCCCAGCTGTAATTCGTTTACCTCACATAGCTGTTTTATCGTCTTTTGGGAGAGAGACATCACTAGTGAACATCATGAGACTCCGGTCCATATTACCATCATTGATCACATCCGCTATTTACTTTTCCGCTTTTACTTACTATTGCAATTATATCTATCACTATTATCACTTGCGTTTGATCCTTTGTAAACTACAAGGCCGGAGGGATTGACAACCTCTCTGTACTCGTTGGGAGCAAAGTTATTTGTATCTGTGTGCAGGTCCACGTTGATTGCTAATATCTGGCGCCGTTAGCAGTTGACACCTTCTTGTTGAAACTGGGAGTCTCAGGGAAATCGGTCCTTGGTATTGCCAAGGGAAAACTTCCGCTACACTGCATCTCAAACCTTCCACTTGGGGTAACCAACGAGGGGCGAGAAGCCATCACCAGCTGCATTACTTCACGCCCAATTCCATCGCCTTCCTTGCCGCGTTCGTCTCTATGTGCGAGAACTTCCTCGGCTGTCGGCCGCACTGGGGTTTGTTCAAACACATATTTACTTGTCGCTCGCAAACCGTCAAGAAGGCGAACCCGAGTGACGAGAAGACTCACGTCCTCCAGGCGTGCGGTGGGCTCGGCATCCAACTTAGGAATAGGAGCGCTTTTTCCCCTATGATTCTTCCGAAGTCGATTCGGGGCTGGCAGTCGACTTGGTTCTATTACATGGACAGTCCGACTCCTGGTCAGTCTACCGGAGTCCTCCCTTTCTCTCTTGGTCGAGCCAGCTAGCCTCCGTCAATGATCGTGGGTCGGGCCGAGAGGGCGGAAGTTAACATGTTGGTGGAATGGGTCATCCAGTTGGTCCGTGAGGGAGTCACAGGGTTGGACCTGCTTGAGGTGTACCTCATGCGGAGGATCCAGCCGCTCCAGGCTCAGATCCAGCCGCTCCAGGCTTGAGGTGTACCTCGTCGCGAGTCCACCTGGAGGCGGCAGACGTGAAGTACGTGGCGCAGTGCCTGAAGTGCGTCACAGGGAACAAAGACAACCCAGGGGGTCCGGGGGGGTCCTCCCATTCGACGCTGACCATCTTCCTGACAAGGTCTGTCCTTGGCTTCTGAGTGGTGTTCCTGTTATTGGCTTGTAATTGTCTTGATGAGTCCGACTGACATTTGGCTGATCTTCCTTTTCTACAGATCTATACTGAAATGTACTCGATGCCCAATGGGGACCTGGTCCAAGAAGGCGAAGAGGGCGTGGGCGACGTCTCCGAGTGGAAGTCAGATGAAGAGACCGAAGAGGAGAGCGAGGACTACAGCAGCGGGGAGGAGGTCGAGTGACCTCCCCGTGACGAGAAGCGATCCAAGGGGAAGCACGACCGAGGGGCTGTGCGCCCTCGGACAGGTCCCTCTAGCTCCAAAGCGCCCAAGCGAGCTCGTACGGCCACTCCTGACCCATCTGAGAAGGCGCCCAAGCACCCCAAGGTCAACACCGCCAAGCCCCGGAAGGCCCTGCCCAAGATCAAGGTGGATGTTCCCATCGCCTCCATGTAAGCGCTATTCAGCTTTGTCCTTTTTCTGCCCTTCGGAGGTCGACTATGTCTTCGTCGACTCAACTTCAAGGAAATTCTTCAGTGCTGCTGCTTCCGCGACCTCGATGGACATCAACAAGGGCCGGGATGATGAGGAGACTGTGGATGCTGGTACGTCCCGCGCTGGTGTGAGTTGTAGACCACGCTTTGCTTTTCGTCGATTAGAGCTGACGGTCGACTGAACCTCACAACTGTTGGTTTTGAAGTGCCGCGCCACGTCATAGAGCTCCCAAACGATGATGATGATCAGGAGGAGTGCTCAGGATACGCTCGGCAATGCACGGGGAGGAAGGGCCGGAAGGTGCCTTCTGGCCCAGAGGCCCAGTGACAAGAAGACGTGGCCCGGGCCACGGTATCCTTTGCCATACCCGTGTCGACCGAACGCCCAGCTTCGTCGGCTAGAGGGGCCATCGACCCAGTGCCTTCTCCGTCGTCCGTTCTCTTCTCCACCTATCGCCTCTCGGAGGATCCTGTGGGCGCGGCTCAAGAAGTTGTTCGCCAGGCGGGGCTGATGATGGAGAAGACGAAGGCGGCGTACGAGGCCAGCATGGCTGCTTACCACGCTAGTTCTTCCCTTCGGACCAATGTCCAAGTTTGTTTCCTCCAACTAATTGGCTTGCTGTGTTGGAATAATCTTCAGTTTGAAAAAATCTACTGCTTTGTTCGTAAGATGATGCCACACCCACTGGTGGTGTTGTCATGACGTGTAGCCTTTTAGCGTTTGCTTTGAACTTCACTTGAGCTCGAGACAGACTGATCTTGGCCGAGTGAGAACCAGTGGGGGCACACTCAGTGCACCCACTAGGTGTAGTCCCCTAGACCGTGGTTGACAGCTGGTAGTCGGCCATGGTCTGATGACAGAACTTTCCTCCTTGTTTTTTTTGGAGCTCGAGCCAGACTGATCTTGGCCAAGTGAGAACCAGTGGGGGCACGCTTAGTGCACCCACTGGGTGTAGTCCCCGAGACTGTGGTTGAGTTTTTGACTCGACTGTAGTCTTAGAATCCTGTTTTGTTGTGTTGGTGCAGAAATCTTGCGAGTTTGGAGCTAAATTTGCGGATCTTGAGAACAAGCAGATCCAGCTCAATCTCGACTTGCAGCTGGCTCGGGACCACCTGAAGAAGACGCAAGACGACGCAGCTGGTAACTGATGCGAGCAATTCGTCGACTGACCTTTGATAAGTATGCTCTGTTTTCCCTCATGTTCATCTGTCAAGTGATGTCTTTTGTAGGCCAACTGAAGGCGGCCTTGGAGCAGAAATACCTGGACTTGCCAGCGGCGCAGCAACAGGCTCAAGAGAAAACATAACTGGTAGAGCAGAAGCTGGCTTCCGTAGGCGCGCTTGAGGCAGAGATCACTAGGCCGAAGGGTTCCCTCGACGCGGCTAACCATGAAGTGACTCGACTGAAGAATGCCAAGAGTGCTCTGAATGACAAATACGAGGCCCTCTTCCAGAAGAGGATTGATCTGGAAGCTTATCTGAGCGACCTCACCAAGAAGTGGTATCTCGTGCTTGAAGGTATGTCTCTTTGGCTCAGACTAAGTGGGATAGTCCGGTCGACTCGTATCTTGCTTGCTAACTCGACGTACTCCTTGTGGTGTAGAATTCTGCCGCAACTTCGACGAAGAGACTGGGCGGGTCGAACCCGGTCTGCACCCAGCCAACTCTATTGCCAAGGACGAAGCTGCCATGAATATCTTGAGGTTGGAGTCTCGCCTTACCGCTGCCACGGGCTACCTGGGTCGGCTGAAAGCAGTGATGGCCCGGATCGACACTGCGCTCTGGAGGGGAGTCATGCAGGAGAACGACCTCGAGTCTCTGATGACTCGACTCAGTGAGATCCCTAGTCGAGTGCAGGATTGGAAGAAGTCATCTGCCCATTGTGGAGCTGATATGGCGTTATCCTTGGTCCGTGTGCACTGCAAGGAGGTGAAGGAGAGAAGGCTCGCATCGCTCAAGGTCTCCAATACGAAGGAGCTCTAGTTCCAGTCGTTCATGGAGACTTTCTTGGAAGCCGCCACCCGCATCGCCGATGGGATCGACCTGGACCAGTTTGTTGCACCCGCGAGTCTGCCTCCTCCTGAGGAGTTAATGAACTTTGATACTTTGATTCAATTTGCCTCGGAATGCCGAGTGATCCTGTAATCGTTAAACTCTTGTGGGCCCGTGGCCCAGGTACTCTTGCCCGAAACTTGCGGGACTTTTATCTGGATTTGAATCCTTTGCTTCCAACTCTTTTTGATAGCTTGGATTTTGAGTCGACGTCTTGATGGAAACCTTGTGCCGGTGGCGGGGCTCGGAGGGCCGCCACTAAGCCTCCGACAAAGAGGGTTGCTCTTCACTCGGAGTGGATGTCTGTAACTTAGGCGAATCACGGGGTCGTAGCTAAGTCCCCGAGTGAGAGGATCGCTCTTCACTCAGAGTGGATGTTTGTAACTTAGGCGATTCCAAGCTACGTTGTATTTGTGGCGGAGCTCGGAAGACAGAGCCACATTATACTTATGACACAGCTCGGAGGACCACAGCTAAGCCTCCGAACGAGAGGGCTGCTCTTCACTCGGAGTTGGTGTTTGTAACTTAGGCGATTCCAAGCTACGTTTTATTTGTGGCGGAGCTCGGAAGACAAAGCCACATTATACTTATGACAAAGGTCGGAGGACCGCAGCTAAGCTTCTGAGTGAGAGGGTTGCTCTTCACTCGGAGTTGGTGTTTGTAACTTAGGCAAGT
>LR738710.1:644776682-644892933 GCA_902687465.1 Secale cereale
ACCGCTGATAAGCCTCTGAGTGAGAGGGTTGCTCTTCACTCGGAGTTGGTGTTTGTAACTCAGGCGAGTCACGGGGTCGCATCTAAGCCCTCGAGTGTGAGGATCGCTCTTCACTCAGAGTGGATTTCGTATCTTAGGCGATTCCAAGCCACGTTGTATTTGTGGCGGAGCTCGGAAGACAGAGCCACATTATACTTATGACACAGCTCGGAGGACCGCAGCTAAGCCCCCGAGTGAGAGGGTCGCTCTTCACTCGGAGTGGTTGTTTGAAACTTAGGCGATTCCAAGCTACATTGTATTTGTGGCGGAGCTCGGAAGACAGAGCCACATTATACTTATGACGTAGCTTGGAGGACCGCAGCTAAGCCCCCGAGTAAGAGGATCGCTCTTCACTCGGAGTTGGTGTTTGTAACTTAGGCGATTCCAAGCTATGTTGTATTTGTGGCGGAGCTCGGAAGATAGAGCCACATTATAATTATGACGTAGCTCGGAGGACCGCAGCTAAGCCCCTGAGTGAGAGGGTTGTTCTTCACTCGGAGTGGGTGTTTGTAACTTAAGCGATTCCAAGCTACGTTGTATTTGTGGCGGAGCTCGGAAGACAGAGCCACATTATACTTATGACGTAGCTTGGAGGACCACAGCTAAGCCCCTGAGTGAGAGGGTTGCTCTTCACTCAGAGTGGGTGTTTGTAACTTAGGCGAATAGGGTTCGTAGCTAAGCCCCCGAGTGAGAGGATCGCTCTTCACTCGAAGTGGGTGTTTGTAACTTAGGCGAATCGGGTTTGCAGCTAAGCCCCCAAGTGAGAGGATCGCTCTTCACTCGGAGTGGATTTTTGAAACTTAGGCGAATCGGGTTCGCAGCTAAGACCCCGAGTGAGTGGATCGCTCTTCACTCGGAGTGGATTTTTAAAACTTAGGCGAATCGGGTTCGCGACTAAGCACCCACTGGGGGATTTTGAAGACCACCATCTTAGAAAACAACAATCATTAAGGGATCGCTGCAAACTTGTCTTTGAAATAAACCGGAAAATCTTTATTACAACTCAACTGTTCGAGCATCTCAGGTGTAGAAGCGCCGGAGCAGGTCCGCGTTCCACGAACGAGGTTCGTCTTTCTTCTTGGCGACATTGTAAAGGTGATACGCTCCGTTGTGCAGTATCTTGGTGATGATGAATGGGCCTTCCCAGGCCGGGGCGAGCTTGTGTGGTCGTTTCTAATGCACCCGAAGAACCAGGTCTCCTTCCTGAAATGCTCAGCTTCGGACGTTGCGAGCATGAATCGACGTAGGTCTTGCTGATAGATGGTCGACCAGATCAGGGCCATCTCTCGTTCCTCCTCCAAGAGGTCGACTGCATCCTGACGAGCTTGCTCTGCCTCGGTTTGGGAGAAGAGTTCCACTCGGGGGCATTATGTAAAAAATCACTTGGCAACATGGCTTCAGCTCCATAGACCATGAAGAAAGGGGTACGGCCAGTCGACCGGTTTGGAGTTGTCCTCAGACCCCATAGGACAGTCGGTAGTTCGATTACCCAAGCCCCAGCGGCATGCTTAAGGTCACGCATGAGCCGTGGCTTCAGGCCTTGGAGAATCAAGCCGTTTGCCATTTCTGCCTGTCCATTCGACTGTGGATGCGCCACGGAGGCATAGTCGTCTCGTGTTCCTTGAGAAGCACAAAAAGCTCTGAATTCATCCGAGTCAAAGTTGGAGCCGTTGTCCGTGATGATGTTGTGGGGAACTCCATATCTGAATATCAATTCCCTTTTGAAGCTGATGGCAGTGCTCGACTCGAGGTTCTTGATGGGCTTGGCCTCAATCCATTTGGTGAACTTATCGACTGCCACAAGCAGGTGAGTGAATCCGCTTCTGCCCATCTTGAAGGGGCCAACCATGTCCAAGCCCCAAAACGGCAAAGTGCCAGACTAGTGGAATGGTCTTCAGAGCAGACGCTGGCTTGTGGGACATGTTGGAGTAGAACTGACAGCCCGCGCACTTGTCCACAATATCTTTGGCCATCTTGTTGGCTCGGGGCAAATAAAACCCGGCTCGGTACGCTTTGGCCACTATAGTCCGAGAGGAAGCGTGGTGGCCACAAGTTCCCGAGTGAATCTCATTCAGGATCAGTCGACCTTCCTCTCGGGTGATGCAGCACTGAGTGACTCCGGTGACGCTTTCCCTGTAGAGTTGACCCTGAACGACGGTCAATGCCTTGGATCGAAGGACGATCTGGCGCGCTTCCTCTTCATCTTCCGGGAGTTCTTGCCTGAGCAGATATCATATGTATGGCACAGTCCAGTCGGGCGTAATCACTACAATCTCCATGATCAGGTCGACCACTGCAGGCACTTCGACTTCAGTCAGATCTAACGCACTAACTGACTGCGGGGGTTCTTCCGTTAAGGGGTCTTGTTTGACAGAAGGGGTGTGCAGATGCTCCAGAAACACATTCTTGGTTATAGGCTTCCGAGTCGACCCAATCTTCGCGAGGTCATCAGCAAGCTGATTCTTGGCTCTGGGCAAGTGATGGAGCTCTAAACCTTCAAACTTCTTTTCAAGCTTTCGCACTGCACTGCAATAACTGGTCATCGCCGGGCTCCCGACGTCCCATTCTTTCATCACTTGGTTCACCACTAAGTCCGAGTCGCCGTAGACCATCAGGCGACGGACGCCAAGTGAGATGGCCATGCGCAACCCGTACAAAAGTGCTTCGTACTCAGCTTCGTTGTTCGATGAGTCAAAGTGGATCTGAAGGACGTAACTGAGCTTGTCACCACTGGGAGAAACCAGGACCACGCCTACGCCGGATCCGTTCAGCATCTTGGATCCATCGAAGAACATAGTGCACTGATCCGACTGAACTTGAGTCGGCAGCTCTTGTTCTATCCACTCGGCCACAAAATCTGCTATAGCCTGAGACTTGGTGGCTTTCTTTGCTTCAAACTTGATATCTAATGGAAGAAGTTCAATCGCCCATTTTGCCACTCGACCGGTCGCGTCTCGGTTGTTCAGGATCTCTGACAGCGGGGCGTCGCTGACGACTGAGATCGTATGGTCCGAGAAGTAATGGGCAACCTTTTTTGCAGTCAAGTAAATCCCGTACACGATCTTCTGGTAATGCGGGTACCTTTGCTTGGAGGGAGTCAGAACTTCGGATATGTAATAGATTGGGAGCTGGACCTTGTAGGCCTTGCCCTCTTCTTCCCGCTCGACCGTGAGTACAGTGTTGACGACTTGTCCGGTGGCTGCAATGTATAGTAAGAGAGGCTCTTTGCTGACTGGGGCAGCAAGCACCGGCTGGGTGGACAACATGGCTTTGAGCTCTTCAAACACTGCTTCAGCTTCGAAATTCCACTCGAACTTGTCTGATTTCTGCATCAGTTGGTAGAGAGGCAATGCCTTCTCACCGAGACGAGAAATGAATCGACTCAACACGGCCAAGCAACCAGTAAGCTTTTGGATGTCATGTATACACTCGGGGCATTTCATTCGGAGGATGGTGCTGACCTTCTCTGGGTTGGCGTCGATTCCCCGTTCCGAAATGAGAAAACCGAGTAACTTGCCGGCAGGAAATCCAAATGTACACTTCGACGAATTGAGCTTGATATCATAGCTTCTTAAGTTTGCGAATGTCTCAGCGAGGTCGGTCAGCAGGTCAGAACCTTTCCGTAACTTGACCACAATGTCATCCATGTATGCTTTGACGTTCCGACTGATTTGCTTTATCAGGCAATTCTGGATCATGCGCATGAAGGTAGCGCCGCCATTCTTGAGACCGAAAGGCATGGTGACATAATAGAAACACCCGAAGGGGGTGATGAAGGCTGTCTTGATTTCATCGGGCCCGAACAGACGGATCTGATGGTACCCGGAATACTTGTCCAGAAAGGACAAGCGTTCGCATCCCGCAGTCGAGTCAACTATCTGATCGATGCGGGGGAGAGGAAAATGATCCTTCAGGCAGACCCGATTGATGTGCTTGAAATAGATGCACATGTAGAGAGACTTGTCCTTCTTGGGGACCATGAAGACATTGGCGAGCCACTCGGAGTGGTAGATCTCGCGGATAAACTCAGCTGTCAGCAGCCGAGCCACTTCCTCGCCAATCGCCTTTCTCTTCTCCGCAGCGGACCGACGAAGAAGTTCCTTCACAGGCTTCACCTTTGGGTCGACTCGCAAATGGTGCTCAGCCAGTCCCCTGGGTACACCCGGCATGTCTGATGGTTTCCATGCGAAGATGTCCTAGTTCTACAGAAGGAACTGGATGAGCGCTTCTTCCTATTTGCTGTTGAGTGTAGTGGAAATGTGGGTCGGTGATGCATTGGGGTCTGTGGGGTGGATGGGTACGGGCTTCGTCTCCCCGGCCGACTGGAAAGCTGACTCGGAAGCCGGCTTCTCTGCCCTCAGCAGATCACTCCGATCCACGCTCTTCTGGTACTCCTCCATCTCTACTGCTGCCATCTGCTCGTCAGCGATCTTAGAGTCTTTCTGGAAGCACTCTTCCGCTTTCTGACAGTTCCCAGTGACAGTTATAACGCCGTTGAGTCCCGGCATCTTCAGCTTGAGGTATACATAACACGGTCGAGCCATGAACCTGGCGGAGGCGGGCCTACCCAGAATGGCAAGATAAGCGCTGTTGAAGTCCACCACTTCAAACATCAGTTTCTCTTTGCGATAATTCTTCGACTCGCCAAAGACTACGTCGAGTGTGATTTGGCCAAGTGAATCGGCCTTCTTCCCGGGGATGACCCCGTGGAACCTCATGTTGCTTTCGCTCAGTTTGGACATTGGGATGCCCATATCCCGGAGGGTTGCTGCATACACAATATTCAAGCCACTGCCTCCATCCATCAGGACTCTGGTCAGACGCGTGCCCGCGACCACTGGGTCGACCACCAGTGCCTGCCGCCCGGGGGTGGCAATGTGTGCAGGGTGATCAGACTGGTCGAATGTGATGGGGGTCTTGGACCACTTCAGAAACGTGGTGGTTGCCAGGGCAACCATGTTGACTTCTCTGTGGATGACCTTCAGTCGACTTTTACTCTCGATGTCTACGAAGATCACCAAAGTGGAGTTGATCTGGGGGTATCCTCCATCCCCTTCCTTGTCCTCGGACTCCTCTGATTCCTTTCCCTTCTCAGTCGACTGATCTTTCTGGAAGTTCTGGATCAGGAGCCGGCACTGTCAAGTGGTGTTCTTGGGATATACTAAGTTTCCATCTTCATCTTTCTTTGTGTGAATGGGACACGCCTGGTCGAGTACATCATTCCTAGCTTGATCTTTCACTTTCTTAGGAGCCCAGGGCCCCTTCGGCTTTCCTTTGCCCTTTCCTTGGTTGACCACAGCAGCTTCGCCCTGAGCAGCTGGCTCGGCCTTGCGCTTGTTCTGCCGACTGGAATTTTGATCATCCTGTCCGACTGGTTTCTTGCCACTGCGGAGCCGATCAGCCTCTTCGCCGTTAGTGTACCGACTAGCAATTTCCATCATCCGAGACAGGGACATATCGCCCGTTCGACCAAACTTCAGATTCAGCTCTCGGTTACGCACGCCCTCCGTGAAGGCGCAAACCGCCTGGTGCTCAGACACATTTTCCACCATGTGATGCAAGGTGGTCCATCGCTCGATGAAATCTCTCAAGGTTTCATTCGACTTTTGCGCGCAATGCTGGAGCTCCGCGAGGCCAGCAGGCCGCTTGCAGGTGCCCTCAAAGGTCCGAATGAACACTCAAGCTAACTCCTCCCAGCTGTAAATACTCCGGGGGGCCAACTAATTGAGCCACGCCTGAGCCGAACCGCCCAGCATCAGAGGAAGGTGCTTCATGGCTACGTCGTCATTGCCGCCTCCGATCTGTACAACCACTCGGTAGTCTTCCAGCCAGGTGTCTGGTTTTGACTCGCCGGTGAACTTATTTACCCCCGGCGCCAACCTGAAGTTTGGGGGGATCTTAGCAGCTCTGATGGCAGTGCAGAAACACTCGGGTCCAGAGACAGGCGCTCGGCTTCCGCTCGGACGATCTCTGCCTTGCTCTTCTCTGAATTCCCTGTTTCGGTCGACCCGACCGTGCACAAAGATAGACCTTTCATTGAAGCCCGGCCTACGGGGATCTGGGGGAACCCTCCGCTCGTCGTCGTGCAGGCGCCTGCCTTCGTGCCGCCGGGGCGAGTACGACCCGCTTCCCGAAGGAGGCCTAGGCACTCGACGGCGATCATGATGACCGGGTCGACGGTCGTATTGCTCGTCATTCCGACCCAGATGCCGCTCTTGGCGCGGGCCACGTTCCTCACTCCTTGCGGGTGATCTTGGACTGTGGGCTGACCAAACGGTGTCTGCAACCACAGATCTGCTGTGAATCCTGTTGCGCGACTGAGAAACAACTGCCTTTTGCTCTTCAGCCGTTCTGAGGGAAGCTTTGATCTGCTGAAGGCCTCTCCCAGCCTCCGACTGACATGGTTGAATAGACTCTGCAGTACGAGCCACGGCTTCGAGGTTCTGGACTGGTTTGTGGAACACCTGAGTCTTGCGCGGGTGCGATTGCCGCGGTCATCGTCTGGACTCGGGAGCCAGTCGGCGGGCTTGGTCGTCGAGTGCGCGCTAGATATTTTCCAAGCACGCGCGCTCAGCCACGGTGGCCAAGCGCGTGGCCTCCAAGGCAAGAGCCTCCGGAGAATCCCCCACGATGGGAGTGAAGAGCGCGTCTTCGTTGCGGCGACAGAGCTCGTCCCTCTGCTTGTCAGTGAGGGGTTGAGGGATGTATCCGTTATTGTCGTATGAATGGCTGCCATCGCTGCCGCCGTCACCACCGCGAGGAAAACCCGGCGGGCTGCGGCGGGAGTCGACCATGAGGACCTCCGCTGCGTGATCGGTGCTCCCGCACTCGGAAACTGAATCTACGAGCTGATACGTCCAAAATGCATCACTATTTTGTATCATAATTTATCCTTATACATTGATATATTTCATGTTACGGTGATGTTCTTATGTTGTTTTGGTCTATTTTACACAGTTTGCAAACTTTCCGATGCCGAAGCAGCAGACGCAGGATTCAGCAGTAAAAAGTGGACGCTGAGTTGCTGAAGAAGAATACCTCCAAATTACCTGAAAATTGATGGGAGATATTTTTCAGACGGATCACGAAGGCACGCGAAAGGGCAACCAGAGGGGGGCCACAGGGTGCCCAGGTGCCCTGGGGGCGCCCCCCCTGGCCACGCCGAGGGGGCGCCTGGAGCCCCTGGCCCACCTCTGGCCGCCCCCTTTTGCATATATGCTCTCCGTTATCCAAAAACCCTAAGGACTGTTAGAAATATGCCCTAGAGGAAATAATAAAAGAGTTATTATTATATTTCCTTGTTCATGATGATCGTTTATTATCCATGCTATAACTGTATTGATTGGAAACTCAATACACGTGTGGATGAATAGACAGACTTTGTGTCCCTAGTGTGCCTCTACAGGACTAGCTCGTTGATCAAAGATGACCGCGGTTTCCAGGTCATAGACATGAGTTGTCATTTGATAACGGGATCACATCATTAGGAGAATGATGTGATGGACGAGACCCAAACGTTAACATAGCTTTTGATCGTGTCAGTTATCGCTATAGTTTTCTGCATGTCAAGTATAAGTTCCTATGACCATGAGATCATGTAACTCACTGACACCGTAGGAGTGCTTTGTGTGTGCCAAACGTCACAACGTAACTGGGTGACTATAAAGGTACTCTACAGGTATCTCCGAGGGTGTCTGTTGAGTTGACACGGATCGAGACTGGGATTTGTCACTCCGTGTGACGGAGAGGTATCTCCGGGCCCACTCGGTAATACGTCATCTCAATGAGCTCAAAGTGACTAAGTAGTTGGTCACGGGATTATGTATTACGGTAACGAGTAAAGAGACTTGCCGGTAACGAGATTGAACTAGGTATAGAGATACCGACGATCGAATCTCGGGCAAGTAACATACCGACGAGACAAAGGGAACTGTATACGGGATTGCCTGAATCCTTGACATCGTGGTTCATCCGATGAGATCATCGAGAAACATGTAGGAACCAATATGGGTATCCAGATCCCGCTATTGGTTATTGACCTGGGAGTGTCTCGGTCATGTCTACATGGTTTCCGAACCCGCAGGGTCTACACACTTAACGTTCGGTGACGCTAGGGTTGTTAGTGAGAAAAGTGTATGGTTACCGAAGGTTGTTCGGAGTCCCGGATGAGATCCCGGACATGACGAGGGCCTCCGGAATGGTCCGGAGACGAAGATTGATATATAGGATGAAAGGTTTCGGAGTACCGGAAGTGTTCCGGGGAGCATCGGGAAATCGGCGGAGTACCGGAAAGGTTTTCGGGGGGTCCGGAAGAAGTTCTGGGCCTAGTGGGCCACAAGGGGGAACACCACAGCCCTCAGGGGGCTGTGCGCCCCCCCTGGGCCCTCTCCTCATGCGGCTAAGGGGGTGGGACCCCCTAGGGCTGGCCGCACCCCTTGGCCTTGGGGGGCAAGGCACCTAGGGGGGGAAACCCTAGGGCCTGGCCGCCCCCCCTGCCCTGGCCGCCGCCCCCTCCCCTTGCCCTGGCCGCCGGCCCCTAGGGGGAAACCCTAGGGCGCCCTCACCTCTCCACCCCCCCTATATATAGTGAGGCAAAGGGAGGGCAGCAGACACAAGTTCGTGCCTCGGTGCTGCCCTCCCTCTCCCGTCATATCTTCTTCTCCCGCAGTGCTTAGGCGAAGCCCTGCTGGAGTTCTTCTCCACCATCACCACCACGCCGTCGTGCTGCCGGTTCTCCATCAACCTCTCCTCCACCCCTTGCTGGATCAAGAAGGAGGGGACGTCCCCGAGCCGTACGTGTGAAGAACGCGGAGGCACCGTTGCTTCGGTGCTAGGATCTTCGGCGATCTGAATCGCGGCGAGTACGACTCCATCATCCGCGTTCATAACGCTTCCGCTTAGCGATCTACAAGGGTACGTAGATCACACTCTCCCCTCGTAGTTGCATCTACTAGATTGATCTTGGTGAACGGTAGGAAAATTTTTGTTTCCCATGCAACGTTCCCCAACAGTGGCATCATGAGCTAGGATCTTGCGTAGATGCTTTCTCGAGTAGAACACAAAAGGGTTTGTGGCGTTGATGTTTAAATTGCTGCCCTCCTTAGTCTTTCTTGATTCAGCGGTATTATAGGATGAAGCGGCCCGGACCAAATTTACATGTCCACGTACATGAGACCGGTTCCATCGACAGACATGTGACTTTTTGTTGCATAAGATGGCTGGCGGGTGTCTGTCTCTCCTATCTTAGTTGAATCGGAATAGAACAAGGCGGTCCTTGTAGAAGGTTAAATAGCAACTTGAATATCACCGTTGTGGTTTTGCGTAGGTAAGAAACGTTCTTGCTAGATACCCATAGCAGCCACGTAAAACATGCAACAACAAATTAGAGGACGTCTAACTTGTTTTTGCAGGGTATGCATGTGATATGATATGGCCAATGACATGATGAATTATATTTGATGTATGAGATGATCATGTTGTAATAGTTAATATCGACTTGCATGTCGATGCATACGGCAACCGGCAGGAGCCATAGGGTTGTCTTTAATTTTTGTATGACCTGCGTGTCAATCTTTCAGCGCTTTGTAATGCTTTACTTTATCGCTAAACGGTAGCAATAGTAGTAAGAGCATGGTGGGCGCCGACAACCCCGATGGCGACACGATGATGGAGATCATGATGATGGAGATCATGGCGTGGCGCCGGTGACGATGAAGATCATGCCGGTGCTTTGGAGATGGAGATCAAAAGCACGAGTTGATGGCCATATCATGTCACTTATGATTTGCATGTGATGTTAATCCTTTTATGCATCTTATCTTGCTTAGGACGACGGTAGCATTATAAGATGATCCTTCACTAAAATTTCAAGATAAAATTGTGTTCCCCCCGAGTGTGCGCCGTTGCGAAGGTTCGTCGTTTCGAAGCACCACGTGATGATCGGGTGTGATAGACTCTACGTTCGCATACAACGGGTGCAAGCCAGTTTTGCACATGCAGAACACTCGGGTTAGACTTGACGAGCCTAGCATGTACAGACATGGCCTCGGAACACGGAGGACCGAAAGGTCAAGCATGAGTCATATAGTAGATATGATCAACATGTTGATGTTCACCATTGACACCACCTCATCTCACGTGATGATCGGACTTGGGTTGGTGAATTTGGATCATGTCACGCTCGAATGACCGGAGGGATGTCAATTTGAGTGGGAGTTATAATTAATTTGATTAGGTAATAACTCACTTATCATGAACAATAGTCTAAAATGTCTTTGCAAATTTTGGTTGTAGATGGCTCGCGCAGTAGCTCCCCTGAATTTTAATGCGTTCCTAGAGAAAGCTAAACTGAAAGATGACGGGAGCAACTTTGTGGACTGGCTCCGCAATCTGAGGATCATCCTCACAGCTGCCCAAAAGGTTTATGTCCTAAATGCACCGCTAGGTCAACCCCCCGCTCCTGGAGCCTCTGCGGACGATATGAACGTCTGGCAGACGCGTTCGGATGACTATTCGATAGTACAGTGTGCCATGTTGTACGGCTTGGAAGGAGGACTTCAAAGGCGTTTTGAACGTCATGGTGCATATGAGATGTACACGGAGTTGAAGTTCATCTTTGAGAAGAATACTAAGATCGAGAGGTATGAGACCACCGATAAATTCTTCGCTTGCAAGATGGAGGAGAATTCGTCTGTCAGTGAGCACTTGCTGAAGATGTCTGGGTACTATACCCGCATAGCTGATCTGGGACTTGTGTTCCCGGATGAGGCTATCATTGACATAATTCTCCAGTCACTCCCTCCATGCTACAAAAGCTTCGTGCAGCAGTATAACATGCATGGGATGAACAAGACCATCGCCGAGCTGTTTTCGATGCTGAAAGTCGCTGAGGCAGACATCCAGAAGGAGTATCAAGTGTTGATGGTCAATAAGACCACCAGTTTCAAGAAGAATGGCAAGGGCAAGAAGGGTAACTCTAAGAAGGGTGGCAAAGCAGTTGCTAATCCAGTGAAGAAACCCAAGGCTGGGCCCAAGCCAGAGACTGAGTGTTTCTATTGCAAGGGGAATGGCCACTGGAAGCGGAACTGCCCCAAGTATCTGGCGGACAAGAAGGGGGCCAACAACAACAACAAAGGTATATATGATATACATGTTATTGATGTGTACCTTACCAACTCTCGTTGTAGTGCCTGGGTATTTGATACCGGTTCGGTTGCTCACATTTGCAACTCTAAACAGGAACTGCGGAATAAACGGAGGCTGGCGAAGGACGAAGTGACGATGCGCGTGGGAAATGGTTCCAAGGTTGATGTGATCGCCGTCGGCACGCTCGCTCTTCGATTACCATCGGGATTAGTTATGAACCTGAATAATTGTTATTTAGTGCCTGCGTTAAGCATGAACATTATATCTGGATCTTGTTTATTTCGAGACGGTTACTCATTTAAGTCAGAGAATAATGGTTGTTCTATTTATATGAGTAATATCTTTTATGGTCATGCACCCGAAGTTAGGGGTTTATTCTTATTGAATCTCGATAGTGATGATACACATGTTCATAACATTGATGCCAAAAGATGTAGAGTAGATAATGATAATACCACTTTCTTGTGGCACTGCCGTCTCGGTCATATCGGCGTGAAACGCATGAGGAAGCTCCATGCTGATGGACTTTTGGAGTCTCTTGATTTTGAATCACTTGACACGTGCGAGCCGTGCCTCATGGGCAAGATGACAAGGACCCCGTTTTCAGGGACAATGGAACGGGCAAGTGGCTTATTGGAAATCATACATACTGATGTGTGCGGTCCGATGAGTGTAACGGCGCGCGGTGGATATCGTTATTTTCTCACCTTCACTGACGACTTAAGTAGATATGGGTATATTTACTTGATGAAGCATAAGTCTGAAACTTTTGAAAAGTTCAAGCAATTTCAGAGTGAAGTTGAAAATCATCGTAACAAGAAGATCAAGTTCCTACGATCTGATCGAGGGGGAGAATATCTGAGTTATGAGTTTGGTGATCACTTAAGAAAATGTGGAATTGTTTCACAGTTGACACCACCTGGAACACCACAGCGTAATGGTGTGTCCGAACGTCGTAATCGAACCCTATTAGATATGGTACGTTCTATGATGTCTCTTGCTGACTTGCCACTATCGTTTTGGGGATATGCGTTAGAGACAGCTGCATTCACTTTAAATAGGGCTCCATCTAAGTCCGTTGAGACAACACCGTATGAACTGTGGTTTGGTAAGAAACCTAAGTTGTCTTTTCTCAAGGTTTGGGGTTGCGATGCTTATGTCAAAAGGCTTCAGCCAGAAAAGCTCGAACCCAAAGCGGACAAATGTGTCTTCATAGGATACCCAAAAGAAACAATTGGGTACACCTTCTATCTCAGATCCGAGGGCAAAGTGTTTGTCGCTAAGAACGGGTCCTTCCTCGAGAAAGAGTTTCTCTCGAAAGAATTGAGTGGGAGGAAGGTAGAACTTGATGAGGTTATTGAACCTCTGCTTCAACCAGAAAGTAGCGCAGCACAGAAAGATGTTTTTGTGGAGCCTACAGAGGTTGAAGAGGAAGCCAATGATGATGATCAAGAAGCTTCCGATCAAGTTACTACCGAACCTCGTAGGTCGACAAGGGTACGCACTGCACCTGAGTGGTATGGTAACCCTGTCTTGGAGGTCATGTTGTTAGACAACGGTGAACCTACGAGCTATGGAGAAGCGATGGTGGGCTCAGATTCCGACAAATGGTTAGAGGCCATGAAATCCGAGATGGGATCCATGTATGAAAACAAAGTATGGACTTTGGAAGTATTACCTGAAGGGCGGAAGGCCATTCAGAATAAATGGATTTTTAAGAGGAAGACGGACGCTGACGGTAATGTCACCGTGTATAAAGCTCGACTTGTGGCAAAGGGTTTTTCACAAGTTCAAGGGATTGACTACGATGAGACTTTCTCACCCGTAGCGATGCTTAAATCCGTCCGAATCATGTTAGCAATAGCTGCATATTTCGATTATGAAATTTGGCAGATGGATGTCAAAACAGCGTTCCTTAACGGTTTTCTTAAGGAAGAGTTGTATATGATGCAACCAGAGGGTTTTGTCGATCCAGAGAATGCAGACAAAGTATGCAAGCTCCAGCGTTCCATTTATGGGCTGGTGCAAGCATCTCGGAGTTGGAATCTTCGCTTTGATGAGGTGATCAAAGCGTTTGGGTTTATACAAGTTTACAATGAAGCTTGTATTTACAAGAAAGTGAGTGGGAGCTCTATAGCGTTTCTAATATTATATGTGGATGACATATTGCTGATTGGAAACAATATAGAATTTTTGGATAGCGTGAAGGGGTATTTGAACAAGAGTTTTTCGATGAAAGATCTCGGTGAAGCTGCTTTCATATTGGGCATCAAGATCTATAGAGATAGATCAAGACGCTTGATAGGACTTTCACAAAGCACATACCTTGATAAAGTTTTGAAGAAGTTCAAAATGGATCAATCCAAGAAGGGGTTCTTGCCGGTATTGCAAGGTACGAAGTTGAGTAAGACTCAATGCCCAGTGACTGCAGATGATAGAGAAAAGATGAGTGTCGTCCCCTATGCTTCAGCCATAGGCTCTATCATGTATGCAATGCTGTGCACAAGACCAGATGTCAGCCTTGCCATAAGTATGGCCGGAAGGTTTCAGAGTAATCCTGGTATGGATCACTGGACAGCGGTCAAGAATATCCTAAAGTACCTGAAAAGGACTAAGGATATGTTTCTCGTTTATGGAGGTGATCAAGAGCTCGTCGTAAAGGGTTACGTCGATGCAAGCTTTGACACTGATCCGGATGACTCTAAGTCTCAAACCGGATACGTATATATTCTCAACGGGGGAGCGGTAAGCTGGTGCAGTTCCAAGCAGAGCGTGGTAGCTGATTCTACATGTGAAGCGGAGTATATAGCTGCCTCGGAGGCAGCTAAGGAAGGTGTCTGGATGAAGGAGTTCATGACAGATCTTGGAGTTGTGCCTAGTGCACTGAACCCAATGACTCTGTTCTGTGACAACACTGGTGCCATT
The DNA here is from genome assembly GCA_902687465.1 of Secale cereale. Taxonomy (NCBI): domain Eukaryota; kingdom Viridiplantae; phylum Streptophyta; class Magnoliopsida; order Poales; family Poaceae; genus Secale; species Secale cereale. Next base: position 644,790,792 of record LR738710.1, read on the forward strand.
GCTCTAGCCAAGGAACCAAGGTTTCACAAGACGACCAGACACATAAAGCGAGGCTTCAATTCCATCCGCGATTCGGTCAAGGAGGAGGACATAAACATTTGCAAAGTACACACGGATTTGAATGTTGCAGATCCGTTGACTAAGCCTCTTCCACGGGCTAAGCACGATCAACACCAAGACTCTATGGGTGTTAGATTCATTACCTTGGAATGCTAGATTATTGACTCTAGTGCAAGTGGGAGACTGTTAGAAATATGCCCTAGAGGCAATAATAAAAGAGTTATTATTATATTTCCTTGTTCATGATGATCGTTTATTATCCATGCTATAACTGTATTGATTGGAAACTCAATACACGTGTGGATGAATAGACAGACTTTGTGTCCCTAGTGTGCCTCTACAGGACTAGCTCGTTGATCAAAGATGACCGCGGTTTCCAGGTCATAGACATGAGTTGTCATTTGATAACGGGATCACATCATTAGGAGAATGATGTGATGGACGAGACCCAAACGTTAACATAGCTTTTGATCGTGTCAGTTATCGCTATAGTTTTCTGCATGTCAAGTATAAGTTCCTATGACCATGAGATCATGTAACTCACTGACACCGTAGGAGTGCTTTGTGTGTGCCAAACGTCACAACGTAACTGGGTGACTATAAAGGTACTCTACAGGTATCACCGAGGGTGTCTGTTGAGTTGACATGGATCGAGACTGGGATTTGTCACTCCGTGTGACGGAGAGGTATCTCCGGGCCCACTCGGTAATACGTCATCTCAATGAGCTCAAAGTGACTAAGTAGTTGGTCACGGGATTATGTATTACGGTAACGAGTAAAGAGACTTGCCGGTAACGAGATTGAACTAGGTATAGAGATACCGACGATCGAATCTCGGGCAAGTAACATACCGACGAGACAAAGGGAACTGTATACGGGATTGCCTGAATCCTTGACATCGTGGTTCATCCGATGAGATCATCGAGAAACATGTAGGAACCAATATGGGTATCCAGATCCCGCTATTGGTTATTGACCTGGGAGTGTCTCGGTCATGTCTACATGGTTTCCGAACCCGCAGGGTCTACACACTTAACGTTCGGTGACGCTAGGGTTGTTAGTGAGAAAAGTGTATGGTTACCGAAGGTTGTTCGGAGTCACGGATGAGATCCCGGACATGACGAGGGTCTCCGGAATGGTCCGGAGACGAAGATTGATATATAGGATGAAAGGTTTCGGAGTACCGGAAGTGTTCCGGGGAGCATCGGGAAATCGGCGGAGTACCGGAAAGGTTTTCGGGGGGTCCGGAAGAAGTTCTGGGCCTAGTGGGCCACAAGGGGGAACACCACAGCCCTCAGGGGGCTGTGCGCCCCCCCTGGGCCCTCTCCTCATGCGGCTAAGGGGGTGGGACCCCCTAGGGCTGGCCGCACCCCTTGGCCTTGGGGGGCAAGGCACCTAGGGGGGGAAACCCTAGGGCCTGGCCGCCCCCCCTGCCCTGGCCGCCGCCCCCTCCCCTTGCCCTGGCCGCCGGCCCCTAGGGGGAAACCCTAGGGCGCCCTCACCTCTCCACCCCCCCTATATATAGTGAGGCAAAGGGAGGGCAGCAGACACAAGTTCGTGCCTCGGTGCTGCCCTCCCTCTCCCGTCATATCTTCTTCTCCCGCAGTGCTTAGGCGAAGCCCTGCTGGAGTTCTTCTCCACCATCACCACCACGCCGTCGTGCTGCCGGTTCTCCATCAACCTCTCCTCCACCCCTTGCTGGATCAAGAAGGAGGGGACGTCCCCGAGCCGTACGTGTGAAGAACGCGGAGGCACCGTTGCTTCGGTGCTAGGATCTTCGGCGATCTGAATCGCGGCGAGTACGACTCCATCATCCGCGTTCATAACGCTTCCGCTTAGCGATCTACAAGGGTACGTAGATCACACTCTCCCCTCGTAGTTGCATCTACTAGATTGATCTTGGTGAACGGTAGGAAATTTTTTGTTTCCCATGCAACGTTCCCCAACACTTGGACTGTGGGCTGACCAAACGGTGTCTGCAACCACAGATCTGCTGTGAATCCTGTTGCGCGACTGAGAAACAACTGCGTTTTGCTCTTCAGCCGTTCTGAGGGAAGCTTTGATCTGCTGAAGGCCTCTCCCAGCCTCCGACTGACATGGTTGAATAGACTCTGCAGTACGAGCCACGGCTTCGAGGTTCTGGACTGGTTTGTGGAACACCTGAGTCTTGCGCGGGTGCGATTGCCGCGGTCATCGTCTGGACTCGGGAGCCAGTCGGCGGGCTTGGTCGTCGAGTGCGCGCTAGATATTTTCCAAGCACGCGCGCTCAGCCACGGTGGCCAAGCGCGTGGCCTCCAAGGCAAGAGCCTCCGGAGAATCCCCCACGATGGGAGTGAAGAGCGCGTCTTCGTTGCGGCGACAGAGCTCGTCCCTCTGCTTGTCAGTGAGGGGTTGAGGGATGTATCCGTTATTGTCGTATGAATGGCTGCCATCGCTGCCACCGTCACCACCGCGAGGAAAACCCGGCGGGCTGCGGCGGGAGTCGACCATGAGGACCTCCGCTGCGTGATCGGTGCTCCCGCACTCGGAAACTGAATCTACGAGCTGATACGTCCAAAATGCATCACTATTTTGTATCATAATTTATCCTTATACATTGATATATTTCATGTTACGGTGATGTTCTTATGTTGTTTTGGTCTATTTTACACAGTTTGCAAACTTTCCGATGCCGAAGCAGCAGACGCAGGATTCAGCAGTAAAAAGTGGACGCTGAGTTGCTGAAGAAGAATACCTCCAAATTACCTGAAAATTGATGGGAGATATTTTTCAGACGGATCACGAAGGCACGCGAAAGGGCAACCAGAGGGGGGCCACAGGGTGCCCAGGTGCCCTGGGGGCGCCCCCCCTGGCCGCGCCGAGGGGGCGCCTGGAGCCCCTGGCCCACCTCTGGCCGCCCCCTTTTGCATATATGCTCTCCGTTATCCAAAAACCCTAAGGACGGGAATTTTTACGGAGTTCCGCCGCCGCTCCGTGGCGGAAACCTACAGAGAAGAAAAAGCCATCTCCGGCGGGCTGATTCCGCCGGGTAGATCACCTCCCGGAAGGGGAGATCGTCGCCATCGTCATCACCATCGTCACGGGCATCATCGAGATCATCTTCAACATCATCCCCAACACCAGCACCATCTCCATCTTCATCCAAATCTCATCTTACAATCGCAACTTGTGTTGTAACTCGTACTACCTATCCTCTCTACTCCATCAGTGTTGATTACTACTTTGTGGTGAATGCTATTGAGTTTTGTTGGAGAAATATTATTATGTCCAGATTGTTTATCACCTATTTATCCCCACTGATCATGATCTCCTTTATGTCTCGTGAGTAGTTACCTTAGTTCTTGAGGACATGGGGAAAGTCTTGTTGCTAGTAGTCATATGTTGTTGAAGTAATATGTGTTGTTTGATACTTAAGTTGCGTTGTCATTCTACTAGTGGTGTTGTGTGAGTCGAACACCCAACACTTCGCCTTATTAAGGACCTAGGAGAATACATTGTGTATAAAGAATGCTTATGGTGGGTTGCCGGAGTGACAGAAACCTGAACCCCAGTTCACACGCTTTTGCATAATGGAATAATGGATCCTCGATCGTATTGCTATGGTTAGGCTTTTGCCTTAAATTCTATCTTGTATTTGTGGATGCTTGCAAGGTGTTTAATCATAAGAGTGCACTCATCTTAGTCTAGAGAGTGTACTAGCATAGATCCACCCACTCAACACTTATCAACACATAACATAGTATCGATACGGAATATGGTGAAAGCACATGACTACCTCTCCCGTGTGTCCTCAGGAACGCTTTAGTCTTTATAAGTTCAGCTGCTAGGCCTCTCCTTTGCTAAGAAAGGATTGGGCCACTTGCTACTCTCAGTGCCTTTTACATTGCTTGCTTTTACTTTCCTGTTACTTATATCAAGAAACCCCTAAAAAGTTATCTTTCAATGCTTGAAGTAATTTCTTGCTCAGAACTGCTTATCAATACCTTCTGCTCCTCGTTGGGTTCGACACTCTTACTTATCGAAAACGCTGCAATAGACCCCTTACGGTTGTGGGTCATCAATTACCGTTTTCTGGCGCCGTTGCCAGGGAGAGTAGCGCTATTGGTAAAGTGAAACTGGTAAGGAAGTTTTTATAATTCTGTTTTTGTTTTTGCTATTGCTGCTCTTTGTCCTTATGGATAACCCTGGTATTGGAGCATTGCTTGCGGGAAGACGCCCCACACCTGTGGTGGTTGATCCTCCCCCTACTGAAATTGTGCCTTATAAAATACCAGCTGGCATTATAGATTATGTTTTGGCTAATCATTATGCAGGAGACAGACATCCCGGTGAACACTTGCTATATCTGTCACAACTAAGTCCATTATTTAAGCTTGCAGGTGTATCGAGGGAGTTTGTCATGAGAAAATTGTTTGCCGTATCACTTATAGATAAAGCTTCGGATTGGTATAGGCTTCTCGATAACTCACACTTGCTTGACTGGCAGGAGCTTATGTCTCTCTTTTATACTAAGTTTTATCCTCTTCATGAAATTCATCGAGACAGGAACTATATCTATAACTTTAGGTCTCGTGACGGAGAAAGCATTGCTCAAGCTTGGGGGAGATTGAAGTCCCTAATGCTCAAATGCCCTATTCATAAGCTTCCCAAGGAAATTATACTTGCAAATTTTTATGCCAGGCTTTCTCGTCAGGATAAGGAGATGCTAGATGCCTCCTCTAGTGGGGTATTTAAGAAGAAGAGTGTTGAAGAAAGGTGGGATCTCATTGAAAGGATCCAGAGGAATACCGAAGATTGGGAAATTGATAAAGGTATTGAACCCGCTATAAATTATGAACATGATTATATTGAGAGCTATGTGAAAACTGAATACTTCAATACTTTTTGCTCTAAGATTGGTCTTGATTCCCATCTAGTGATTGATTTCTGTAAGAATTTTGCCTCTCACGTTGATTCTTTTAAAAAGAAGAGAGACCAGCACCATGAACCTTTTAAAGAGCCACCTATTGACATTTATGTTGCTGACCCTATTTTGCCTACAGTTATATATGAAAAGCCTCCTTTTCCCACAAGGATAAAGGAGCGCTCTTTTGTGACAGGCATAATAAATAAAAGTGAGAGAAGAGTTGATGAGCCTGAGGACCAGATCAAAGTCGATCCTCAAGTTGCATTGATTAAAGACCTTGCTACTAATGATGTTTTGGATTCCAATATAAATTTTTGTGCTGTTTCCACTAACCTTGTCACAGCCAAGAATAAAGGCCCAATTTCAGGTACTCCAGTGGTATCTGTTAAAATAGGAGATCACAATTATTATGGGCTATGCGATTTGGGATCGAGTGCAAGCGCTATCCCCTATTCAGTTTATGAAGAAATCATCGGTGAGATTTCCCCTTGTGAACTTGAAGAAGTTGATGTTACCATTCATCTTGCAAACAGAACAACTATCTCTCCTATCGGAATTGTGAGAGACGTTGAAGTCCTATGTGGAAAGGTAAAATACCCTACCGACTTTCTAGTACTTGGTTCAGAGAGGGACAATTTTTGTCCAATTATTTTTGGTAGACCTTTTCTTATAACTTGTGGAGCTATAATAGATTGCAAGAAAGGTAAAGTTTCTGTTGAATTCGAAGGTGAGCCATATGAATTTAATTTTTCTAAGTTCTCTAAGCAGCCTCGTGGTACTGATTTACCCGGTGATGATAAAAGTATTGAAAGTATTGCCTCTATTGCTATTCCCCCTAATGATCCTTTGCAGCAATATATGGAGGACCACGAGAATGATTTGCATATGCAGGAAAGAAATGAACTAGATGAAATATTCTTGAGGCAGCCTGTTATTCCGAAGCACAACCTTCCGGTTGAACCTTTGGGAATTTTATCAAAACCGAAAGAAGATCCGGTGTTCGATCTTAAACCTCTGCCTGATACGCTCAAGTACGCTTATTTAGATGAAAAGAAAGTATATCCTGTTATTATCAATTCTAACCTTTCAGGATATGAAGAAGAGCGATTATTGGACGTACTTCGTAAACACCGAGGCGCAATTGGCTATACCCTTGATGACCTTAAGGGGATTAGTCCATCTATCTGTCAACATACTATCAATCTTGAGCCTGATGCTAAACCGGTTGTTGATCATCAACGATGGTTGAACCCGAAGATGTTGGATGTCGTGAGAACTGAGATTCTCAAGCTTCTAGCCGCAGGTATTATCTACCCTATAGCTGATAGTAAGTGGGTAAGTCCGGTACATTGTGTTCCTAAGAAAGGAGGTACAACTGTGGTTCCTAATGATAAAAATGAACTAATACCTCAGAGAATTATTATTGGATATAGAATGTGTATTGATTACAGGAAGTTGAACAAGGCAACCAGGAAGGATCACTACCCGTTGCCGTTCATCGACCAAATGCTTGAAAGGTTATCCAAAAATACCCACTTTTGTTATCTCGATGGTTATACTGGCTTCTCTCAAATTCATGTTAACACTGCCGATCAAGAGAAGACCACTTTTACTTGTCCCTTTGGTACTTATGCTTACAGGCATATGCCTTTTGGTTTATGTAATGCCCCTGCTACTTTTGAAAGGTGGATGTCTGCTATCTTTCATGGTTTCTGTGGGGATATTATGGAAGTCTTCATGGACGAGTTCTCCATCTATGGAACTTCATTTGACCATTGTCTTCACAACCTTAATAAAGTTTTGCAGAGATGCGAGGAGACAAATTTGGTACTCAACTGGGAAAAGTGCCACTTCATGGTTAATGAAGGAATTGTTCTTGGTCACAAGATTTCCGAAAGGGGAATTGAAGTGGACAAAGCCAAGATCGAAGCTATTGAGAGGATGCCCTATCCAAGGGACATCAAAGGTATTCGCAGTTTCCTCGGTCATGCAGGTTTTTATAGAAGATTTATTAAAGACTTTTCTAAAACCTCAAGACCCCTCACTAATCTTCTCCAGAAGGACGTTCCTTTTGTATTTGATGAAAATTGTAAGGAAGCTTTTGATGTCCTTAAGAAAGCTTTAATAACCGCTCCTATAGTGCAACCACCTGACTGGAATTTACCTTTTGAGATTATGTGTGATGCTAGTGATTTTGCTATTGGAGCTGTTTTAGGACAAAGAGTTGATAAGAAATTGAATGTTATACATTATGCTAGCAAAACTCTTGATAGTGCTCAAAGGAATTATGCTACTACTAAGAAGGAATTCTTAGCTGTAGTTTTTGCTTGTGATAAATTTAGACAATATATTGTTGATTCCAAAGTTATTATTCATACTGATCATGCTGCCATTAAGTACCTTATGACAAAGAAGGATGCCAAGCCAAGGCTTATCAGATGGGCACTCCTTCTTCAAGAATTTGATTTGCAGATTGTTGATAGGAAAGGAGAAGACAATCCGGTAGCGGACAATCTTTCAAGGATGGAAGATATACCGCATGATCCCATCCCAGTCAACGATAGTTTTCCAGACGAGCAACTTGCCATTGTAAAAGTACAATCTCTTTCCGACCCTTGGTATGCAGATTATGCTAATTTTATTGTTGCAAAGTATTTGCCTCCAGGTTTAACACTTCAGCAAAGGAAGAAGTTCTTTCATGATTTGAGGCACTACTTTTGGGATGACCCACATCTTTTCAAAGAGGGTCCCGACGGGATCCTGAGAAGATGCATACCGGAACATGAGCAAAAGGACATTCTCAGACGGTGTCATGATAGTCCCTATGGAGGACATCATGCCGGTGAGAGGACTGCACATAAGGTTCTTCAATCAGGTTTTTATTGGCCTACTCTCTTTAAGGATGCTAGAAATTATGTTTTAGCCTGTGATAAATGTCAGAGAGTTGGTAACATTAGTAGAAGGAATGAGATGCCTATGAATTACTCACTAGTGATTGAACCTTTTGATTGTTGGGGTTTTGATTTTATGGGTCCTTTTCCTTCTTCGCACAAGTACACTCACATTTTAGTAGCTGTTGATTATGTGACCAAGTGGGTTGAAGCAATCCCCACTGAAAGTGCTGATCACAAGACATCTTTGAAAATGCTTAAAGATGTAATTTTTCCTAGGTTTGGTGTACCAAGGTATCTCATGACTGATGGGGGATCACACTTCACGCACGGAGCTTTTAGAAAAGCTTTGGCTAAATACGATGTTAATCATAGAATTGCTTCACCATATCATCCTCAAACTACTGGGCAAGTTGAGCTCACCAATAGAGAGATTAAGTTGATCTTGCAGAAAACAGTAAACATAAATAGAAAGGACTGGTCAAATAAGTTAGGAGATGCTTTGTGGGCATATATAACTGCTTACAAAAACTCCATGGGCATGTCCCCCTATAAGATGGTGTATGGCAAGGCTTGCCATTTGCCATTAGAGTTAGAGCACAAAGCTTTCTGGGCTGTTAGAAAGCTTAACGCTGACCCAAAACTAGCTGGTGAGAAGCGTCTCATGAACTTGACTTCTCTAGATGGATGGAGAAGTGAAGCTTACGAGAGCGCTAAAATGTTCAAGGAAAAGGTAAAAAGGTGGCATGATAGGAAGATTCTGAAACGTGAATTTAATGTTGGTGATAAAGTTTTGTTGTTCAGATCCCGTTTCAGGTTTTCTCCAGGTAAACTACTTTCCAGGTGGGAAGGACCATTTCATATTGAAGAAGTTTATCGGTCTGTAGCAATTAAGATTAATAATTTTGAAGGCACCAAACCTCAAGTTGTGAATGAGCAAAGACTTAAACATTACATAGCAGGAGACCCTGTCAATGTTGATGTGAATATAATATACACAACAACCCACGAAGAACATGTTGCAGCCCTGTTTCAGACGCCAACAGAAGCAGAATAAAGAAAAGGTATGTAGTACGGTAAGGAAACATCGCGAATCGCCATAAAAGTTCCGTATTACGAGTTTCTGCAAAATTAGTAAAATTCCGAGCCTAGGTGGAGCCGGAGACGACCTCCAGGGAGTCCAGGCGCCCCCCTGGCGCCCCCCCCCCCTGGGCCGCGCCGGGAGGCCGCCTGGACACCCGGGAGTCCGTCTCCAACCCCGCTTTGGTCCGTTACCTTCCTTTCTGTGCATAAATTTTTCCTATATATTTGCCCGGATTGTTCCGGCAACGTATCTTGCGATTTCGCGTGTTTTCTCTTCGATCTGTTTCTGCCAGGGAATCTTTCATCTGAATTTAGGTGCCATGGCTTCTCCAAGTTCCCCCAAGGACAAGTTCGTCGTCAACGTCATCAACCCTTACCTCGCTGAGGTGAAGAAGCACCCTCAGGTTGTTCGGATGGAGGACGGTGTCCTTCATCAAGAAGATCTGAAGGGACCTATCAAGGAGGGGAGCATCCAGGCCAGGCTGGAAGAAGTGGAGCAAGAAGTCTTCGAGTACAAGAAGATGATCGAGCGTGGTCTTGAAGCTAACTTTAACATCACCAACGAGCTGAAGAACTTCTTCCTGAAGGAGATGAAGGAGATGTGGAAAAGCTTCACCGCGTCTGAAGAAAGAATTATAGAGCTCCAAGGGCAAATTAATGATCTACATAACCAGAACTGTGAGTATGAACTATGGTTTATGCGCATGAGTTTGGGTGATGAATGCAGGATTCAGGAGACGAGCTTCTCATATGAGACTGGAGAACCCCTTCCATGGAAGCGTTTCGCCAAGGACTACTTGATCAATGCCAACAAGGATGATGAGTGAAATCTCCTGGGGTAATGGCATTCCCTTGGCTTGTTCCAAGCTTGGGGGAGTGCCCGGTATCATTATCTTTACCTTTTGTCTTTTAGAGTCAAGTAGAGTCGTATCATGTCTAGGGAGGTTATTATATGAGATAGGTGTGTGCATTGAGGTCTATCACTCCTTCGGTGAAGAATTGTATCCGTGAGTGTGGAGTCGTCCATGATGGAATATTAATGAGAAGTTTATTGGTTCCTTTTGCTGCACTCGGTATTCTCTTCACGCAATCGACCTTATATGATGATTCTTATGGGGAGTATTGACCTTATGTCAGGTATGGCTGTGAAACTTTACTTAATCTTGGCAAACATAGCTTTGGTCATAACAACAAGCATGATTTTCTTAAAGTATCAACATAGCCAAAACCTTTATGTTATTATGCTTGAAGTGTTATGCTGACAAGGAAGACAACTTGATGTGTTATGCTTATTTCAATGTTCATGCTTTATATTGCTTTGCATCTTAGTCATCATCAGTTGTCTGCTCTCTCAAAACCTTTGCTAGCCTAACTCTGTACTAAGCGGTATTCTGCTTGTGCGTCCATACCCTTAAAACCGATACCTTCCATATGAGTCTACCATACCTACCTACTCGTGTTATTCCACTACCACCTCCTAAAAGTATATAATTTATGTGTTATCCTTAAATATTCAAAATCTTTTATTTTGTGCCTCTGTTTTAGCTCATGAGGAAGTAATAGCTAATCCATGATCTTTTTGAGTTGGACAAGCTTCACCCCGGGATTGCATGTCTAATGTGCAAACCCATAATACGAGAAGGAACTGGCAAAGACTGCGCCCGGCTCGAATATAATATAACAAACAAACCCTCCTTCACGCTCTGTTCATGAGAAATCAGAAAACTTTGGCAGTGATAAACAAAGGAGAATAAGAGGATGTGATCAAACTCGTGCGGGAGCCGTTCCTCGAAACTTGTCCAGCTCAAGAAGTAGATGAGTTATCTATTAGCATTCGTTGACAAATCATGCACCTCTCAAAACTTGTTTTCATTCTGTTTGATATAAGGATAGCACATGAGTTTTCCCTACTACCCTAGAGCAGGGCCCATCTTTTAATTTTAAGTTGAGTCAGTCATTCCTACTCCCTTCTATTCTTAAAGAGAGCAGACATTTGATGTTGATAAGGGTTCATTCATATAAAGTTGCATTAAGATTTGTCCTATCATATCCTTGTTGACATTATCATTTGATAAGTAAGTTGTTTGTCAAGCCCAGCTAAGGCAAATATCTTCCTTTGTGTTAACACTTTCACTCCTTGCCTATTAACATGTTATTTCAAAAAGCTTCAATTCATCCCATCAAAATATAAGAGCAAAAGTTAAATCTATTTGTTGTTCTTTGACCAAAGGACATGTTTGCCATGATATAATGAGTTTCCTTAGCCCTACTTTCGAATATAAGTGTTATCACTCTTTTATAACGGCTTTATGAATTGAAGATTGTTGTTGAGGATATTTGAGTTGGTAAAGAAACTATGATGCTTTTTGTCCGTATTCTATTTATCGACACTTCACTCTCTAAACTTGTGGACAGGTTTACCGAGTTCATATTCGCATGGGGACAAGCGAGGTCTAAGCTTGGGGGTGTTGATACGTACAAAATGCATCACTATTTTGTATCATAATTTATCCTTATACATTGATATATTTCACGTTACGGTGATGTTCTTATGTTGTTTTGGTCTATTTTACACAGTTTGCAAACTTTCCGATGCCGAAGCAGCAGACGCAGGATTCAGCAGTAAAAAGTGGACGCTGAGTTGCTGAAGAAGAATACCTCCAAATTACCTGAAAATTGACGGGAGATATTTTTCAGACGGATCACGAAGGCATGCGAAAGGGCAACCAGAGGGAGGCCACAGGGTGCCGAGGCGCCCATGGGGCGCGCCCCCCCTGGCCGCGCCGGGGGGGGGGGGGGGCGCCTGGAGCCCCTGGCTCACCTCTGGCCGCCCCCTTTTGCATATATGCTCTCCGTTATCCAAAAACCCTAAGGACGGGAATTTTTACGGAGTTCCGCCGCCGCTCCGTGGCGGAAACCTACAGAGAAGAAAAAGCCATCTCCGGCGGGCAGATTCTGCCGGGGAGATCACCTCCTGGAAGGGGAGATCGTCGCCATCGTCATCACCATCGTCACGGGCATCATCGAGATCATCATCAACATCATCCCCAACACCAGCACCATCTCCATCTTCATCCAAATCTCATCTTACAATCGTAACTTGTGTTGTAACTCGTACTACCTATCCTCTCTACTCCATCGGTGTTGATTACTACTTTGTGGTGAATGCTATTGAGTTTTGTTAGAGAAATATTATTATTTCCAGATTGTTTATCACCTATTTATCCCCACTAATCATGATCTCCTTTATGTCTCGTGAGTAGTTACCTTAGTTCTTGAGTACATGGGGAAAGTCTTGTTGTTAGTAGTCATATGCTGTTGAAGTAATATGTGTTGTTTGATACTTAAGTTGCGTTGTCATTCTACTAGTGGTGTTGTGTGAGTCGAACACCCAACACTTCGCTTTATTAAGGACCTAGGAGAATACATTGTGTATAAAGAATGCTTATGGTGGGTTGCCGGAGTGACAGAAACCTGAACCCCAGTTCGCACGCTTTTGCATAAGGGAATAATGGATCCTCGATCGTATTGCTATGGTCAGGCTTTTGCCTTAAATTCTATCTTGTATTTGCGGATGCTTGCAAGGTGTTTAATCATAAGAGTGCACTCATCTTACTCTAGAGAGTGTACTAGCATAGATCCACCCACTCAACACTTATCAACACATAACATAGTATCGATACGGAATATGGTGAAAGCACATGACTACCTCTCCCGTGTGTCCTCAGGAACGCTTTAGTCTTTATAAGTTCAGCTGCTAGGCCTCTCCTTTGCTAAGAAAGGATTGGGCCACTTGCTACTCTCAGTGCCTTTTACATTGCTTGCTTTTACTTTCCTATTACTTATATCGAGAAACCCCTAAAAAGTTATCTTTCAGTGCTTGCAGTAATTTCTTGCTCAGAATCGCTTATCAATACCTTCTGCTCCTCGTTGGGTTCGACACTCTTACTTATCGAAAACGCTGCAATAGATCCCTTACGGTTGTGGGTCATCACGAGCCCGGCCGACGAATCGGCCGGCCCGTAGAGGTAACCATCGGGCTCGATGGCCGAGACTTGAGGGATGGCCGCTTGGCGGGCCACCGCGTGTTTCACCCACCGCTGGAGCCGGGAGCGACCAGATTGCTTGCGACGGTGTCCGACGGGGATGGGGGATGATATAGGGATCGACAGGTACCGATTCGACGGCTGCCAAAGGAGGACGCCGCAGGCGCTGGCGCGGAACTGTGCAGCCCCACGGACAGGCAGAGCCTCGACGTCGACAGGAGCCTCTTGAAGCCAAGCGGAGTCATCGACGACGAAGATGAGCACGCCGAGTCGGATCTCGCGGCCCAACGCCAAACCACCGCCGGATACCATGATGAAGGAGGTCGGAAAAAAGGTTGCAACCTCACGAGAAGTCGCTAAGACGCCTTGCCCCACGGTGGGTGCCAACTGACATGGTTCTAAGCATGACAGTACGAGTAGGGGGTCTGAATGAGGAGGCAAGGCCCTAGCTATGGTGGAGTTGTACACGAGGTGTTTTATGTGTACAGGCCCTTCTCGGAGGAAGTAACAGCCCTACGTCTCGGTGCCCGGAGGCAGTCGACTGATATGTGTATAGGTGTGAGTTACAGGGGTGCGAACCCTTGTACAGGAGGAGGGAGTGGCTTATATTGTGCGCCAGGACCCCAACCATGCTCCACGTTACCAAGGGTTCAATGTACATTAAGGCAGACGTTACTGATAATGTCTGTATTAAAGAGTAATAAAGGTATTCACTATGGCGAGTAAATACCATACCGTTATTGTCCTAAGGGACCTTTGACCTTCGGGGGTCGAGTGCCTTGGATTGGTCTAGTGGAGTTGAGTCGTCTTGTAGGTGATGTCCAGTCGAGTGGGATGTCCTCTTGGGCCATCTCAGTCGACTGTCTTTATCATCGTAGGTTTTGTCTTTTGATCTTCTGGGGTAGTGACCTCGGGTGGGGTACCTGGTCAGGCATGTGTCCCTACCCTAGGTCTGTAACCTCGTCACGTAGTGCTTCTTCAACCTCTGGTCTTCTTGCTACAGCCGCCCAAAACAGCGCCTGTCGTGCCTCGCGCTCCTGCCTTCCGTGGCCGGCTACGATGCGGCTGAGGCCTCACCGCCCCCTACTACTCCCACCGCTGGCCAGGCCATCCCTCTACACACCCACACCCCATGTTATTTTGCGGCGACGACAGCCTCACACCACAGCGAACCAGTGAACCCTCATACTCCTCTACGCGTGGGCATCCACTGCCGCGTCTTCCCCGGCTCTGCGTCGTCCTCTTCCTAGGCCTCGCCGTCATCCACCGCCCTGGTGCTCTCGGCACAGCATGGTCAACGTGGTCAAGGAACGGCTTCCATCGGACGTGGACTGTATGTGGAGAGGCTGACAGCTGGGTCCATGGCCATGGCAAGGAAGTGCCTCCTTATTATGCGGAAAATAATTATTCCTCCACCTGATAGCGGGGACCCACTGGACGGGCCACCGTATTTTGCGGAAAAAAACGTTTCACCCTGGCTACTGGGACGCGCCAGCTACATCTTCGCACGCAAGGAAGTGCGTCCGGGCAAAAAAAATGATTCTCCACCTGATTGGTTGGACCCACCAGCTACATCTTCGCAGGAAAGGAAGTGCCTGACAGTCAGGACCCACCTGGTCGAAGCGTACGTAGCGTTGTCATTCTTGTCGCGAACGTGTACGTACATACTGGTCGATGTAGAGTCGCACATGTCTCGTAGTAGAGGCGCGCACGTAGCATGTAAACGTACGTAAAGCGGCAAGTGTGCAAGAAAAAAAATACGACCACGTACGTACATATGGGCAGGGTCTCGAACGCCTACTCGCGCATACGTACGGCTAGGGCTCGTGTACATGGCTGGGTCGGAATGAAGAAACAATGTCGTCATCGTGTTCATGGGGAGCCAACTGGCTGGGTCGGAATGGAATGCGTCGTCGTATTCAACGGGAGGGCTTCGACGGAACAGCCGATGGAAATGAGGCCTGGCATACCGCAGAACGGAGGAAACGGCCTTGTGTTCGACCGGGCATGGTCAAACCAGGATCCTGTTCATCGGGAGGGGTCTGGCGTACCAAAAAACGGAGGAAACGGACCACCTACGGTCGAAACGGGGGTCCTGTTGATCAGGAGGGGTGTGGCGTACCGCAAAACAGAGGAAACAGACTTGTGTTGGAGTGCTACGGTCGAAATGGGGGTCTTGTTCATCGGGAGGGGTGTGGCATATCTTAAAACGGGACTCCACGGGATATTGTTCATCTCCACCATCGACCCGCTCCAGCCTCCACGAACTACTGTTCATCCACCATTGACCTCCTCCAGCCTCCACCTACGACTGTTCATCCACGGGCTCCTGTTCATCCAGCCTCCACCGCGCGCTACTCCACCGGCTACTGTTCAACCAGTCCTCTCCACGGGCTCCAGTTCAACCATCCCTCCACGGGCTACTGTTCATCCAGCCCTCCATCGTCTACTGTTCATCCTACCCTCCACGGGGTGGTCCTGTTCATCCAGCCCTCCACAGGGTCCTGTTCATCCAGCCCCAACCGGCTCGATCGATAGGGGTCCTGTTCATCCAGAGGCAACACGGGGCACTGTTCATCCACCCCCACCGGGAACTGTTCATCCAAACCCCCCCAGCAATGCTCACTGTTCATCCAGAGGCATCATCTATTGTCTTCAGTTAGTAGCAGTAGCGTAGGAATCGCTCGATCGGGTTCAGTTAACAGCCATTGATCAATCGCTCAGATTCAGTAACGTGTAGCCTGCAGTGCAATCACTCTGGTTCAGTTACAGCCCAACACCTCACTTGGGTTCAGTTAGAGCCCAACGCCTCGCACCCACGCACGTGCGTGTATGAGAGAAACGTGCATCGCTCGGCCCCGACCACCCACCGTAACCGGGAACACCCCGATATTTTCCTCGCCCTCGCTTCTACCATGGTTTTTTCCATCATGGACGGTGTCGTGGAATTGTCAAGGCAGATGTCCTTAGTATGAGGACTTAGTCGCAAGGCCGACGCATCTATGTGGTAGCTTGAGAGGGGTTGAGCGGAATCGAGAGACGCAACGCAAGACAAGGGTTTAGACAGCTTCGGGCCCCGGGAAACATCATCCGGTAATAGCCCATCTTGTTTGAGGCTAGGTCTCATTATGATCCTCATGGAGTTGCCGGTAAACCGGCTCTTTGTGTCTAGCCCTAGAGATTATTTGTTGTTGCCCTGTCCCTTTTCGGGGAGCCCTTCCCCTCCTTATATATGTTGAAGGGGCGGGTTTACATGACTAGTCCTAGTTGGATTAGGATTACTCTATTACAAGTGGAGTCCTAGTCTTGCTTCCTTTGTAGGAGAATATTCCTTGTGCTTTCCTCATAAACTGGCCCACCATAACATGAACCGGCCTTCTGGGCCTTGGTCCTTGTCATCCGTCCGCCGTCCGCCGGGTTATCAGTGAGTCATACTAACCAGGCAGGTTGCTTGTAAGCCGTCTGGTCAGGATGGGTCGCCAATGAATCACCAAGTGTAAACAGTCTCAAGTAAACCGCCAAGTCCAGTCGGGTCATACCACAGGGTATATCCCTGACATTAGCCCCCAGTTTAGCTTGGATTTATCCATGGTAAACTTATGCTGCAAAATAATCACAAGAAAAAATTTGACAGGTTGTGCTCCGGGTTAAGAATTCTTGTAAACCGGCACGTGGCCATCCTTACGTCCTTGTGCTTTCATTCTTCTAGAAAATCCGGGTCAACAGACCAGCTTCATAATCAACTTGCTTGCATAAGAAATATTGTAAATCAAGAATCCATTTGAGTCGGCCTTCAATGCTCTGATTTGACAAAAATATTGGTCTTTGAAATATTCAACTGATATCTAGCCGGCTTGAAGATGCCGGTTTATGATCACCACCATTGCCGGTTTAAACAAACTGATAATTCCGGGTCATGACTGTTTATAGATGCCGGGTTATGATTGTTGCTAACGCCGGGTCACACAATTAATCTTCCTGATTTTCCCAAAACTGAGAATTTGAAGATGTTCCTCCTTTATATGCATATTACCTGTAGCCCCCAAGTCTTAAGAGGAGAACATAGTGACAGCTTAAGACTTGTTTCAATATAAATGCTGCAACCTTGAAGAAATCCAGATTGTTCATCCCAATCACTAGTAAAAACTGAATATTCCACATATGTAGCCCCCAAGTGCCGGGTTTTCATGCTCGCAGCAGCCTGGGACTTGTAATTGCCTGATGCTCATAAAAACATCAACCAGTGTAGCCCCCAAGGGCCGGGTCATTATTCAATAATGAGCAGGGACATTATAAATATGATCATGATTCCTTGAAAATAATATCATATGACGTAACTCCACCATGGCGCTTTGAACCCACGTCCACAAGGTTAAGAGCTTTGTGCTTTACCAACTGAGTAGTGGACCTTCCAATATAATGGTTTTAAGACTTGTGTACCTTGAATTGTTGAGTGGAGCAATTGGTAGCCCCCAAGGGCCGGCTCACTACAATGTGATGAGTCGGGTCTTCAATAAGTTGAGCAAAAAATGACCTTGCATTAGCCCCCAAGTGTCATGGGGCATGCTTGCAGCGAAATGAGACTTGTATATTTGATGTAATCTTGATTTGAATAATATAGCCCCCAAGTGCCGGGTCGTAAGCCTGCAGTGACCTGGGGTCTATTCCTTCAATTGTAGAATAAATCATTTCCATTGATAATATGTTAGCCATTGTGCTAAAGCGACTTTGAAAACCTTTAATCATAAGATTGGTTATTGATAACCATAATAAAAATCTAGCCACGTTGGCTATTTAAAGATTTTAATAATGTAACCCGGTTTGCAAACCGGTTCCAGTGATATTTGATCACACTGTTGGTTTTACCAAGCCAGTGTAGTAAGGGTGATAACCCAAAATTTGAACATTGGTAATTATCATAGATTGCTGGTTTACAAACAAAACCAGGCCGGGTTAATAAACACCGGTCATTATTTTATCTCATACTGGCGGCTTATAGTCAAAAGCCAGGCCGGGTTAATAAACACCGGTCATTATCTTATCTCATACTGGCGACTTATAGTCAAAAGCCAGCCTAAGTTAATAAACACCGGTCATTATAACTGATCATGTACTGACAACTGTGATATAAAATCGTGTTGTTGGCTTGACCAACTTTTGCAGTAAGGGTGTTGATCCCAAACTGTGAGTATTGATGACTCCTGCAATTTTGTTGCCGTTTCATGATGAAACCATACCAGGTTGTGATAAACACCGGCTTAGCTGTAGATAATACTGGCAATTTGTAATCAAACCAGACCAGGTTCTGTGAACGCCGGTTTATTAACGGTGGCGACTTGTAGTTAACCACTAGGCCGAATCAATAGATATCGAATGAATACCAACAATCTCATTGAGAAGTAAAAACTTGGCAAACAAAGCAAATAAAAACTTGTAGTTGAGGCTTTTTACGTGCTGCAAGGCTCTGAATTCGAGGCTTTTCATGAGTTGCCAGGCCGCTGAGTTAAACCATTTCACAAAGCCTGTTAAGATGGACCTCAATCTTTAACTAATCGTCATTTTAACATTGACCAGTTCAGGGTCTGTTATAAGATTGACTTGTCAATCGTTTGACGGGTCATACCAGGTTTACCTGGACGGAGTGACTTACTTGATGCAGGCAGGTTAACCCGGGGTTTTAGGTGTATACACCAGGCTTCCAAGCCGTGGCTTGATAGCCTATTACAAGGGCCTTAAAAGCTCTTTGTCGCTGTGCGACAGGAGCCCCCAAGTAACATTGTGAGCTGTGCTCATCAGGTGCCTATGTTTGAGCTGTGCTATGCATCAAACTCTCTTTTGCCCCTTACCATCATGTTGGCTTGATATCCGGATTACCGAAGTAACCAGAGCTGTGCTCTTATGATAATATTGGCTTGATAGCCTGATCAGGAGGGCAGTCAGAACTGCACTTAATAAACAGAAGCCCCCATGTGATATATTTCTGAGCTGTGCTCACCGAGTGCCTGTGTTTGAGTTGTGATGTGCAACAAACTCTCTTTGGTCCATTTTAATTTTTCCTAAGAACTCGAACTTTCGAGAGATTATTTTTTTGAACCGGAAATTCTTAAAACGGATATTGAGAGCTTGAAAGCTTTCTAGGAGACATCTTTCCCTTGAACCAGAATCTTCATTTTCAGCCGGAATTTTTCTGACAGCCTTTAAACTCGAACTTGCGAGAGATTAATTCTGTTTGAACCAGAAATTCTTAAACCGGATTTGAGAGTTTCAGAGCTTTGT
Organism: Secale cereale; assembly: GCA_902687465.1. Classification (NCBI taxonomy): domain Eukaryota; kingdom Viridiplantae; phylum Streptophyta; class Magnoliopsida; order Poales; family Poaceae; genus Secale; species Secale cereale. The sequence goes on from LR738710.1 coordinate 644,810,054, forward strand.
GGGAGACAGATTTCCCTCGAACCGGATTTTGAACCCGAATCCTTCTTCTTAAAACGGAAATTTCTTACGGCCTTCGAATTTTCATCAATACGCCAGCAGCTTCCGGGATCGGGTTATCTTTCCCTCCAATGACCCGGAGTTCTTGAATTGGTCGAGTCGTGTCATTGTAGACCCCGAGTCTTAAGACGACTCAAGGAGTTGGCTTGAGATTCTCCATATTTGACCATAGAATAGGGTATATATCATTGGTGTTGATAGCGCCATGTGAATCCATAGAAGATTGAGGTGACTGCGGCGGGTTATAAATGATCTCGTATGAGCCGTGTCAGCAACTTGGCCAATGTTTCCTTCCAACTGGCGATTTGAAGTTAACCAAACTGTAGTGGCGGCACTTGTGCGCCTGCCCATTGAGCCACCCACTGAAGATGGCGGTTGATAGTATATGATAATTTGCCTTCATTTTGTTGAAAGAAAACCGGGCCACCCAAGCTGTGACTTGCTCATACTCAATAAACAACTCATGCAGACAGGTGCGACCCAGTATGTTGATGTAGACCAGGCCACGAGAGTCGGACAGCAAAGACGACCGCAACATCAGAGGCAATATAGATAAATAAGTCGGCCACAGCGTTGTAAGTGGGTGTAGTCTGGTGAACCTGCCGCGAGGGCGGACGGGTGAGTTAGCCGCGTCGTGTTGATGTAGACCGGACCACAGAAACCGCGGCTTGCACATATATTCATTGAGCATTATGGTATGGTCAAATGCTGGCGCATCACAATAGTGGCACAAGCTATACATCCATGATCATTTATTCTTGCAGTGAAACAATTGTCCTGCATACAAATATATACAAACCAAAGTGATTGTTCTTTGACAAAAAGGAATATGTGCCAAATATATACTCAGAGGGACATCACCTGATTCGTCCGGACAACAGATGAGTCGGCTGCGGCATTGTAAGCCGGTGCAGACGGGTGAGTTGGCCTGATGTATTTGGACCTTATGATCCTCATCAGTGTCCGTTAGCCAACCCGGCATGTTGAGTAGGCTGGACCGCAGGGCGGACAGTAAAATGACAAGCATCAGAGGCAGCACAGACACATGAGTCAGCCGCAGTGTTGTAAGCCGGCATGGACGAGCGAGTTACTCGCAGGCGCGGTAAGCCTTGCAGACAGGTGAAGTTGATGTAGACTGGGCCATAGAGATGGCGACTTATGTACGTCCGCTCTTATGGTAGCATGGCAAGGACGAAAAGTCGTTGTAGAATATTGCCAGCGCATGCTCCGTACCCGCAATATAATGCCTCATTTATAATGAAAAATTGTCCTACGAAACAATATTGCAGACCAAGGCAAAAATAAATGTTCTTTGACAAAAACAATATGCGCTAGACTTAGATGGATATCACCTGACCCGCCCGAAGGATAAATGGTCTGTTTAACACTTGTAGAGGCGGTTCAACCGTAGACCGCCGTGGCGGCTCAGTACAGCCCCGACGGCTCAGCGCGGCGGCGGCGGCTCAACGGAACCAGTGGGTTGTCCGCGGCATTGTAAACCGGTGCAGACGCGTGAACCGCGACGAGGGAAGATGAGCGAGTCGTCCGTGGCATTGTAAGCCGACGCGGATGAGAGAGTCGGCCGAAACATCGGAAATGGCTCGGATGCGGGCGGGTGTTCATCGAGCAGTGCGGCACAGACGATCATCAGTGTAGACTGATGTCGGTGCGCTCCCTCCATCCGCAGTATGACAATAATTTTACCTGTGTATAAAAAACACCATAGGGCAGTATAATGGTGCTTAAAGGAATTAAAATGTACTGATAAAATATATAGGAGAGATAACACCTGATTTTGTTTTTGTGAGGCAAACGCGGATGCTGATGCCAGATAGCGTACGGCCTAACGGCGGCGCGAGGCCATCAGTTAGTACTCATGTAATTCCCTCTGTCTTTTATTCCCGTTTATCCAAGTAGTACTTTTGTCTCTCACGTGATTCTGAGCTTTGGAGACCATGCAAGTACTTCTGTCAATGAATAAGGGCGGCGTAGGCGGCATGTTTTGATCAATACTTTGTAATCACAGGGCTATACTAGGGACAGAAGGCGCAGAGGCCTGTGGCTGGCCCCATGGCCATCCTAGGTACAAGCGGATAGCGCTCCCGCTACATGATTTGAAGCCTATACGTAAAACAACAACCAGTCTGGTCTTATGTCCATCTCGGATACGACGACATGGACTTCCGCTTTGAATCGGTGTCGCAGCCTCTGACCCAAATACGAGCAGCGGTTCAAATCAATTCCGTACCGAAAACTTCTGTCAACTTGGCGACTTGCAGCGGTATAACAAAAAGTGATCTGGCCACGACGCCAAAACCGGCTCTTGCACTGCCTGCTTCGGGACTTGAACCATTGGTAGTTCTGGTGTGGAAGTGCGGAGCAGCAAACACAACTTAACGGGATTGGAAACAATAACTGCAACAGAAATTTCCCGTTCGTCTCGGTGCAACCAGTGATTGACCACGGACTCGTCACGGACTCGGCGAATCACCAAGGTGCTTGCGGCGGCCGCTTAAAACACAACGCTAAAATTCTCTTGATCTCAAATCTCACAAATTGTAAAACCTGGACCGATGAAACTCGAGGCCTATGCAAATCCCTCCAAGCTGAATCTTTCTTCATCCGAAAAACTGTGAACTTCTCGATCCCTGAAGAGATCCCTCCAAGAACTCAACACCACCATGCGTAGGCCCCACGATGGGCGCCAACTGTCGTGGAATTGTCACGACAGATGTCCTTAGTATTTGGACTTAGTCGTGAGGCCAACACATCTATGTGGTAGCTTGAGATGGGTTGAGTGGAATCAAGAGACACAACGCAAGACAAGGGTTTAGACAGCTTAACGCCCCGGGAAACATCATCCAGTAATAGCCCTACATGTTGTCTGAGGCTACGTCTCATTATGATCCTCATGGAGTCGCCGGTAAACCGGCACTTTGTGTCTAGCCCTAGAGATTATTTGTTGTTGCCTTGTCCCTCTTTGGGGATCCCTGCCCCTCCTTATATATGTTGAAGGGGCGGGTTTACATGACTAGTCCTAGTGGGATTCAGATTACTCTATTACAAGTGGAGTCCTAGTCTTGCTTCCTTTGTAGGAGAATATTCCTTGTGCTTTCCTCATGAACCGGCCCATCATAACATGAACCGGCCTTCTGGGCCTTGGGCCTTGTCATCCGTCCGCCGTCCGCCGGGTTACTAGTGAGTCATACTAACCAGGCAGGTTGCTTGTAAACCGTCTAGTCAGGACGGGTCGCCAGTGAATCGCCAAGTGTAAACCATCTCAAGTAAACCGCCAAGTCCGGCCGGGTCATATTTACGGCCGGGTCATACCACGGGGTATATCCCCGACAGACGGCCCAAAGAAAGTCATCCAGCTGCATCTCCGGCCCGCCCAGGACGAAAAGCCCATTTTCTGTCATGATTTTTGACATAGAAGCAGGACCCCACCACATCTATGATGATACCGTGTTTTGTCACAATTATTGTCATATAAGTGTCATAAGTATGACAGAAAAAAAATTGTACGGCCCAAAATGTCACGGATGTGTCTTTTTTTGTAGTGGTTGTAGAAGCTATAGTTGGCGAGACGACCCCGACGCAACGATGGAGATCAAGGTGTCGAGCTGGCAACGACGGATATCATGATGTTGCTTTGGAGATGGATAACAAAAGCACAAGATGATGATGGCCATATCATGTCACATATTTTGATTGCATGTGATGTTTATCCTTTATGCATCTTGTTTTGCTTAGATCGATGGTAGTATTATAAGATGATTTCTTCACTTAATTTCAAGATAAAAGTGTTCTCCCTGAGTATGCACCGTTTGCTATAGTTCGTCGTTTTGAGACACCTCGTGATGATCGGGTGTGATAGACTCTACGTTCACATGCAATGTGTGTAAGCCAGTTTTACACACGGAGAATACTCGGGTTAAACTTGATGAGCCTAGCATGTACAGACATGGTCTCGGAACACTGGAGACCGAAAGGTCGAACATGAGTCATATAGTAGATATGATCAACATGTAGATGTTCACCATTGAAGACTACTCCATCTCATGTGATGATCGGTTATGGTTTTTGTTGATTTGGATCATGCATCACTGAGACAACTTGAGGGATGTTGATTTAAGTGGGAGTTCTTTAGTAATTTGATTGATTGAACTTAAATTAATCATGAACTTAGTCTTAATAATTTTTGCATATCTATGTTGTAGATCAATGGCCCGTGCTACCGTTCCCTTGAATTTTAACACGTTCCTAGAGAGAGCTAAGTTGAAAGATGATGGTAGCAACTACACGAACTGGGTCCGTAACTTGAGAATTATCCTCATTAATGCAGAGAAGAATTATGTCCTTGATGCACCGCTAGGTGAGAAACCTGCTGCAGGAGCTGATGCAGATGTTATGAGCGTTTGGCAACCTCGATCTGATGACTACTCAATATTCAGTGTGACATGCTTTACGGCTTAGAATTGGGAATTCAAAAGCGTTTTAACGCCAAGGAGCATATGAGATGTTCCAAGAGCTAAAGTTGATATTTCAAGATAATGTCCGGGTTGAGAGATATGAAGTCTCCAACAAGTTCTTCAGCTGTAAGATGGAGGAGAACATTTTTGTCAGTGAACACATACTCAGAATATATGGGTTCCACAACCACTTGACTCGGCTGGGAATTGAGCTTCCAGATGAGTGTGTTATTGATAGAGTTCTTCAATAAATGCCACCAAGCTATAAAGGCTTCATGACGAACTATAATATGCATGGAATGACTAAAACAATTTCTGAGCCCTTCACTATGCTAAAATTGGCAGAGGTAGAATTCAAGGAGCATCAAGTGTTGATGGTTAAAAAGACCACTAGTTTCAAGAAAAAAGTCAAGGGAAAGAAATGGAACTTCAAGAAGAATGGAAAGCAAGTTGCCACTCCCAGTAAGAAACCCAAAGTTGGACCCAAGCCCGAGACCGAGTGCTTCTACCACAAGGGGAATGGTCACTGGAAGTGGAACTGCCCCAAATACTTGGCAGATAAGAAGGATGGCAAAGTGAAGAAATGTATATTTGATATACATGTTATTGATGTGTACCTTATTAATGCTCGTAGTAGCACCTAGATATTTGATACTGGTTCTGTTGCTCATATATGTAACTCGAAACAGGAGCTGCGGAATAAATGAGGATTGGCTAAGGACGGGGTAATGATGCCCGTCGGGAATGGTTCCAAGGTTGATGTGATCGCCTCGGCACACTACCTCTACACTGCCTTTGGTATTAGCTTTAGACCTCAATAATTGTTATTTGGTTCCAGCGTTGAGCATGAACATTATATCTAGATCTTATTTATTACGAGACGGTTATTCATTTAAGTCAGAGAATAATAATTGTTCTATGAGTAACATCTTTTAAGCTCATGCACCCTTAGTGAATGGTCAATTCTTGTTGAATCTCGATACTAGTGACACACATATTCATAATATTGATGCCAACATAGCAGAGTTGATAATGATAGTGCAACGTACTTGTGGCACTGCCGTTTAGGTGCGCCGTTGCCCGCGGGCGCCGGCTGAGCAATGTCCGCAGCGCGGCGGGCTACGCGGGCTCGGCATGTGTCTACCATGGCTATGGAGCAGGGTTGGTGACGAGAACGCGACGAGCTCGTCGAAGAGGCGAGATTTCGACACGCCCCCTACCTGGCGCGCCAAATGTAGGATTCAGGGCTCCGCAAAACCCGTTTAGTTCGAACACAGGGGCATGAACGAAGATCTCTCCCACTCACGTCTTCCTAGCGTCTCGCTCTCGTCTCGGTGGAAGGATTCAAGCAAGCAACGAACAAGCACACAAGAGTTTATCCAGGTTCCGGCCACCATGTGGTGTAAGACCCTACTTCCTGCTTTGATGGATTGGCTCCGGGCGAGCTAGAATACGAGCTAGTACAACAGTTCCTGGGTTCGGGAGGCGAGCTCAGGAGGGTCAGGACTCTAGTGTTCTTGCTCCTTGTGCGGTGGCAAAGTGTTCGTCTCTCCCCTTTGAAGTGGGAGTCCTAGCTACTTATATAGGCGGCCATGGTCCTCTTCCCCCAAAATGCTTAGGCGGGAAGGGATCCCACAATGGCCATTTTTGAGCGGGAACACAAGGACGTTCCTGCCCTGACAAAAGCAATCTTCGCGTGCAAAAGGATCAGGCGATGACACGGTGGTGGGCTCGACGATGAAATCCTCCTTGCCGTCCTTGCGGCCTTCGGTCTTGTTGCACCAATGGGGAAACCTTTGCCCCGCTCCTCGGGAACTTGAGGTTGCGTTGTCGTCCTTGCACCGAAATGGTAACTGCGCCGCTGGCGTACGATGGCACCCGCTAGCGCGATGCGTCACTGCTGATATCACAGCCTCCTGCTGAGGCAGACTTGGCCTTGGGTTCTCCGCCCCTCCGGAGCACCTTGTCGAGGCTGCTCCTGAGGAGGTCTTGTCGTCGTTCTCCTCGAGAGGCTTGGCCTCCTCGCAAGGGTCTTGAGCAGCTGGTCGATCAACTAGGTCGTACTAGGCAGCCTGAAGGAGCGCGTCGAGGCCCGTAGACAGGCAAGTCTGGGTACACTGGTTCCCAGTACGCTGACAGTAGCCCCCGGGCCCGAGGTGCGCGCGAAGTTAGCTTCGGGGCAAAGCCTTAGTCGAGGACGAAGTGCCGCAGGCCCTAAAAGGCTGCGGGCCAGGCCAGTGCGTGATTGTTGGATGGGACGTTGCGGCTCTGCTTCCCATGCAGCCTTGGTGATCGTGCGACTTGACAACTCCTTGGCGCGGGTGACGAGGGAGTAATGGTTGTGACACCATTGGCTGGCGGTTGGGATCCTCCGCCCTATAAATGGGGCAAGGGGGAGCCCCCAGGCCGTTTCCAAGCCAACGCCGTCTTCTCCTTGCTTGTCCTCCATTCTCTCTTCTGTCGCAAGATCTTCATGGCGCCGCCGAGGAAGCCATCCGCCGCGGAGAAGGGGAAGACCCCGAAGAATCCAGTCCCATTACCGCTGAAGAGGGGTCACGGTTGTCCCCGCAAGCATGCCGCTGCGCCCGCAGCGGTTTCTCGGGGAGGCGGGTGCGGCCCTTTGAGCTCCGCCGCGGCCGCCGGTGGACGGCACGGGGCGTCCTCCCGTGGCGAAGGTGGTCGCAGCCGCGGAGGAAGAGGGGGCGCACAATAGTGCCTTCTAGTCGCGCGCCTTCCGCGTCCATAGTTCCATTCCTTCGATGTCTCGTCGGAGTTCATGGTATGCGCGGAGAAGCCCGGTGGCCCGTGGCTCAGGCTTCCCCACTCGTTTGGCGAAGTGCTCCCGGCCAGAGGCCTTGGAGGCATATGGCTGCAGGCCGACGGTTGTTGCAGTGGTGCATCCTGGGTGGAGGTCGAGGTGGCTCCCTCGGGCGATGTGTTCTTGGAGCGTGGCTGGCATTCGTTTGCCCGCGCACGCCGGTTGTAGAGGAGGTGTGCGCTCCACTTCAGGTACGACGGCGTCTCCACACTGTTCGTCGGGGTCTTCTCATAGGAAGGGACGCGCCTTGGGTGCTGTCCCGAGGCTGACGACGAGGAGGACAAAGACATCCAGAGGAGCAGCTCCTCCTCCGGAGACGACCCCAGTCCTTGGGGTGCCGTGGAGCCCCCCTCTGTGGTAGCAGCAACTCCTCCAGCAGTGGCGGCCGCAACGAACCACCACGCCCCCGAGCTCGGTTCGGCGAGGGGAGGAAATCTTCACGCCGCTGCGGCTCGGTGAAGCCAGAGGAACCGGAGGATTCCAACTGAGCGGGAGCGGCTTCTGCTTCTTCTCCTTTCTTTTCCTCCATGTCTTTTCTGCATCAAAATTTACAGTTGCCTTGAGGAGGCGTGTAATGGGTTGTGATGTACGTAAGAAGCGAGAACTCGCCGTCATGCTTTTGTTGCTTGAATGAAATCACTTAGCTTTTATGCGTCCTGAGGCGGAGTCCTCCTGACTTTGGCATCATGAGCCCCTTCGGTTCGTGAGGAGGTGGCCGGGTCTGATGGGCTCGTACAGCCCCTGAGCGGGGGTCAATCGTTGAAATTTGTTGAGAGTACCGAGCACGGGTTGATGCACCAAAGCCTGAGCGGCTTGGTAGATAGGTTGCATAGACTGAGAAGCCCGGTGCCAAAGCCTGAGCAAGCTTGGTCAGGCGAGGTCACGGGGCCACGGCGGACAAGGGCCGGTGACCGACCGTGCCTCAGCCCCCACGCGCGAGGCGCGTGAAGGAGAGCGAGTGGCGTAGCTGAACTTAAAGCCGGGGAGAAAGATCCAATCACAAAACTCTCAACGAAACAGAAGAAGCACGAGAAACACGAGAACTTCATAGCATGGGGTAAAGGAAGGGCTGATAGCCAAGGAAGTAGAAAAGGCTGCCAGCCAAACACCATGCAAAAGGAAAAAGGTCGCGTCCGACCCCTACACTATGTCTTCTTCCCAGCGCGGAGCTAAGGACTGCCACTGGGGCGTGGGTGGGAGCCCCGTTTGAGGGCCCGTAGGCAATGCACAGGAGACTCCGAGGCGTGTACAACCCCAACTCATTATTACATGAGAGTGTCACAGGCGGAGACCTTCATGGGCATGGAGCCTTGATTATGGATAGAACCTCCTGAGGTGTTCGATCTTCCAGGAATTCTGGATAGGTATCCCATCCTGTGTCTCCAGGCGCACAGCACCAGGCCTAGAGACACGGGCGATTCTGAATGGGCCCTCCCACATGGGCGAGAGCTTGTGTAGCCCCTCACGGGAGAGGACCCGCCTCAGGACCAAGTCACCAACTTCAAGTGTTCTTGCGCGGACACCACGACAGTGATACCGCCGCAGCGCCTGCTGGTAACGCGCCACCCTGAGGGCAGCCCGGCGGTGGCCCTCCTCGCCGAGCACGAGGTCCATCCGCCAGGCGGCGTCCTGGCATTTCTCATTGAAGGCCAAGAACCGTGGGGAGCGATGCTTGACTTCGTGAGGAAGGACCTCCTCCGCTCCATAAACGAGAAAGAAGGGAGTCTCCCCCATAGGTTTGGTGGCAGTGGTTCGGATTGACCACAGCACGGACTGGAGTTCGATGATCCAGCCCCTGCAGGAAGCCTCAAGCTTCTTCTTGAAGCTGCGCGTCTTGAGGCTACGCAAGACTTCTGTGTTGGCATGCTCGGCCTGGCCGTTACTCCTGGGGTGGGCCAACGAAGCGTAGCAGATCTGTGTTCCAAGGTTAGCACAATATGACCTGAAGATATTGCTCGTGAACTGCGAACCGTTATCCGTGATGATGCGGTTGGGGACCCCGAATCGCCTCACGAGGCCCTGGATGAACTTGCTAGCTGACCCGGCTGGGATCACGTGAACAAGCTCCACTTCCGCCCACTTGGTGAATTTGTCGATGGCGACGTACAGGAAGCGGTAGCCCCCTGCTGCCCGAGGGAATGGACCTAGGATGTCCAATCCCCAGACCGCGAAGGGCCAGGAAAGAGGAATTGTCTGGAGGCCTTGCGCTGGCTGGTGAATCTGTTGGTGTGAAAATGGCATGCCTGGCAGGCTTGCACAAGCTCCATGGCGTCGTTGAGTGCCGTGGGCCAATAGAAGCCGCTGCAGAAGGCCTTGCCCATGAGGGTGCTGGATGATGAGTGATGACCACAGTCTCCACCATGGATATCAGCAAGCAACCCGCGCCCTTGCTTTCTTGAGATGCACTTTAGTGAGACGTCGTTGGGATGCCTCCTATAGAGTTCACCGTCTTGGATGCAGTAAGTTGAGGCCCGTCGGACCACGCGCTCTGCGTCTTCTTGTTTGTCTAGTAGGGCATCGTGTTGTAGGTACATCTTGAGTTCTTTCGTCCAGCACCCCTCCTCCGGCTCAGCAGCGAGCAACATGCGAGCTCCGGAAGGTGGTCCTTAGGACGGGTCATTGTCCTGAGGTGGCTGCCCCTGCTGAGGGGAGGCCGGCTCGGGAGCTGATGGTGCTGCAGACGGCTAGGGTAGTCGCTCCTCGAAGACACCTGGCCCTTGAGGCTCCCGTCTGGAGGCTCGCTTGGCGATGTCGTCCCCTTCTTTGTTGGTGCCTCTCGGCACGTGATGTACCTCCAGCCTTTGAAATTGCTTCTCCATCCTGCGCACCTCCTCTAGATATGCCTTCATGTGCTCGTCCTTGGGCTTGTACTTCTTGTTGGCGAGGCCGACGAGGAGTCACGAATCGCCCCTGATGGTGAGACGCTTGGCCCCCAGTGCGGCGGCGGCCTTAAGCCCGGCAATCAGGCCCTCGTACTCGACGATGTTGTTGGAGACCTTCTCGCCCTGCTGGAAGCAGAGCTGCACAGCGTAGTACAGCTTATCCTGAGTGGGAGATACCACCACGGTGCTAGCCCCCGCGCCGAGGCGTGAAAAGGCGACGTCGAAGTACACCACCCATCCGTCTAGGGCTCGACCACGGGTGCCTTTGAAGTCGGCGACGAAACTCTCACGAAGTTCTTCCCAGGAGTAGATTTCAAGAGCCAGGAGCGTGCGTCGTCCTTGAGTGCCATGGAGAACCAGTTCGCCATTACCTGCTCTGTGCCATTGGACGCCTCAATGCTTTGCTCGTAGAGTCGGAGGAACTCCGTGGGGTCGGTGGTGCCGTCGTAGCACGGAGGCTGGTCTAGCTCGAACTGGAAGGGCCAGACGAGGCGCCGTAGCTCAGGAGCTAGGGCGCAACACCCAGCCACGCTCACGACCACAGGCGCCCCCTGCGCCTATGGTGCTGATTCTCGAGGCGCTTGCGCCGCCACCTCCCGTGGTGCGCGGTCTGGGCACTGCGGGCCAGGGGGCCCACGAGCCCCTGGTTGAGGGTGCGGAATCACCTGACAGCTCTCCTCGTCGCGGGCGTGGTCTCTAATGGGGTTGCTCGCGTCGAGGGGCCTCGCGCCGGCCCTCCTGGCCGGCGTGATCGAGGGGAGGCGGAGCCGAGACCCCATGGCCCTCGTTCCCCGCTGGGGCGACGGAGGACGTGAGGAGTGCGTCGGTGCAGGCGCTTCTCCAGCGGTGTTGGCGAGTTCGGCGATGCGGTGGAGCTGCTCGTCGTAGAGGTCACCTACTGGGCGATAGCGCAAGAGCTCTTGCGCCATCAATAGCGCATGCTGCTAGTAGACCGGTCCGCGACGGACCAGCGAGGACGACGCCACGGCCGGCGAGGGTGAAGGTGTTGTCGTGCGGCCGTCCCGCCGCATAGACAGTGGCAACGAGGAGGCATGCTGCTCGTGGGCGGCCGGGTCGGTGGCGGCGTTGGCAACCGGCGGGTTGGGGGGGAGCGGTGCACCGTTGCCCACGGGCGCCGACTGAGCGACGTCCGCAGCGCGGCGAGCAGCGCGGGCTCGGCGTGTTTCTACCATGGCTGTGGAGCAGGGTTGGTGACGAGAACGCGACGAGGTCGTCGGAGAGGCGAGTTTTCGACACGCCCCCTACCTGGCGCGCCAAATGTCGGATTCAGGGCTCCGCAAAACCCGTTAAGTTCGAACACAGGGGCGTGAACGTAGATCTCTCCCACTCACGTCTACCTAGTGCCTCGCTCTCATCTCGGTGGAAGGATTCAAGAAAGCAACGAACAAGAACACAAGAGTTTATCCAGGTTCGGGCCACCGTGTGGTGTAAGACCCTACTTCCTGCTTTGGTGGATTGGCTCCGGGCGAGCTAGAATATGAGCTAGTATAACAGTTCCTGGGCTCAGGAGGCGAGCTCAGGAGGGTCTGGAGGCTAGTGTTCTTGCTCTTGTGCGGTGACAAAGTATTCATCTCTCCCCTTTGCAGTGGGAGTCCTAGCTACTTATATAGGCAGCCACGGTCCTCTTCCCCAGAAATGTTTAGGCGGGAAGGGATCCCACAATGGCAAATTTTGAGCGGGAACACAAGGATGTTCCTGCCCTGACAAAAGCAGTTTACGCCTGCAAAAGGATCAGGCGATTGACGCGGTGGTGGCCTCGACGATGACATCCTCCTTTCCGTCCTTGCAGTCTTCGGTCTTGTTGCACCAATGGGGAAACCTTTGCCCCGCTCCTAGGGAACTTGCGGTTGCGCTGTCCCCCTTGCACCGAAATGGTAACTGCACCGCTGGCGTACGCTGGCACCCGCTAGCGCGATGCATCACTGCTGATATCACGGCCTCCTCCTGAGGCAGACTTGGCCTTGGGTTCTCCGCCCCTCCGGAGCACCTTGTCGAGGCTGCTCCTGAGGAGGTCTGGTCGTCGTTCTCCTCGCGAGGCTTGGCCTCCTCGCGAGGGTCTTGAGCAGCTGGTCGATTAGCTGGGCCATACCAGGCCACCTGTAGGAGCGCGTCGCGGCCCGCAAACAGGCAAGTCTGGGTACCCTGGTTCCCAGTACACCGACAGTAGCGAGCTTTGCTACATCTTGAGGTTGCATTGGTTTTTCCCTTGAAGAAGAAAGGGTGATGCAGCAAAGTAGAGTAAGTATTTCCCTCAGTTTGAGAACCAAGGTATCAACCTAGTAGGAGACAACGCACAAATCGCCAAATACATGCACAAACAATGAAACAACTTGCACCCAACACAATAAAGGGGTTGTCAATCCCTTCACGGTTACTTTCAAAAGTGAGATCTGATAGAGATGGATAAACTATAAAGTAAATATTATTGGTTTATAGGTTGGAAAGTAAAAGATAGCAAAATAGTTGATCAGAAACTTATAAGATGTAAAATAGACCCGGGGGCTATAGGTTTCACCAGAGGCTTCTCTCGTGATAGCAAATACTATGGTGGGCAGACAAATTACTGCCAAGCAATTAATAGAAAAGCGCAAAGTTGTGACGATATCCAAGGCAATGATCATGAATATAGGCATCACGTCCGTGTCAAGTAGATCGACTCCTGCCTACATCTACTACTATTACTCCTCACATTGACCGAAATGATTCTACATCTAGAGTATTAAGTTCATAAAGAACAAAGTAACGCATTAAGTAAGATGACATGATGTAGCGGAATTAACTCAAGCAATATGATGAAAACCCTATCTTGTTATCCTCGATGGCAACAATACAATACGTGGCATGTCCCTTTCTGTCACTGGGATTGAGCACCACAAGATTGAACCCAAAGCAAAGCACTTCTCCCATTGCAATAAAACCAATCTTGCTGGCCTAACCAAACCGATAGTTCGAAGAGAATTACTAAGATATCAAATCATGCATATAAGAATTCAGAAAAGACTCAAATAACATTCATAGATAATCTGATCATAAATCCATAATTCATCGGATGTTGGCAACACACCGAAGAATATTGCATCGGATAGATCTCCAAGAACATCAAGGATAACATGGTATTGAGAATCAAAGAGAGAGAAGAAGCCATCTAGCTACTAGCTATGGACCTGTAGGTTTGTGGTAAACTACTCACACTTTATCGGAAAGGCAATAGGGTTGATGTAGATGCCCTCCACGGTCGAATACCCCTCCAACAGAGTACTGGGAAAGTCCTCCAGATGGGATGTCGCGGAAATAGAAGGTCACAGCGGTGGAAAAGTGGTTTCGATGATGCCTCTAGGGTTTCTGTAATACATGAGAATATGTAGGCGGAAGAAATAGGTCGGTGGACGCTCGAGGGTCCCACAAGGGTGGGTGGCATGCCCTACCCCCAGGGCGTGCCATCCGTCCTTGTGGATGCCTCGCAACTCCCCTGACGTGTAGTCCAAGTCCTCTGAATGTCTTCTGGTCCAAGAAAAATCCTCGTAAGATTTCGTTCCGTTTGGACTCCGTTTAATATTCTTTTTCTACGAAACTCAAAAACAAAGAAAAAACAGAAACTTGCACTAGGCTCCGAGTTAATAGGTTAGTCCCAAAAATAATATAAAATAGCATATTCATGCATATAAAACCTCCAAAATAGATAATATAATAGCATGGAACAATCAAAAAATATAGATACGTTGGAGATGTATCAAGAATCCCCAAGCTTAATTCCTGCTCGTCCACGAGTAGGTAAATGATAAAAACAGATTTTTTTATGTGGAATGCTACCTAACATATTTATCAATGCAATTCTTATTTAGTGTTGCGTGAATGTTCAGATCCGTATGTTTTAAGCAGAATTTTATGTTGACATGAGAACAAAAATATTTCAAGCATACTAGATAGTATATTATTAAGCTTCAAAAATAACATGGCTAAAGAAAGTTATCCCTACAAAATCATATAGTCTTATTATGCTCCCTCTTTTCAACACAAGGTAATCATGCCAACCCGGCTGTCGGCCAAGAACTTGGTTCATACTTTTTAACACGCTTCAGCCTTTTCAACTTTTCACACAATATATGAGTGTGAGCCATCTGTATAACACTATGGGTGGAGTAGAAGGTTGTAATAGAGAAAAGTGGGGAGAAATTCTCACATCAACTAGGCAAATCAATGGACTATGGACATGTCCATCAATTGATATCAATGTGAGCGATTAGGGATTGCCATGTAACGGATGCACTAGAGCTATAAGTGTATGAAAGATCAAATGAAAACTAGTGGGTGTGCATCAACTTGCTTGCTCATGAAGACCTAGGGCATTAGAGGAAGCCCATCGTTGGAATATACAAGCCAAGTTCTATAATGAAAATTCCCACTAGTATATGAAAGTGACAACATAGGAGACTCTCTATCATGAAGAACATGGTGCTATTATGAAGCACAAGTGTGGAAAAAAGATAGTAACATTGTCCCATCTCTCTTTTTCTCTCATTTTTCTCTTGTTTGTTTTGGGCTCTTTGGCCTCTATTTTTTGGTGGGCTTCTTTGGCCTCTTTTATTTATTTGGGCTTCGTTGGCCTCTTTTATTTTTTTATAACCTCACATGGGACAATGTTCTAATAATGATGATTATCACACTTTTATATACTTACAACCCGATACTAGAACAAACATATGACTCTATATGAATGCCTCCGGCGGTGTACCGGGATGTGCAATGATCAAGAGTGAGATGTATAAAAAATATGAACGGTGGCTTTGCCACAAATACTATGTCAACTACATGATCATGCAAAGCAATATGACAATGATGATGCGTGTCATAATAAACAGAATAGTGGAGTTACATGGCAATATAACTTAGAATGGCTATGGAAATGCCATAATAGGTAGGTATGGTGGCTGTTTTGACGAATGATATAAGGTGGTTTGATGCACCGACAAAAGTTGCGCGGCACTAGTGTGGCTAGCAAGGTGGAAGGTTGAGAGTGCGTATAATCAATGGACTCAACATTAGTCATAAATAACTCACATATTTATTGTAGAAAGGTTTATTAGCCCTCGAAGCAAAGTACTACTACGCATGCTCCTAGGGGGATGTTGGTAGGAGTTAACCATCGCGCACCCCCGACCTTCATGCAATGGTAAGCAATCAAGACACAAGCGCTTCAATTCGGTTACACAGATAGGAGAAAATATGTGCATGCTACGGGAATCATGAACCTTAACACAATTATTTACTCAACAGTACAATTTACTACTAGCATGATTATAATATTACCATCCTCATATCTCAAAACAATCATACTTTTTTTATATGGAAGTTTTTATTATATCTCCTTTGGATGCCTATCATATCAAGACTAAATTCATAACCTAATCAAATTACCATGTTGTTTAGAGACTCTCAAAATAATATAAGTGAATCAAGAGAGTTCAACAATTTCTATAATATAAAACCACTGTCGTGCTCTAAAAAGATCGATATAAGTGAAGCACAAGAGCCAAATTGCCTAGCTCAAAAGATATAAGTGAAGCACATAGAGTATTCTAATAAATCACGATTCAAGCGTGTCTCTCATAAAAGGTGTGTACACAAAGGATGATTGTGGCAAACTAAAAAGCAAATACTCATATCATACAAGACGCTCCAAGCAAAACACATATCATTTGGTGAATAAAAATATAGGCTCAAGTAAAGTTACCGATAGATGAAGATGAAAGAGGGGATGCCTTCCTAGGGCATACCCAAGCTTAGGCTCTTGGCCGTTACTGGATATTATCTTGGGGTGATTTGGGCATTCCCAATCTTAGGCACTTGCCACTCCTTATTCCACAGTCCATCAAATCCTTACCCAAAACTTGAAAACTTTACAACACAAAACTCAACAGAAATCTGGTGAGCTCCGTTAGTAAAACAAAGAAAATAACCAGTCAAGGTACTGTTGTGATCTTATTCTTATTTTATATTGGTGTAATATCTACTGTATTCCAACTTTTTCATGGGTCATAGCCCCCTATACCAGCCATAGATTCATCAAAATAAGCAAACAACAAATAGAAAACAGAATTTGTCAAAAATAGAACAGTCTGTAGAAATCTTAAAACTTCGCATACTTCTGTAACTCTAAAAATTCTGAAAAATTACGTCGACGTGGGAAATTTGTATACCAAATTTTTGTAAACATATCAGAAGGTTTTCACGTTCCACTGAATCATTGAATTTTTTGCACTGGGCGCAAAAGTTTCTGTTTTTCAGCAAAATCAAATCAATGGTCATCGTAAGCCATCTGAAAGGTCTTAACTTGGCTCAAACACTAATTAAAACACCAAAACACAATTAATACAGAAGAAATAATGTGAGGTTACATAAGAACAGAAAGAAAAAGACAAAAATAAATTTTATTCATTGGGTTGCCTCCCAACAAGCTCATTCTTTATAGCCATTAAGATTGGGTTGAGATTTCGATGACGCTCACATGAAAAATAAGAATTGAAGCACACAAAGAGTATCATAAAACATGTGTCAAACACATCTAAGTCTAACATACTTCCTATGCATAGGAATTTTATAAGAAAATAAATTATTAAGACAAGTGAAAACTAACATATGCAAGGAAGAAGAAAGAAACAATAGCAATCTCAACATAATGAGAGGTAATTTAGTAACATGAAAATTCCTACAACCATATTTTCCTCTCTCATAATAATTGCATGTAGGATCATATTCAAATTCAACAATAGCTATCACATAAAATTTTCTCTACATGATACATATGTGTGCAAAATTGACACTCATTCAAAATAGTGGGATTAACATAGAACAAAGTCATTGCTTCTCCAAGCCCATTTTTATCAAAAAATTCATAAGATTGATCAATGTCCAAAGTAGTGGGATCAAAAGTTGACATTATTACAGACCCACTTTCAATATTATGGCAAACATTATTATCAATCTCATATTCATCATGGGGCTTAAATAAATTTTCAAGATTGTAAGAAGCATCACCCCAATCAAGATCATTGTAACAAGTAGTGGGCATAGCAAAATAAGCATCCCCAAGTTTAGAGTTTTGTATATCATTAACACGATTTACATTAATAGAATTTATAATAACATCATTGCAATTATGCTTTTCATTCAAGGAGCTATCGGGAATCACTACATAAATTTCATCACAACTTTCAGATTCACAAATTTCAAGCAAAACTTCGTAAAGATAATCTAGTGCACTCAACTCACTAGCAATTGGTCCATCATAATTGGATCTCGTAAAAAGATTAGCAAGTGGATGAGGATCCATAAACTTTGTTTCTGATTTTCAATAAACACACAATTATACCAAGAAAACGAGCAAACAAACCAAGCAAGACATGAGGCAAAACGGAAAGAAGGAGAATAAAAAGGCCGAAAGAAAGGCAAATCTTTTCAAAAATAATTTTAGAAGTGGGGGAGAGGAAAATGAGTGGCAAATGGCAAATAATGTAATGCAAGAGATGAGAGTTTTATGAAGGGTACTTGGTATGTCTTCACTTGACGTAGATCTCAACGGCACCAGATATTGGCGAGTTGAGAGAAGACAAATCTTGACTCTTGACTTCGCGTAGATCTTCCCGGCAACAGCGCCAAAAATTCTTTCTGCTACCTCTTGATCTTGCGTTGCTTTTCCATTGAAGAAAAAAGGGTGATGCAACAAAGTAGAGTAAGTATTTCCCTCGGTTTGAGAACCAAGGTATCAATCCAGTAGGAGACAATGCACAAATCGCCAAATACCTACACAAACAATCAAAAAACTTGCACCCAATGCAATAAAGGGGATGTCAATCCCTTCACAATTACTTGCAAAAGTGAGATCTAATAGGGATGGATAAACTGCAAAGTAAATATTTTTGGTTTATAGATTGGAAAGTAAAAGATAGCAAAATAGTATATCGGAAACTTATAAGATGTAAAATAGACCCAGGGGCCATAGGTTTCACTAGAGGATTCTCTCATGATAGCAAATATTATGGTGGGTAAACAAATTACTGCCAAGCAATTGATAGAAAAGTGCAAAGTTATGGCGATATCTAAGGCAATGATCATGAATATAGGCATCACGTCCATTTCAAGTAGACCGACTCCTGCTTGCATCTACTACTATTACTCCACACATCGATCGAAATGATTCTGCATATAGAGTATTAAGTTCATAAAGAACAGAGTAACGCATTAAGTAAGATGACATGATGTAGAGGAATTAACTCAAGCAATATGATGAAACCCCATCTTGTTATCCTTGATGGCAACAATACAATGCGTGTCATGTCCCTTTCTGTCACTAGGATTGAGCACCACAAGATTGAACCCAAAGCAAAGAACTTATCCCATTGCAATAAAAACCAATCTAGTTGGTTGAGGGAGTCCTGGATTGAGGGGTGCTCGTGCGGCCGGATAACTCAAGGTGGGCCAGACTGGTGGGCCGTGAAGATCATTGTTGAAGACCGTCTCTCGTATACGGATAGGACTCCTGTATTCGTATAATGGAAGGTCTTAGGTTCAAGTGTGATCTTTCCTTTCTCTGCAAGGTGGTTATGGACAAACCCTAGGCCCCTCCGATGCATATATAAACTGGAGGGTTTAGTCTGTAGAGGCTAGAGAATCATAACATCCTCATAGGCTAGGCTTTAGGGTTTAGCCATTACAATCTTGAGGTAGATCAACTCTTGCAATCATATTCATCCAGGTTAATATAGCAGGAAGTAGGGTATTACCTCAATCGAGAGGGCCTGAACCTGGGTAAACATCGTGTCCCCAGTCTCTTGTTACCATCGATCCTCAGACGCATAGTTCGGGACCCCCTAACCGAGATCCGCCGGTTTTGACACCGACATTGGTGCTTTCATTGAGAGTTCCACTATGTCGTCAACCGAAGGACTGATGGATCGCTTCGTCAACCACGACGGCACCATCGAGGGAACTTCCCTCCCGACCAGCTTTTTGTGTTCGGCGGCTTCATGCTCCGTCCCAACACAGAAGGCCACCTTGAGCAGGTTGAGAGCTACGCCCCTGGCCATCAGGTCAGGCTAGGAAGCTTGAACTACGTTGCTGATATCCGCGGAGACTTGATCTTCGACGAATTGGAGCCCACGGCGACATCTCCCTGCCACCACGATGAACATGACCTAACTCTGTCATCGGACCACCTCCAGGAAATAGCACATGTAACAATTCTGGCCCTAGATCCGGAACAAATCACGTCATCCGAGGACGGGAAGCTCAACCCCTCTGAGGAAGCCGCAAACTCAATGGCGCTCGAGCCGCACACGGACCCAACTCTGAGCGGGATCTGTCTTACCGGAACTCCGGACTCGTCTCCGGCTGTAGGTTCCGAACCATGCGCATCTGCGCCCTTCAAGACCGATCAGGCGTCTATCACCGATTTCAGCGCTGCGGATATCTTCCGGCACTCACCTTTTGGCGATGTGCTAAATTCGTTAAAATCTCTGTCCTTAGCTGGGGACACACAGCCGAATTATATCCGGTTCGAACTGGAGGCTAACGATGGATAGTTTTGATTCCCACCCACCACCCACTTGGTAGCCACAATCGAAGATCTAACTGATTTACTTAACTATGCTTCCGAAGACTTCGAAGGGATGGACCTCAAAGCCGAAGCAGATCTAGACCAAAACCGTCCCATAACATGGCGATGGATAGCTACGTCTTCATACAACGTGTATATGGTGGATACACCTAAGGATAAGGAGGGCAACGGCGAAAATGATCCCGGAAAGGACAAGCCTGTCGATGAACCTCCCAAACGTTGGCGTCCGAAGCGCCGAACTAAATCTCGTAAAGGGAAAGATAGCAACACAGTCAGTAACGTCGGTGATAGTCCGGAGCAAGCCGAAGACCATGCAGACCCAGCGATGAAGTAGGACGAGCGAGAGGACGACACACATAGTTTGAAACCGCTGTCCGATGACAGCGATGCCGAAGACAGTAATTATGAACCTATCTTCAAAGAGGATGTTAGCCTAGGCGACTACGAATACATCGTCCCGGAAGAACCCTTAGAACAAAAGTGCCTCCATCGGAGGCATATTGCCACCGCAAGGAGCCTAAAAAGCAGCAGAGATGGCTCCGAGCCGCACCGGACATGCTCAATGATAGATGGAACAAAGTGCTAGACGTTGAGCAAAAATATGGCTACAATCGCCAAACCAAAGGCTATCCTAAGCGTAAATTGTTGCCCGAATTCGACGATGAGGCCACTGCGCCTATACCGCCGAAGAACAACACCGCCAACAAGCCGGACCGACCACCTCATGGACAAGATAGAGTGGCTAGCAACGGCGTGCACAAGCCCGCACCCCCACCTCGTAAAGGAAAGGAGGATATGGCTCAGGCCCGGAAATACGATATGCGTGAGGACCCAAACAAAAAGGTTGGCCAGACCAGATCCATCTATGGATCTAGGGACCGTGGTCCGGCACGGGACGGTAGCTATCAAGCCAATCATGCCGGTCATATACCAGTTCGAGGTCAATACCGAACATCACAACCGTCGGACATACGCCATGACATAGCAAAATACTGGGGTGCCGCACACCCTCTGTGCTTCACCAATGAGGTGTTTGGATCACGACTTTCTATAATGGTTTAAACCCGTAAATATCGAGGCATATGATGGAACGATGGACCCTGCCGTCTGGATAGAAGACTTCATTCTTCACATCCACATGGCTCGCGGAGATGATCTCCACGCCATCAAATACTAACCCATCAAGCTGAAAGGACTAGCTCGGCACTGGCTAAACAACCTCCCAGAGAACTCCATTGGGAGTTGGGAAGAACTTGAGGATGCTTTTCGGGCCAATTTCCAAGGGACCTATGTCCGGCCCCCGGATGCTGACGATCTAAGTCACATCATCCAACAACCCGGGGAGTCAGCCCGCAAGCTTTGGAATCAATTTCTCACTAAGAAGAACCAAATCGTCGACTGTCCGGACGTCGGAGCCTTAGCGGCCTTCAAACACAGTGTCCGGGATGAATGGCTAGCTAGACACCTCGGTCAGGAAAAGCCGAGGATATTGGCAGCACTAACTACACTCATGACCCACTTTTACGCGGGCAAGGACAGCTAGCTAGCTCGTATAGCACCAGCGACCCTGGAACATCTGAAGTCAGGGACGGCAATGGGAAGCCATGACGTAATAAAAACAAACATCAAAATAATGCTGGAAGCCCGGATGATATAGCGGTAAACCCCGGATTCAGCGGCTCCAAACCCGGTGAACGGAAAAAGCCATTCAAAGGCAGCAAAGATGGTCCATCTAGCCTGGACATAATATTAGATAGGCCCTGCCTAATCCATGGCACCCCAAAAAAACCTGCAAACCATACCAACCGTAATTGTTGGGTCTTCAAGCAGGCCGACAAGCTCAACGCGAAACAGGGAAAGGGACCTCAGAACGAAGACGAGGATGAACCTCGCCAGCCGAACACAGGGGGACAGAAGAAATTTCCACTGGACATCAAAACAGTGAACATGATCTATGCCACTCATATCCCAAAGAGGGAGCGCAAGCACGCACTCCGAGATGTCTACGCCGTCAAGCCTGTTGCCCCCAAATTCAACCCATGGTCGGCCTGTCCAATCACTTTTGATCACAAGGATCATCCGACTAGTATCCGTCACGGGGGTTCCGATGCCCTAGTGCTCGATCCAATAATCGATGGATACCATTTCACTCGAGTCCTTATGGACGGCGGCAACAATCTTAATCTGATATATCTGGACACTGTCCGCAAGATGGGGATCGACCTATCAAGAATCAAGCCAAACAGCATGACCTTTAAAGGAGTGATACCGTGCGTAGAAGCCCGCTGCACGAGCTCTTTAACATTGGAGGTCGTATTCAGCTCTCCTGATAACTTTTGAAGCGAAGAACTAATCTTCGACATAGCTCCGTTCCGAAGTGGCTATCATGCACTACTCAGAAGAATGGCATTTGCCCGCATTAATGCAGTCCCGCATTGTGCTTATCTAAAGCTTAAAATGCCTGGACGACGTGGCGTCATCACAGTCAATGGAAATATGGAGCGCTCTCTCCGTACAAAGGAGGACACTGCGGCCTTAGCAGCTGAATTCCAAAACGGCCTACTCAAGCCGGACAGCCTATCGGTCGTTAAGACCGCGGACAGAGCTAAATGTGTCGGGCATACTCCTCAGTGCGGCATCTCAGATGAACCTGAGCTAGATTAGCAGTTACGCCCCAATCGACTGCCCCATAAGGTGATAGCATACGTGCCTCGTGTACATAATTATGCCCTGAAAATCCCTTGGGCGGTGCTGGCGGGACACTTCATACACATAGTCCATAGTTTGGCTCGACCCAATTCGAACTCCAAAATTATCTTTCAAGGTTCACTAAATGAACGGTTCTGTTTATGACCACACTGGACTTCTTTTCTTTGCCAGGTTTTTTCCTCTTTTCTCTTTTTTACAGATGGCCATCACACTCCCTCCTTCAAGAACACATCATAGAGGAGGAAACGGCGCAGACATGCAGCAGAGACCCATGCTAAGGTTTCTTTTTAGATTAAGACCCCGTGTAAACCCTTTTTCTCTTTTTGTTTTATACTTTTCTGGCATGTAAAATGTCCAAGAAAGTTATCGGCATTATCTGTAAGTTTACGGCTCGCCGTACTATGAAGGCATATTATGGAAACTACTTGGTTCATATTATGTTTGGAGTTTTATTCTCTCATCACATGTGTTCTCTCCCCATGTCAGATTGCCAGATGTGCCTTGCCAATAGGGTCCATTATCAGGGGCTGAATTCAGCCCGGTATAAGGAGTGTTCGACGTCCTGGATATTTGCTCTATATGCATTAGTTTCGAATCATGTCTTGGGTCAATAGTTGGGTTGCCCGACTCCTGTGCTTACCCCTCCGTTCCCCATTGTTCGGCTAGGGTGTAAAGGGAGAATTACTGCGATTGTACTTCTGGCTCATCCGGTCGAGTACCTCGGTAGAGAAAGCCGAAAACTGACTGTCATGATATGTGAGAACCTGGTCCGCAATCCAGTGACTTAGTGATATACTATGATCGATGGAGATCTACCCCATGTTATACGAAAGGTTGGTATTTTTCGGCCAGCCGCGTGCAAACGGATACCTTAATTCGGAAATACCATATCTGCACGATGGGCTAGTACCTAGCCCCAGTTGTCAAACTCCTATGGGTAAGTGAAAGCAATAACGCCGCATAGTCTGATTGCCTGGTTCGCTCCGCATACACCTCCTACACGGACCAAGAAGTTGGATAAAGAGTGTCTATGCATATGACCTAACACCCCAGTGCTATTTACATGGGGGCTGAAGCCGACAACTGGAAACTTTCAGATTTAAATAAACAGCCACACAGGAGGTAAAAATCGCTCACATTATAATAGCGCAAAAGTGATATACATCGGTTCATAAGCTCAAGTCTTTATAACCAGATACAATTACTCAAAGGTAACATCTTTTGAGCACTGGCCTTCTACAAGGCGGGCGCCTTCTATGACTTCCTCGAAGAATTTCTCCGGCTTGTGGTGCTCCTTGCCTGCGGGCGAGCCAGTAGTAGCTATATCCCGCACCTTCATCTTTGCCCAGTGCACTTTTACATGAGCGAAGGCCATCTGAGCACCCTCTATGCAGGCCGAACGCTTCAACGTGTCGACCCGCGGACTCGCTTTGATGAGCCACTTCACCAATCCGAAGTAGCTACTTGGGATGGGATCAGCGGGCCATAGCCAGACTATCAAGTCCTTCATGGCCAAACCCGCCATATTGTGCGGCTCGACCAGATGCTTCATCCGGTTGTTGAGGGGCACCGGATGTTTTGGCGCATAGAACTGCGACCAAAACAACTTCTCCATATCGTTCCCCTCCTGGGCTCGGAAGTATTGGGCGGCGTCAGAACTGCTCCTCGGAAGATCAACAAACACACCTGGAGAACTCCATAAACGTATTAGCCCAAGATACTTCCACCCTCCGAAGATGCTCTGTAAGAGAAAAGTCTTACCATATGCTATCTCCTATGCCTGCTTGATTTCTTCACAGGCACTGCGCAAATCGCTTCGTGCATCCTGAGCAGCCTTAACTGCCGCATTCAGCTTGGACGCTTGTTCCGAAGCCTTCAACTCCAACACCTCACAGTTGCGAATAGCATCTTTGAGTTCATCCTCGACTTCGGACACCCGAGGCACATGATGTTGGCACGCGGCCTTTTCTGCCTCTAGATAAGCAACCGCTTTGTCAGCGATTGCCCTGCTCGCCTCAACCTCCTTCTTGGCCTTCGCGAGCTCGTCTTTGAGGGCCTCGACCTAAGTGGCACCAACTGTGTAATAAAGAATATCATAAAGAGTTTATACTCATACCCAATTACTTAGTCTTCTTGACATCTTAAATTTTTAATATGCATACCTTGCGTTTCATCTAAATGCTGGTTGACGCAGTCGAGGTCCGCATTGGCCAAGAAAAGCTTCTGATTTAGTTCGGCAGCTTCTGCATCTCGTGTAGTTGCCGCAACTAGTGAAGCATGTTCAAATACAGAAGCATGCAGTTCAACTCTATAACATGCTATACTATGGATACTTCATCCGATTATGTTCAGAATCACATAAAGCATCAGGGCTACTCGCTATATATGTGCATATAAAATAAATAAAGTTCCATACAGAACATTACATTGCTTACCTCAAAGCCTGTTAATAGGCTGTTAAAGGCTTCATTTAGTCCACCTTTGATAGACTGAATCTTCTTCATCACCGCACCCATCATGGTGCGGTGCTCCTCCACGACGGAAGCACTCTGTAGTGATCCCTCTAGAGGGTCCGGCGCCTCCAGATTGACCCCGCGCACCGTCGTATCCTCCCCCGCCTTGGGGTCTGGTCTTCGGACCCTGAAGCCGCGCTAAGCTCCGGATCAGTATTCGGCAGGGCCCCGGACTATTTGGGCCCCCCGTCTTCGGTCTCCATGGGGATTGTCTCCCCATGATCAGCGACATCCGAGGTGTTACCATCGGTCGCCCTGTCACTTGCCCCGCCCCCACGCTCGGAGGACACTTCGGTGTCCCCGTCGATCACGGGCGATGTAGCTCGGACCACCGGGTCACTCTCCGTCTCTCCAGGCGCTAGAGAGTTCCCCTCCGATAAGGAGGCGTTGGGGTGTGCTCGGGGAGGGTTGTAGGACAACAGGTGAGAAATACAAAGTAAGCATTTTAAATATCCGGACAAACTTACGTTTCGGTCGAGGGCTTCTCCTTTAGCTTCACCACAAAGCTATGTTCGGACGATGAGTCTGAACGAAAGGGGAGGTTCGGCCTCTGAGGGAGTCCTGGATTGGGGGATCCTCATGTGGCCGGACAAACTCCTGGTGGGCCGGACTGGTGGGCCGTGAAGACTGTTATGGAAGACCGTCTCTCGTATCCGGATAGGACTCCTGGATTCTTGTAATGGCAAGTTTTAGGCTCGGGTGTAGATTTTCCTTCCTCTGCAAGACAACATGTACAAACCCTAGGCCCCTCTAGTGTGTATATAAACCGGAGGGTTTTTGTCCATAGAGGCTAGAATCAGAATCATACAATCCACATAGGCTAGACTTAGGGTTTAGCCTTTACGATCTCAGTCGTGTCCCCAGCCTCCTGTTACCATCAATCCTCAGATGCGTAGTTTGGGACCCCCTACCCGAGATCCGCCGGTTTTGACACCGACATTGGTGATTTCATTGAGATTTCCACTATGTCGTTGACGGAAGGATTGATGGATCACGTCATCAACTTCAACGGCGATGTCGAGGGAATTTTCCCTCCTGGCCAACTTTTCGTGTTCGGCGGCTTCGCGCTTCGCGCCATCTTTTCGTGAGCAGATCGACAGATACGCCCCTGGCCATCACGTCAGGTTCGGAAGCTTGAACTACGTTGCTGATATCAACGAAGATTTGATCTTCACCGGATTCGAGCCAACGGCAGCCTCTCTCTGTCTCCACAATGATCATGACTTAACTCTGTCATCGGATCAGGAAATAGTTCCTGCAAGGTTTCTGGCCCGAGAACCAGAACAGATCACGTCCCCCGCGGATGGGAGGCTCAACCCCACCGCGGGGCCACGGACTCTACGGCATTGGAGCCGCACACGGACCCGACTATGAGCGAGGTCTGTCTCGCCGGAACCCCGGACCTTACTCCGGTCTCTGATTCCGAATTGTGCATAACTGCACCCTGTCAGGCGCATATCGCCGAATTCTGTGCTGCAGATATTTTCTAGCACTCACAACTTGGCGACCTGTTAAGGTCGTTAAGATCTCTCTCCTTGGATGAGAGCACACAGCCGCACTATATCCGGTTTGAACTGGAGGCTGAGGAACAGCCGTGCTATACCCAGGAGAATGAAGAATTTCGTTCCCCACCCACCACTCACTTGGTAGCCACGGTTGAAGATCTAACCGACCTACTCGACTATGCTTCAGAAGACTTCGACGGGATGGATCTCGAAGCTGAAGCTGATACAGATCAAACCGGCCCATAACAGGGCGGTGAAAAGCTACGTCTTCATACGACGTGTATATGGTGGATACACCCAAAGAGGCGGAAAGCAACGGCAAAAACAATCCCTTAGAGGATAAGCCAGCCGAAGAACCTCCCAAGCGTCGGCGTCTAAAATGCCAAACAAAATCCCGTCAAGGGAAGGACAGCAATGATACGTTTCTGTCGTATCTATAATTTTTTATTGTTCCATGCCAATATTCTACAAGTTTCATATACTTTTGGCAACTTTTTATACTATTTTTTGGGACTAACATATTGATCCATTGCCCAGTGCCAGTTCCTGTTTGTTACATGCTTTTTGTTTCACAGAATATCCATATCAAACAGAGTCCAAACGGAATAAAAACGGACAGAGATTTTTTTGGAATATATGTGAATTTTGGGAAGCGGAACCAACATGAGACAATGCCCGAGTGGGCAACGAGGCAGGGGGCGCGCCCACCAGGGGCAGGCGCGCCCTAGGACCTCGTGGCCACTCAGTAAGGCGGTTGATGCCCTTCTTTCGCCGCAAGAAATCTATATCCGGATAAAAACCGTCTCAAGAAATCATCCCAATCAGAGTTACAGATCTCCGGGAATATAAAAAACGGTGAAGGGCCAGAATCTGGGAACGCAAAACAGAGAGAGACAGAGAGACAGATCCAATCTCGGAGGGGCTCTCGCCCCTCCCATGCCATGGAGACCATGGACCAAAGGGGAAACCCTTCTCCCATCCAGGGAGAAGGTCAAGGAAGAAGAAGAAGGAGGGGGCTCTCTTCCCCTCGCTTCCGGTGGCACCGGAGTGCCACCGGGGCCATTATCGTGTGACGGCGATCTACACCAACACCTCTGTCATCTTCACCAACATCTCGATCACCTTCCCTCATCTATCTACAGTGGTCCACTCTCCCGCAACCCGTTGTACCCTCTATTTGAACATGGTGCTTTATGCTTCATATTATTATCCAATAATGTGTTGCCATCCTATGATGTCTGAGTAGATTATCGTTGTCCTATCGGTGATTGGTATATTGCTATGATTGATTTAAATTGCTTGTGATTGTGTTGCTGTCCTTTGGTGCCCCTCATATGAGTGCGCGCGTGGATCACACCATAGGGTTAGTTGTATGTTGATAGGACTATGTATTGGAGGGCAAGAGTAGCATAAGCTTCAACCTAGCATAGAAATTGATGCATACGGGATTGAAGGGGGACCAATATATCTTAATGTTGTGGTTGGGTTTTACCTT
The DNA here is from genome assembly GCA_902687465.1 of Secale cereale. NCBI lineage: Eukaryota > Viridiplantae > Streptophyta > Magnoliopsida > Poales > Poaceae > Secale > Secale cereale. The sequence continues at coordinate 644,838,139 of LR738710.1, forward strand.
AATGAACATTAGTAGTTGCGGATGCTTGCTAATAGTTCCAATCATAAGTGCATAGAATTCCAAGTAAGGGATTACATTCTAGAAGTAGCCTCTCCCACATAAAACTTGCTATCGGTCTAGTAACGTAGTCAATTGCATAGGGGCAATTTCGCAACAACTACCACCACTTTTCTACACTCGCTATATTAACTTTATAGTTTGTTTATCTTAACGGCCCCTAGTTTTTATTTACGTGTTATTTATATTCTTGCAAACCTAACCAACAAAAACTAAAAAGTACTTCTAGTTTCATTCTTGTTATAGGTAAAGTAAACGTCAAGCGTGAGTAGAGTAGTATCGATGGTCGATAGAACTTGAGGGAATATGTGTTCTGCCTTTAGCTCCTCATTGGGTTCGACACTCTTACTTATCGAAAGAGGCTTCAACTGATTCCCTACACTTGTGGGTTATGAAGACCTTTATCTGGCGCTGTTGCCGGGGAGCAATAGCGTGGGGTGAATATTCTCGTGTGTGCTTGTTTGATTTATCATTAAGTAGATTTTATTTGCTGTCCTAAGTTGTTTTCTATCTTTAGTTATGGGTAGGAAACGCAAAATACCTAAAAAATTAGTGGTACCTACTGAACCAATAGTTGAAGAACCACTCAAAATCTATCACACTAATGAAGCTTATCACTTGGATCATCTTCGATCCCTATGTGCTATGGCTTAAACCCCAACTAGCTTAGTTGAGGGAAAATCTATAGATGAGCATGCTTGTTATGTGAACATCACATATCTAAAAATGGAAACTTTTAGGGGATCAAATTCATCGTTTCAATGCTATGCTTGGAATTTATGTGAAATTTATGATTTTACTTGTTGTTCTGAAGACCCTACGAAACACCTTCCCTACCAATGTGAGTTTAGTGATAATGGAATCATATCTTCGTATGCTAAGGGTGTTTATAGTTACTATGATTTTCAACAAATTGAAGAATTTGTTGCTTTTAAGGGTGCTTATGAAATTACTTCTTTGATTGAAAAAGTATGATGCTACTCTTTACAAATCTGAAATTTTTGCCATATTTAAATATCGTTATGATATTTATACTTCTAATGCCTATTTTAAACTATATATTGAGGACTCCTCCGCTGTCCAAGAAGAGACTAGTATTTTGCAGGAGTCTATGGAAAAAGAAATTAATGACATTGTGAACTCATTGGATGAAAAAGATGACGAGGAGAGCGAAGAACAAAGGGAGGAAGAGCGGATTAGCTACCCGTGCCCACCTTCTAATGAGAGTAACTCTTCAGCTCATACATTGTTTAATTTCCCTTCGTGCTTACCGAAGGATGAAATCTATCATGATTGTTATGATCCTGTTGATTCTTTTGAAATATCCCTTTTTGATGATGCTTGCTATGCTTGTGGCCAAGATGCCAATATGAATTATGCTTATGGAGATTAACTTGCTATAGTTCCTTATGCTAAACATGAGATAGTTGCTATTGCTCCCACACATGATAGTCCTATTATCTTTTTGAATTCTCCAAACTACACTAAATTGGAAAAGTTTGCACTTATTAAGGATTATATTGATGGGTTGCCTTTTTCCGTTACACATGATGATTTTGATTAATACAATATGCATGTGCTTTCTACTCCTACTTGCAATTATTATGAGAGAGAAACTACATCTCCACCTCTCTATGTTTCCAACATGATAAAATTGGAAGAAACTACCTATACTATGCATTGGCCTTTACTTGATGTGCATCAATTGTTCCTATATGACATGCCTATTCATAGGAAGAGAGTTAGACTTCGTTTGTGCATGACACATATCACTTTATGCTCCCTACTAAATGCCAAATCATTGTTAATTAAAATTGACTTTGATATACCTTGGGATCCGGGTGGATCCATTACTTGAGCACTATATGCCTAGCTTAATGGCTTTAAAGAAAGCGTTGCCCGAGAGACAACCCAGAAGTTTTAGAGAGTCATTTATTTCTGTTGTGTGCTTTTATAAAGTTCAGAAACAAAAAATAAAGAGGGGAACCTAAAACTTTTTCAAAAAAAAGTGAAAGTAAGAAGGACGAGCACCGTTGAAATGGGGGAGCTCCTTGAACTTTGTTCATGCCCATGGAAACTTTGCAAATCTTGAATTACAGAAACTTGTCAATAAAAATAATTATCCCCTTGTACAGTTCCATTGTATTATACAAATAATGTGCCAAGAGTTTCCTTTAGGATGATTAAACTGCTTGTTGGTTTGTGCGGTGCAAAAACAGAAACTTTGGTTGTAGTGCGCGATTTTACTTTTTTTTCTAGAACGTCGAAAGGATCTGAAACTTTTTGCAAAGTCTTGCTATAAAAATTGTTGATTTTTTCCTAATTTTTCCATAATTTTTAGGGTTACATAAGTATGGTTAATGTTCAGATTACTACAGACTGTCCTGTTTTCACAGATTGTTGTTATAGCTTCATTATTTGCATATGTTTGAATTCTTTTTGATGCCTCCTTGACTTGGGGCCATAGAATTGTGATAGCATACAGTAGGTAATGTTTGTTTATAATTATACAATAATGTTATAACAGTACATGATGGGATTTCATTGATCATATGCACTAACCCCACCACTAAAAGTTTGGTTAAGTTTTGTGTGGATGAAGTGTTCGAAGATCGAGGAGGTCTCAATGTGAGAAGAAGGGGGAGAGGCAAGAGCTCAAGCTTGGGGATGCCCAAGGCACCCCAAGTAAATATTCAAGGAGACTCAAGCGTCTAAGCTTGGGGGTGCCCCGAAAGGCATCCCATCTTTCTTCAACAAGTATCGATATGTTTTCGGATTCGTTTCGTTCACATGATATGTGTAAACGCTTGGAGCATCGTGTGCTTTTTCTTTTTCTTTTAATAAATGCACCATGCTGGCATGAGATAGTCCTTGGTTGATTTATAGAATGATCTTTGCAATTGACTTATATCTTTTGAGTATGGCTTTATAGAATGCTTCATGTGCTTCACTTATATCATTTGAAGTTTGGATTGCCTGTTTCTCCTCACATAGAAAACCGTCATTTGTAGAATGCTCTTTTGCTTCACTTATATTTGTTAGAGCATGGGCATATCTTTTGTAGAAAGAATTCAAACGCTCTTGCTTCACTTATATCTATTTAGAGAGTTGACAGGAATTGGTCATTTACATGGTTAGTCATAAAATCCTACATAAACTTTTAGATCGCTGAATATGATATGTTTGATTCCTTGCAATAGTTTTGCGATATAGATGCTAATATGTGGGAGGAACTAGTGAATGATTATGGTTTAGTAAAAATATTGGTGTTAAGGTTTGTGATTCCCGAAGCATGCATGTATGGTCTCCTAACTATGTAACCAAATTGGCGCGCATTGTATTTTGAATGTTTATCTTTGCGTGAAGGTCGGGGGCGCGCGATGGTTAACTCCTACCAACCTCCCCCTAGGAGCATGCGTCGTAGTATTTTTGCTTCGAGGGCTAATAGATTTTTCGCAATAAGTATGTGAGTTCTTTATGACTAATGTTCAGTCCATGGATTATATGCACTCCCACCCTTCCACCATTGCTAGCCTCTCTTGTACCGTGCAACTTTCGCCGGTACCATACACCCACCATATACCTTTCTCAAAACAGCCGCCATACCTACCTATCATGGCTTTTCCATAGCCATTCCGAGATATATTGCCATGTAACTCCACCGTTCCATTTATTATGACACGCACCATCATTGTCATTTTGCCTTGCATGATCGTAAGATAGCTAGCATGATGTTTCCATGGCTTGTCCGTTTTTTGATGTCATTGCTACGCTAGATCATTGCACATCTCAGTACACCGCCGGAGGCATTCCCATAGAGTCATATTTTTGTTCTATTATCGAGTTGTAATATCGAGTTGTAATTAAAAGAAGTGAGATGATCATCATTAAGCATTGTCCGTTGAAATAAAAGGCCAAAAGAAAAAAAAAGGCCAAAAAAAGAGAAAGGCCAAAAAACGAGAAAGGCCAAATAAAAAAGGAAGGCCCAAAAAAAGAAAAAAAGGGGACAATGCTACTATCTTTTTTCCACACTTGTGCTTCAAAGTAGCACCATGTGATTCATGATAGAGAGTCTCATGCTTAGTCACTTTCATATACTAGTGGGAATTTTCATTATAGAACTTGGCTTGTATATTCCAACGATGGATTTCCTCAAATGCCCTAGGTCTTCATGAGCAAACTAGTTGATGCACACCCACTAGTTTTCTTTTGAGCTTTCATACACTTATAGCTCTAGTGCATCCGTTACATGGCAATCCCTACTCAGTCACATTGATATCTATTGATGGGCATCTCCATAGCCCATTGATATGCCTAGTTGATATGAGACTTTCTCCCTCCTTTTGTATACTACCACCTTCTATTCCACCCATAGTGCTATGTCCATGGCTCACGCTCATGTATTTCCTGAAGAGTTGAAAAGGTTTGAAAAAGTAAAGTATGAAAACAATTGCCTGGCTGACACTGGGATAGGCATGAGGGGTACCATGTGTTAAGAAAAGGGAAGCATAAAAGACTATATGATTTTGTAGGGATAACGTTCTTTAGCATTGACATTTTGAAAGACTTGATTGTTTGTTGGGATGCCCGAGTATTAAATTCTTCTATGTCAAATGATAGACTATCGCTTTGAATCACTCGTGTCTTAATATTCATTCCATGATTAGATTACATGATCAAGATTATGCTAGGTAGCATACCACATCAAAAATTATCTTTTTTATCATTTACCAACTCGAGGACGAGCAGGAATTAAGCTTGGGGATGCTGATACGTCTCCGTCGTATCTATAATTTTTTATTGTTACATGCAATTATTCTACAACTTTCATATACTTTTGGCAACTCTTTATACTATTTTTTGGGACTAACATATTGATCCAGTGCCTGTTTGTAGCATGTTATTGTTTCACAGACTATCCATATCAAACGGAGTCCAGACGGAATAAAAACGGAAAGAGATTTTTTTGGAATATATGTGAATTTTGGGAAGAGGAACCAACATGAGACGATGCCCGAGTGGGCCACGAGGTAGGGGGCGTGCCCACCAGGGGCAGGCGCGCCCTGGGCCCTTGTGGCCACTCCGTAAGGCAGCTGATGCCCTTCTTTCGCCGCAAGAAAGCTAATATCCGGATAAAAATCGTGTCAAAAAATCAGCCCAATCGGAGGTAAGGATCTCCAGGAATATAAGAAACGGTGAAGGGCCAGAATCTGGGAACGCAAAAACAAAGAGAGACAGAGAGACAGATCCAATCTCGGAGGGGCTCTCGCCCCTCCCACGCCATGGAGACCATGGACCAGAGGGGAAATCCTTCTCCCATCTAGGGAGAAGGTCAAGGAAGAAGAAGGAGGAGGGGGGCCTCTCTCCCCCTCGCTTCCGGTGGCACCGGAGTGCCACCGGGGCCATCATCGTGTGACGACGATCTACTCCAACACCTCTGTCATCTTCACCAACATCTCCATCACCTTCCCCCATCTATCTACAGCGGTCCACTCTCCCGCAACCCGCTGTACCCTCTGTTTGATCATGGTGCTTTATGCTTCATATTATTATCCAATAATGTGTTGCCATCCTATGATGTCTGAGTAGATTATCGTTGTCCTATTGGTGATTGGTGAATTGCTATGATTGATTTAAATTGCTTGTGGTTATGTTGTTGTCCTTTGGTGCCCATCATATGAGCGCGCGCGTGGATCACACCATAGGGTTAGTTGTATGTTGATAGGACTACGTATTGGAGGGCAAAAGTGACATAAGCTTCAACCTAGCGTAGAAATTGATGCATACGGGATTGAAGGAGGACCAATATATCTTAATGCTATGGTTGGGTTTTACCTTAATGAATGTTAGTAGTAGTGGATGCTTGCTAATAGTTCCAATCATAAGTGCATAGAATTCCAAGTAAGGGATGACATTCTAGAAGTGGCCTCTCCCACATAAAACTTGCTATCGGTCTAGTAACGTAGTCAATTGCTTAGGTGCAATTTCGCAACACGTACCACCACTTTTCCACACTCGCTATATTAACGTTATTGTTTCTTTATCTTAGCCCCTAGTTTTTATTTACGTGTTCTTTATATTCTTGCAAACCTATCCAACAAAAACTACAAAGTACTTCTAGTTTCATTCTTGTTCTAGGTAAAGTAAACGTCAAGCGTGCGTAGAGTTGTATCGGTGGTTGATAGAACTTGAGGGAATATTTATTATGCCTTTAGCTCCTCGTTGGGTTCGACACTCTTACTTATCGAAAGAGGCTACAACTGATCCCCTACACTTGTGGGTTATCAAGTAACACCGTAACTAATGACGGTGATATTCCGGAACAAGCCGAAGACCTCGCGGATCTAGAGATAGAATAGGAGGAGCGAGAGGACAGCGAACAGAGTCCGAAGCCGCGGTCCGATGACAGCGATGCCGAAGATGGTGACTACGAACCGATCTCCGAAGAATAGGCTAGTCTGGGTGACGACGAGTACACCATCCCAGAAGAACCCTTTGAAAGAAAGCGCTTCCACCGGCGGATTTTAGCCACCGCAAGGAGCCTAAAAAGCAGCAGAGAGAGCTTCGAGCAGCACAGGACTTGCTCAGTGACAGATGCAATGAGGTGCTAGACACCGAACAGAAACATGGCTTTAACGGCCAAACCAGAGGCTATCCCAAGTGCAAGCTGCTGCCTGAATTCGACGACAAGGCCTTCGCGCCCGTCTTACAGAAAAATAACACCGCCGACAAACCGGCCCGACCACCTCGCGGACGGGATAAAGTAGCTAGCAATGTGTACAAACCCGCACCACCACCCCGTAAAGGAAATGAGGGTGCGGCACAAGTCCGAAAAAACGATCTGCGTGAGATCCTAAACAAAAAATTTAGCAAGACCAGGTCTATATTCGGACCTAGGGACCGAGACACGGAACGACGTCTATCAAGCCAATCGCATCGGTGACATACCAGTTCGGGGTCAATACCAAACACCACCACCATCGGATATACGCTTCGTATAGCAAGATACAGAGGAGCTTCACACCCTCTATGCATCACCGATGAGGTGCTGGGTCATGATTTCCCAGAAGGATTTTGTCGGGGAAACTGGACGCCCACGAACACCTATGGGACCGGAGCCCCTTCTACGTTGCGGTAAGGGAGCGGAGGGAGCACGGAGAGCAGATCGAGGAGCACACGCGGGCAGTTTACCTAGGTTCGGGCCACGAGGACGCGTAAAACCCTACTCCTGCTTTGGTTGTATTGAGTTTTTGGAGCTCGGGAGCTTGAAGATCTACAGTACTAGCTACACCGAGCGTGGGAGTGAGCGAGTTTCTGGGATCGAACCCCCTCTACGTTGTGCATGGGCCTCCTTTTATAGCTCAATGGGGTCACCGACAGGTGTCAACGTAGAGCAGGGTAAAAATGTAAAATCTGTGGTAGTTGCAACAGTGCATGAACAGTGGTCTCCACCTAATCTTGACGGTGGGGGACAAAAGCATTGAATGCCCGTCGCCGTCGCCCCAAAAAGTGTCCGTCCATGCGTCTCCGTTCGCCACGGCGATATCCTTGTCACCGCGGCTTGCCACCGTGTACCCCAGGCTGCACAGCCATCTGCCACGTGCCCCTGGAAGGGCCCCAGGGCGACGCGTGGCCAGATGAGCTGGAGCGCAGGCACACAGCATAGGCTTCCCCGGCAAGCACCTTGCCGGGGTCGCAACCTTGCCGGGCCCGGAAGCTTGTCGCTCTCCGGATCCTGTCGGAGCGCATGATGCGCCGCGCTATTCCTCCTTGAAGTGCCGTTCTTTTGGCCTTCCTGGCAAGCTCCTCTTGCCAGGGTCTTGTGCAGGAATAATAACTTAGCCTGGTGCGGCCTTCCCGGCAAGCTCCTCTTGCCGGGGTCTTGTCTCTTAACTTGAATACTTTGTTCTTGAATGGCTAGTAAGGGTCTAGAGTGGGCTTTGGCGGGCGCGTGGTGAGCCAGACCACGGGACGCTGCTACTGCCCGTGCACAAGTCGGGATACTAAGGTGCCCCTACTTTAGTACACCGACAGGAGCCCCCGGGCCTGGGCCACACACGGTGCCGAGCGCTGTTGGGCCAGGCCCAGAACAGTGCACGGACACGCGCTGCCCACGGCGCACCATTTCCCACTCCAGATTCGCTGCATCCCTCCCAAACGGCACGCGTCGATTGCGGCGTCGTGGGAGAGATCGTGGCCTGTTTCTTTAATGGGGAAATGCGGAACGTCCCCCACTTCCCCCTTAAAAGCAGAGGAAGCAGGGGCAGTTTCCCCCATTGCCTTCACTGTGCCTTGAATCTCCAGTAACCCCTGCTTCTCTCCGCCCTTCCTCCGCCGTCTTCCCCACCCGCAGCGTCGTCTCCCTCCCTCGCCGCCCCCGCCATGGCCCCGAAGAGCGACCAGTCTAAGAGCGACAAGGCGAAGAGCGACAAGGAGAAGAAGGAGAAGTCTGAGCAGGCGGCGAAGCTGGCAGCCATGCGGAGAAGGAGGGTGGTCTTCCCGCCAAGGCTCGGCCCGAGGGAGCTGCGGGACAAGTACTACTTGTTCTGGGCGAGGGAGACGAAGGATCACCCGCGCACCAGAGTCCTTCCCGCCGTGGCCGTCGACATGTTCCCGGGAGGTTATTACTTCTTTGCTGCGTTCTTCTATTGCGGTCTCTGCCCTCCGTATTCGGAGTTCTTCTGTGATGTGATGAACACGTACGGCCTCCATCTCTTAGATTTCACCCCAAATGTCGTTCTCACCTTGGCCGTTTTCGCACATCTGTGCGAAAACTATGTCGGGGTTCACCCAAATGTAGCCCTTTTCCGCCATTTCTTTACGCCTAGAGTAGAGTCCGGATCCCCACTCTCCGGTGGCATCTCCTGGATCTTCAGGCTGAATAAGAAGGAGGCGTACTTGAAGGGAGAGCTTCGCGGCAAGTGGGAAGAGTGGAGGGCTGACTGGTGCTGGGTTCTGGAAGATGAACCCGAGCAGTTTACCTTGCCGCGCCAGACTGCAATAGTGCGCGGCAAGGATTGGAGCGATTTGGCCCCGGAGGACGACAAGCTGCAGATCGCCCTGACTAGGATTCGTCGTCTTCGGGCCGCCAATCTGACTGTGGGTGAAGTTGGGGCTGACTTCCTCCGCCGCCGCAGTGCCCCTCTGCAGGAAAGGAAGAGACCCGCTTGGGAGTTCGGCAACGCGGCAGACCGCATGAGGCTGCGCCCCGGGCTGAACTATAACTTCACCGTCTTGGAACTGAAGGGGATGGTCCGGGAGCTGTTCAAGCACGACCCCAAGCACCCGGAATGGTTCAAACCGTCGGTCGGAGTAGTTCCCTTGTGCAAAAATACTGCCCTTAGCGCCATCCGCACGGCAATGCCTGAGTGCGACTCCCACGGGGTCGTCCCCACTTGGCTGGAGCCTTCAGCGGAGACCGTGCAAGCCTTATTCGACAACTTGGTTGAAAAACCACGCAAAGCCGAGGAGAAGAAGGGGCTCACCCGGGAGACCACCGAGCGGGATGTGGCGTACATTGCCTCCAGGATGGAGGAGGCCGCTGCGGCTGCAGCGGCAGGCGAATTTGGATACACTATGGATGAAGTGGAGGCGGCGGAAGTGGTGAGCCAGGCTGAGGAGGAGGAAATCCTCAAGCTGCTGAAGATTGCGCCCGAGGAGTTTGCCGGGGAGCCTACCGGGGAGCCTGCCGGGATGGGCGAGGCTGCCGGGCAGGGTGCTGAGTCCAGCGGGCCCGCCGAGGAGGAGGAGGACGCCGAGTCCGGTGATTCCGATGAAGACTCTGGCGGGTCTCTGAATCTTGATGACGACGCCTCCTCATCCTCGGAGAATTCTCCGCCACCACCAAGCCCTCCGCCGCAACAGAAGAAGCGCCTCCGCAAGGCCGCCGAGGCGGTGAAGCCGCAGGCGCCCCGACAACAACCGAAGCGCCGGGCAACGCGCGCCACCATGACGAGCAAGGTCGTCAAGGAGGCGCCCCGTGCCCGAGCGACAAGCGAAGGGGGGTCTTCCCGGAGTGACTCTGGGGTTCCTTCTGCTCCTCGGTCCTCAGCGGTGACCGGTGCTGGGTCTTCACAGCCCGCAGCTCCGGAGCCCGCCAAGCGCCCGAGGGAGCCCTCCCCTCCAGCTCCTCGCGCTGGAGCACATGAGGCGGGATTTGACTTCTCCGCCCTCAGCTCCGACGAAGAGGAGGAAGAGTAAGTACTTGCAATTTTCATTTCCTTTGATTTTGTCTTGATTTCTCTTGCTTGGTTCTGATCTTGTTTTGGCTTCCAGGACCTTGACCCAGCGGATGGCAAAGAGGGCCAAGATCCCTGTGGTCGATATCGAGGACGACGAGCCCGTCGCAGCGGCAGGTGATGCGCCAGCGACGGACTTGCCGGACCAGCCTGCTGCTCCGGGGAGCAGCCCCCAGCACAGCCCCCAACGTAAGTTCCTTGTTCACTTTTCTGTTGGTCGGGCGCGCTTAAGGTAGTTGTCCTTATTGATGTCTTGTTGTCTTGTGCAGAAGTGGAGCCGCAGCCGCAGGAGCACCAGGAGGTCGCCCCCGATGAGCCGCTTGTTCCACCCTCCCCGCCAAGGATGAGCTCCCCGACGAGGGACAGCGCTCCGCCAAGGACGGGCACTCCGCTGAGGGCGAGTACCCCGCCAAGGGCGAGCAGCCCGACAAGGGTGAGCACCCCGCCAAGGGAGGGCGCAAGCGGCCCTCCGCCAGCAGGGGCCACTTCTACGCCGCCAAGGGAGAGCTCCCCGGCGAGGGACCCCGTCATCGAAGAAGCCCGCGCAGGTAAACCCTTGTACTTTCTTCTTCCCGGATTCTTCTTTTTTGGATATTTGCTTGACAATTCTTTCTTTTCTTTTTCTTCTGCTAGATCCGCCCGCTCCGGAGTCGATGGAGACGGAGACCATCACCGAGGAGGAGGTGCGTGGCGATGCTGGCGATGCCACCGCCGCAGAGGGAATGGTTGACGCCGATGAGCCAACCGCCGAGGAGACCGCCCCGACCGCTGACGCCGCGGCTGGGGAAGGGACCGGCGACCGCACTGCTGGCCCGGAGGCCACAGGAGCGCCGGACGCTGCACCGGCCGCCGATCCTTCCGCTTCCGCGGCTGGGTCGGGCGTTTATCTGGAGGCCGCCAACGGGGTCTTTATCCAAGTCCCGTGGGCGTCCTCATCAAGGGCACCCGTGGAGGGAGAGACGTTCGACGGAGAAGTCCTCGCCTCCGCCGGGTTGAAGGTTGTCGATGCCCCCGGCAGCATTGACGAGCCCGAAGAGGAGCGACTCCTACGCCGGCTCCTGGCCTTGTACCGGGCCAGGCAGGCGAAGTTGGAGTCTCGGGAAGCTCTGGCTGCCAAGGCTGGTGCTGATTTGGAGAAGCGCGCCGCGGAGCTCCGTGCCGCCAACCAGGCGGCCCTCCGAAACTTGGCGGAGGAGCGCGAAGAGCTTGCCGGAGCACACCAAGCATTCATCCTCGAGAAGGCCGAGGTGGAGGAGCAGCAGCGTCTGGCCGCCGAGGAGCTGTCTCGGCGGGAAGGAGAGCTCAACCAGCGGAAGGTCGACCTCGACAGCCACGAGGACGACCTCACCGCTCGGGAGCAGGCTATTGGTGGGGCTCTGCAGGAGGCGAGGGATGCCGCCGCTGCCGCAGAGACCGCCAAGAGGGATCTGGAGGCCAGGGTGGCGCAGATGGAGCTGAACTTGAAGGCGAGCGAAGATAGGGTCACCGCGCTCAACGTGGCGCGGGAGAAAGATGCCCACACCAACTCGGAATTGCAAATCCGCCTCTCCGAGAAGGGCAAAGAGCTCACCGACGCCAGGGACTCCATTGCTGACTTGGAGATGAAGGTCTCTACCCTCACCGAGTCGCTCCACGCCGCCCGGGACCGCGAGACGAAGCTGAAGGATGATCTTCGTACTGAGAGGTACTTGCTGGAAAGCGCCGCCGTCTCGCAAAATCACTTCCAGCGGACGGTGGAGCAGTGGACCGAGGAGCTCGTCTCCTCCGCCGCCAACATCGATATGGAGATGGTGGCGCTGAGGGCGGAGCACCTCGCGTACTCCCCTGACGAGAATCTCCCCCACAGCGCCAAGCTGAGCTTGTTCCTGAGAGGGGTGGCGCCGGCCCTCGCGCGGCTACGGGAGAAGATTCCTGTGCAGCTGGCTGACGAAGCGCGCCGGCTTTGCACGGGCACTATGGAGCGGGTATTGTCGAAGATTGTCTACCGCAACCCCGGGATCAACCTTGTCAACGTCCTCAGGACCCTGCCGCCCGAAGCCGACCAGGAGGCGTTGAAGGCCCAAGTCGCCCACATCGTAGCCAAGGTGGGCAAGATCCAGAGGATTGACGGGGACCGAAGAGACTATGCACCTTGCTTCCCTCGCCGCTGTCAATTTAGTCATAGGCAGTAGTTGTTTAGTACAGCGGCAAGTTATCTCTGTAATATATATACTTTTATTTCGGGTAATCAATGCAATGTTATCTCCCTTGCTTTAGTCCCTTCACTTTGTATGCTTTCCACCCTACGCTTTTTAGGGGAACTTGCCGGCAAGGAGCCCTTGCCGCGAGCGCTGAGTGCGGGACTCTTAGCAGCCTGCCAGCAAAGCCCTTGTCGGCAAGAAACCTTGCCGCAGCTAGTCGCAGCACACTTAGATTGCTGAGCGAACTCGAAAACGAAGTAAGGGCGCGACACTTGTCGCAGCTCACTTAAGCCGTTGAGCGTGCTCGAAACAAAGTAAGGGCGCGGCTAGCCACGGGTTGGTTCCTCCGCGCACAGGTTTTCCATACAAAGCGTGGTTGTTCAAGGAAGATAACAAAAAATTTAAAAATTTGAATGCTCAAACTTCGGTAACTTAGCTTTGATGGATTGTTTGCTTCCCGGCAAGACTTTTCTCTCTTGAATAGCATTTGGTCCATACATCTATATCCTTCCCCCCCGGCAAACTTGTGCGCGAGGGACACTCCTTCTGTTTCAGAGAGAAAGGCAAAGTAGGAGAAAATACAAGTACGGAGCCTTGCGGCTTGTTATTGCTTACCGGGGATGTGTGCTGCACAAAATGTCAGATGATACATGCAAGTAAAAGGAAAAGCATGAAATGACAAATGGTGCGAAGCACAAAAGTTTTACTGATGCACGGGGTCTGTGCCCGGCTTTGTACAAAGGTTTACATGCAACAACGGCAAGACTTGTACAAAAAGTGGTTGTCGGAGCGGATCATGACAACCGCGCCTTATGGGTGAAACTTGCGAAGATGCTCTATGTTCCAGGAGTTGCTCACCGGTAAGCCTTCTTCGGTCTCAAGGCGGACAGCGCCGGGCCTCGTGACTTGTCTCACCCGATAAGGGCCTTCCCACTTCGGCATCAACTTGTTGGAGTTCTTGGCGGACTGAACGCGCCGAAGAACAAGGTCGCCTTCCTCGAGACTCCTGGCCTTGACCTTGCGGCTGTGATAGCGACGCAAGGCTTGCTGGTATCGAGTAGCTCGTACAGCAGCCTGGAGACGTTCCTCCTCAAGGAGCAATGCATCATCTTGTCGCAGTTGCTCTTGCTCGAACTCGTCATAAGCGAGCACTCGAGGAGACCCGTATACGAGTTCCGTGGCGAGAATTGCCTCTGCTCCATAGACAAGAGCAAAGGGTGTCTGTCCGGTGGCTCGATTCGGTGTCGTCCTGATTGACCAAAGAGCCGCCGGCAACTCCTCGATCCAGTTTCTTCCGCACTTGTGCAGTCTGTCCAAGGTTCTTGTCTTCAGTCCGCGCAGCACTTCAGCGTTTGCCCTCTCTGCTTGACCATTGCTCCTCGGGTGAGCAACAGAAGCAAAGCAGACATTGGCGCCAAGGTCTTGGACGTACTGCATGAAGGTGCGGCTTGTGAACTGTGTGCCGTTGTCGGTGATGATCCTGTTAGGGATTCCGAAACGGCAAACTATTGATCTGAAGAACCTGACTGCTGACTGTGCTATCACCTTTCTCACTGGTTCTACTTCTGGCCACTTTGTGAACTTGTCGATTGCAACGTACAAGTACTCAAAGCCCCCGACTGCGCGGGGAAAGGGGTCGAGAATATCGAGCCCCCAGACCGAGAAGGGCCAGGACAAAGGGATCGTCTGGAGAGCTTGAGCTGGCTGGTGAATTTTCTTGGCATGGAACTGGCATGCTTCACACTTGGTTACTTGTGCAGTTGCATCTTGGAGGGCTTCTGGCCAAAAGAACCCTTGCCGGAACGCCTTCCCGGCAAGTTCTCTTGCGCCAATGTGGTGGCCACATATGCCTCCATGTATCTCTGCCAAGAGCTTCTGTCCATCTTCCCGGGAAATGCACTTCAATCTGACACCATTGAGTCTTCTTCTGTACAGTTCGTTGCCAACGAACTGGTACATACTTGACTGCCTGGTTATCCTCTCTATCTCTTCTGGTTCTTCGGGAAGTTCTCCAGTCTGAAGAAATCGGACGATTTGCTATGCCCATGCTGGAGCTTGGGGCTCAACAACAAGGACTAGAGGCATCAGGGCTGCTGCGGGAACCTCAGCTTCTACGGCGAGAACCTGCGGCTCTGCCGGAGTTGAGGGTTCCCCGGCAAGCCTGCCGGGGCAAGGCTTGTCGGGAACGCCTGCTTCAACTGTACAGGCCCTTGGGTCCATAGGAGCAGACTGTTCGTCAGCATATTGGTTGCTGATCTTGGGGACCTTGGCGGCGGCTTCGGGAAGATCCGCTGGTAAGTAGTCGCCGGAGACCAACTTCCTCTTCTTGTTTTGCCCAACTGACGGTGTAACGGATGGCTGAGTTAGCTTGAGCACGAAGGTTCTTGGTTCCACAGGTAACTTCATTGCAGCGCACTTTGAGAGGCCATCTGCGATATCATTCTGAGCTCTTGGAACGTGCTCCATCTGCAGGCCCTCAAAGTGTTCTTCAAGCTTCCTCACTCCATCGACATAAGCTTCCATCAAAGGGCTCTGGTAACTCTTGTTTACTTGTCGGACCACCAACTATGAATCTCCCCGGACAATCAGCTTCCTGATCCCAAGTTCGGCCGCTATTCTGAGGCCGGCAAGCAGACCTTCATACTCAGCAGTATTATTTGTCGCTTGCTCCTTGGGAAAGTGCATTTGAACAACATACTTGAGGTGCTCTCCGGTGGGCGCTATGAGTAACACGCCAGCGCCGGCGCCTTGCAGTGAGAAGGCACCATCGAAGTACATTATCCACTCCTTGCTTGCTTCTTGGACGGGGATGCTTGTCTCTGGAACTTCTTCATCTGGTGTTGGGGTCCATTCCGCTATGAACTCTGCCAAAGCTGTGCTCTGTATGGTTGAAGTACTCTCAAACTTGAGACCAAAGCTTGACAGCTCCAGTGCCCACTCAACGATCCTGCCTGTTGCTTCTGGATTTTGCAATATCCTATTCAACGGAAAGCGAGTGACCACTGTTATCCCATGTGCTTGGAAGTAATGGCGCAGCTTTCTTGAGGCCATGAGGAGGCCGAAAAGTAACTTCTGCACTCCAGAGTATCTTGACCTAGCCCCCTGCAAGAGGGAACTTACGAAATAAACTGGGCGCTGCACCATCTTCTTTCGCACTTCTCC
Source organism: Secale cereale (assembly GCA_902687465.1). Classification (NCBI taxonomy): domain Eukaryota; kingdom Viridiplantae; phylum Streptophyta; class Magnoliopsida; order Poales; family Poaceae; genus Secale; species Secale cereale. Next base: position 644,853,776 of record LR738710.1, read on the forward strand.
TTGTTCCTGCGCGGACTTGTCCTTGTCGGGGCCATAGCTTGTCGGGGAAGCCCCCTGCTTGTCCCTGGACGCACTTGCCGGGGATGTGGGTTCCTCATCTGCCTCCCTCTCCGCTACTAACGCAGCACTAACCACTTGATTGTTTGCCGCTAGGTACAGAAGCAACTTCTCTTGTGGCCTAGGTGCGACAAGTATTGGAGTGGAGGATAGGTATCCTTTCAAGTCTTGCAGCGCAGCCTCCACTTCCGGAGTCCATTTCATAGGACCTGCCTTTTTCAAGATTTTGAAGAAAGGCAGGGCGCGTTCTGCAGACTTTGAAATGAACCTGCTGAGGGCAGCCACACAACCTGCAAGTCTCCTTACGTCCTTGACGCGCTTCGGGGCTTCAATCTGCTCGATGGCTTTAATCTTGTCGGGATTGGCTTCAATCCCCCTCTGGGACACGAAGAACCCGAGAAGCTTGCCGGAGGGGACTCCGAAGACGCACTTCTCGGGGTTCAACTTGAGTTGTATCTTGCGCAGATTCTCGAAGGTTTCTTCTAAGTCTTGAATCAGGGTATCCTTGCACTTGCTCTTGACCACTATATCATCCATGTATGCTTCTACATTTCTGTGTATCTGTGGCTCAAAAGCAGTGTGTATTACCCTTGCAAATGTCGAGCCTGCATTCTTCAATCCAAAGGGCATGCGTATAAAGCAATATGTGCCACATGGAGTAATGAACGCGGTCTTCTCCTCGTCTTCCTCAGCCATGAATATCTGATGGTAACCTGAGTATGCATCGAGAAATGAAAGTAACTCACATCCAGCCGTGGAGTCCACAATTTGGTCGATGCGCGGCAAGGGAAATGGATCTTTGGGACATGCTTTATTCACATCGGTGAAGTCTATACAAAGTTTCCACTTCCCATTGGCTTTGCGCACGACAACTGGATTGGCCAACCACGTAGGATGGAGTACGCCTCTAACAAGGCCTGCTGCTTCCAACTTCTTGATTTCTTCGGTGATGAACTCTTGGCGCTCCACCGCTTGCTTCCTGACCTTCTGCTTGATGGGCCACACATGAGGACAACAGCAAGCTTGTGCTCGATTACCTTCCTGGGAACGCCGGGGATGTCAGACGGTTGCCACGCAAACACGGCCACATTCGCCCGCAGGAAGGCAACGAGCGCGCTTTCCTATTTGGGGTCGAGTGTAGCACTGATGGTGAAGGTACCACCAGTGCCGTCCTCCTTGGCGGACGCCCTCTTGGTTGCCGGTGGAGCTGCCATTCCCTTCTTGCACTTGCCGGTGGAGCTCGATGGTGCGTCCTCGACGGCAGCGCAGCACTCCGAAGAGGTGCGTTTGCCGGAGTGGGCTCCAGAGCTCTTGCCGGACTTGGTCTTCCCCCCGGGAGCTTCAGCGGCAAGTGTTTTGCTCTCTGTCGCGGCTGCTGCATCCCGGTAGATCTTGTCGGCGCAAATAAGCGCATCCTTCTTGTCGCCGGGGACAGAGATGACGCTTATCGGCCCTGGCATCTTAAGCATGTTGTACGCGTAGTGGGAAGCTGCCATGAACTTGGCGAGCGCAGGACGACCAAGTATCTCATTGTAGGGCAATGGGATATCAGCAACGTCGAACGTGATCCTCTCTGTCTTGAAGTTGATCTCTCCACCAAAGGTCACTGGCAGCGTAATCTTCCCCTTCGGCTTGCTCCTTCCCGGGTTGATTCCCTGGAACGTCCCGGTTTCCTCGAGCTCGCTGTCGGGGATCTGTAGTTTCTTGATCACAGCGGAGGAAATCAAGTTGAGGCCGGCCCCGCCGTCAACCAACATCTTGGTGACCTTGAGGTTGCGGATAGTTGGTGAAACCAACATCGGCAAGCACCCGACCGCGGTTATGCGGTCAGGGTGGTCCTCGAGGTCGAAGATGATAGGCGTGCCGGACCATTTCAGCAGCCTGCGCGACTCGACGGGTGGCTCGGCTGCATTCACTTCCCGCACCCATTGCTTGAGCTGGCGGTGGGAAGTGTGCAGAGAGGCACCTCCATCGACGCACAGAACTTCTGTGGCCTTCTGGAACTCCTGCTCGCTGTTGTCTCCTTCGTCCATATCCTCGTCATCGTCTTCGTCTTCATCCTTGTCGCGGCCCCGGGGATGTCTGTCTCCTTGCCGCTGCTTAGCCTTGCCGCGGCGTCCTCCCCGACCATTGAACGGCCGCTTCTTGCTGGGCTCTCCTCCGCCTTCTTGGGCCTTCTCCTTATCACGACGCTCGTATTCAGCCTTCTGCTGCTCTACGAGGTACTCTACCCTCTTGCAGTTTTGGAGGTCGTGGCCCTTAGTGCGGTGGATCTTGCAGTACTGCTTGTCGGAGCCGTCCTGCTTGTCGGCGGCCGCTACAGGGGCGGCCTCCTTGCCGGAGCCACCAGCCTGTGTCTTCTTGGCGGGAGCCTCCTTGCCGGACTGCTCGACAACCAGTACCTCCTTGTTCTTCTTCTTCCTGTTATTCCGCCGCCGGCCTTTCCTTGCCGGGCCGGCATCCTCGCTGTCACTTCCTCCTGCGCCGGTATCCTCTCCGGGGAGTCTCCTCCCCTCTTCAGCACGTGCACATTTGTCGGCCAGAGCGTAAAGCTCGCAGACGTCCCGGATCTTGGTCATCGCCTTCTCCTCCCTCATCCGGCGGTTACGCACGTTCTGGTGGAACGCGCTGATAACCGCGGCAGGGTGGACATCGGGAATATTGTGCTGAACACGGCTGAACCTTTGGATGTATTTGCGCAGGGAATCTCCCTCCTTCTGGTCGAGGATGTGGAGATCGCTCTCCTGGCCGTGGGGTTTGTGGCCGCCCGTGAAGGCGCCGACAAACTGGTGGCACAAATCCGCCCATGAAGAGATGGAGTTCTCCGGCAAGTGCATAAGCCAAGACCTGACGTTTGGCTTAAGCACGAGCGGGAAGTAGTTGGCCAGGATCTTCTCGTCGCGTCCCCCGGCAGCCTGCACCGCAATGGTGTAGATGCTGAGGAACTCGGAAGGGTGTGTCTTGCCGTCGTACTTCTCGGGTACGTCGGGCTTAAAGTTCTTCATGCTGGGCCACTGGACTTGCCGCAGCTCTCGGGTGAACGCGGGGCAACCCGCCGCGTACGGCAAGTCGCCTGGTTCACCGGGCGCGTGCATGTCGACAGTGGTCCCAACGCGCTGATCGGACTGTCTTCGAGCTTCTCTTCGACGCTCGATACGTGTTCGAGCGTCCTCTTGTCGCCTGTCATCGAGGACTTGGCGCTGATCGCGGCGGGGCCACGGATCCGACGACGCCGTGGAGTCGTCGTCGACGTTAATCCGATGGGGTGGCGATTTCTGCTTCCGCGGCGGGGAGTGCACGGTAATTGCACCCCCTGCGGTCTTGTCTCCATCGGCCTTCACTTGGTCGACTTGCCGCGGCCGTGAAGTTGCCGGCTGCTGCGGCGCGTCGTTGTTGGCGAAGGCGATGAGGCTCTGGATCGTTGCCCTCCAGTCTTTGGCCTTGTCCGCCGCTGGAGGGAAGTCGAGGAGTAGCTGAGCCCTGGCCAGGGCTTCTGCTGGAGAGGAGGGAAACGGTGGCGAACGGTGCGAGGAGCGGGACACGCTCGGACTTCTAACCGCGTTAGAAGGAGCATGTTCCCGTCCCGGCGACCGCGCCTTGCTTGTGCCAGGACGTTGGCCTTGAGCGTCCCGTGACTCGCCGGCCTGGCCATGTCCCAGCAAGCGTATGGTACCTCCGGTACCACGTCGCTGCTGGTCTGGCACCTCCTGAGAGGGACGTGGTGCGTGCACGGACACCGAGGCCTTGGAGTTCGCCCGGTCGTCCGTCTTATCCTTGGACTTGGTGGCGCCGTGAGTCTCCCCACCGGCGTCCACCCTTCTGCCGGCGCCTCCCCCACCAACCGTCGGCTCTGGTGGTGGGATCGACGCGGATGGGCCTCCGACCTCCGAAGCCTTCTTCTTCGGAGGCATGTTGATGTAGTCGATGAGGTTGATGAAGCTGGTGAAGTTGCTGAAGGTTGCGCCCGCGTGAACGCCGGATCAGGTTCGCACAACCTCGACGCCCCCTACCTGGCGCGCCAAAGATGTCAGGGAAACTCGACACCCACGAACACCTATGGGACCGGAGCCCCTTCTACGTTGCGGTAACGGAGCGGAGGGAGCACGGAGAGCAGATCGAGGAGCACACGCGGGCAGTTTACCCAGGTTCGGGCCGCGAGGACGCGTAAAACCCTACTCCTGCTTTGGTTGTATTGAGTTTTTGGAGCTCGGGAGCTTGAAGATCTACAGTACTAGCTACACCGAGCGTGGGAGTGAGCGAGTTTCTGGGATCGAACCCCCTCTACGTTGTGCATGGGCCTCCTTTTATAGCTCAATGGGGTCACTGACAGGTGTCAACGTAGAGGAGGGTAAAAATGTAAAATCTGTGATAGTTGCAACAGTGCATGAACAGTGGTCTTCACCTAATCTTGACGGTGGGGGACAAAGGCATTGAATGCCCGTCGTCGTCGCCCCAAAAAGTGTCCGTCCATGCGTCTCCGTTCGCCACGGCGATATCCTTGTCACCGCGGCTTGCCACCGTGTACCCCAGGCTGCACAGCCATCTGCCACGTGCCCCTGGAAGGGCCCTAGGGCGACGCGTGGCCAGATGAGCTGGAGCGCAGGCACACAGCATAGGCTTCCCCGGCAAGCACCTTGCCGGGGTCGCAACCTTGCCGGGCCCGGAAGCTTGTCGCTCTCCGGATCCTGTCGGGGCGCATGATGCGCCGCGATATTCCTCCTTGAAGTGCCGTTCTTTTGGCCTTCCTGGCAAGCTCCTCTTGCCAGGGTCTTGTGCTGGAATGATAACTTTGAACCTGGTGCGGCCTTCCCGGCAAGCTCCTCTTGCCGGGGTCTTGTCTCTTAACTTGAATACTTTGTTCTTGAATGGCTAAAAAGGGTCTAGAGTGGGCTTTGGCGGGTGCGTGGTGAGCCAGACCACGGGACGCTGCTACTGCCCGTGCACAAGTCGGGATACTAAGGTGCCCCTACTTTAGTACACCGACATATTTAAACCCGTGAACATCCAAGCGTATGATGGAACGACGGATCGTGCCGTCTGGATAGAAGAATGTATCCTTCACATCCACATGGCTCGAGGAGATGATCTCCATGCCATTAAATATTTACCCCTCAAGCTGAAAGGACGAGCTCGACACTGGCTAAACAGCCTCCCAGAGAACTCCATCGGGAGCTGGGAAGAACTTGAGGACGCTTTCGGGCCAATTTTCAAGGGACTTATGTCCGACCCCCAAATGCTGACGATTTAAGTCACATCATCCAACAACCCGGGGAGTCAGCCCGCAAGCTTTGGAATCGGTTTCTCACTAAGAAGAACCAGATCGTCGACTTTCCGGACGCAGAAGCCTTAGCGGCATTCAAGCACAGTATCCAAGACGAATGGCTAGCCAGACACCTTGGACAGGAAAAGCTGAGGACAATGGCAGCCCTAACCACACTCATGACTCGCTTTTGCGTGGGTGAGGATAGCTGGTTAGCTCGTAGCAGCACCAGCGACCCTGGAACATCTGAAGTCAGGGATGGCAAAGGAAAGCCATGGCGCAATAAAAACAAGCGTCGAAACAATCCTGGAAGCCCAGATGATACAGCGGTAAACGCCGGATTCAGTGGCTCCAGACCCAGTCAACGAAAGAAGCCATTCAAAGGCAACAAAGATGGTCCATCAAGTTTGGACAAAATATTAGATAGGCCCTGCAAAATCCATGGCATCCCAGAAAAACCTGCCAATCACACCAACCGTAACTGTTGGGTTTTCAAGCAGGCCGGCAAGCTAAACGCCGAACACAAGGGGAAAAGGCCTCCGAGCAAAGACGATGATGAACCTCGCCAGTCGAACATAGGGGGACAGAAGAAATTTCCACCGAAGGTCAAAACAGTGAACATAATATATGCCACTCATGTCCCAAAAAGGGAGCGCAAGCGCGCCCTTCGAGACGTCTATGCCGTTGAGCATGTCGCCCCAAAATTCAATCCATGGTCAGCCTGCCCGATCACTTTCGATCGTAGGGATCATCCGACTAGTATTCGGCACGGGGGTTCGGCTGCCTTAGTGCTCGACCCAATAATAGATGGATATCATCTAACCCGAGTCCTTATGGACGGCGGCAGTAGTCTCAATTTGATATATCAGGACACTGTCCACAAGATGGGGATCGACCCATGAAGAATCAAGCCAAGCAGCACGAACTTTAAAGGAGTGATACCGGGCATTGAGGCTGGCTGCATAGGCTCTTTAACATTGGAGGTTGTATTCGGTTCCCCCGACAACTTTCGAAGCGAAGAATTACTCTTCGACATTGCTCCATTCCGAAGTGGCTATCACGCTCTACTCGGAAGGATGGCCTTCGCTCGCTTTAATGTAGTCCCGCATTATGCCTATTTAAAGCTCAAAATGTCTAGACCACATGGCGTTATCACGGTCAATGGAAATATGGAGTGCTTTCTCCGTACGGAAGAAGACACTCCGGCCTTATCAGCCGAAGTACAATGCGGCCTATTCAAGCCGGATAATTTATCAATAGTGGACATAGCCAGACGTGTCCAGCACACGCCTTAGTGAGGCAGCTCAGATGACCCTGAGCAAGATTGACAGTTATGCCCCCGTCGAATGCCCCATAAGGTAATAGCATATGTGCCTCGAGTACATAATTACGCCCGAAAATTTCCTTGGGCGGTGACCGGGGACTTTAAACCTATCTTATTTTAACGAACCAGACTTGCTATGGCCACACCGAATTGACTTCTTTGTTTCCAGGTTTTTTTTTCTTTTTTTTACAGATGGCCATCATACTCGCACCTTCAAGGACACATCACAGATGAGAAAACGGCGCACACATGCAGCAGGGACCCGCACTAAGGTTTCTTTTTGGATTAAGACCCTGCGTAAACCTTTTTGCTCTTTCTTATATACCTTATTGGCATGTAAAATGTCCTAGAAAGGTCCTCGGCATCATCTGTACAAGTTTGCGGCTCACCGTACTATAGAGGGATATTAATAAAGCAGTTTTATTCATATATATCCAGAGTTTTATTTACTCACCATGGTATGTTATCTTCCCACATCAGATTGCCATATGTGCCTTGTCAATAAGGGTTTATTACTAGGGGCTGTATTCAGCCGTGGTATATGTTGAAAAGACCGAACACCTATAGGGAGTGTTCGGCATCCTGGATGTTCGCATTATATGCATCAGTTCTGAATCATGTCTTGGGTTAATAGTTGGGTTGCCCGGCTCCTGTGCTTACCCCTATGTTCCCGATTGTTCGCCTAGGGTGTAAAGGGAGAACTACTACGATTGTATTTCTGGCTACTCCGGTCAAGTACCTCAGTAGAGAAAGCCGATAACTGACTGTCATGACAAGCGAGAACCTGGTCTGCAATCCGGTGACTTAGTTTTATACTACGATCGATAGAGCTCTACCTCGTGTTATACGAAGGGTTGGTTCTTCGCCCAACCAGGTGCAATTGGATACTTTATCCGCACCAGGGGCTAGTACTTAGCCCCATTCGTCAAACTCCTACGACTAAGTGAAAGAAATAACGCCGCATAGTCTGATTGCCTGGTTCGCTCCGCATACACCTCCTATACGGACCAAGACGTTGGATAAAAGTGTATTTGCATATGACCGAACACCCCAGTACTATGTACCTAGGGGCTGAGGCCGACGACTAGAAACTTTCAGATTTAGATAAACAGTCACACATGAGGTAAAAAAAGACGCTGATATTATAAATAGCGCCAAAGTTATATAGACTAGATTCATAAGCATAGTCCTTACACTGGATAAAATCAGTCGAAAACAACAGCCTTCGAACACTGGCCTTCTACAAGGCAGGCGCCCTCGATGACGTCCTTGAAGTACTTCTCCGGCTTGTGGTGCTCCATGCCTGCGGGAGGGCCAGTAGTGGCTATAGGCACTGCGTTCATCTTCTCCCAATGCACTTTGGCGCGAGCGAAGGCCATCCGAGCACCTTCTATGCAAGCCGACCGCACTAATGCGTCGACCCGCGAACTCGCCTCGACGAGCCGCTTCACCAATCCGAAGTAACTACTTGGGATTGGCTCAGCGGGCCATAGCCGGACTATTAAGTCCTTCATGGCTGAACCCGCCATGTTGTGCAGCTCAACCAGCTGCTTCATCTGGTCATTGAGGTGCACTGGATGTTGTGGCGCATAGAACTGTGACCAGAATAATTTCACCGTGTCGTTCCCCTCCTGGGCTCGGAAGTATTGAGCGGCATCTGCACTGCTCCTCGGAAGATCAGTAAACACGCCTGGAGAACTCCACAATTGTGTCAGCCCAATATACTTCCACCCTCCGAAGATGCTCCGTAAGATAAATATCTTACCAGATGTTATTTGTCGCGCTTGTTTGATTTCCTCACACGCACTGCGCGCCTCGCCCCGAGCATCCTAGGCAGACTTTACTGCCGCAGCCAGCTCGGTCGCCTGCTCCGAAGCCTTCTTCTCTGATGCATCACACTTACGGATGGCATCTTGGAGCTCGACCTCGACTTCGGACACCTGAGATTTGTGCTTCTCGCACTCTGCCTTCATGGCTTCCAGTTCGGCAGCCGCTTTATCAGCGGCTGCCTGGCTTGCCTCGGCCACCATCTTGGCCTCGGCAACCTCGCTCTTAAGGGCCTCGAGCTCAGCGGCGCCAAATGTGTAATACAGAACACAATATTAGAGTTTGTAAACATACTCAATCAATTCAGTCTTATTGACATTTAAAAAATAAATCTGCATACCTTGTGTTTTATCAAAACGCTGGTTGATGCGGTCGAGGTCCGCGTTCGCCACCTCGAGCTTTCGATTTAGTTCGGCAACTTTTGTGTCTCGTGCGGTTGCCGTAACTAAAGAAGCCTGCACAACAGTTCAGCTCTACAAATATGCTACTCTATGGATACTTCGTCGGATTCTTTTCAGAATCACACAAAGCATGAGGGGCTACTGGTTATATATGTGCATTATAAAAAAAAATCTTTAAAAGGCATTACATTTCTCACCTCAAATCATGTTAAAAGGCTGTTGAAGGCTTCACTCAGCCCGCCCTGGACGGACTGAATCTTCTTCATCACCGCACCCATCATGGTGCGGTGTTCTTCAATGATGAGAGCACTTTGCAGTGCTCTCTCCATAGAACCCGGCGTCTCCGGATTGACTCCAGGCGCCGCTGTATCCTCATCCGCTTGAGGAGTCGGGTCTTCGGACCCCGAAGCCGCGCTAGGATCTGGAATGGTGTTCGGTGGGGCCCCAGACTGTTTGTGCCCCACGTCTTCGGTCTCCATAGGGGACGTCTCACCATGGTCAGCGCCCGTCGAGGTATTACCCTCGACCGCCTTGTCTCCTGCCCCGCCCTCATCTCCTTGGGCGGGGAGAAGCCGCTAGGACGACACTTCAGTGTCCCCGCCGATTACGGGCGATGAAGCCCGGACTGGCGATCACTCTCCGTATACCCAGGCGCCAGAGAATTTTGCTCCGATGATGTATCATCAAGGTTTACACCGGGAGGGCTGTAGGTCAGTAGGAGAAAAATATTTAGTAAGTATCGTAAATACTGAATAAACAAACGTGAAATAGTCAATCCGGACAAACTTACGATTCGGGCAGGGGTTTCACCCTGGGCTTCACCACGTAGCTATGTTCGGACGAAACCGAACTATCTCCGAGCTTTAGCTTCCTCCGGGGTGCGCCGTGCCCGCGTCAGCGACGGCCCCCCTCTTCTCCCCCCCTGCCTTGCGCAGGAGGCACTTCTTCTTCCTCCCCCTCCTCCTCATCATCTTCCTCCGCCTCGTCAGAGGAGAGGATATGGAGGTCCTCGGGCTTCTTGCCCACGGGACGAGGGCTATCCCCAGTCCCCTTGCCCTTCAACTTCTTGGGCTTCTTGGTCGGCGCCTTATACAGCACCGGTACCAGCATCGCCGTCAATAGAGGCAATGTTGGGTCTTCGGGCCGAGGTGTCGGATAGTTCATCTGAGTCGCCTTCTTCGTCCAGCCCTGTATATCACGTAAAAATTCCAATTCCTATTATCATTAAGTAATGGGAAGGGGTAAGTGTTCGGCAGGGATTATTATTACCTTTGTGGAAGAAACTTCGGTGCTAAAGCCCGCATCCTCGAACTCTTCGGGCCATTCCTTCTGGCTCTTGAAGAGGTGCTTCCGGATATCCTTGAGCGTAGAGCCGAAGAGATGCTTCAGTGGCTTGTATCCTGCCGGACCGAACTCCCATAGGGAGGAGTACCGGCTTTGGCAAGGGACAATAAGCCGGGTCAGCATCACCTGGACCACGGACGAGAGCGGGTGCCCCTTGGAGATCACGCCGGACACACGGCTCACAAGAGTCGTTACCTCAGTGTGCGACCCCCAGTCCAGAGCCTTTTTGGTCTGAATCTGAAAACAGGCCGTGCCGCCAAGTTGGTGCCGTGGTGTTCGGTGATATAGAACCACTCCTGCTGCCAGACCTTGTTTGTCTCCACGAATGAGCCCTTGGGCCATGTAGCATTCGGGAGCTTGCTAATCATAGCGCCCCCGCACTCCGCGTGTTCCCCATCCACCACCTTTGGCTTCACGTTGAAGGTCTTAAGCCACAAGCCAAAGTGTGGGGGGTGCGGAGAAAGGCTTCACACACCACGATGAAAGTGGATATGTGAAGGATTGAGTTCGGGGCAAGATCGTGGAAATCTAGCCCGTAGAAGAACAAAAGACCCCGAACAAACGGGTAAAGTGGAAACCCTAGCCCCCTAACAAAGTGACAGGTGAAAACTACCCTCTCCCCCGCCTTAGAGACGGGAATCACCTGGCCCTTAGAAGGGACTTGGTGCGCGATGTTGCTAGCGAGGTACCCCGCGCTCCATAGATCTGCCATGGTCTTTTCAGTAACCGTGGAAGCCTCCCACTTGCCTCTGGCATCGGATCCAACCATTGCTGGGAAGAGGCATTGTGGTTGACGAACGGAGAGCGATGGACGCAGGAGATCGGAATACGGGGGCGAGGGAGATTGGAGAGCTCGAGCTTGAGGATGGCGTAGGGCTGATGAAAGGGATCGGTGTCCTGATGGGCCTCTAACCCCTCGTTGGTTACCCCAAGTGGAAGGTGTGAGATGCAGTGTTGTGGAAGTTTTTCCCTTAGCAAAGATGCCAAGGATCGAATCCCCAGAGACTCCTAGGTTCAACAAGTAGGTGTCAACTGCTAACGACGCCAGATATTAGCAATCAACATGGACCTGCACACAGATACAAATAACTTTGCTCCCAACGAGTACAGAGAGGTTGTCAATCCCTCCGGCCATGTAGTTCACAAAGGATTGAACGCAAATGATAGTAGTGATAGATAATGTTTGCAATAGTAAGTAAAAGAGAAAATTAAATAGCGGATGTGATCAATGATGGTAATATGGACCGGAGTCTCATGATGTTCACTAGTGATGTCTCTCTCCCAAAAGAGGATAAAACAGCTATGTGAGGTAAACGAATTACAGCTAGGCAATTGACAGGACCACGAACGCAAACCAATGTTGACTGCATTGCAAGAAAGGTTGAGGTTCAAAGCATGGGCGGTACGCCAAAGCAAGTAGTCCGAATTCCATCAATATCTACTACTAATCATCCACCTTGAGATATCTATCCAGAACATCTCGCCGGTATTAAGTTGCGAGTCCCACCCATAGTGTAAACTCAATGCAACAGACAACTGCATTAAAAGAACTTTGCGTAAAGTAAACAATCCTTGCACCCGCGGGCACAAGCACCGTTGTTTTCCCCCTTGTGGCAACAGCACATCCCCTAGACTCATGTTTCTGTCACTCAAGCTAGTCATCGACGGGCATGAACCCACAATCGAGCATAACGTTCCCTCTTGGAGTCACTACCCATTACTTGGCCAAAGCAATAAATAACAACGGAGAACATGCAAGAATTACTTACGAACATAAATATAAAAGAGGTAGATCAAATATATTACTCAATCACAATCTGAACATAATCTCATAATCCATCGGATCCCAGCAAACTCATCATAGCAACAGCATAAGGATTACATATGTGCCTCGATCATGTAGGGCAGCTCACGAGGACTAATTAGTGAAGCACAAGAAGGGGAGGAGAACATCACATAGCTACTGGTCATGGACTCATGGTCCAATGGAGACTACTCACAACTCATCCGGGAGGCGTCCATGGTGGTGGAGAGGCTCCCAATGGTGATCCTCCCCTCCGGCAGGGTGCCGGGAAGAGTTCTCCTGGTGCTCCCGATCTTGGAAGCGGCGGCGGCGGCGGAACAGAGATGAGATCGCGAAAAAGAGTTCCCGTCTCGAGGGTTTCGGAGGACGCTCTAAATATATGCCTGAGGGGGGCACCAGACGGGGCTCGGGGGGCCCAGGCGCCCCCCCGGCGCGGCCCAGGGGGGCGCGCCGCCAGGGCGCCTGGAGCCCTGGTGCCCTCCCCCCCGGCTGTCCTTCGGGCGCACGGTAGGTTCTGGAACGCTGATTTTTTATATAATTTTTTTGGATTTTTCCTGGCAGTTCTCGTAACGTGAAAACCTGAAATACAAAAACAGCCGAAAACAGAAACTGGCACTGGGGTGCACTGAGTTAATAGGTTAGTCCAAATATGATCAAAAGTGTATGGAAGTGTATGAATATCACAGCAATATCACCCAAAAGAGGCATGGAGCAAGCATAAATTATAGATACGTTTTGGACGTATCAACATCCCCAAGCTTAATTCCTGCTCGTCCTCGAGTAGGTAAATGATAACAAGAATAATTTCTGTGGTGACATGCTATTAACCATATAGGACTTATTCATAGTCATATGACAAAAGCTTACTGAGATAATGAATCTAAAGTAATTGAGTTCCCTCATGAGAAAATCACAAAGGACTGAAAGTTTTACAATATGAAACTGAAACATCAAAAAGATTTGCAATGAACATGATGTGCAAATATGATAAAGTGATATCTAGCTTGCCCCCTTTAGTGAAGAAAAACATAAATGCAGGGGCACCTTCAAGGTTTAAGTGATGACTAGATACGATGATTTCCAAATAAACGATATCACAATCATGCAAAAGACAATGCTACTTTGGGACAATGCACATTACACTTAGAATGAGAATCATGCTCTCAGTAGTTGGTGCTTGAAGAAAGAAGGTGGAGACTCAAAAAGTAAAAGAATGGTTATGTGCTAGAGCTTTTTTATTTTGAAAACATAGAAGCAATTTTGGCAACGGTAGTAGTACTTCATATGTGTCATGCATAAGACATTCTATAAGTTGCAAGCCTCATGCATCGAATACCAATAGTGCTCGCACCTTGTCCTAATTAGCTCGGATTTCCATGGGTTATCATTGCATTACATATGTTTCAACCAAGTGTCACAAAGGGGTACCTCTATGCCACCTGTACAAAGGTCCAAGGAGATAAATCGCATTTGATTTCTCGTTTTTGATAGATCTCAACTTGAGGACATCCATACCGAGACAACATAGAAAATAGATGATGGACTCCTCTTTAATGCATAAGCATATTCTCATAAGAGATTGAGGATTAATGTCCAAGCTAAAACTTCCACCATGATACATGGCTTTGGTTGGCGGCCCAATGTTCTTCTCTAACAATATGCATACTCAACCATTCAACCCATGGCATATCACCCTTACTTCAGACAAGACGAACATGCATAGCAACTCACATGATTTTCAACAAAAGTGTGACAGTTGATGGCGTCCCCAGAAACATGGTTACCGCTCAGCAAGCAACTTATAAGAAATAAGATACATAGGCAACATATTCTTTACCACAATAGTTTTTAAGCTACTTTCCCATGAGCTATGTATTGCAAAGTTAGTCTGTTTAGTACAGGTGGAGGTTAGCAAAAGACTGGGAGCGACCAACTAAGAGAGCAATGACGGTCATAATCATGCAGAGCGACAAAGCAATATTGAATCAGGCATGGAAGTTATATCGCTACTCAGAAATAAAAGATCATCACGGCTTGACAGACTTTCTTTACAGTCTTAGATATGCGTGAGCATACGCCAAGTCAATCAAAATAAATTCTCGAAGGAAGATATTACTAAACCATACCACATCATAGGCAAACAAATCATGTTGGTATTCCAATAACACATTGGGAATCCCCCAGCTATTTGAGACTAACCATAAGAAAACCTGAACTACTAAGCGCCATTATGCACGTAGCATCTTTATCATAGACATATCAACCAATGCAACGAAGGCAAACTCTCTTAATAAGATAAGCATGGTAATTAAAGAGAGTTCAAGCAACCAACTAAACAAAAAGCTCTTTGAAAGGATAAGCATGAATACTAAGAGCTGAACATGATAGTAGCTATTAAAAGACAAAGAACACACACAGCAAAGATAGACATGAAAATTCTATGTTATGTTCTAGGTAGAAGTGGAGCGTGTTTCTCTCCCACATAAAGAACGCTGAGTTCCGACTCGTTATGAAAAACTAAAAACAAAACTAAAAGCAAGACGCTCCAAGCATAGCACATAACACATGAAGTGATAAAAATATAGCGGAACGAAAGACGAACTGATAATGTTGATGGAGAAGGGGATGCACGGGGGCATCCCCAAGCTTAGACGCTTGAGTCTCCTTGAATATTTCTTGGGGGTGCACGGGGGCATCCCCAAGCTTGAGCGCTTGACACTCCTGAATCTTTTTATCATCTTCCCTCGCACACTTGAAAACTCCCTTCATACATAACTCATCATAATCTGATTAGCGAGGTTAGTACCCTTAATAAAATAATTGTTCCTTGCTGGAAATAAAGATATTCTTGAAGGTCTACTGTTTCTCAAGATTGCCAAAAGGTTTTTGCAAAGAAAAAGCAAGCTCTTGGTTTGCAAAATGAAGGAAAGGCAAAACAGGACAGAATCTGTGAAAAACAGAACAGCAGGTAGTAATTGATTTGTTTGGGGTACTTCTTCAACTTAAATAAAAAAACTCAGAACAGACGCACGAAAGACAATTATATAGAGAACGCTGTCGAAAAAAATCAGACGAAAAAGATGATCTGGTGATTTTATACGAATTTTTCTATCCAAGGACAGAATCTGTTCCCTGGACAGCACCTCACAACTTTTGAACTTTCTAGCAATCAGAGGCTATACTTGGCACAAATATGAAAAGCAAAGATACAATGATGATGCTACTGTAGTAAACAACATCAAGACACAACAAAAGCAAAATATAAAAATTTATTCTTGTGGGCTGCCTCCCAAAAGCGCTTTCTTTTATGCCTTTAAGCTAGGCATAATGCAAAAATGATGCTCTCGTAGGAATAAGAGTTGAAGAACAAAAGAGAGCATCAAGAAGCACATATAAATCATATTTAAGTCTACCCCTCTTCCTATGCATTGGAATCTTGTAAAGAAATAAATTATTCAAGCATAAAGCAATAAGCATAGGAAGACAAAACAAGTGCAGCTTCAAAATCTTCAACATAAAGAGAGGGAACTTGATATTATTAAGATATTTAGAACCACGTCTCCCTCTCTCATTATAAATTTCAGTGGCATCATGGATGAACTCAACAATATAAGCATCACATAAAGCATTGTTACCATGATCCACACGCAAAAAGGTACTCTTACTCTCGACATAAGCATCATGAAGAGGATAAAACTTATTATAAAAGAGAGACATAAGCTCTTGCCAATCAAGCAAGTGCGAGTTATCGAGAAGCTTATACCAATCTGAAGCTTTATCTATAAGTGATACGGCGAACAATTTCCTCATGACAAACTCCCTTGATACACCTGCAAGCATAAATAATGAACATAGTTGTGACAGATATAGCAAGTGTTCACCGGGATGTCTGTCTCCTGCAGAACGATTAGCCAAGATATAATTGATAATACCAGCTGGTATTTTATAGGGCACAATTTCAGTAGGGGGAGGAGCAACCACCACAGGTGCGGGGCGTCTTCCCGCAAGCAACGATCCAATAGCAAGGTTGTCCATAAGCATAACTAGTGAAATACATGAAGAAAACTGAAAGGTAAACTAACAAGACTAAAAAACAAAGGTAAAAGATAGCATGCAACTCCCCTATCCTGAAGAGTGGAGTCCCCGGCAACGGCGCCAGAAAAACTCCTTGATGGGCCTCTAACCCCTCGTTGTTTACCCCCAGTGGAAGGTGTGAGATGCAGTGTTGTTGAAGTTTTTCCCTTAGCAAAGATGCCAAGGATCGAATCCCCAGAGACTCCTAGGTTCAACAAGTAGGTGTCAACTGCTAACGGCGCCAGATATTAGCAATCAACATGGACCTGCACACAGATACAAATAACTTTGCTCCCAACGAGTACAGAGAGGTTGTCAATCCCTCCAGCCTTGTAGTTCACAAAGGATTAAACGCAAATGATAGTAGTGATAGATAATGTTTGCAATAGTAAGTAAAAGTGAAAAGTAAATAGCGGATGTGATCAATGATGGTAATATGGACCGGAGTCTCATGATGTTCACTAGTGATGTCTCTCTCCCAAAAGACGATAAAATAGCTATGTGAGGTAAGCGAATTACAGCTGGGCAATTGACAGGACCACGAACGCAAACCAATGCTGACTACATTGCAAGAAAGGTTGAGGGTCAAAGCATGGGCGGTACGCCAAAGTAAGTAGACCGAAATCCATCAATATCTACTACTAATCATCCACCTTGAGATATCTATCCAGAACATCTCGCCGGTATTAAGTTGCGAGTCCCACCCATAGTGTAAACTCAATGCAATAGACAACTGCATTAAAAGAACTTTGCGTAAAGTAAACAATCCTTGCACCCACGGGCACAAGCACCGTTGTTTTCCCCCTTGTGGCAACAACACATCCCCTAGACTCATGTTTCTATCACTCAAGCTAGTCATCGAGGGGCATGAACCCACAATCGAGCATAACGTTCCCTCTTGGAGTCACTACCCATTACTTGGCCAAAGCAATAAATAACAACGGAGAACATGCAAGAATTACTTACGAACATAAATATAAAAGAGGTAGATCAAATATATTACTCAATCACAATCTGAACATAATCTCATAATCCATCGGATCCCAGCAAACTCATCATAGCAGCAGCATAAGGATTACATATGTGCCTCGATCATGTAGGGCAGCTCACGAGGACTAATTAGTGAAGCACAATAAGGGGAGGAGAACATCACATAGCTACTGGTCATGGACTCATGGTCCAAGGGAGACTACTCACAACTCATCCGGGAGGCGTCCATGGTGGTGGAGAGGCTCCCGATGGTGATCCTCCCCTCCGGCAGGGTGCCGGGAAGAGTTCACCTGGTGCTCCCGATCTTGGAAGCGGCGGCGGCGGAACAGAGATGAGATCGCGAAAAAGAGTTCCCGTCTCGAGGGTTTCGGAGGACGCTCTAAATATATGACAAAGGGGGGCACCAGACGGGGCTCGGGGGGCCCAGGCGCCCCCCCGGCGCGGCCCAGGGGGGGCGCGCCGCCAGGGCGCCTGGAGCCCTGGTGCCCCCCCCCCCGGGCTGTCCTTCGGGCGCACGGTTGGTTCTGGAACGCTGATTTTTTATATAATTTTTCTGGATTTTTCCTGGCAGTTCTCGTAACGTGAAAACCTGAAATACAAAAACAGCCGAAAACAGAAACTGGCACTGGGGTGCACTGAGTTAATAGGTTAGTCCAAATATGATCAAAAGTGTATGGAAGTGTATGAATATCATAGCAATATCACCCAAAAGAGGCATGGAGCAAGAAGAAATTATAGATACGTTTTGGCCGTATCATGCCCTTTTATAACATTACGAATACAGAGCGTCCCCCCACTCTAGCCATAAAACTCACCAGTTCCCAAAGCAATCGTGTGTAATGCGCGGCGTGGGTGCTCACGTCACATTGATAAGGATCCCACAATAAACAGACACGATCTCTATTCTGATGGGACATGTCAATGAGGATATACCTCAAAACGCGAAACTAGGACCAAATAAAACGGTTCGATATGTTAGAGGGTTGGACGTGACGCTTCGCCCAAAAGTTGTCAGTAGAGACACATTATTTGTTTTCTTTAAAAGAACCTTGCCTTCGAGGCTGAGGGTTGTACTAATCTTGCAGCACCGAACACAATCCATCTATTCGCAGAAGATATATTCGGGATGAGGAACCCGCCTTGCAATGCCGAAGACAATATGGAAGCCGAACTCTTCGTCATCGAAGACAGGTTCAGGGGCTACTGAGGGAGTCCTGGATCGGGGGGTCCTCATGTGGCCGGACAAAATCCTGGTGGGCAGGACTGGTGGGCCGTGAAGACTGTTATGGAAGATCGTCTCTCGTATCCGGATAGGATTCCTGGATTCTTGTAATGGCAAGTTTTAGGCTTGGGTGTACATTTTCCTTCCTCTGCAAGACAACATGTACAAACTGTAGGCCCCTCCGGTGTGTATATAAACTGGAGGGTTTTAGTCCATAGAGGCTAGAATCAGAATCATACAATCCACATAGGCTAGACTTAAGGTTTAGCCTTTACGATCTCGAGGTAGATCAACTCTTGTATCCATATTCATCCATATTAATATAGCAGGAAGTAAGGCATTACCTCGATCGAGAGGCCCTGAACCTGGGTAAACATTGTGTCCCCAGCCTCCTGTTACCATCGATCTTCAGACGGGTAGTTCGGGACCCCCTACCTGAGATCCGCCGGTTTTGACACCGACAACCTCCTCCGGGGTGTGGTCGTGCCTGCATCGGCGGCAACCGTCCTCTTCTTCAGGCAAAGGCGCCGGACTCTTAATCCGGATTGCCTCCTTTGTCCAGCCATGCATATCATGCAAAAACTCCAATTCCTATTATCATTAAATAAGAAAGGGGATATATGTTCGACCGAATTTTTTGTTACCTCTTGAGCGGTGAACGCGGTACTATAGCCCGCGTCCTCGTTTTCTTTCAGCCACTTCTTCTGGCTCTTGAAGAGATGCTTCCATATCTCTTTGTGCGTAAAGCCGAAGAGATGCTTTAGGGGCCGGTCTCCTACCGGATCGAACTCCCATAGGGAGGAGTTCCGGCTTTGGCAAGGAAGGACAAGCCGAGCTAGCATTACCTGGACCAGGGTCGAGAGCTTATAGCCCTTGGAAATCACGCCGGACACATGGCCCTGGTGTGCCGTCACCTCAACCTGAGACCTCCAGTTCGGACTCTTATCGTTCTAGGAGGTCAACCTCTCCGGGGGTCCAGATCTGAAAACAGGTTCCGCCGCCCATTTGGCATCGCGGGGTTCAGTGATATAGAGCTACTCCTGCTGCCAGACCTTGTTCGTCTCCACGAACGACCCCTTTGGCCAAGTTGTATTGGGGAGCTTGCTTATCATAGCACCCCCGCACTTTGCGTGTTGCCCGTCCACCACCTTAGGCTTCACGTTGAAGGTTTTGAGCCATAGGCCAAAGTGTGGGGACGGAGGAAAGCTTCACAGACCACTATAAAAGCGGAGATGTGGAGGATTGAGTTCGGGGCTACTTTGTGGAAAACTAACCCGTAGAAAAACAGCAAAACCCGAACAAAGGGGTGAAGTGGAAACCCTAACCACTATCAAAGTGCAAAAGAAACACGACTCTCTCGCCCGCCTCTGGGATGGGAACCACCTGGCCCTTGGCAGGGACTCGGTGCGCAATATCAGCAGCGAGATAGCCCGCGCTCCGAAGATCCTCCCTGGTTTTCTCAGTAACCATAGAGGCCTCCCACTTGCCCCTGGCGCCGGATCTAGCCATGGTTGGGGAAGGAAGTAGTAGTTGAGGGACGAAGAACAGCGGGCGCAAGAGATGAGGGTACTGGGGCTAGGAAGGTTGGAGAACTTGAGCTTGAGGAAAGCGTGGGGCTGATGAAGGGGGTTGGTATCCTTTTATAACGCTGTGAATACAGAACGTCTCCCAACTTTAGCCGTAAACCTCGCCGATTCCCAAAGCGGTCGTGCGTAATGTGCGGTTTGGATGCTCACGTCACATTGATAAGGATCCCCTAATAAGCGGGCACGATCTCCGCTTTGATAGGACGTGATGAAGGGGGTTATGCCTCGAAACACGAAACTGGGTCCAAATAAAATGGTCTGGTATATTAGTGCGATCGACGCGATGCTTCACCAAAAAAGTTGTCAGTAAAGACACATTATTCATTTTCTTCTGATGCCTTGCCTTCAAAGCTAAGGGTTGTACTAACCATGCAGAGCCAAACACAATACATCTTTTGCAGAAGATATATTCAAAAGAAGGAACCTGCCTTGCAATGCCGAAGACAATACGGAAGCCAAACTCATCGTCATCGAAGACTGGTTCAGGTGCTACAAAGGGAGTCCTGGATTAAGGGGTCCTCATGTGGCTGGATAACTCATGGTGGGCCGGACTGGTGGGCCATGAAAATCATTATTGAAGAACGTCTCTCGTATCCGGATAGGACTCCTGTATTTGTATGATGGCAGGTTTTTGGTTTGGGTGTGATCTTTCCTTCCTCTGCAAGCTGGTTATGTACAAACCCTAGGCCCCTCCGGTGCATATATAAATTAGAGGGTTTAGTCTGTAGAGGCTAGAAAATCATAACAACCTCATAGGCTAGGCTTTAGGGTTTAGCCATTACGATCTCGAGGTAGATCAACTCTTGTAATCATATTCATCCAGGTTAATATAGCAGGAAGTAGGGTATTACCTCAATCGAGAGGGCCTGGACCTGGGTAAACATCATGTCCCCAGTCTCCTGTTACCATTGATCCTCAGACGCATAGTTTGGGACCCCCTACTCGAGATCCGCCAGTTTTGACACCGATATTGGCCAAACCAAACCGATAGTTCGAAGAGAATTACTAAGATATCAAATCATGCCTATAATAATTCAGAAGAGACTCAAATAATATTCATAGATAATCTGATCATAAATCCACAATTCATCGGATCTTGGCAAACACACCGCAAAAGAAGATTACATCGGATAGATATCCAAGAACATCGAGGAGAACATGGTATTGAGAATCAAAGAGGGATAAGAAGCCATCAGGCTACTAGCTATGGACCCATAGGTCTATGGTAAACTACTCACACTTCATCGGAAGGGCAACAGGGTTGATATAGATGCCATCCGTTGTCGAATCCCCCTCCGACAGAGTATCGGAAAAGGCCTCCAGATGGGATCTCGCGGAAATAGAAGGTTACAATGGTGGAAAAGTGGTTTCGATGATACCTTTATGGTTTGTGGAATATATGAGAATATATAGGCGAAAGAAATAGGTCGGTGGATGCTCGAGGGGCCCACAAGGGTGGGGGCGCACCCTCAGTCCTTGTGGATGCCTCACAGCTCCCCTGACGTGCACTCCAAGTTCTCTTGATGTATTCTGGTTGAAGAAAAATCCTTGTTAAGTTTCATTCCATTTGAACTATGTTTGATACTCCTTTTCTGCGAAACTCAAAAACAAGGAAAAAACAGAAACTGACACTGGGCTCTGGGTAAATATGTTAGTCCCAAAAACAATATAAAATAGCATATTAATGCATATAAAACATCCAAAATAGATAATATAATAGCATGGAACAATCAAAAATTATAGATACGTTGGAGACGTATCAAGCCTCTACTTGACTAGCTCGTTGATCAAAGATGGTTAAGGTTTCCTAACCATAGACATGAGTTCTCATTTGATAATGGGATCACATCATTAGGAGAATGATGTGATGGACAAGACCGATCCGTTAACATAGCATTTGATCGTCCAGTTTATTGCTACTGCTTTCTTAGTGTCAAATACATGTTTCTTCGACCATGAGATCATGCAACTCCCAGATGCCGGAGGAATACCTTGTGTGTTACAAAACATCATGACGTAACTGGTTGATCATAAATATACTCTACAGGTATGGCCGAAGGTGTCCGTTGGGTTGGCATGGATCGAGACTGGGATTTGTCACTCCGTAAGATTGAGAGGTATCTCTAGGCCCTCTCGGTAATACAACATCACAAGAAGCTTGCAAGAAAAATGACTAAGGAGTTAGTTACAAGATGATGTATTACGGAACGAGTAAAGAGACTTGCTGGTAACGAGATTGAACTAGGTATGGAGATACCGACGATCGAATCGCGGGCAAGTAACATATTGATGGACAGAGGGAACTACGTATGTTGTCATAAAGGTTCGACTGATAAAGATCTACGTAGAATATGTAGGAACCACTATGGGCATCCAGGTCCCGCTATTGTTTATTGACCGAAGAGTCGTCGCGGTCATGTCTACATCATTCCCGTACCCGTAGGGTCCGCACGCTTAACGTTCATTGCCGATATAGTGTTATATGAGTTATGTGAATTGGTGACCGAATGTTGTTCGGAGTCCCGAATGAGATCACAAACATGTCAAGGAGCTCCGGAAGAGTCTGGAAGTAAAGACTGATATATAGAACAATGCTATTCGGTCACTGGAAAGGTTTCAAAATGAACTAAGTAATTATCGGATCACCAGAAAGGGTTCCGGAAAGGCCACGGGAGTTATTGGGCCTAAACAGGCCAAGGGGAGGGAGCACACCATCCCACAGGGGTTCTGGTGCGCCCCACCTCATGGCACCGGCCCTAGGGAAGGAAGGTAAGAGGGTCTGCAGCCTCTTACCTTCTCTTCCACGTGAGAAAAAGGAAGGGGGTGCCTCCCCTCCTGCCTTCTCCCCTGTGCCATTTGAAGGAAAGGGGCGCACACCTAGGGAAGGAGCCCAGGGCGGCGGCCGGCCCCCTTTCGGGCACCCCTAGGGTTGCCTCCCCTTCCCCCACCTATATACATGAGGAGGGAGAGGGGCAGGACACACAACGATCTGAAGCCGTGTGCGGTACCACGTCTCCCTCTAGTTCTAGTTTTTCCTCCGTCCATGTTCGTTGTGCTTGGCGAAGCCCTACGGATAGATTGACCATCACCTTCAGGTCGCTATCATGCTTCCGAAACTTATCTACTACTTCGCCTATCTTGATGGATCGAGAAGGCGAAAACCCAACTTACCCACTGAAGGTTCATTTGCGTCCCATGCGATGAAAACTCAACTTGCCCGTGCAGCGTGTGCCCAAACCGCCAATCCGACCTGGCAAAGCCCCGCATGACCAAACCAGCGCGCCTAGCTAGTTGTGCCCACAATCCCCTCTCGTTAGGGTTTCTCTCACCTCAGGGCGATGACAGTGGCCAACCCATAGAGATTGGTTATCCCCTACTCCCCTCCCCGCGTCGACGACTTTAGAGGCTTGTGGGCCTCTAGGAGCGGCGGGGCGCTGGTTTGCTTTGGGACAATTCTGCCCGCAGACATCAACACCCTCGGTCTAGAGAATCATGGATACGACGGCTTCGAGTTCGGGCGCCACCACCTCGAACCTCGCTGCAGCGATGGAAGAGTTGGGCCTGACGGAGGTAGATCTGCAAGACATGATAGTTGAAGATGGAGAGCTGTTGCAGGAGACTACTCGCTGGATGGTGCTGGCTAGTGTCTTGGGATTTGGCACAGGAGGTGAAGATTAGACTGCTGGAGGACAATCTTTACACGATGCAATTCTCTTGCCTAGGTGATTGGGAATGTGTGATGGAAGATGGACCATGGGATTTCAAGGGGAAACCAGTTGTGTTGGATCCATACGATGGCTTCACTAAGCCCTAGACCATCGAGCTCAATAAAATTGATATCTAGGTGCAGATCCACGATCTGCCAGATGGTTTCTTTCCCAAGATCAAGGCTTTGTCTTCAATAGTTGGTGAGTTCATATATGTTGAGCCTAAATCTCAAGATTTTGTAGGCAACTTTGCCCGTGTCCGTGTGAGGATTGATGTCACCAAGCCTCTGAAGAATGTTGTGTCACTTGTGGTGAAGAAGAAGGACGGCCTTGAGCGAGTAATATTTCAAGTTAACTATGAAAGACTACCGGATTGGTGTGCAGTTTGCGGTAACCTGGGACACCAGTTTCAGGAATGTGATGATGGGGTACACCCACCGAAGGCACTGGTTTTTAAATACCTAAAAGCAACTTGGTTCCGAGGCCCTGGAAACGGACCGGGTGAAGGCAATGGGGCAAGGGGTGGCCGAGGCAGAGGCCACGCCGGTAGAGGAAGAGGCCGGTCAACCTCAAATGTTGATATATTTTATTAATAGAGGCAGGAGTTTCCAGAACCCCATGAGAACGATACTGCCATGGAGGATGGTGCAAACAACAGAAAGAAGGGATCCTCAGCCCCAGTATACCCGAAGTCCAACCAGCTTGCTCCAACAGCACAAGGAAATAAGCCGCTGATGCTACTCCCACCAGAGATACCCTCAAGCCCCCCGCCGAAGCAGCACCCAATGAGAAACAAGCCAACTCCACCGACTCCAACAAACATCATTGCTCCTCCAAAACCCACTGATGCGCATTTGGTGCCCCCCCCCCATGAGGGGTCACGCCTAGCGCAATGAGTATACTGTGTTGGAACTGCCGCGGGGCTGGCAAACCCGCGACAGTTCAACAGCTTCGTGATCTCATGAAGCAATTTGCCCCCTCAATGCTTTGTATCATGGAAACTCAAATTGAGGGTAGCAGGGTGGAAAATCTAGCTGGGTCTTTAGGTGTTCATAAGAGTTATGATGTTAATAGTGCAGGAAGAAGCGGTGGACTTGGATTTTTTGGCATGATTCAATAAAGGTTGAAATAATTGTTTATTTCAAGTACCATATTGATGTGATAGTTGATGATCTGGTTGAAACAAAAAATAGAGTGACCTTCATTTATGGGGAGACCCAAGTATCAGAAAGGTACAAAACATGGAACATGGTACGAGGCAGCAAGCACTAGTAATCTTCCTTGGGCAGCTATTGGTGATTTTAACGAGGTCCTTTGTCTGGCCGAGCATGATGGTGTAGGCAAGCGGAGTCAGGCCCAAATGGACGCATTCAGAGATTCGGTTGGCACATGTGGTCTCTTGGATATTGGGTATAGGGGACAGTGCTGGACCTTTGAACGGAAAGTGGCGGGTGGTTCCTTCACAAGAGTGAGATTGGACAGATGTTTAGCAACTCCTGAGTGGTGCAATGCGTTCCTTGTAGCTATTTTAGAACACCACACAGCTGCATCATCAGATCAAGAGCCGATCTTGCTCAGGTTCGAGCCGGACGTGCATGCATGCAACAAGGGCGGCATCCAGAGTTGGTGAACATAGAGCTCAACGGATGGATATATAATCCGGCTAATACAATGACTGACATGCATGCAAAGCTGGTCAATTTGTCCAATGATTTGACGACGTGGGACCGGGCCCAGTTTGGGAATGTTCATGCAGAAATCCAGAAGCTGAAAAGGGAACTTAAATCATTGCGCATGATCCCAGGTTGATATGCCCCATCCCATGCAGAAGTGAAAATAACAGATGGAGATTGGTGGAACTTTTTAACAAGGAAGAAATATTGTGGAGACAAAGGGCAAGGCTAGAGTGGCTTGCGCATGGTGACAAGAATACATATTTCTGTCATCTTCGGGCTAGCCGTCGTCGAAGGAAAAACCAAATAAAAGCATTGCAATTGCCAGATAGGACAATGACAAAAAATACAGAGAAACTTGAGGAGATGACAACCAACTTTTATGCTAATTTGTACACTTCCGAGGGAGTAAAAAATATGGAGGAGGTCATCAACACTATTCCCCGTAGAGTGACACAAGAGATGAATGATAGCTTAAATGCACCATATACGCAAGATGAGGTGAAGAAAGCCCTATTTCATATGTA
This sequence comes from Secale cereale, assembly GCA_902687465.1. Taxonomy (NCBI): domain Eukaryota; kingdom Viridiplantae; phylum Streptophyta; class Magnoliopsida; order Poales; family Poaceae; genus Secale; species Secale cereale. The sequence goes on from LR738710.1 coordinate 644,879,572, forward strand.
CCCTGTCAAAGCACCAGGCCCAGACGGGTTTCCTGCATATTTTTTCCAGCGGCATTGGGATGTATGTGGAGAGGAAGACACTAATCACTACTGGAGGATGCTGCTAACACGACACTACGATCAAAGACCCTTCGATGAAACTGTGTGCTATTCCATAATGGCAAACGGGTGTGTAAAATACCATCAAAAAAGGTGCAAAATGTTTGCAATGGAGGATACATCAAACACGGTTTAGATTTTGGTTGCGTGTGCGATGATGGGCATACGGTTCAGTTCAACTGACTGTTTGAGATGAGGAGGAACCAAAGAAATGGGTTGCCAGATGAAGGCGTGTGCAATGTACAACATACGGTTCAGTTGGATGAACTGTTTGTGATTAAGCAACACAAAAGAAACGGTCAGCCAGATCAAGGTGTGTGCGATATACGGCATGCGGTTCACTTGGATGAACTATTTGTGATTAGGCAACACAAAAGAAACCGTCAGCTAGATCAAGGTGTGTGCGATATATGGCATGCGGTTCACTCGGATGAACTGTTTGTGTTGAGACAAGAGAACATAAACTGTTCAATATAATAAGAACATGTATGCTATATGTACAGAAGAACAACATATATATACTTGTAACATGACATGATTGCAATACCAAATTAAACATCCAATTACATTATATATAACAAATACCATAAATATTGCAAGGTTCAAATTCAAAGATTACAATGCCCAAATTCAAACATTGCAAACCTCATCACTTCTGCAAAGGGATCAGCCGCTGACAAGTCATGTGTTGGTTTGACACAATGACTTCCAATTACTCTATCAAATGCTCTTCCAATACGAAGTTTAGCTTTTTTGGAGCATCTGCCATTCTGCAGTACCTGCTGGCTCTGATCAGCATACCATTCATCTTTGCTAATTAAATGTGTGTTCAACCTCAGTACCCTCAGCACCCTTGCTCTGGTAAGAAAGAACCTGGCAAGTGTAATCTCCGGTAAGGTCCCTCGATGGGAGTTCAAAGTGATATTTGAGAGATGTAGATCTAGGCATTCGATGTGATTGTCGTTATAATCATTATCCACCTCCGGCCCTATTATTATCTGCAAAAGAAGAGAATGTGTTAGTGCCTACTTGCAGTTTTGAACAGTACTACATGCCTATTTGGTTTGCAAGATTTGTAAAATGCACCAACGTGCCAACTTCGATCTGACATGATTAACGTGGGCATTTGATTACAACCTAGAAAAATGTAGCCTTCTTCACAAGAGGATGGATTGGATGAAAAATTCCCTAAGAAAACTAGTACAGATGAATCCAATGAAATGCTTATGGATCGTAACCATATGAATCAAGCAACCAATATGGGGTGGGGGTATATGTCCTGAAATCCTTCAAAATTCCTTCAGAAATCGTAGTACATTGTCATTGTAAACATGGGATAAGGTGCAAAAAATTGAACTCCCTTATGGTTAACATTTAACAGGAAAGGAACATCACCTCAATATACAGCTTCTTCAGACACGGAAAGCATCTCAGGCAACTGACAACTTGGTCCAGGTTGGGGCCAACACATTCTAGTGCCAAGACCTTCACTGTACCCAGAATTTTGGTGAAGCTTTGCTGGATGACAGACGAACATACATCTTCAAAACTAGAAATAATGTTGATATCAACAAGGAGAGGTATAACGCGACTGTTGTACCTGAAAGTAGTAGTATTTGACAAACGAGTAGCCAACCACTGTCAATTTCGGCGCAGAAATGACATTGATTCTTGTTGTACCTTGTTGATCAACTACAAGTAATCTCTCAAGTGAAGGTGTGTCCTTAATGACAATATTGTGGTCCACCTTTTGTGATCTCTCGTTGCAGCAACACACAGCAATAGTCCAGAGAGTCCTGGAAGTGATGTGGAAGGTACTCGACCAATTCATCGCCTGAAGACAAAGGAACTCGAGTGCAGTACAGCCGCGGAGCAGGCGCTCCATGTCATCCTTTGGGATGTAGACGGTGACAAGCTCGAGGTGCTTCAGTCGTGGTAGAAAAAGAGTGGGTGTGTCATTAAGTGGGGGGAAATGGCAGTTCGTGAACTTGGCGAGGCGCGGCATGGGCGCAAAGAGGAGCGCGGACGTTGGCAGCAAGCGCATATGCCCATCATTAAACCTGAGCTCCGAGAGCTGATCTATGGCGGGGGATTGGAACCACTTGTCAAGCTTGGATCGATCATTGCCATCGGAACAGAACTTGCCCGTGATAAGGCCTCTGATTAGGCCATGGTGACTGCCGAGGATCTGGATAGCGCATCCAAGCTTTTGTGATAGCCATGGCAGAGATCGTGGGCGTCGAGGAGGTCGACAGGGGTGAGGATCCATAGGTGGCGCCACTGATACGTCTCCAACGTATCTATAATTTTTTATTGTTACATGCAATTATATTATCCTTCTAGGATGTTATATGGGCTTTTATATACACTTTTATATGATTTTTGGGACTAACCTATTAACCCAGAGCCCAGTGCCATTTTCCGGTTTTCTCTTGTTTTAGAGTATCGCATAAATGGAATATCAAACGGAGCCCAATTGACGTGCCAATTTTTGATGATTTTTATGGACCAAAAGAAGCCCCCGGAGTAAAAGAGTTGGGCCAGAAGAGTCCCGGGCTGCCCACGAGTATGGGGGCGCGCCCACCCCCCTGGGCGCGCCCCCCTATCTCATGGACAGCCCGGAGACCCCCCCTAACTTGTGACCTACGACAAAAATCCTATAAATACAGAAACCTCCGAAAAATAACCTAGTGTCGGGACCCCGATCCTAAGTCACACAGGTCTAGCCTATAACACATCATATCACTTTGCGGCCTCACGCACGGTATCCCCACGGGTGCCACCTTACCTGGCCCGGGACCGTTTGCGCATTTTGGCACACATATATGATAGTGTCGCTAGCATCCATATGACAGAGAACCCGGGCCGACATGACCAGTTATAAACCAAAAGTGGCACTAAATTACAGAGACGGGCATACATGACCCACCAACGAACGTGTCGGTCATCAACGTATGAACCCAAGTCGTAGCAAGCTACAAGGACTTAAAGGAACAACGCGTGACATTTCCCCTAAGGGACAGACACATGAACGAAGAAGGACACATGCCGGCCAGCCTAAGTGTTCCGGAGCAGTAGCAAGCTACCAAGGCTCAGTGGAAGCACCAGGAGACATTTCCCTGTAAGATAGGCTACCAAAGGTAAACAACTAGGTGTCGGATCCCACACATAGCAATACACATTACACGTACGCATAACATGCAAGTATGTGCTGTACAACATGGCATCACAACATAGCTCAACAACTCATATAGATAAGGCCCAGAAGAGCCATCATAGCATTTATTACAAACAGAGTTCACATGACCCAACATACAGAGCATACAGGCAACGGAAGCATTACATGTCTGAGTACAGACATCTACAAATGAAAAAGACTAAGAAGCCTGACTATCTACAAGACCCTCCCAAGGGTACAAGATCGTAGCTGAGGTAACAAGCTAAACATCGAAGTCCACGCGGAACCACTAGCGAGACTGAGGTCTCTCTGCAAAACATAAATTAAGCAAACATGAGTACAAAGGTACTCAACAAGACTTACATCAGAACTAGCTACAAATGCATCGGTATCAACAAAGGGGTGGTGGAGTTTGACTGCAGCAAGCCAGCTTTGACTCGGTGGCTATCCTAAACTACGACTGAAAGTAACTCTTTTGAGGTGGCGCACACGAGTCCACATATTCACCAATCAATACACCACTATGGATCCGCTCCCGTCTCCCTACGAGAAGGCCATCCATAGCACTCACGCTTATCTTGCGCGTTTTAGAGTATCCACGTTCACTTGTCTATGAACTGTAATAGGCAACCCAGAAGTCCATTTCCGCGGACACGGCTATTCGAATAGATTATATTTAACCCTGCAGGGGTGTACTTCTTCACACATGTTTCCACCACTTAGCGTCTGCACATGACATGTGCTCGGCAGACTTCAAGCGAAAGCCGACGTGGGTGTAGACCACGACCTAACCAACCACTCAAGTCTCTCGTCCAGGTTTATCGCCTATTTGGGTTCCATCCGTGGGGAGATCCGGCCGGGGTGTCGCTCACGGCCCCAAACGATGTGTACAGGGTTCCCGCGTCACCAAACGGGCGACCGGTACACAGTGCCACGTACCTGCCGTGTCACAGTCCACTCCGAGGGTCAGCACTGCGCACGACCTCCAGTAAACTACAAACACCAGAAACTAGTTGCAACTCCTGGACAGAGAACAAGGGCAGTCAATAAGTCGAGCGGGGTCATATTTCAGGGCCCAATGTGTGGTAGTAGCTGTTTCATGGATCAACCAACACAGAACTCAGTTCCTGAGGACGGTTTCAATGAGACAACCCACCATGTACTCCTACATGGCCTCTCATCGCTACCTTTACCAAATCGTGTTCACACACTTAGCTCACACACATTAGGACATGTTCGTCACCATTCCAATTCATCCCCGATGAATCAGGCCTGACACAACTCTAAGCAATAGCAGGCATAACCAGAAAGCATCAATGAGTAGGCACAACATGGCTCAAACAACTCCTACTCATACTAGTGGGTTTCAACTATTTACTGTGGCAATGACGGGTCATGCAGTGGAAAAGGGTTCAACTACCGCAGCAGGTAACAATTGAAGCGTTGTTGTCCTAATGCAGTAAAGGAGAGCAAGAGCGAGAGGGTGGGATTGTATCGGAATGCTCAATGGGGTTTTGCTTGCCTGGCACTTCTGAAGATAACATTGAGTCTTCATCGGTGTCATCGATCACATCGTCGGAACACGTCTACTGAAAGGGGACAAACACCGGCAAACAAGAGAGAACACAATCAATGCAATGCGACAATATGATGCATGATCATGACATGGCAATATGCTGTTGATTGAGCTAATGTAACTAGCAACACAATTAAATGAAGTTGGTTTGAACCCAAGATTCAAATTCAAACTCCATATGTGATTATTTAATTGTCATTTAATTAATTTGACCTGATCAGCAGGCTTAGCTTGTTCAAACATGCATGAAAATGCCATAAACAGATTCCTTGGATTTTTCTGATCATTTTTCATATATAAATTATTTTCATCTGAGCTACGGTTGATTTTCTATGATTATTAGAAGTTTTGGCTATTTTCTGAAATAAATAAATCCTAAAGATTTATTTAAAATCCAGAAAAACATTTATGACATCATAGTGACATCATCACTACGTCAGCAGGTCAAAGGCGCCAGCCCAGGTCAAACCTGACGGCTGGGACCCACAAGTCAGTGTCTCAACTAATTAACTAAATTAGTTAGCACTAAGTTAAACCTAACTCTAATTAACTAGGGGCCTGGGCCCACAAGTCAGTGTCCAATTAGGTTAATCACAGTAATTAAAACTTAATTAAAAACCTAACTAATTAAACAGAGCTCGGCCCCACGAGTCAGTGACTCAGGGGGAGTCAAACCTCTGGTCAGGTGGGTCAACTGGTCGGTGGCTCGCTGCCGGCAAGTGCCGAGACGGCGGGGCGCGTCGGAAAACGCTCTCCGGCGACCAAAAGAGCGGCGGAGGGGCTTGGCGTGATGCTGGTCCTCGTCCGCATCCAACGGAGCCATCAGCTCGCGCCGGGGAGGACCAGAAGGACGGCGGCGAGGGGAAGTGCGGTGGCCGGAGTTCGGGCGTCGACGGAGTCGATGCTGTGGTGCTCGGGAGGACGAACGGCTGGGTGCTACAGCCTCCTAGTGATGTGTTGAACATGGTGACGCGCTCAAAAATGGGCAGAGGCGGCTGTGGCCACGGCGGCGACATGAACGGCGGCGGTGAGCTCACGGGTCCGGTGGTGGAGCTAGCTAGGGGACGGGGTAGACTGCGGGGAGAGAGGGGAAAGACGCAGGTGCTCACGGCGCGTGCAGGGGACGTCGAAACGGGCTCGAGGACGGCTTGGCCGGAGCGAATCGACGGCGACGAGCGGCGGCACCCGAAGTTGATGAAGGGGTCGGTGACGACGAAGCAGGGCCTCCCGGCGTCCCATAGCTCTATGGAGAGGACGAGGGGAACGCGGCGGTGCCTCTGAGCATGTTGGCGTAGGGTGTGGTGGCCGATGGCCATGGCTACGGCGAGCGGCGGCGATGGTGGCGTTCGGCCATGGCGAGGAGGGGCTGGGGAACGAGGGGAAAAGAGTGCGAGGAGGTGGGATGGATCGAGGGGATTGTGGACGGCTTCGTGGCACGAGTAGAAGGCCGGAGGCGTCGCGGTGGAAGCAGGAGGTGGCCGGCGTGCCGCGGGCACGCGCCCTCCGTCCCTCTGGCGAGAGGTGGGGGATGACTGGCATCGGCCAGTTGGGCTGGGCTGCACAGTACCGGGCCGGCCAGGCTGGACAGGTAAGCCTAGGTGAGTCTCTCTGTTTTCTAATTTTATTTATTGTTTTCTATTATTTCTGCAGGTTTGTGGCTTTTCTAAAAATGCTTAGGCACTTTCAAAATTCACCAAACTGCTCATGCCCACTGTTTAGCATATAACCAACATGGAACATTTCAGTTTGGGATTATTTGAGCATTTAAAATAATATATAAAATTGAATTGCCCAAATGCAAATAAGATATGATTGAATTCAAAATCCAGAATGGTCCTAGAAATATGAGCAACATTTTTGGCAGAGGTTTTTAATCAATCCAAAAATGATGATCTTTTCCGAAGAGCATTTTGGGTTCATTGAAAAGGATTTTAATTTGACCCTAGTTAAATTCATTTAGTGCTAGGGTTTGAGCATCCCCATTTCAGGTTTCCTTTGAAAATAAACATGATGCACACATGAGGCTAGCCTAGTGCATTACCAGAAGCTAGGGATGTGACACCTAGATCGGGAGTTCCATCGCCGAAAGGCTCTGTTGCCACCGAAAACCAATCTAGACCCGTTCTGGCACCCTGCCGGAGGCCGGTGGCCATCTTCATCATTCCAGCGCTCTCCATGACGAGGGGATGGTAGTTCATCCTCGGGGCTGAGGGTATGTACCAGTAGCTATGTGTTTGATCTCTCTCTCTCTCTCTCTCTCTCTCTCTCTCTCTCTCTCTCTCTCTCTCGTGTTTTTGAGATGACACGATCTTGATGTATCACGAGCTTTGCTATTATAGTTGGATCTTATGATGTTTCTCCCCCTCTACTCTCTTGTGATGAATTGAGTTTTCCCTTTGAAGTTATCTTATCGAATTGAGTCTTTATGGATTTGAGAACACTTGATGTATGTCTTGCATGTGCTTATCTGTGGTGACAATGGGATATCACGTGACCTACTTGATGTATGTTTTGGTGATCAACTTGCGGGTTCCGTGACCTTCGGAATCTATGCATAGGGGTTGGCACGCGTTTTTGTCTTGACTCTTCGGTAGAAATTTTGGGGCACCCTTTGAAGTTCTTTGTGTTGGTTGAATAGATGAATCTGAGATTGTGTGATGCATATCGTATAATCATGCCCATGGATACTTGAGGTGACAATGGAGTATCTAGGTGACATTAGGGTTTTGGTTGATTTGTGTCTTAAGGTCTTATTCTAGTACGAACTCTATGATAGATCGAACGGAAAGAATACCGTCGTGCTATTTTACTATGGACTCTTGAATAGATAGATCACGAAGAATAACATTGAGGTGGTTTCGTACCCTACCATAATCTCTTCGTTTGTTCTCCGCTATTAGTTACTTTGGAGTGACTCTTTGTTGCATATTGAGGGATAGTTATATGATCCAGTTATGTTATTATTGTTGAGAGAACTTCCACTAGTGAAAGTATGAACCCTAGGCCTTGTTTCCTAGCATTGCAATACCGTTTATGTTCACTTTTATCATTAGTTACCTTGCTGTTTTTATATTTTCAGATTACAAAAACCTATATCTACTATCCATATTGCACTTGTATCACCATCTCTTCGCCGAACTAGTGCACCTATACAATTTACCATTGTATTGGGTGTGTTGGGGACACAAGAGACTCTTTATTATTTGGTTGAAGGGTTGTTTGAGAGAGATCATCTTCATCCTATGCCTCCCACGAATTGATAAACCTTAGGTCATCCACTCGAGGGAAATTTGCTACTGTCCTACAAACCTCTGCACTTGGAGGCCCAACAACGTCTACAAGAAGAAGGTTGCGTAGTAGACATCAAGCTCTTTTCTCGCGCCGTTGCCGGGGAGTTTACTGCTTGAAGGTATATCTTTAGATCTTGAAATCTAATCTTTTATTTTCTTGTTTTATCACTAGTTTAGTTTATAAAAGAAAACTACAAAAATGGAATTAAGGTTGCCTCATATGCTCCATCTTTTTAATGTCTTTCGTGATAATGATGGGAAGGAAAATTGTTCTCAAGTACTAGAAGAAGAATTACATAGAATGCTTGGCATAAAATACTTGAATAATGAGCATGATTGCAATGTTGTTAGTGTGAATCCTTTGAATATCCATGATGCTAATGATATGCAAAGCCACAAGCTTGGGGAAACTATGTTTGATGAAGATGATATTTTTAGTCCCCCAAGTTTTGATGAGCAAATTTATTATTATGAAAGCATGCCTCCTATTTATGATGATTATTGTAATGACATGTATGATATAAAGAATAAAGATAACCATGAAACTTGTCATCATCACTACTAGGAAAATGGCTATAGATGGAATTGATACTAATGGCGCACCAGACAAGCAGTGCGCCATTAGTATATAGTAATGGCGCACCAACAACAGATACGCCATTAGAGTTCAAACTACTAATGGCGCACCAGGCCCAGCGTGCGCCATTAGTATCAAAAAGTTTTTGTTTTGAACTAGCGCGCCTGTCCAAACATACTAATGGCGCATCAAGACGAAGTGCGCCATTACTAGTTGTAACTAGTAATGGCGCTCCGGCGGTAAAGTGCGCCATTAATGTTCTTTTTTTTATGATATTTTTTATTCTTTTTTTACAAAACTACAAATGGCGCACTGTCCCATAGTGCGCCATTACTAATTTAAACTAGTAATGGCGCACTGTGCGACAGTGCGCCATTAGTATGTTTTTTTTTTTTGCAAAACTAGTAATGGCGCACCTACTATAAATGCGCCATTAGTAACCTTGATTACTAATGGCGCATTTATAATGGGTGCGCCATTAGTAAGTGGGCAGTAACAAGATATTTTGGACAGCACCCACACTCACTTTCTCCCCCACTTCATTCTCTCCACCTCCTCCTCCTCTCGGGTCCCTCCTCTTTTTCACCTCATTTCCACCATATATTCATTCAAATTAAGTGGTTAAATTACCTTGTTTTGATAGGTAAGTAAGGGGGGAAGCTATATTTATGTTGTTCTCCATACAACAATGTGCACATGCACTTTTTATGGCCTAGCTAGATCTATGTATGTTCGTGGTGTTGCATATGTTTGTTGTGTTGCATATGTGTTTGTGTTTGGAGGTGTACCGGTATTTGAAATGCGATAGTTGCCAATATTTTCCCGGAATGTTGATTCATTTCCATTTCGGTGAGAATTTTGGCATTAAGCATTCTTTTTTGTCCTATTTTTAGGGAAAGTCATGGCAAATTTTTTCTTGGTTCTAAAATATCGTTTTGCTCTACCCCGCAGGCGACCATGGTGCGCACGATGACCGAAGGCATCGTGAATAGGTTTTTGAGGTCCGTGATGGCCGAGATGCTTCAAAAGAATGAGACGGAGATAAGATGTCCTTGTCGAAGATGCAAGCTGAAGAGCCTTATTGCGGAACCGGATTCCGGGCAGGTGCGGGACCACCTGCTCTTGCATGGTTTCATGGATGGCTATCGGTGGCAAGGTGATGAAAATGACTACGAAGTCGTTCATGGGGGCCGGGCAAGAAATGAGGAAGGGCAGCAAGACAACCACCGCGGCTCGGGCGGGCGAGAAGACGAAGAATCCCCAGGAGATGATCACGACGGTGATGCTATACACAGTCATCATGTAGAAGATGTAGGACATGATGATGAGGAAGATGCCGGAGCAGACGACGGGCATGATCATGAAGATGATGATGCCGGCAGAGCAGACGACATTGGACCATAGATGGGCTGGGTGCAGGACCCTCATATTCAAGAGCTACTTCTCAAGCAGACCGATAACGCAAGAGCTGCCGCCCTAGAGAAAGCCAAGATGGATCAACTTGAGTTAGACGCGGTTACTCCATTGTATGAAGGATGCAGGCCCGAGGATACCCGCCTGAAAGTAACGCTCATGGCTCTGAAGATGAAGGTAAAACACAAAATGATCGACGCATGCTTCGACGAGAACATGTCATTCTGGCACGAACGTCTTCCCAAGGGGAACAAGTGCCCCACTAGTTTGGAGGAGGCGAAGAAAATTGTGTGTCCTCTGGATTTACCGCACGTGAAATACCATGTGTGCATGAACAATTGCATCATTTATCGGGACGAGCACGCGGAGTCTACCATATGTCCGGTGTGCGGCGTCACTCGATACAAGAAGAGGAAGAAAGCTCCTCGAAAAGTGGTGTGGTACTTTCTGATCACTCCTCGTCTGCAGCGGTATTTCGCGGACCCTAAGGTAGCAAAGCTCCTGCGTTGGCACGCGGATAGGGAGGAGAAGAAGCGAGAAGATGACGCAAATGATCCGAAGATAGATAAAAAAGACAAGATGCTGAGTCACCCTAAGGATGCGAGCCAGTGGCAAGCGTTGAACTTCGAAGACCTAGAATTTGGGAACGATCCAAGGAACATCATGCTGGGCGCGAGCACCGATGGAGTCAATCCGTTTGGCAGCCAGAGAAGCACACATATCACCTGGCCTGTGTTTGTGTGGATGTACAACCTTCCCCCCTGGTTGTGCATGAAGAGGGAGTACATTCACATGAGTATGCTAATTGAAGGACCGAAACAACCAGGGAACGACATCAATCTGTATCTAGGGCTGCTGAAAGAGGAGCTAGACACGCTGTGGAAAACGCCAGCCAATACGTGGGACGCCGCAAAGAAAGCATATTTCCCTATGAGAGCCGCGCTGCTCACGACGGTGCACGACTATCTCGGTTACGGATATGTCGCGTGGCAGGTGGTCCACGGATTTTCTGCATGCGTCAGGTGCATGGATGACACAACGTATCGCCAGCTAGATAGAGATCCCGGGTCTTCGAAAACCGTGTTCATGGGACATAGAAGGTGGCTTCGCGACGATGACCTGTGGAGAAAACGCAAGGATCTGTTCGATGGTGAAACCGAACCCCGAGGACGCCCGCGTACGAGGAGCGGCGAGGAAATAGACGAGCTGTTGAAAAATTGGAAAGATTGCCCACTGCCGGGAAAGAAGCAAAAGGCGCCAGAGCCGGGAAAGAAGCGAAAGGCGCCAGAGCCGCTGCTGAAGGTATGGAAAACGAGGTCTGTTTTCTGGGACTTGCCGTACTGGAAGATCCACCGTGTGCCTCACATCCTTGATGTAATGCATATCACGAAGAACGTGTGCGAGAGTCTACTTGGTACCCTGCTCAACATGCCAGAGAGGACCAAAGATGGGCCGAAAGCAAGGGCAGACTTGAAATCAATGGGCATCAGGCAGGAGCTTCACGCTATATATGATGATCATGATGATGATGATGATGATGAGGCGAAGCAGCACACGGAAAGTCGTCTCAAAGGCAAAAAGGCCAAGAAGACCGGAAATGACTACCCTCCCGCGTGCTTCATTCTAAGTCAGGAGGAGATCGAGCAGTTTTTCACCTGCCTCGTAGGAGTACAACTTCCTTACGGTTACGCGGGTTAGATAAGCAGATACCTAGACCAGGCGAAGCTGAAGTTCAGCGGGATGAAGTCTCACGAATGTCATGTGCTGATGACGCAGATACTTCCAGTTGCAATCTGTGGTATCATGGACGCGCACGTCCGTGAAACCCTATTTGGCCTATGCAACTTTTTCGACGTCATCTCTCGGAAGTCTGTTGGCATGAGGCAACTCAGAAGGCTACAGGAAGATATCGTGGTGATACTATGCGAGCTTGAGATGTACTTCCCGCCCGCATTCTTCGACGTTATGGTGCATCTGCTGGTCCATATCGTGGACGATATCATCCAACTCGGGCCGACGTTCCTGCACAGCATGATGCCGTTCGAAAGGATGAATGGTGTCATCAAAGGATACGTTCGCAACATGTCACGTCCAGAGGGAAGCATAGCCAGGGGCTTTCTGACTGAAGAGTGCATCTCCTACTGCACGAATTATCAAGGCATCGAGAACCCCGTTGGTCTGCCCGTCAACAGGCACCTCGGCAGGCTCGCTGGATGGGGTCATCGTGAGGGTCGCCGCGAAATGCATGTCGACTTCGAGGGTCGACTCGCCGACTTTGAAAGAGCAAACCTAGCCGCGCTACAACACATAGACGTGGTCGATCCTTCGGTGGTTCAGCACAAAACCTTTATTGAGAAGACGTACAATGACCGAGGCCAACAGAGGACGGACGGAGATATAATCAAAGAGCACAACTCATGTTTCACGCGTTGGTTCAAGCAGAAGCTTCTGTCGTACCCTTTACATGATGATTCTTCCGCGGAAGAACAACTCATATTCGCCTTGTCACAGGGCGCCGAGCACAACCTGATGACCTATGAGGCGTACAATATCAACGGCTACACATTCTACACCGAGGCCAAGGACATGAAGAGCGATGGTTATCAGAACTCTGGGGTAACGATGGAATCCTACACCGGTAATGACAAGGACAGATACTACGGAAGGATCGAGGAGATCTGGGAGCTGAGCTACGCTGGAGAGAAGGTCCCGATGTTCCGTGTCAGATGGGCCAAGAGCGTCCTAAAAGAAGACCGGTATTTCACCACCATGGTTATACCCGAAGCCAAATCCAAGACAGCGGGCGCAAACGTCACCGCAAAAAATGAGCCATGGGTACTGGCTTCCCAAGTTGACCAATGCTTCTTCATTACTGATTGGTCAAAGCCCAGTCGTGTTGTCGTGAGGAGAGGCAAAAGGAAGATCATCGGAATGGATGGAGTAGCCAATGAGCAAGACTTCGACAAGTACGGCGACCCGAGGATCGAACATGACGACGATGATGAAGTAGTAGCTTACACCACAAGAAGAAGCAGGACCACCCTACCTAAAGGACGTCCGTTCCATAGAAGAACTCCATTTGCGAAAAAGAAGGGCAAGAAGATTGTGAACAGATAGCTAGCTAAGATCGATTGTATTTAAATCGTACCCTTCATTTCTCGATTGTATTTCATGGGCACTTTTTGAACTATCATGAATATTTTTAAATTTCATGGACACTCGATCTCGA